>CM072822.1:4812764-5466552 GCA_036937905.1 Salvia rosmarinus
TTCCGAATATTAGCTTCCATTTTCATACAAGGATGTGGACTCGATCGGTCCTTAAGTATATCTTCTCTTTTTTGGGAATCCATACACTCGGCGTCGTCGTCCTCCGTAGATCAACTCGTCCATTACCCAATTCGAGTTCTCTGCTTCTCGATGTCAATTGATTGACAACCATAACCTGAATAATTGGGCACCTCTTGATATTAAGTTAAGCAAACTCCCATCCCATTTTTTCTCTCTGCGTTGTATTGTTTCAACCTTGAGCATTGAGCAGACATTTAGGGCTTGTCTGTATCTGATGATGGATAATCGGTTCTGGCTTCACTGATAGCCGTGTATCTCTGCTTTTTCTTGGCGTGAAACCACAACTTCTCATCCTTGTGTTTTCAACCTTTCCTTTGAGGCAATATTTGCTCGGTATATCAAAATCGTGTCACTATTTTTCATAATAGTAACACCTACTGGATCTTTTGAAGTCTTGTTTGATTGCTTGAACAAGCTTCTTTTATATGACTACAAATCGTTACATAGTCATTGATAAATACTACATACTCGTAACAATATTTATATAATATTAACTTACATGTACATAATAAAATCAGCATTATAAATTACATCATATTACGACACCATGAACTTCATTTTAAAACCATTAACATTCATTAAACATATGCTACGTAATTTGTTATGTCGTTTAGTTTCATGTTAAATGTTTAACATCAAATATCGTTTATATATATATAAAATATAAAGTATTTCGTCGGATTTGATACGGTTTTTGCTTGACCGAACAACCCCTTTGAAGAAGATGGTTTTGTAGTATCATTCTGCATAAAAATACCGTTCGGGTATAGCGCATTAATTAAATGTACAACATAATTCAAAAAGAATATTCACTATCCATTTAACTAACAAATCGATTCATTCATATAAACCATACACATAATAAATACAATATATGAGTTTTTTGGTTTGTTTATTATATAATATATCGAGATACTAATTTAATTTAATAATATTGTTTAACGCTATCTTGAAACATTCATACAAAATGTGCATTTTAGATCCATTTCAATGAACTAGTGTGCCATACCTTATGTGTATATATCAAAACGATGTCCATTTACATAATTATGCATTGTCAAGTTTATCAACATATACAACATAATCTTTATAAAATATGTTAATATTCGGATTTTATACGGGTTTATTGTTCGATTGAACAACGCTTTTTAAAGACGATGCTTTGGAAGGATCGATTCTGCACAAAACATAATATTAGGTCATGCAAACTATGAAATTAATATTCGGATCCGATACGGTTTATTCTTCCTCGAACAACGCTTTTGAAGATGATGCTTTCATTTTTACATTCATTCATAAAATTTCCAAGATCAATAAAAGTTTTAACTAATGTCATAAATATACATATGTATGCATATAAATATATAAATTATTCATTTGTTCAAATCGAAAATACATAATCAACAAATATATAATGATACAAAAATATGTTACTATATCATTTGTTCTAATATATTTTCTAAATTCTTTTGATGGTATACTTATACATTGACTTGACAACAAACACATATTCATTACTTTATATATTTTCTACTCCAATTACATACTTATATTTTCTACATCCATTTACATACTTATGTTTTCATTTTCATATTGCAATTCGGTTTCATCATGTACAATATGACTTACAAAACAAACACATATTCATTACTTTATATATTATATCACAAATTCTTATATTATTTTTCGCGATCATATATATATTTAAAATATGCAACTATATAGTGATGATATTCTTATTTATTTACGGTTTATTGTTCGATCGATCAATGCCTTTTGAAGCGAGATGGTTTACTAGTCTCTGTTAATCCTAAAATTTCATTATAAAGTTTGATATAATATCATAAATATACACATAAATGCATTTAAAAGCATATGTTATTCATTTTTAAATCAAAAATTCATACACATCAAACACACATTGATAAAATAAGCTGTAATCGACATATGTTCAAAATATTCATTATATTAAACAACATATACAAAGAGTAATATCACGGATGGTTCACTAGTCTATGTTCATTCATAAAATTTCAATATGAAGTTAATTTTGATATAATATCATAATACACAATAAATGCATTTAAAACATACATTATTCATTTGTTTAAATCAACAAATGCATACACATCAAACACACATTTATAAACTAAGCCCATAATAATGACATATGTTCAAATATTCAATATATTAAACATCATATTCAATATAAAGAGCGACATATTCATTTTAATAAACAATCTTCATAAAAAGAGAATATTCCAATTCGAATATTAAACAACATTCAACAAATTCTGAATAATTTATACACAACAAATGCAAATTACCAAATTTATAATACAATTCATAGCAACAACTCTTTTGGGACTGATTCATAATACAGAATATTTAATATCTATAAAATTCATAACAAACTATAAATTAACACAAACAAGATTGGGACCACATACTTTTTACAAAATAATCGAACAGGAAATGAAAATACAAATTTCTTGAGTTCTTTGTTATTTTCAAGAACTAAAACAACAACCAAATCGTTGCTTTAATGTCGAAACATACAAACTCAACAAAATGTCATATTCATTCTTGATGTATAACAAGTACTTTGAAGAAATTTTAATTACCGTAAAAATTGGCTTTCTTATTCATTTCACATAGTTTGGTATACAAAAAATTTGGGACCACCCCTACCGGTATATACAAAAGACGAAACATTTTCTATTCAATTAATATTTCAATACAAAAATGAATACTACATATTATTAACAAAAATTTCAACGATTTGAATCGAATGAATCATTTTCACGCATAAAATTTTGTTTCACCATTTGGACAACGGAAAAATAAAAATTATTCAACATTTGAATAGCAAGAACCACTAAAATATTTTTACTTTGTTGATCAATTCTTCATACCTTCATTTTTTAAGTGAGTTGATTTCCTCTCGGCCATTTGGAATCAATAATGCAGATTGATTTAATATTACAAGCTTTCAAATCGTAAACCCTATATGTTGAAGCGACGAGAATGGTTTTATGGAGTAAGTATTCATTTGGAATACAAAAGACTCATTAATTGAATCGACAATAAATGTTGCTATAAACCGTGAGTGAACAGATTTGTAATTGATTTTGTGTATCTTGCATACGGGATTCATTTTCATGTAACTATAAATTTACTTGATTACCCTTCACCATATTAATGGAATGCAAATAGGTAAATCTGTGATATGTTTTAACATCAGTTTGGACGGTTGATGGATGTTTAATCAATGGATATAATTAGTTCTATGTTTTACACTAAGAGTAGTTTTATGATAACCCTCCTATATATATATATATATATATATATATATATATATATATGCGCGCGCTTCAAATGGAATACAAGCACAAAAGCGAACACACTTGGGCTGAACTTACTTTTGGCAATAAGTTTTGTAATTTTGGAGACTGATTTTGTGTACGCATAAACACGTACATTTAAATACTAAAATTAATTATACTCTCTATTCCTACTTTTTACACTTTTTCAAAACTTATCCGAACCCATGAAAATTATAAAAAATAACCGTCGCTTTTGATTTTTTTTAACATACTATCAAGGAAGGAAGCCTCATACACTAGAAAAATAGTCATTTTCTATACTATTTGAGAAAATAGTAAGAACTTGGATTTATCCTTATATATGTAGTCGAAATTTTACTTTTCTAGCGTTAGAAAACCAAAATAGCGATCTTCCATGGATAGATTTGATGCTACAACCTCATACATTGCATGTCTCAATCATGATCTGACACGTATCCGGTTTATAGATCTCTATTGATGAGGATCAAGTTTTATTAGAATCCTATCGATGGTTATCTAATTAAATGCATATTTATGGAGCGTTTCTTTTCGTGATAAGATGAATTGATAAAAATAATTCAGCGAATCCACGTTTACTTTGATGGATTAATGATGGATAGATTAATTTTGAACTTGTTTGACTACCACATCCTTCAAATCAATCCTACTTTTATCAATCTATCTTATCATAAAAGTAAATGTCTTTCTATTGTTTGAAATTTTAATTAGCGATCATCATCAATAGAGATCTATATAATGCAAAGATATACAATTCATGAAAATGTAGCATCAAATCTATCATCTCCATATATGGAATATCAAGTGGTTCCTCACTACTTTCTTGGATGGATATGACAAAAGCATAAACAGTTGTTTTTGTCGTCCATGACATTGGAACTTAATCATATAAAGAGTTGGGAACCAATATGTGTTTCAGGAAATGGTTCATATACAACAAATCCTAGTATATATATATGAATTGGGAACCAATTTGAATAACTAATGTTCGTATGATCTACAATTGTCATGAAAATTATTATTAAAAATTGTTATATATATATATATCGAGAGAGAGATAGTTTAATAAAACATTTTTATCCTAAAACTAGAAAAATGAATTCATTGAAAGTTGATGAATCCGTTGGGAAGTTCTTGAATTAAAAATTTGAAAATTTTCACCGGGTTCGAATATCATGAGAGGCGAAAAATTCTATTTTTATAGATTAAGCTGGTGGATTAATCAACATCTGACATAATTCATCATTTTAGTTCCATGTATTTCACCGGGACAGTAGACCATAGAACTGGCCCCATGACTTTTTTAAAACACGTATATATTTGATATGTGAAAATATTAAAAGCTTTGTCTACACGGTAGCATTCCTTTGAAATCGGGGGCACGAGTTCGATACCATGGCGACATGTCTTTTCTTTCTATTTTTCCTTTTTTTTCTTTCTTTTTCTTTCTTTTTTCCTCTCTTTCTTCTTTTTTTTCCTTTTCACTTATCGTTTCTTTCTTTTTCTTTGTGTTTCTCCATCTCCTCAATTCTATTTTTTCTCTTTTTTGAGATCTTTTTCTTCTTTTCTTTCTTATATAATTTGTTTTATGTTGATAAAATACATATGTATGCAAATAATAACATATGTGAATTAATTCTTAACTAAACATATGTGCTCTCTATAAATATTTAACATTTAATAACTAAATCTATTATAGTCTAATGTGTTAGGATTTTATCTCTCATTTAAGAGATCTTGGTTCAATTCTTTTAGTTACATATTTTCTATTTTCTATACTTATTTTCTTTTATTTCATTTTTCTTTCCTTTATCTTTTTACTATAATTTGTTTTATGTTGATAAAATGCTATTTCTTTTCTTTTTCTATAATTTATTTTATATAGATAAAATAAAAGATATATCAAATAATAAAGGTTTATATGTGAATTAATATTACCAATCAAATTTCTAAAAATGATTATAATAAACTTATTATATTATTAAATTATTATTATTTATAATTTTATTTTATTACCTTTTAAAATTATAATTAATTGCCCCAGAAAAAAATTTGGCTTAATCCAGTTCTCACGATAAAAATGATTCTCCGTTAATCATCCCTATTATTTCGTCATTATATATAGAAACACAATTTCTCGTTCTCACGCTAGGATTAATTTTACAAGATCTCAACCGTGCGTGATTGTAGATACATATGAATCAATGAGTTAGCATAATTCAAATAAGAACCAATTTTAACGTGAGAACTAAGAACCACGAAATTCTTTGAGCAAAATGAATTTGCTATGAAGTTAATGTCTGTGGGAAATTCTTAATCAAAATTCGAATTTTCACCCGGGGTTCAAATCTCTCATGAAAATTTCATTTTTTGATTATAACTTTCCAGTAGTTCATCAAATTCTACTAATTCATCATTTTTGGTTCTCACTTCTCACAATAAAATGGTTTTTAACCCTCCCTATATATATATGTGTGTTTAATTAATTCTTCATAAATTCAATTATTATTTGGTGTGTAAAAGCAACTACCTGCTTGTATTGACTATATTTACTGTTCTTGTATATAATTTCTGCATTATTAATTTGATTTGTACGGAACTATCAAATAACTAAGACTAATCCACAACTAAGACAAAGGTAAACCTTACACGCATGAAACAAATCAACTAAATCCAACTCAAATCTGAACTATGAATGCGAAAAGAGCTCAATAAATGGCAATAATAAATTTGAAGAATGGTACTGATAGGTTTTATGCGATCTTCTAGCCTTTTGGTAAATAAGTACCAGAGCTTCAACATTTGATGTATCAAATTTGTTCTTGTAAATCAGATCCTAACAAATCGTGTTATCGTGTTTGTATTTGGTCTAGTCAGTTCACACAATACATACAAATTGTCACAATTTATATGTTTATCATATATATAGAGAGAGAGGATCTTGAATAGTGCAGTGTAAAAATACGAGGTTTTCATCACTAGGACCAGAATATCATAAAACCTGTCTATTTATAAACTGTGATAAAATCTAATCAAACTTTAAATATACTATAATATTGATATCGATATCGATATAATATCTCCATCACTAGGGCTTTAATTAATGAATAATTTATCGATAATATTTGATCTGGGGGCCTGGGGCACTTGAGTTACTCTTAGAAAAATACATTTTACATAAATTACAAAATCATATAAATACACACTTATACGCACGCAATTTTTTTTTATTAATTAGAAACCAATATATATAATACGTAAATCTTAATTGATGTATGATTATGATTGATTTTCAAATTGATTAACATCTTTTACGTATATAATAATTCTTTTTATGTGATAATGCTACTTAATTTATGCATACAATATTAATGCTACTTTTATAATCACAATCATATATTATAATAATATTTGTTCCTAATATATATGAGACATCCGAAGTAGGAAATATATTCTATTTCGTTTCGAGGAGGAATATGATTCTTTGAAATAATATTCCTTTGCCAAAAGACAATTATGCGTCCAATTTGTTATAGTTGAAATTATTCCTCCACACTATAGCGATCTACTGCAACTTTAAATATGACATTGTTATAATTGTACAGACACTACCTCGTACTTATCTTTTTGTTATTGTTACAGCACAGATTTATTAATTTGACCAGAAAACTACAACACATTTTCAATATCATAGATTCATAAGATACATGCATAATTATTTTGAAATAGAATTTTATCCAAACAAGACCGAAACTAGAGGGTGCTTGATTGAGCTTATAGGCTCCTTAAAATAATTTAATTATGAAATTTTAAGAGTTTATAATAATTTTAAAATAATCCATTAAACAATTTATAAGATGTAAAATAATATATAAATACAACATCTTATAAACTCCGAAATAATATTGTGGACCCTATTTTATTTTTTATGATGTTAAAATAAGCATAATCGTATCAATTACAGAACAACTTTATGTTTAATTTGTTATTTCTAATATATACCATTCTCATATTAATATATCTGATTCTTTTCTTTTGAAACATCTTATAAGATGGAGCTAGTATCAAATAAAGTTTGGCTTATTTTTTGTTGGTATCTTATTCACTGTACACTGCAGAAACCAATAGCCCATCGCAGAACTACAATTAGTTATTTATCTTCAAATTAATTAAACAAAAAAATTGATCGTATAATTAGTATTTTCATGTCATTGTCATTATTATTATTATTATTATTATTATTATTATTATTATTATTATTATTATTATTATTATTATTATTATTATTTTGCCGATGAAATCCCCAACCACTATTGAAAGTGCGTTCAGCAGGGAAATTCAAAAGTGATTAAATTAGCATTATTTGTTTCCTTCCGTTATTAGGGCTCTTTAGTGTATGTCTCCGTTTAATTTAAAGCGACCAACAAAATAATTCTTAGATTGTCCTTTCATCATCGACGAGTGCAAAACTTTTATGAATTTTGTTGAAAATACCTAATTTTATCGTTATTTATTTTCATCATCTCGTACATTTGTGAGATTTTATGTAAATATCTGAAATAATGCTTCAAATGAAATACAAACACAGATTTCTAGGTGCAAAATACATGTAATATAGACAACGAGTTTCAACAATGAAAAATAAGGTATATAGTATGCCTGAATTCAAGAAAACCAACTTGATCATGAATTATACCATGAGACCTAAAATGGAAGAAGGCCATCATTGCTGGGCACCTAAGCATCCCTATTTCGACGACGCGACTGCAAACAATAGTACAAGATAAACTCCGTGTATAAAATGATATCAATAAATGTCTTACGATCAGGATGGGCGTCGACATTTGATGAAGATGAGGTTTTCCTATTGACAGAGAGCAAGAGCGAGCACTTGATGAATTCTGGAATCTGCTGCAACTACTTCTTTTTCTTCTTCTTCATTATTTTAAAATTAACTTCGTGTATAAAATGATATTATCAATTGTCTTACCGTCAGGATGGGCGTCGACATTTGATGAAGATGAGGTTTTCAATTGACAGTGAGCAAGAGAGAGCACTATGAATTCTGAGAGCTGCTGCTACTACTTCTTTCTTCTTCTTCTTCTATTATTTTGAAATTGAGGGTGAAAGAGAAATATTGGTTTATAGTTATGTGTAATGATCAGTTGTTTTATGTGTACAGAAATTAAAGGAACTAAATGCACATCGTTATATACAATGAAGAATGTGTTACAAAATCTTGGTGGGGTTGGCTAGGAGGTACGTTTGATAGCTTCATGGGATTTAAGGTTGTAATATAATAATTAATTAATTTATATCGTGTTTGTTAGTGAAAAGTACTAACAAAGGAATAATGATATATAGGTAATTAGGATAGTAAGAAAGAAATATACCTATATTATTTTAAAAGGGGTTGGTTCCAATAAAAATTCTTTTTTTATCGATTATCTAGAATTTTAAAGTGTTGCGTTACGGTGCTTCGAGCCGAGCCTTTGCTTTGAGCATTTAGGCACTCTCCTAGGTAACACACACCACAATAAAAATTCTTGTATTAGTTAATCTATGGACCAGAATGGGATCTCCTCTTTTGACTCTATGTCCCATCATTTGCCTTCCTTTATTAATTTCATTGGTTTTAAAAAACATTTTAAAATATAAATATATTCTTATATAATTATTTTAGTGACATCAAGAAATGTGTCACAAAATTTATTACATCTTAGATATAACAGAATTTTGTCACATACGACTTGTATATATATACTTCGTTACATATTAAAAATATAAATAATGTTTTGTTACTTTAAAATTAATACAACCCTCAAATGTCACTAGATTTTGTGACAAATGATACTACCCATTATAAGATGTCAAAATTTTATTTAGTGATATTTATAACTCTCACAAATCTTAAAAATTATGTCCTCTCAGTGGCTTACCAAGGTAATATTAATGGAGGAAGTTAAACTATTTTACGACTATGGCAAAGGGATTAAAAATAAATCCTGATAATATTTAAGATTTCGTTAGTAGAAAAGAAAAGAAAAGCTTGAGAGGCTTAACCCCCACCCACTAGCTACGCCTCTATCTCTATTGGGTATTTTGTTGTAGTGCCTAATTAGCATTTATTACAAAAATTTAAATATAAAAAATATCTTAATTTTGAAATAATCATCCAAATATTTATTTTTTTTAGAAAAATTAATATAGATTGCAAATGCATGGAAAATGAAAGAAGACCTCCAGACGTGAAGGTTCTCCCAAACATACTTATAAAACATATCTGATCTTTCGAAATCTATGAGCTAGCTCATAATCATCTCAACGAACTAGCTAAATGGTCAATCATGTTTCATCCTTAATAACGACCAGTAACAAGAACTCACCAAGAGGAAAATCCTCAACAAGACCACGGCTCTCAACAAATGAGGAAAACAAAGGCTCTCAACAAGGAGAGACAACAAACTCTCACAAGGAGAGCAACAAAAAGCGATGGAAAAACAAAAAGCAGAATCTCGAATCAGAGGCTAAAAAGGCCAGATCTGCAAAAACCCACTAGATCGAACCAAATCACTCTAATCCTCGAGATCCATTTATTCAAAAGAAAAGATAGATAGAGACCATGGAATCAAAATCCGATCGCAAACACTCCAATGTGACGAAAAACACCTCGGAACCCAATCATGGCCTCGGATCTGCGGTGTCGTCTCGGATCCATAGCGTGGAATCGGTCTGCGCGTCAGGAAAGCCGTGAAGTGTCGGTGCGATGGCTCGAACTGGCGGTTTATTGTTCTGTAACAAGGGAGGGGAGAGGAGCAAAGAGGAAGCTTTGGGGGAGGGCGGGCCTCACCCCTCCGTCATTTGTCTGGGGAGGAAGAGAGATGTTACGATTTTTCAGGGTTGGTGAGAGCTATGGCGTATTAATGATCATCAAATATTTATTGTTTATTAATATTTATTGTTTTCTAGGGTTGGTGAGAGCTATGGCGTATTAATGATCATCAGTATTAATAAATATTTGGAATAAATCATCCAAATATTTATTGTTTACTAAAAAGCGCAAATTAAATAACAATATTATAAACCCTAATAGATTATGAACAATGGTGAATAATTGTAAAACCAAAATAAATCACAATATGTTGAATTTGAAGAAAAAATGAAATAATTTAAAAATTAATAATTGGACACGGATTGAAACACCAAAATTCAGATAGAGGATCACAATTCTTCTTCATGTTATTTTATGATAATACCTTATATAGTACAATAATGGTTCGGTATTAAATCATATGAAGATCAGTGTCCAAATTGATTCTTAGCTCACATAGGCAAATGTTTTTATTTGATATCTACCCATTTTTAAATATATAAATTCCACTATTTACAAAATGCACAGTCCTTCACTATTTATGTATAGTTTTACATTACAATTGTTTACAGCAAATAATTGATGATGATGTCTGTATTTCGAGTTTGGAGAAATAATACTTCTAGCTAGTAATAGTATCTTTTACCTGTTTCAAGTAACCTTTTTAGGCTAAAAATAGAGTAAAGTTCAATTTTGTCCCTTCACTCTAATAAAATTATTGACTTTTTAATATAAATGCTTCAAATGGTACATATTCAGTATCTGAACTTTTGATATTTAACAAAAATATCCCGATCTGTGCACAACTAAAATTAAGGCAAATTATTCAAATTAATCCAATAAATATCCCAATAATGTATATACAATTTCATCCTAATCTGACCTGCTTCTATTTTTTTACTGACAGAGCCGATAGCTATTAACTTATTTTAATATTTAAAATACAACACATCCAACAATACATTGTAAGTAATTATATCTTTACTCAAAATCCATGTATCATGATAGTATGGGATTGTTTATTTCGTGATTAAGTTGGATAGATAAAATTAATCCAGCGTTTTAATGATTAATATTTAAAGATATCTCAAAATCGACATTATTTTAATCTTTTATATTGTTCTCTATTGATTTTAATTCAATCGATATATGTATCATGCAGTTTCTCCAAACAAATAGAAATTATTATCCTCAATTTTAATCTTTCATTAATTTATTGTAATAAACAAATGATTGATAGATATAAATTGCTTATCATACATTTAACTCATAAAAGTATATGTATTACGCTCCAAAACTTCACGAGGCGCACATCCATCCAACGCATTTCGTCGAACACAAAGGGGCAAAAATACTGCTTCATCTTAACAGTAACACTCAAAAGTTTACTGCACTGCGGCCGCATTCTCTTCATTTCGTGAAACAATTGAATAGCATCAACTAATTCTTTAACACAGCTGAAAATCTATTGTGGGCACCTTACTAGGAAAAGGTTTATCACTGAGGAAATTCGTGCAGAAAAGAGAGATAGGAGAGAGATTAAACGATTTATGCGACCATAATCTTCCATGAATGTGATGAACTGCAGAAACAACAGCCCTTCTGCTCATCTTCCTTAATAGTGTGATCAATTGTATGAATTAGCTTCATCAAAACTCAAAAGACCATTTATTTATTTATTTATTTATTTATTTATTTTTGGTTAATTTAATCAGAAATTTAAAGTAGCGTCACGTGCTGACAGAGCCTTTGCCGACGTTAACATCTAACTGAATACTGCATAGACCATTTATTTATACTTTAAGGGAGTGTTTACTTTTTATAATTATCATTTGAAGGATTATTTGTTTGATGCGGTGTTGGTGGATAACAAGAAGAACGATATCAAAATCGTTGATTCACGAATCAGAAGATTGAAAGATTTGAAAACCTCGTTTTATTAATCATCAAAATCTGCGTCCAAAGACAACTAATAACGCTTAAATAATAAACCTAATCGACTAAAAGAAAGGAAAAATGAAAAGGTCCAAAACAATTCGAAATTATAAAAACCCGAAAAAGCGATAAATTACAAATTTGACCATCAGGAAGAATGAAATTACCGAAATCCGTCATCGGTCATGGCAAAGCTATGAGTAATGCTCGAGAATGCCGTTTCTACTTGAAAAACACCATGCCCTCGTCGAAATCTGAAATTTGCATGAAATTTCGGATGATCCGCGATGCGCATTATCTATTTAACATAATCATGCAAAAGCACCACCCAAGTAAATAGTTTGTTCATTACAATCTTATTTATATTCTATTTATTTATTTGTTAATAAGAAGAAACTCGACCGATCAAACAATTACGATTTTATTGCAATTTTGGCGCTGACTTCCTTTTCAGATCTTAGTAGAGAATTGGTCAAGCGATTTTCAGTCAGAATCAGTTAACCCTTTTCTCTTCTATTTTAATTAGATTATATCAATACTTCCATTTTCACTTTTAAGTTTTTGCAATTAGGATTATGATTAGATTTCATGTTTTGATACATTGAAAGTCAACATATAATAACAAATCATTTTCAAGAAAAAATACATCACTAAACATCAAATAAAAATGAATATAATATGCATAATTTCTAACATATATTATAAATCAAAATCAATTTTGATGAAGTTTAACATTTTGACATGCAAATACTGATAATATAATTGAATTGTTCAATCACTTATCCTCTTAAGTCTTAACAATTTTGGAACCATTAATGAAATATTTTTATTCCTAACACTTGTAAGCAATTGCAAGAGCCTACCCCAAATTTTTTTGTTTGTTCTATCTATACTTCATCATTTTCAATTTTTCATGAATTGGAATCAATCAATTTTTTCATTAGGGACACTCAATCTTATGATTTAACCTCATGATAACATTCAGTTCTAAAAAATATCATCTAATCTACACTTAATTTTTAATTCATTATGTGTGGTGGACTTTCCGTGAAATATCAATATTTAAACCATGCATCGGTGCATCTCATATTATATTTTCATTGCTAGATGTTCATGAAATTATACATAATAATCTATTTACACAAAATAGATGAAATTTGAAATAAATATAACATCTAAAATGTAAACATTTTTTTCTTTTAGTCTTTTTGTGAGGCATTATATATTGATTAAATCTTAACAACAAAGTGGAGTTTAGTTGGTAAGTTTCCTCCAATAGTATGTCAGGTTTTCCGGTTAGTGGGTGGTGTTAACAGTGAAATGTGCACATTCAAGAACAAAGAATGCAAGGCAGCTAAGATTGTTACTAGGTTCAATACGTGTGAGTGTGTTTTACATAAAGAATTTTGCACTTTAAAGAACAAAGGATGATCATATTGACAGAACAAATTAGCAAGCACTGATCTTCATCTCTGTTTAGGCCATGAAGGGCTTTTGTGATCTTCAAACCTGAAAACAAGGTGTAACAACTTCAAAACAGCTACTTGAAAACCAGGTGTGAGAACTTCAAGACCTGGTGGTTGCTTCATGTAAATGATTTCCTTCCGATTATTTATGCTATTGTTGCTGCTTTGATCTTGATTTTTAAGTTAATTTGGACTTATTTATAATTAGAAAACCACCAATTATCAAAATAAAAGCAACAATAAAATCCACAAGGTTCCTTAAAAGCAAATTTGAGTAAAATAACCTCACGTAGAAACAAGTGCCCCTCTGAACATCAAGACAATTCTTTGGATGAAAAACGAAAGAAGTTGCAGAGATACATAAAAGTCTACGATGACAAAATGGCTACGATACAGTATACTTGGGCAAAACATTCTTCATCAATTTGAGAAGAAAATCATCTTGATGTGTCCTTGCACTTGATCAATTAGCATTAAAAATGTAGAAGAATCTGCAGGAATCCTTCATGCATAACTTCCAGAATGGTATCGCCTTGAAAGCTCATTTTCTTTAGCAAACTTGGGTGATGATGTTGTATGTCACTCTATTGGGTGCACAACCGACTCTCCATCTCTATAAGCAAACATTTTGCCTCCTCAAAGACCCTTCTTGACAAAGTGAACCAATGATCATATTATATATCCGTACATTGGTAGTAAACCTCGAGAAGGAAGCTGATAGAAAAGATCTCTCGCGACATCATGTTTTCCATTTTGCATAACCCATTGATTAGAGCACCGTATGTGAATATATCAGGATTAATTCCTTTTACTTCCACGCGTGTAAGGAAAGAGCTTCATCGGTCTCCCATTCCTGCTAACCCATCCAACAATATATTATATGTACTTACGTCAGACGTACTATGACTTCCATATCCTTGAAAAGCTTCCAGCCTTCAGCAAATCTAGCTTTACTGAAAATCCATGTATCATGGAATTATAGGTACAATCTCCGTCAAAACCTTGCGAAATTTCGAGAAAAAGAAGCGACTTCATCGACTCTTCACGATAGGATCGGAACTACGGGCCCAGCATCGGGCCCAATACAAGAAGCGACATCAAGCTCGGCTGGACAAGTTCGAAGAAGACTCCTAAAACCGATGGGAGCGCGAAGGCTCGGCCGTATCTAAAGAATCTAATGGGAAGACTTGAATCCTAATGGGAAGACTTGGAGTCAAACTCTTATATTTGTGTATAAATAGAAGCTAGATTAGGCGAAATAGAGGTTCGAGACTCTTTGTAATGTCACACTCTCAATACAAACACTCTCTTGCTCGTGGGCGTAGATCTAATTCAAAGATCGAACCACGTAAATCCACTGTGTTCGCATTTATTTCCCTAGATTAAGATCGATCCTTGGCGCTGCTGGGAAAGCGAAATTTTGTGTTTCGATCTATTTCTCGGGTAAAATTAGAACAACGATGAATCACGAGCATTACATCCGGGTGCCGGCAACAATAGCAACAACGGCGGAGGACACGCAGAGATCGGCCAGCGAAAGTCGGAGCGACCCGAAGGAATTTCGCCAGCCTCGATGAGCAAGATGTCCAATAAAGGAGATCGTCAATCAGGCCCGTCTGACATCAGTGTGGCTAGCGAGATCTGATTCGCCAAGGTGAGACCAGACGGAAAAAGCGTGGTGAAGGGTGAACCCTCAGCAAAAGGAAGAAGAGGATGATCGGGAGATCGATCAATAATCCTGTGAAATCGAAGAGGACCTCGCCTATATTAGAAGCTCGGTATTTTAACGGTGACGAATCCACAATTCCAAGTAAGCGACCTCGTACTTGAGTTGAGGTACTTTTCTTTTGTTCGTCGTTTTCATGAATAAAATCTTTTATTTACGTGCTTTGGGTTGAGTCTTGCATATTTCATTTTATTGATTATGCATCTGCATCCGCTCGATATAACATACCCAGGAGGAGAACCCTCTCGGAGGAGACCACCTCAGGAGAACCCTCTAAGGAGAGAGAACCACCTCTGGAGGAGAACCTCTGGAGGAGAACTAAGCAGCGTAGGGGACCACTCCTCCAGATGACCTCGGCAGCAGGAACCCATCCTACGTGCGAGCAGTTACCTTTGTTTGTTTGAGGATGCTACTATGTAGGCGAAATAGGGGACCCATAAGATGACCTCGGCAAGCAGGAACCCTCGCCCGTGCGAGCGGATGCACCTTTATGTCGAGCGGATACTCTGGAGGCGAACTACCTGCGAGCGGATGCCGTTTATATCGAAGATGGATACTCTCGAGGGCGAACTACCTTTGCGAGCGGATACCGTTTATATCGAGCGGATACTCTCTACGAGATGAACTACCTGCGAGCGGATACCTTCGTTTATATCGAGCGGATACTACGAGGGCGAACTACCCGTGCGAGCGGATACCGTTTATATCGAAGGCGGATACTCTACGAGGCGAACTACCCGTGCGAGCGGATACCTGTTTGGTTGACGGATACTCTGGGCGAACTCGCCCGTGCGAGATCGGATCCTTCGTTTATATCGAGCGGATACTCACGAGGGCGAACTACCCGTGCGAGCGGATACCCGTTTATATCGAGCGGATACTCTCACGAGGGCGAACTGCCCGTGCGAGCGGATACCCGTTTAGTTGAGGCGGATACTCTCGAGGGCGAACTACCCGTGCGAGCGGATACCGTTTATATCGAGCGGATACTCGAGCTGGCGAACTACCGTGCGAGCGGATACCGTTTAGTTGAAGCGGATACTCTCGAGGGCGAAATACCTTGTGCGAGCGGATACCATCGTTTAGTTGACGGATACTCTCGAGGATGAATTACCCGTTTGTACGAGGGCGAGCTCGCCCACCGGCCCGCGAGCCGACCTCGCCTCGGCCGCCCGTCTTCTCGGCCCGATACGCGGCCGTCTTCGCCTCGGCCTCCACGAGCCGACCTCGGCGCCAGCCTTCTCGGCCCTCCGCGGACGACCTTGCCTCCGCCTCGGTCCTCGGCGAGCTGACCACGCGCGTCGCCGTCGCCGTCTCCCGCACTCTGGGCGCCTCGGTCGACCTCGGCACCCGACCTTGGCCTTGGCCGCCTTGAGCCGCGCCATGCCCGCGCGTCCGAGCTCCGCCGGCCTCGACCTCGACCGGTTACATACCGACTTGGCGGGTGAAGCCAGCGGCGTAACTTTGGCTGCGCCTCCGGAAAAGTGAAGCGGCGGCGTACAACTTTGGCCGCGCCTGGAAGGTGAAGCGGCGGCGTCAACCGGCTGAGCCCCGGCAAGGTGGCGCCTCGGCGGTGAAGCGGTCGAGAAGACCCCGCAGCGCCTCGGCGGTGAAGCCGGTCGAAGACCCGAGCGCGCCGGCGGTGAAGCGGTCGAAGACCTCGGCAACGCCTCGTCGGTGAAGCGGTCGAAGACCTCGACGCGCCCGTGGTGAAGCGGTGGAAGACCTCGACACGCGCCGTCGGTGAAGCGTCGAAGACCTCGACTTAACGCTGCGCCCGGTGAAGTCGATGCGAAGACCTCGGCATGCGCCTGCGTCGGTGAAGCCGTCGAAGACCTGCTTGCGCACCGGCGGGTGAAGCGGTCGAAGACCTCGGCAAGCTTTGCCGGTGAAGCGGTCGAGAGACCTCGACGCGCCCGGGGTGAAGCGGTCGAAGACCTCGACGCAGCGCCGGTGAAGCGGTCGAAGACCTCGACGCGCCTCGTCGGTGAAGCCGGCAAGACCTCGACAGCGCGCCGACGCGCCCGTCGGGTTGAAGTGATCGAGAAGACCTCGGCATAACGCCTCCAGCGGTGAAGCGGTCGAAGACCCGACGCGCGCCGTCGGTGAAGCGGTCGAAGACCTCGACAGCGCGCCGTCGGTGAAGCGGTCGAAGACCTCGAACGCGCCGTCGGTGAAGCCGGCAAGACCTCGACAACGCCTCGTCGGTGAAGCGGCAGAAGACCTCGACTTAACGCCGCGTCGGTGAAGCGTCGGAAGACCTCGATCTAGCGCCGTCGTGGTGACGACACCTCGGCGAGATACAAACGCGCGTGACCTCGGCGACGCCTGCGAAACACGGCATCGATATCTGACGTCGGAAGCATTGACCGCCAAAGTCGGGCCCGAGAGAAGAATGTCGGCGGATCGTTCACGCCCGTCATCAACAACCCCGATCCGGCCGACCGCACCTGCGTCTTTTGGAAGTGCGATAGGATCACGGCCCGACTACGGGCCCAATCTGATAGGCGACTCAAGCTCGGCACAGACGGTTCGACGAAGACTCCTAAAACCGTGGGGACGTAGAACGGCCCGCTATCTAAAAGAATCTAATGGGAGAAGACTTGAATCTAATGGGAAGACTTGATTGAGTCAACTCTTATATTTGTGTATAAATAGAGGCTAGATTAGGCGAAATAGAGGATTCGGACTCTTTGTAATCGCATTGCACACTCTCGAATACACAAACACTCTCTTTCGTGGACATAGATCTAATTCAAAGATCGAACCACAAAATCCTGTGTTCTTCTCGCTTTATTTCCTAGAAATTAAGATCGATCACTTCCGCTTTATGATATCCATTTATTGAGCGCGGTGATATTAGGTGATGGGATATGGACCACCCGGCCCTATGGCGCGGTTTATGCGAGCCCGTCACCAAATCTAATCGGCCGCGAGCCACCGCTAGAACCCCGGAGCGCCCCGCGCGCGACACGCGAGCGAAGACCCTCGGACGAAGGCTAGAGTCCTATGAGCGAGTGGAGCAGGTCCCTACGTGGAGGATCGGTTCCGCCTCGAGGTCCCCAAATATGTATAAATAGGAGTTAGATCGAAGGTAGAAAGGTTGGCAACTTATTGAATGCTAAGAGCTTGTACCTCATTGTCTTGAGTTCATAGTGAAAATATTGAGGAATCACTCCTCATGGGCGTAGATCTCATTAACGATCGAATCACGTAAAAGCCTTGGTGTTCTTTATTGCTTTTCATTAAATCTCTTACATCCGTAGCTAGATTTATCATTGGCGCCGTCTGTGAAACATCGAACAAAGCTTCGTTTCCTCTGCCACCATTTAATGGCAGAACTCGCATAACCGCCGTTGGCGCAACCTGGCGAGGCGACCGGTGGTCCTCGGCGTGCGGGAAGGAGATCGCGACGCCCGGCGTTCCACTCGAGGCGACGAAAACATCTCTACACCCGGGACCGCCCACAGCGTGGGAGATGCCGACCTCGGCAATGACAGACGGTTCGTTCGTCTCGACGGCCCAGCGAGCCGTGACCAGTTTCAGCTGCGTGGCGATTAAGCTTCCTCACGAGACGAGCAGGGGGCCTCTCGAGTGCAGTGTGGCTGCTTGGCGCCAGTCGTTCGCTTTGGTGTGCGCCCCCTCGCCTGACAAGCAGCGTCGTCCTGACCGCCGAGTCGATCTCGCCAAAATGG
This sequence comes from Salvia rosmarinus, assembly GCA_036937905.1. Lineage (NCBI taxonomy): Eukaryota > Viridiplantae > Streptophyta > Magnoliopsida > Lamiales > Lamiaceae > Salvia > Salvia rosmarinus. The sequence goes on from CM072822.1 coordinate 4,831,904, forward strand.
TCGTGCCGCTTTGCGCCGGCGCTCGCTCGCCTCGAATACTACCCGAGTGCAGGCGGGATAAACGAGGAGGCGTGGCGAACTCCTCCGAGACGACTGCGTCGTTACCGATCCCTACACCCGGAGAGAGATGGCAGCGATCTCCGGGGTTCGACACCGCAGGAGAATCATCCCTTCTCGGAGAAATCTGGACCACGCCCAGCGATACGGGCTCCCAACGCCGCGCCTGATGGTCTTGGAGATCCTCCATTCCTCTTCGCCTTCCAATATGGGGAACGGGGATGGAGGACTTCCAGTGCAAGATCTTCCACGAGGTGCTAATCTCGGCGCCCGATGTTGTTCCCTCGCTCATCGAGCGTGCTTCTTCGGATCTCATGGATCGTTAATAGCGCTTTTACCAAAGATGTATTGACAACCGCGTCCGACCGCTCACAATCCCGAGGGGCCGGGCGAAGCGATGTCGAACCGTCTCGGGGTTCATTAAAGAGTCCCCTAAAATCGGCGAAGCAGTCTACATACATCAACGCGTTCGAAGCGGGATCCGACCGTAGCTAAACAAAGAGATCACCGGGAGGCGAGGCGGCTGCCACGCTTGGACCACGGTGACAACCGTCGAAGGCGAATCGGACCGGGAAGAGACACAGACGACGGAGGCGGAGAAAGGAAGCGACGGCCAAAGCCGGCGCTACTCGCCGAGTGCCCGAGAAAATCGAAGGGCCGATAGAGTCGAGCTCGGACCTCGGCCAACCCGCCGCCTTGCCACGCTCAAGTCGAGGCGGAGATTTTGAGCTCCAGTTGAGCTCTTCCAAACCCTTCCGTGAGGAGGACCCAAGAAGGAGCCAGTTGTATTACCACGAGAATGCGGTCTGTCTTGAGAATCTGAACTTGAGCTCGCGGATCGACGAGCTCGTCGAGAAGAACTGAAGAAGTACCTCGGCCGACTGGGCGGGGAATAAAGCGAAGGAATGGGCGGAAACAAGCTGGGCCGACCTCAGCGGCGAGACCGAAGAGCAGGCGAAGGTCCCAATGTGTCATGGGCGGTCTTGTTGCTGGAACTGCCCGCCGACGGCAGTCGTCGTTAAAAGCGAAACTTCGGGCCCGGCGAGGCGAAGAACAGCGACTCGGGACGGTGAGAACATAGTGTTCTCGAGGAGGACCCGGTACCAAAATCGTGCAGCGCGGGCGCCGTCCATACGAGCCGTGGTGGGCGGCAAGAACGTCCATTGGGTCTATGCCGACGCCGGGCCTCCGTCGACATCATCTTCGGGGCTGCCTGAATAGCTCGGTCGGAGTATGGTCTTCGCGCCTCGATTCGAGCTTCGCCGGAGGCGGTTCGACCAAGGCGTCATTACCCTTCCGATTCTGGTGGGGCGGGCTCCGGTGGTCGCCCAGGCCTTAAGTTTTTGGTCAGCTCCTCTCATACAACATTATCTGGCGGGGGGCGGCTCTCCCAAGGCCGTCTGTTATACGCCTCCGATCGAGATACCCACGCGGTGGTGCTAACTCGGGGTGACGGTGGCGCAAAGAATCCTGAGTCTCGCCCGGGATGCGGCCCTCTCAAGCATAGCAATTCTGAGAACCCCCGAGCGCCACCTTGGGACGACCCGGAAAACATTCGCTCTACAGCGACCCCCAAGTTATCAGGTCGGCCGGGCGTGATGTTCGTGAGCGTGCGACCCGAGGAGTATAGGGGCGTCTTGGTCGTGGTCCATCTATGACCGGAGTGTCACCGAGCTCATAACTCTCGCCTCGACATGACCCGTCTGCAAGCGGTCGGCAAAGAAAGGGTATTACGGCGGGCTGACCGGTCTGGGGACGGTGGACTCGGCTTGAGGGCGAGATCTTTTGGTCGAATACCGGCACGGATGGCTAATCGATCGTGGTCAGTGGGAGGAGGGTGGGCGCGTGTGCGTCGATTACATCGACCTCGACAAGTTGCCCAGAAGGCTATCCCCAGAACATTGACAGAAGGTGGAGCCTTTGGTGGCCACGAGGTCTTTAACTCGGATCTGTACAAAGGATACCACCAAGTCTTGATGAGCCGGAGGCGGCCGAAGACCGCATTCATCACGGCTTTGGCGTCTTTGCGTCGTGGAAGATGCCTTCGGCTGAAGAGCCGAGACTGCGGGAGGATGGTGGATCGATATTCAAGAATCACATCGGGAAGATTGTCGAGGTCTCGTCGGCGACATCGTAGTCAGCAGCGGAGAGGCCCGGCGACCTCGGTACCATTCTCCCTCAATTCGTGACCTCAGCTCATCCCAGTGAACATTCGTGGTGACCGGAAGTTCCTCGGATGTTGGGTTTCTCAGCGTAAAGCGAACCCCCAAGGTGGCGGTGCTCGACATCAGTGCAAACACCGTCCGTGGGTCCACAAACTCACTGGATGCTGGCACTCGATGGTTCTCCTCCATTGAAGCATCTTCTTTAAGATCTTGAGAGACTGGGACTTCGCTGGCGGGAAGAACACTCCGTCGCTTCACGTGAAAGAGTATCTATGACCTCCCATGCCGCCAGAGAAAGCGAGCTCCTTTGCCTTGGCCCGTATCGGACGAGCCATCATGTGCATCTTGGTGAGAGGCAGGTGGACGACGACTCTCTACTTCGTCGGTGAGCACTCGAAGGGCCGGAGCGAGTGCAGGCCTCAAGGTGCGCTTGGTGAGCATGACGACTCGAACCCTCTTTCGGCTCGCTCCGTCCAGTCTTGGTGTACACCCAAGACAAGTCTTGTCAAAACCAGTCATCTGGACCATAGCTAAGTGGGCCTTTGAGCTCGTGACCGATATTTCATACTCCGACCGGCCATAAAGGACAAGCTACCGTGATTTCTTGGTAGAAGCAAATTCTTTGAGCGGTCCAACGGTGAGATCTTCCTCCTGCCTCCGCTCTCGGTCCTCCGGCCCGCCCACGGAGGAACACGACCCCGATAATTCTTGGCGGATGTCGTGGATGGAGCTTCGTGCAAGGCAGGCGTGGGCGGGCATCTCTCCTCGGCCCGGATAAGCGAAGTGACCTCCTCCGGTTCTTCCGACCACCAACAGAGGTGGGTATGGTGGATCTCGGGACTCCGCCTAAGAATAAAGTGGATAAGGTCAGGATCTTGGGGACTCGGTCGTGGTAAACGCGGTCTGGCGAATCTGAGGCGGAGGATCGAATGAAGCAATACCCGAGGCGAAGGAGATCTGACCTCGTTCGTCTTCGATATTCATCGAATCCGAGGGAAGCGGCCGGTGGCGTCCTCGCAAGTTAGTTGCATCATCAGCGAGTCCACAGTGGGAGGTCCATTCGGAAGCATCGCGAGTCCCATCGACATCATCAAGATAGAGCGAGCTGGATGTCCATAAAGGCTATCACGGAAGATGGCTATCCAAGATCGGCTCGAAGCGAAGATGATGGCGAAATCCCAAAATACCTCATGCAGGTGGCTCTCTCTGGAGTCTTACCTAACCCTCTTGGGTGCCTCGGGCGAAGAGCCGACTCGTGCTCAGTGAGGATCCACGGATGATCTTGCGGAAGCCCGTGGTGGAGCTCTCAAGAAACAGGGTCGGGATACTCGGCTACCCTGCGTTCAATTCTTGGCGACCTCGTCAAAAGTGCCGAGTGCGGCTTCCTCCACGTCAGCTACCGGACCGTCGGCGCCTCAGAGTCGTGGCCGCCGTGGTGGGGATGGACATCGTCGATCCGTTCGACCGAAACACAGGTCGGCCTGATACCTGGTTGTGGTCAGACTATTTCCAAAATGGGTCGGTGAGCGCTTTCGAGCCTCGCAGCAAGATGATTCAAACCTTTGTGTGGAAAAACATAGTCCGCCGCGACATACCGCTTGATCGATCTCGGGACAACGGCACTCGGTTCGTTGACAAAATTTCAAGGAATGGTGTGAAGAGCTCCGAGATCGAACAGCGCTTCACCTCGATCCGCACGCGCGGCGAATGGTCGGACCGGGTGACGAACCTACGATCGTCTGAGGGTTGAAGAAAGGCTGAGGCCGAAGCTAAGGGTGATTGGGCGGAAAATCTCCCTCAGTCCTCTGGTCTGGACAACACTCGGACCTCGCTGCGGAGAAACCACTTTCGGTCGGTCTACGGTGAGGCCGGCATCGGCCGAGATCGGTAGCTGAAGCCCGCTCTTCACCGGCCGGGCGGGGCGAGGAAGACTGCGTGCCCGACCTTGGCCTCTCGAGGGAAGCATGAGCTCGCTAGCATGAGGCAATCTGAGGCGGTCGCAGCGATACTACAACAAAGGGTCGAGGCCTCCACACTCCAAGTAAGCGACCTCGTCCTGGAATAATGAAGCCGGCCGAGGCAGCGCCTTAACAAGCTAGATCCGACATGGGAAGGACCATACCGAGTTCACGAGGACCTCGGCAAAGGGGCTATAAAGCTTGCTCACCGCCCCGAGCACTTATTCCCAGACACAGCACTTAGCTCGTCTAGGAGGTACTTTACATAGCTTTGATTTCGTGATCGGCAACATGTTAGCCTCCTGTTGTTTTAAGCAGATGTGCGATCTTTGTTTACTTATTTAATGAAACATCTGCTTTTTCTAATGAGTATTTCACTTCGTCTCGTCTTACATCTATGTGAACATCCGTTTGGATACACATTTAAACCTTCACTGAGGGGCGCCACTACGAAGATGAAAATCCCACTAAGTAGGAATGCGCATACAGACTACTCATTAAGTTGAGCGCCTACATGCAAAGCATCTGATTACCCGTTAAGTTGGGCGTCTACATGCACGCGACATCGAGACCGATCTATGCCAACTTATACCCTTCATTTGGGAAGATATGCACTCCCATTACAGCCTAAATGCATTAACGACTACAAACCGAGTTCCAAGTCATATACAACTCAGCCGGGCTTCCGAGCTCGTTTATACCCCTTTATTTGGGAAGATATACATACATATCTGCCTAACTACATTTACGACCAAGCGAAGTCCTAGCTATGTTTGTACCTCTCTGGGGAAAACATACACTTGAATCGAGTCAAATACATTCGACTACATACAAAGTCTAGCTATATACAAACTTATTCGGGCTTCCGAGCTCCACTCCGCCACGACTCAAAAGCTACACGATCTGCACAAAATCTCGGTCGGCGATGGACTCACAGAATAAACTTCGGTGCCTTCGACCAGTCGGTGAGGGCGGAACCACCTCGGCTGCTCGGCAGATCTCGGCTATCCAAGACAGGCGGGTTCGATCCGGGAGGCGTTCTATACCCGAGTCACACCCGGCCCCATGAGCTTGACGGGCAGGCCGCCGCCCCGCCCCGCCGCCTGCCACGCCGACCGCTACCCTTCCACACCGCCCGACCAGGCGCCCGAGGCTGCCCTCTAAATGCTCCCTCGGTAGGACCCATTAGGCGGACAGACCGGCATGATCGGCGTAGCCTGCCTCCTCTTGAGTTCTTGATTATTGGACCCGGTGGCCACGGCTGTAGACTATTCATGAAATTTGGGGCATGCGTCGTTCTGAGCGACCTCGACGTCTTCATGTACTTCACGATGAGTCGGCGATCTTTAAACTTCTTGCTATTAGGCCCTCCCATCCCTCGGCACCATGCCCTCGCAACAAGCTCGAACCTCGATCGTCGGCTTGATATGGTAGTTCCACCAGTCCCGTGGATTACCTCTCATACTACTGCTCTTTCTCCGAGATCGGGACCGAACTTCTCCTGCGCCCGGCTGAGTTCTTCTCGCGCGCATCGGGCGCCCACGAGCGACATCCGGACAAGTCACGAACTTGAAACTTATGAGTTTTAGCTTGAGCCTCGTTCTCGGCCGGGAGGCGGGCCACCTCTCGGTCGACTCTTGCGCCTCTCATCCTCACTCGGCGGATGATCTTGAACCAATCTCCATATTGGCGAGGTGCGTCGGCTCGCCCGGATCGGCTCCTCGAACAACCTCTTCGTCCTTCTCGGCGAGGCACCTCGGGCCTCTTTCAACTTGGTCACAGATAATGATCAAGCCCGGCGTATTGAGAATCAGTGCTAAAGTAAAAGACAACACACACTTCGAAAGTTATAAATATTATTATTTATAATCGAAAGTTTTACAAATCTCGGGATCTATCGACCCGGTAATTGACCTATTACAACAGTCCATTGACCTCGGGCCCTCATGGGACTCGCCGGCCACCCGTTAGTCCGGCCTCCTGCTACTGTGCTGGTGACCTTCCCTGCAGGAAGCTCAGAGCCACCTCTCCTCCACCTCCGCCTCCACGCTCCGTAGCCCGGCCCGCCCTCGGCAGAAGCTCTCAAGCTCGTGGATCTTCGTCCACTGCGCGGACACGGCCGGCCGTCGGGAGCCGAGTCGAGAGGAAGCCAAAGCCTCCACCACGGGGAAGGGGCCACCTCGGCCATCAGGCGTCTCCTGCACGCATACTGGGTCCACCCGGACCACCAGCACTGACCTTATCAAAGTCGGGCATCGCGGCCGCCAACTTCTCGGTGTGTAGCTTTCACTGCGGCCTCATCACGGCGGCGGATCGGAGATAAAGGCGGAGAAGGTCTCGGACTCGACAATCTTGGTGGTGAAGGCTTTCAACATCGGCCCGCACTCGCCAGCCAAGCGCACTCGTCGATCGACAAGTTTCTCCGCCTCGGCCGCCTCCTCCGAGCACCTCCACCGGCATGACGGCCTGAGAGCGATCAGCCTTCTGTGGCAACCTCGGTGGCCGCTTGGCTCGTTCCTCACGGGCAACCCCGACTCGCTTCTCGCGGCGGCCGGTGAGGATCGGCGATGGCCGCCCGGCAGCCTCGCCATGCCGGAGGCGACGACATCGGCAAGCGGCGTACCTCGCCCCCGCCGAGGGCACGTCCACGAGAATCAAAGCGGTCGAAGAGCGCATGAGGAGACCTACCCAGGAAGCGAGGCGAAGAGGTTCGACATCAATTACTGCTCGCGGGTCACGCCATGAGCCTCTATCTCCGTGTCGAGCTCGGATCGGTGAGGACCCAGCGTTCACTCAGCGCCCACTCACCACGGCTGCTGGTAGGTCCACCTCGCCTCGCCTTTCTTGGTGGAGACTTACGCCCGGATGGAGCGAGGCGAGGCGTCGGTTGGCGCCTTGCGCTTCCTTCTCGTGATCGAGCCACCGCAAGATGTAAGAAGACCACGTTAACACAACGAGACAGAATTCTAGGAACGAGAAGGAGTAAGGTGCCTCACCCACTCGGACCCGGCCCGGGGACCTTCGACCTGCACGCCACCGCCTTCTAAGGTCGCCCCGGTGAATCTAATCTGAAACTTCACCGGCCGATTGAGTTTTCCTCACGGGCCGAGGGCTTCATTTCAAATCCTTCATCGCACCCAACCCCATTCATAGATCGGATGCCGCCCGGCCCTCAAGAAGAAAAATTTATTACCGCCACCGGCAACTTCGAGGTTGCTTAACCCCTAAGCGGTGACGAGGAGAAAATGGTGCGTCCTCTAATGAACTTGGCTAAAAAATCGCATCGTGAGCTCAAGGTAAATTCCTCCGCACGTCAGTAACAAGAAAGCCCCATCTCGACCAACGATCTAATGGAGTTGGGGTAAACCTATGAGTTGGAATTTGGAAATATTCTGAATCTGCAAAAAAAATGGGCTAGAGGAACCAAGACCTGCCTGAGGCATCTACGCACACAGTTATGAAGCCTCCTGAGGCTACCGCTCGTCACCGGGGGTGGGGAACACACTACCGCGTCTAGGGACGCGCATTCTCCTATCTTTACTATATCGTTAAAGATCGAGACGATTTGGCCCCGACCGTAAACAAGTCCCACGCAGATGATATTGCGGAATCCTAGCGCTAAGCATCTTAGAGTTACCCGACAAGGTACGGCACATATATTCCCTAATCTCGATTTCGCTATCGGGGACAAGACGATCGGTTCGTCCGGAAACTTAGTGGGAGATGACCGGGAGGTCCGGGACATAGATGAGGGGGAATCGGAGCATGAGGAAGAAGACATACTTACTTTTTTTTCCGGGCGAGATATCGGGCTCCCTCAACAAGTTTGAAAGAAAACTGGGAAATGTCTGCTAATATGTTCTCTGAAAACAAAGCGTCGAAAGGAAAGTGAGCAGTTGCCTCATTTGAGCCTATTTACGGGACAATGGCGCCAAAACCGCCGTTTCAACTTTCACATGTGCTGCCGCTATTGGGTGTGGGGTCGATGTCGCAAGACGCGGTTCGAGTGCCTAACTACCACCGCTGTATAGACGAGGCTGGGGTAAAATACACCGCCCCGACCCGCAATCATCACATCGCCTCGCGTCCTCCGAGCGCGACGCCGGATCGCACCTCTACTTTCCCCAAATGGTGGGGTATCCAGATCGCACCTCGGCCTCCTAACAACGGACTTCGCCCCCACAGAACATCTCCATCGGATCCACCCGCAGTCGTACATCGGCGCCCCTCCACAGCGGCGGTGGGTCGTTATCCGTCGGACCTGACTTCCTGTTAGCACATCCGTGTCCAACGACGACAACCGCCGGTCTTGACAAGCGGTGCATGCCTGTAACGATGCACACCCAACTCGCACCGGACCGAGACCGCCAGACAAACCTCACGCCAAAAGACAACACCTTCAATACATTTACTTACCGAGCAACACCTCACCCCGCCAAGCGATTCTTCACTTCCCCGCACGCTTGTTCCTCGATCGCTCGTGGCTATGATGGATATGGCCCAACCACTGTGCCCACTAACGCCCACGCGGTTTATGCCAAAGCTCATCCCCAAACCTAATCAGCCGCTAAAGCCACCGCCAGAACCAGCCAGCGCCACCCTCCACGCCGCACGCAGGGCGAAGAGACCCTCCGTGTGAGGCTAAGAGTCCCTATGAGCGAGTGGAGCAGATCCCTACGTGGAGGATCGATTCCAGCCTCGGGTCCCCAAATATGTATAAATAGGAGTTAGATCGGGCAGAAAGGTTGGCAACTTATTGAATGCTAAGAGCTTGTAACTACACTCGTTGTCGAGTTCATAGTGAAAATAGTGAGAATCACTCCTCCGTGCGGACGTAGATCTCATTAACGATCGAACCACGTAAAAGCCTCGTGTTCTTTATCGCTTTCATTAAATCTCTTACACTCACGTAGCTAGATTTATCATTAAAGCTTGATGCCCCTCTACCATGCGATCAAGTACTTGCTTTGCTTTGTTCATTTCACTCTCAAACAATATCCATCCATCAAAGAAATTGTAATTGGCAACACTAGACGTATATTTTGTCGAATCATAATTTCAAAAGATTCGACCTCTTTACCTTTCCTTCCTCGCAAAATGCATTGATCAATATAGAAGGTAACGACATTGAGAGATATATTAAAATTAGCCATCTCATAAAACAGTCCTCAACATCTTTCCATCTACCAACATCGCAGCGACCCCAATCATCGAACTATATGAGACAACATCGGATGAAACGCCTTGTCGACCATCTTGGATAGAGCTCGAAAGCATCATCCACCATTCCGCACTGCATAACCCGTTAATTAATGTGTTATAAACCTAAACATCGGCTCTCCATCCACGTATTTCTAATCATGAACTAAATCACGGGCAAATACATGTCCGCCTTTGCAGAGTCCGTATCATGTGGAACATAACATCGTTAATTTCGCATATTCGAAATCCCAAAGCTGAACAATTTAGCGGCATCGCTTGCCTTATCATCTAAAAATGGACCCTTAATGAGAGTGTCAATATCTCGACATCCGGTTCGTAGCGGTTTTGAATATCGCCCATTATAGCAAAACCCAAATCTACACGCTCCGGAGCGAATAGCAATTGATAGCCATAGTCAAAGTGAACTCATTAATTCGGACATCCATCCAATGGCGGACCGGGGGTCCAAGTAGAGACCTTGGGCTCCATGTATTTAAAAACTATTAGGGTATAATAGTAATTTTATATTTAATAATTAAAAATATATATTTAAAGGTATAAAATATGTAAAAATAGTCTATATTATGCTTGAAATAAATACATAAAATTGAAAGGTAGCTAAACATATAAAAGAATGGTTTTTTTTTTTTTTTTGTTGGTAATGAAAATACAAATTTTGATTGTTTCAATTGAGACATTAATTATTTTTAAGCATATAGCACTGAGTTTCAATTTTTAATATTAAATTGTTATTTATTTTAAATTTTAATTATAAAATTTTTTATGAATTTATAAAATTATGATTATTTCGACCTAAATATTTTTTTGACCCTCATGACAAAATGTCCGGTCGCCACAAAGATCCAACGATTTCGGCGAATACATAAAGGCAAAAGAATATCGCTTCATCTCTACAAGAACACTCAAAAGTTTATCAGACGCGGAGCAGAAGGGCGTGGCGCATTTTCTTCATTTCGTGAAACAAGTGAATAGCATCATCTAATTCTTTAACTGAAATCCATTGTGGCATCGGATTATTTATATTTATATTTATATATATATAAATATATATATTTAATTATGTGGATTTATGGTATAATCAAAAGTTACCATATGTCGATTCTACATAAAAAGGAAATAAATCGAAGATCATGCCATGGGCCCAAAATCTATGGGTTTAAGCTAAAAGCTCATTCTCGAACTTCCTAAATTAAGTTTTCCTACAACTATAAATATGGGGTTTAGGAGGCTCATAAGAGAACACAAATTAATTCAAGAGTTCAAGCATTTGAGGAATTCTACAAAGTCTCCAAGAAGCTTCAAGTCTTCTTCAACATTCAGCGTTTTCCGGCAAATCACCACGCTCTTTGCCAAGATCATCCTCCAAATAAATCAAAGATGGCGCTCAATCCGAAACAAGGTGAAAACCCTCCGATCGACGTTCAAATTTGAAGATCTTCACGGCGCTCTTCAAGATATCAAATCAAATTCAACAAACAAATCGAAAACAAGACGAAGGTCCTTCGATTGATATCGCAAATCATAAACCTTGAAGAATATTCAAGATCGCTCAACAATTCAAATCAAGAGTAGAATCGGAGGAAATGAGATCGGATCACACAATTGTACTTTGATCCAAAATATTGATTTTGTATACGATTTCGTGTTTATAAAATTAAATACGAAATACGTGTTACAAATTTTGCACGCTTGGGTGGGACATCTCTACCTCTCATCTCTACTCTCCACCAAAGCTAACGATGGTCACCTTCGAATTTCTTCTAGAGCATTGGTGTCTCACGCGAAGCAAAGCTAAACAAATTCAAGAAGCTTCTAAATCAGCCATTGCGGCGAAAAGGAAGCAACACCGCACCATAAAGGAAAAGAGCACCGAAGGGCTTCGACTTCCCCGCCCACATTCCATCACAAGTTACTCATTTGATGCTCTGCTATGATGACAAACACCTCCACCGTGGAGGAACAACTTGCAAATCTCACGAAGTTGGTTCAATCTTTGAACAAACATATCCAAGTACAAGATGCACAAATTGCAAAGCTCAAGGAGAAAAGGAGAGTTAAGCCACGTAAATGATGAAGAAAGTGAAAGGGATGATGAGGACGAAGAGCTCCACGAGAGACAACAAGAAAGAAAATCAACCGGAAAAAACCTTCAAGTTTCATCCGATGGTTTCATCCCGATAGATCAACTAAAGGAATTCATCGAGGTAACTATGAAGAATCGATTCGATGGAAGCTCCAAGTCATCTTTAATCTACTCTAAGCCGTACACTTAAAGGATCGACAACTTGAGAATGCCTCATGGTTACCAACCACCCAAATTCCAACAATTTGATGGAAAATGCAATCCAAGGCAACATGTAGCTCACTTTGTTGAAACATGTAACAACGCACCTTTGGAGATCATCTAGTCAAGCAATTTGTTCGTTCTCTTAAAGGAAATGCATTCGATTGGTACACAGATTTGGAGGCAAACTCTTTCGATAGCTGGGAACAACTAGAGCATGAGTTCCTCAATCGCTTTTATAGCACAAGAAGGACGGTCGACATGGTGGAACTTATGTTCTCGCCAATTTAAAGAAGATTTATGATCGACTATATCAATAGATGGAGGAACTTATGCCTTAATTGCAAGGATCGATTATCTGAATCATCCGCCATCCAGACGTGTATTCAAGGGATGATTGGGGCCTACAATACATTTTACGAGGAATTCAACCCGAACATTCAAGAGTTGCAACAAGAGCTCACGATATGGAGCTAAGTATGGCGGCCAGTGGAATGAAGAACCTCAATCCATGAACCTCGCAGTTTAAGGATAAGCCGTAATTCAAAAGAGGGCAAAACCATTCGACAAGGTACCAAAGAAAGAATCGATGGCGGTGAAAGCAACGATCGTCAAGTTTTTAAAGCAAGGATTCGATCAAGGCAATAATCAAAATACTTCTCAAGAAATAAGTCAAAGAAAGTTGAGATTAAAGAAATGCAACAAAAAGCAAGACTTTTTCGACTCGATGTCTGGAATTTTCGACGACTTGCTCAAAGAGACTCATCGAGCTACCCGAGACGAAGCGGCCAAATGAGGCGGGACGAACCGACGATCCGGCTTGCAAATACCATCGATTGGTTGGGCACCCATACATGATCGCTTCATATTCAAGGATAGAGTCGTGCGCTTAGCTCGAGAAGGAAAAATATCACTGAAAAGATAGTGCATTGTAAATGTTCTCACCACCGAATTTTGTGACATAATTGAAGGTGTTGCAGACTCTATACGACACGACAAATCATGAAAGAGAACGAGTTCGGATCAAATGCTCGGACGGTGAAAATGTCTTAGCAATTACATTCTCCGACAAAGACTTGCGGCTTGGGTGCGAACCTCATAATAGACCACTATTTGTGAGTTGCTTCACCCACGAGCAAAAAGTCAATAGGGTTCTTATCGATGGAGGGTCGAAAATAATATCCTACCTTTAAGAACATTAAAAGAATTAGGAATTGAAGAGAATGAGTTGTCCAAATGATTTGTTGATGATTCAAGGATTCAACCATGAAGGACAAAGAGCTCGCACCATAAGATTGAAATTGTTAATGGATGACATGAGTTTAAGTGTATTGCTCCATGTAATTGGCGCCGAGACCTCTTACAACATGCTTCTTGGCCGACCGTGGCTTCATGAAAATGGTGTTGTCCTTCTACGTTGCATCAATGCTTCAAGTATCATCAAAATGGTACCGTGAGAATAGTGGTGGGTGATCAAAACCTTTCACGGAGGTGAATCATACTCACGATGCAAAGTATTATATGGTAAAGACAAAGACTACAACGGCGGAAAATGATGAGCGGCATAAAGAATCAATCCATTCACAAGACAAAGAATGAAGTACTCCTCCAAAGATAGAAGGATTTGTTATGCCTTTAACAAAGATTGATGCCAAGAAGCGGTGCCCCAACCACTGGAGGATTTGTTCGACCAAAACAAGGTAGTGCTCACGAACATGGAGAATTTTCAAAATGTGAAATCACTAAGCATTTTGGTCCAAAAGCATACAAGCTTCTCGTCGGTCTTTGGATACAATCCTCATGAGCTCGATGTCCAAACAACTCTTGAAAAGAATGATCACACTACCCAAAACTCAAGGTGTGATTGGGACTTGTCACATAGTCCTATTCAGATCGCCATCAAAAAGGGCTACCTTGCTAATCGTGGTATGCGAAGAGGAACCGATGAATCCCCAATTGGAAGAAAAACTCAAAGAGTATCCGTTTTCAAAGGATGGGTAAAAGAGGATCAACGAGTGTCTCAGATTCAAAAGACTTAGCAAATGCAAGGATTTAAAGCGCAAAGATAGCCAAATACTGAGAATGAACCGCATATAACGTCAAAGGCGAGGAGTTTGATTCTTCGCATGAAAAGATGTACCACACTACTTGTGTCATGTGATAAAGAATTGAAGGCTAAGATGAAGACCGACGCCTTTACACAAGTCGCCAAAATGAAGAAGATAGAGAGAGTGTGGGTTCATCTTACTATATCACCAATAGTGAACAAATAAACGATGATGTTGTCATATCAAATCACATAACCTCATGTGAACAAGTGATCATCGAGGAAGATGCTGAAATAGCACCTCAACAATTTGAGGAAGAGTCAAGTCTCACGTCGACGAGTTGAAAGAAATTAACGGGTTCCGTTGATGATCCACGACCCACTTACATCGCGCATTGTCGATTGATGAAGAATGCTTATATATTAAACCGCTTAAAGAGTTTAAAGACATATTTGCATGGTCATATAAGGAGATGCGGATTGAATCCACATATAGCGCTCATCATTTAGCCATCGAAAAAAACGCGCCCATTAAGCAAGCTCAACGTCGATTTCGACCGAGTTGATTCCGATTGAGGCGAGTAAATAAACTCATCGATGTCGATTTATTCGAGTCAAGCACGGCATGGATTTCAAGCATTGTTCCAAATGAGAAAGAAAATGGATGATTCGTGTATGTGTGGACTTCAGAGATCTAAATGTAAGCGTGCCCTAAGGATGACTTCCCTCTGCTATCGCCGAATTGATGATCGATGCTACAACCGCATGAAGCATTGTCGCTCATGGACGGATCATCCGATATAACCAAATTAGATGTCACCAAGTGATGAGGAATTGACGTTTCGTACTCAAAAGGTATATATTGCAAAGTGATGCCATTTGGATTAAAAATCTTTGGAAGCAACCATCGTAAAATCTTGATGATATGCTTCACAAGAACATTGAGTGCTATGTGGATGATTTGGTGGTGAAGACCAAACGACGGATGCTCATTTGCATGACTCGAGAGTAATCTTGAGCGACTTGAAAGTATCAATTGAAGATGAATCGCTCAAATGTGCATTTGGGGTCAAGTCCGCAAATTTCTTGGGTTCATCGTCCGTCATCAAGGATAGAAATCGAACAAGCAAAGATTGATGCTATCTTGAAGACGCTCGAGCCTCTAACATCCACGACTTGAAAAGCTTGCAAGGAAAGTCATGCATTTGCGAATGTTCATTTCAAATTTAATGGAAGATGCCAACCATTTAGCGGGATCATGAAAAGGGTATGCAATTCAGTGGACGAGTCAGTGTAGCAACGCTTTCAAAAGTATCAAGTCTTACTTGACGAGACCTCCGCTTTAGTGGCACAGTAGCGGTCGTCCTCGATTCTCAGATATTCTTTGCTCAAGAATGTTCTATGGGGCATTACTTGCACAAGAAATGAAATGGGAAAGAAAATGCGCTATACTACTTGAAAGTAACGATGACGCCAAATGAGTCAAGTATTCCCCAATTGAAAAGCTATGTTTGGCCTCGATATTCTCCATCCGTAAGCTTAAGCATTACTTCCAAGCTCATACGGTGCAATTAATCTCCAAAGCAAACCCATCAAATTTGTGATGTCGAGGCCCGTCTTGTCGACAGACTTCAGCACGATGGTATCTCAGTTGCAACAATTTGAAATTGTATATGTTCCTCAAAAAGCAGTCAAAGGACAAGTATTGGCTGATTTCTTAGCAGATCATCCAATCCCAGCCGAGTGGGAATTGAGCGATGATCTCCCAGATGAAGATGCACTCCCAATAGAAATTTGCCTTCCTTGGGTGATGTTTTTTGATGGATCATCTCATAGAGAAGGAGCCGCTGTTGGTGTCGTGTTTGTGTTACCTGAACGACAAGTTTTGCCATATTCCTTCACTTTGACTAAGAATTGCTCCAATAATGTAGCAGAATATCAAGCGCTTGTCCTTGGTTTAGAAATGGCGGTGGACACAAAACGGCTACATCTCAAAGTATATGGAGATTCCAAATTGGTGGTGAACCAAATACTTGGTGTATATGAAGTTAAGAAACTCGAGTTACTTCCATATGTCAAGTATGCCCAAAACTCATTGGACGGTTGGGGGCGTTGAAATTGAACATGTCCAAAGAAGCTTAAAATAAGCAAGCGGATGCATGGCTAAACTCGCGTCCACAATAGCCATGTCCGAAGGAGAAATCCATATACCAATATGCCGAGTTGGGTTGTACCACCTATATTCGACGAAGAAGATTGCAAAGATAGTGAAAGCAATATTGTTCAAGTCTTTGAAATTGAAGAAGATGATTGGCGCCAATTGTTGGTCGACTATTGAAATATGATAAGTTGCCTGTGACCCACATCGAAGAATCGACATTCGACGGTAGCGCCACCCGCTTTATATTTTTCAAAGGTACACTTTATAGGCGATCATTTGATGGAGTCTTTTGAGATGGTTAAATAATGAAGAAGCTATCAAAGCCATGGAAGAAGCGCGTTACGAGTGTGTGGCGCCCATCAATCGGACCAAAGTTACACTTTCAATCAAAAGAATTGGTTATTCTTGGCCAACAATGGTGAAAGATTGCATGGATTATGCGCGAAGATGTCAAGCTTGCCAATTTCATGCAAATCTCATTCACCACCGCCGAGCCACTTCATCCCACACTTCTTCGCCCTTCGATGCTTGGGGCATGGATGTCGTGGGACCTTTGACGAAATCATCGGGGGCATCCGATATCTTGGCAAAGAACGGACTACTTCTCTAAACGGGCGTAAGCTCTTCCCTTAAGAGAAGTAAAGAAAGAAGCGTTGTTGATTTCATCAAAGCCCACATCATTTATCGTTATGGGATTCCACGATATATCGTCATCGATAATGGAACACCTTTCAAAGAATACTTTGATGAATAAACTCGTGAAAATTTTGGATTCAAGCAAAGAAAATCATCCATGTACAATGCGCTCGCTAATGGATTAGCCAAGCCTTCAATAAGACTACGTGCAATTTGTTGAAAAGGTCGTGGCCAAATCAAAGCGTGATTCGCACGAGCGAATGGAGAAGCATTGTGGGCATACCGAACCACCCATATGACTCCTACACAAGCAACTCCATATTCTTTGGTATATGGAGTGGAAGTCTGTGATTCCACTTGAGCAAAGAAATTCCATCACTAAGAATCGCTATCCAAGAAGCTTAATCAAGAAGAAACGCCAGATGCGTGTCGCCAAGAACTGGAAGCTTTAGACGAGAAGAGGCTAGAAGCCCAACAAAGATTAGAATGCTATCAAGCCCGCCTTTCAAAAGCTTACAACAAAAAAGTGCGAATACGTTCTTTCCAAGTTGGAGACTTAGTGCTCGCTGTGAGAAGGCCGATTATTACCACGCATCATGTGGGGAACAAGTTCATATCAAGATGGGATGGTCCGTATGTCGTCGAGGAAGTCTACACCAATGGAGCATATAAGTTGATTTGAGAAGACAATGTGAGAATGGGCGATCAATGGAAAGTTTTGAGCGCTATTATCCACGAAAAGTAGCGATGAAGCATGTATGTATACCCAAAAAAAAAACGAGAAGAAAAGAAAAGAAAAAAGAAGAAGATGACTCCATGACGCACGAGCTTAAATCGCATGTTACCCGACCCGCATGAGTATAAAGCGCATGGTGACCACCAAAGAAAGTGTATGGTTAAACTACTAAACTTCTCCCACCAAAAGGTAAACTTATGTGGTTAAACTATTATATACTCCACTTTATTCATATAGTGGTTAAAGAAATAGTCACCCCGCCCGCAAGAGTTTAAAGCGTACGGCTCTCCCACATCTTCAAAATATAAGTTGATCTTTTCAACTACGTTTTGACTTGATCCTCTTAAAAAGTGGCACGTAGGCAACTTAAATTTTTCTAAGTTCAGCCATGATTTATGTTCATGTTTGGTATTGTGATTATGATTCATTGTTTGGATCAATCATTTAAAGAACACAAATATTCAAGATGAAATGCGTGAACTTTGAGAGAAATCATGAGTAAAGCAAAGTACCAAATATTTTATTGCACGAGTGTCTACCACAAAGAAACAAGCAAAGGATAAGCAAAGTAAAAAAAAAAACTAAGCTAAGCAAATGGGTCTTGATCTTCCAAGGACTTTTGAGCAACTTCGAGATGCTCAATTCTTCAAGTTCTCCAACACTTCAAAGATCAAGAAGAGGGCACTTTGAACTTATCAATCTCTCTTTTGAAGCCCTTGATTTCACTTTGAGTCATTTGAAGTGATGTATGGCGTCTCTTTAAAGACATAGTCAACTCATTCCTCTGTTTGTCAAGCTCTGCAAGCTCATTTTTATAAGTTCAACTCGGGAGATCTCTTCTTTCTCCTTAACTCGAGCATCACGAAGGCAAGCTTTAACTTCTTTGGAGTCGTGCTATGAGAATGCTCCCGACGTTAAGAGATTCCGATCTTGCCTTATCATAAGCAGCAGCTTGACAAAAGTGTGTCGATACTCGCCTCAAGATGAGAAAGATCAAAATCTTGTTGAAAGCCCTTTATACGAGACATGCCATCTCGTATCTCATCTTCAATTGATGACAAGAATTGCAACGGTGTCCTTGTTACCTTGCTACGAAGAACACCCCAAATGTTTTTTAGACATATCCTAAACTCGTGTCAAAGATATTCTTACTATCAATTTAGATATAGCCCCGCCTGGTCTTGATGCTTAGCACTTGCTTTCACACCAAGGTTGGACGTCTCGTCTAAATGGTCAGACCCAACAGACTCATGGCTGGCTTGTGAACTTTCTTCGTCATTAGTTCCAAGAACCTCTGATTGTACCTAACAAGAAGGAAGGTCAATTTAGAGATGAAAAAAAAATACCAACAGATGAACAAGGAAAGATTTGAAGAATACCTCATCCGTAAGGACATTCGGGTTTTGGTGGTCACTTTGGTCATGTTCCTCAATAGGTTCCGGAGACTTAGTATGTTTCTTCTTCTTCCAATGTCGTTCAACACCGCCGCTCATAGAATCATCTAAATGAATCGATGTCGCTTACGTTTTCCTTAGAAGAGCCCGCTTCAACAGCTTTTTCAACAATATCTTCAACTCGTTATAACCTCCGAAATGTCCTTTGCCTTTGGTTGAGTGAAGTTAAGATGTTTTCCTCAAATGAGCTTCTATACACTTGATCCCACCGGTTTTGTAATCAACGCTGAGAATTTCTTAGCATTTGAAGTCAAACATGGAAAGAAAGCCTTTGACGCAGATCTACGCAAAGACGCATGCACGCCAATACTTAAGACCATCGTCCAAAGCAACTTCACGAATGTTTTGAGTAAGGACGCCTGGAATAACTTGATAGTACCCAAACTGGCGGCTAAAGCGATGTGGGCTGTAGGGCTCAATGATAAAGCAATCGTCCAATCTCGAGCGAGGTAGTTGGAACGGATAGCCATGAAGAAACAATAGTCGACTCATTTGCATTGTCGCCATCAATATATGTGATGTCTTTGTTCTTCGTGAACATTGCGCAACTCCATGCGATTTGATCCCATTTGTGAATTCGCCTCCGAGCTCGATATGGTCGTAGTATCTCGCCTCCTTCACCGTAATATTCAATCATCTTCTAACATAAGAATTTCGCTCAAGCGGAAACGAGTCTTCAAGTAGGCGCCATCCAAGCATAAACAAAGTGGATGAGGGAATGTTGTTCGAACTCGAGTAGCTCTCACTGAATTTGCAATTTTGTTTAGGCCTCTAAATATGCTAGTCGAATGGAATCGTAGAACCACCCTCCGTTGATTTGCCATCATGCTTGCCATTTGAATGTGTTGGGCCTAATCAATGTAGCATCTCCATCGGGAAGAACAAAAGCACACACCAACAAGCAATATAGGCGACTAAGTGTGTCTCATCACAATACCTCTCCTCGATGCCGAGCTTTATAAATAAACCCTTCTCAGCGAAGTCCATGGCTCATGAGTCTTGAATTACCGTAGGATTGTGAGTAAGTTTGTAGCGGTGATTTCTTCTCTTTCGCGGAGGGGTTGTTGGTACCTCGAGTTCTTTCTTGACCGTAACTTGATCCATTCTTCAATCTTAATCGAGCATCTTGGACTCTTACCATCCTCGTTCCCAAGAAGATGATAAGCATGGAATAAATGTCGACGACCAGGAACATATTGTTTTCTTCTCGATCCACACCAACGAGCTCTCTCGCAAGGTATCACCGTCATAAAATTTTCCCATTCTTTGAAGTCCGCACAAAATTGCAAATCCACAATGAAATAGATAGCTCTTTGTTGAAGTTAGCAAGGTATTTGTTGATGGACACTATGCTCACAAAATGCTTTGATCACTCCGTGTTTCGATCATAGGTGAAAAGGGAGCATATCTTGGATCATAAATTCAAAGCATTTGCGAAGCTCGCCCAAACCGACTAAGGACGTCCTCGCCCATTCCCAATATCCTTTCAAATAATGGAATTCTCCAAAACTCCATATTTTCTCCCAATTGGCATTTTCTTGAGAATTTGCACCCAAAGTCAACAATGGGTTAATCTCTTTAGTTGGTCGATGATGAGTGATTCCGATGTCCACGCCACGATGTTTTGGTCACATTAGTCTCTTTGGTCCACACCGGTTTATGAAGAGGACTTGTGAACCTGGGCGATTACCCGACAAAGTGGCGATTAAGTGGATCGTATGTTTTGAGGCGTGTTCCTTTGTCGGTAGGTTGTTCCTTGTTGTCCAAGATCACCAAATAATTTTGTCGGAGACAGTAATATCTTTGAAGTAAACCATGTTATGATCGCAAAAATAAAATAAAAATAAATAAGCGTGGAATTGATGTGGTTTATGCATACGATGTTACAAGGCATAAAATGCATGCTCTCGACTATAGTGCTTGAGTTGTCAAGTCCAATTGGGTTCTCAAAATGGAGTTTTTTGATAGGATATTGAGGTGGGTCCTCAAGAGTGATTGAGGTAGACCCTCAAGTAGTGATCGAGAAGGTACTCGAAGTGATTGAGGTAGACCTCAGTAGTGATCGAGAAGATTCTCGAGAAGTTATTGAGGTAGACCCTCAAGTAGTGATCGAGAAAGATTCTCGAGAAGTTATTGAGGTAGACCCTCAAGTAGTAGTCGAGAAAGATTCTCGAGAAGTTATTGAGGTAGACTCTCAAGTAGTAGTCGAGAAAGATCCTCGAGTAGTGGTTGAGGTAGACCCCCAAGTAGTTTTAGAATGAAGGTCCTCATTTGAATACGGCAGATCAAGATTTGAAAATATAATGAAGATAAAAAAAATATATATATAAATGACGACATTCAGTCATGCCAAAAAAATAAAGCTTTAGTTGATGAACTAAATAAAGTTTGACAAAGAGTGGTTACTTGGAAGCAATATGATCGGGGCAACGACGACTCCTTTCAAATCAAGCTCCTACTCAACTAAGTGAACCTACAAGTCAAAAATCAAAGCAGGGTCAGAAGCTAAAAAAAACGCAGCATAAAATTGAAGCAAATGAGTTGAAGATTGAAAAAATACTCTCTCAAGCAATATGTCGAACACACGGTGGGTAGCACTTAGGAATTGATTTCTTGTATCCATGGAAGATGAAACTCACCAAGATTTCGATCAAGTATTATCAAAATTCGTGTGGATATCTCAAACGAATGAAGAGCTCAAGAAGAAATTGATCACTGTTGTTCTCACTTAAGTTTGTGTGAAAAATCATATGCCATGACACTCTTTATATAGTTGATGTACACATCTCATACATGGAAAATTTCCTTGTCAATTGATTGATGAAAAGAAGAAATAAAAGATTGAGAAAAGATAAGAAAGCAAGAAATCATGAATAGGCTACAAGAAATCGAAAGAAAATAATCTGCCATATCAAACAAATAAATCGCGTAGCAAGGGGATGTGGTTGGCAGCATTTTGTGGTGTTTATCAACCTCGGAAGTTTCTACTGGCATGCCTATTATGGATTGTAAAAAAAAAAAATAATGAGTTACTGGGCTGCGAAAGAATAAAGAAAATATAGATGTAGGCTTTCTTTGGGCTGCCGTTTTCTTTTCGGATAGCCAAGCCTGTCATAAGTTCAAACATGAAAGGGCTGCCCAGTGGATCAAAATAAGGGCTGCCAAACAAAAAAATGTTAAAGAATGGGCCCATGTATTTGTTGTCTAAATATGGTCATACGTGGACTTCAATAGAATAAAAGCAAATTTGGCCAAGAATTTGTGGAGCATAAGTCGACATGTGGAGCAGGGAAGTGTATTGTAATTAAAAAAAAAAAAAACATGGAAGACATGAAGAATGGATAATCGAAAGGCGTAGGCCTTCAAATTTTAAAATGCTCCAATGAAGAATTGAAGAATGTGGACCTCTGAATTAAAATAAGTACATGACCCTAATTTTGGAGCAAATTCATGAAGTTCAAATGCAAAGTCAATTCAAGACCAAATTTAAATTCAAGTCCAAGAACTCATAAATACGAGTATAAACTGTTTACAAATTCAAATTCAAAGTCAAATTCAAATCCAAGGACTCCTAAATACGAGTATAAACTATTTATAAATTCAAGTTCAAAATTAAATTCCAAGAACTCATAAATACGAGTATAAACTGTTTAAACTATCTAAATGAATCTCGAGACTGCCTATTTCCAAGACTAACTCGTCCATAAACGAGCCTCGATGGGGCAATTTGTAGGCATCGGATTATTTATATTTATATTTATATATATATAAATATATATATTTAATTATGTGGATTTATGGTATAATCAAAAGTTACCATATGTCGATTCTATATAAAATGAAATAAATCGAAGATCGTGCCAGTACCAAAATCTATGGGTTTAAGCTAAAAGCCCATTCCCGAACTTCCTAAATTAAGTTTTCCTACAGCTATAAATATGGGGTTTAGGAGGCTCATAAGAGAACACAAATTAATTGAAGAGTTCAAGCATTTGAGGAATTCTCTACAAAGTCTCACCAAGAAGCTTCGAAGTCTTCTTCAACATTCAAGGCGTTCTTCGTGCAAATCACCACGTTCTTCGCCAAGATCATCCTCCAAATAAATCAAAGATGGCGTTCAATCCGGAAACAAGGTGAAAACCCTCCGTATCGACGTTCAAATTTGAAGATCTTCACGGCGTTCTTCAAGATATCAAATCAAATTCAACAAACAAATCGAAAACAAGGCAGAATGTCCTTGATTGATATCGAGAAATCATAAACTTTGAAGAATATTCGAAGATCGTTCAACAATTCAAATCGAAGAGTAGAATCAGATGAGTCAATAGAGATCGGATCACACAATTGTACTTTGATCCAAAAATATTGATTTTGTATACGATTTCGTGTTTATAAAATTAAATAAGAAAATACGTGTTACAGGCACCTTACTTGAAAAAGGCATGTGACTGTGGAAATTCGTAAAGAAGAGAAGGAATGGAGGAGAGAGATTACCCGATTTATGCGACCATGAAGCTGAAAATACTCTTCTACGAATCAGATCAATTGCAGAAACAGCAGCACCTCTGCCCGTATTCTTTATTCCGCTAGGATTGATCTTCTTGAGAATTGATTAAAGGGAAATTTTCAGTGAAATTTACTGCGATTTATTTGTCGACTTTTTTTTTTTTTTGATACCATGGGGAACCCGCAGTCCTACCTTATGTACAAGACCGAAAGAAACCCCGCGTTCGCATGCAATACTAAAAAGCAGTAGCGATTTTTGGTTCCATTTAGACGTAGGGGTGTCTAAACGGTTTTCGGTCAGAACCGAAACCGACAAATTCGGTTATCGGTTCGGTTTCGGTTCTAGAGTTGAAAAAAAATTCGGTTATTGGTTAACCGATAACCGAACGGTTCGGAACCGAAAAACCGTTTTTTATTTTTTATTATTAATTAATTAATTAAAAATTCTGAAAATCAATTTTTAATTATTATTTTAATTATTTGTTAAATATTTTATTTATTTATAATAAGTTTCAGTTTTTAAATTATTATTTTATTTATTTTAGTTATTATTTTTTTATTTTTTTTATTAATTAAATTTAATTCGGTTAACCGAAAACCGAACCGTCGGAACCGATCGATTTTCGGTTAACCGAAAATTTAAAACGATTCGGTTTCGGTTCCATTTTTTCGGAAAAATTCGATTCGGTTAACCGAAACCGAACCGTTTAACAGCCCTATTTAGACGTAATCAGAATTCACTATATAAATTTTTATTATATTGGATATTTCCTCTCAGAAAAATAAATAAAAGATAAGGTCTTGATGGATCAAATTGCTCGTTTTGTCCATCTACCATTATTTAAAGTTAATATTTTAAATTCATATTTACTATTTCCATTTCGTTTCATCAAACGCATGTCCAGCTTTGCAGAGCCCGTCTATCATGTGCAGAATCGTAACATCATTAGCCTCGCAAATTCCAAAATCTCAAAAGCTTTTTGAACAATTTCGTGGCATCGGCGGCCTTTTCATCTAAAACAGACCCTTAATGAGAGTGCTGAATATCGCGACATCTGATTCGTAACCACTTTTGAACAATATGCCCATTATATCAGAACCCAAATCTACAGATTTCAGGAGGCAATAGCAATTCATAGCGATGGTCAAAGTGAACTCATTAATCCGGGGGATCTGTAGAACGCAATTCGTCGAACACATACAGGGCAAAAGAATACTGCTTCATCTTTACAGTAACACTCAAAAATTTATTATACGCGGCGACAGAAGGCTGCAGCCGCATTCTCTTTACAAGTGAATAGCATCATCTAGTTCTTTAACACAGCTGAAATCTATCGTGGGCCTATCGCTGTGGAAATTCGTAAAGAAGAGAGAGGATGGAGGAGAGATTACCCGATTTACGCGACCTTAGAGCCAGAAATCCTCTCCCACGAATCATATCAATTGCAGAAACAGCAGCCCTTCTGCTCGCCTTCCTTATTCGGTGAGATGTTTGAGGGAACTAATCGGTGAGATTGAATGTGAAGAAAGGGAAATAGTTGAGATCAATTGGTATGAATGGGTGTTTGCGCAAATCTGAGTTGAGATAACTCATCATCAATTGTATCCAAAAAAATTCTTTTTAATATAGGTTACTTCCATGGATTCGACTTCGAAAATAGTTTTCACAATTTTCATCATAGAAAGTGGAAACATGTCAATTATTCTGTTTTATGTTATTGTAGGATTATTGACATATAAATATATGAATTTTGATGTGATTTTGGTTTTGCATACGAACTTTAAAATGAATTTATAAATACATAAACTTTGATATAATTTTGATTTTGCACACAAACTTTAAGAGGAATATGTAAAACACAAATTTATTAATTTTAATTTTACCACGATTTATTTTTTCGATTAAAATTAAAACTGAACGTGTGCTTCCAAACTACATGCATTATTGTGTTCAACTGAATGTATTTTTCATAATCACATAACAAATCAAATTACTAATATATCCTTACTGTAGCGAAATCAGTGAAATTAAGTTTAAAAATTTCAAAATAATCTCCACCATAGGATATATGAGATGAGTGGATGAGATTGAATACTACATACTATCTCAGGCTCGGGTATTGTGCATATAAATAGTACACTTATTTATTATTATATGTTCACACGTTAAGATGTGTATATACGTAAACTCATTTATATATATATATTCAACTTAAAATTTCTTAAATATTTTAATTCAATCATTTTTGTGAGAATTATAGAAGGGAAAGTGGTTCAGATTAGGGATGAGTATTCGATCGGGTATGGTCAAAAAAATATCCGAAGTAAATAACCAAAATTTTAAAAATGATATCCGAACCAAACCAAAATAATTTCAGTTACCAAACTAAAATAACGGAAAATTATTTCAGGTATTTCGGATAAAACCGAAATTTTGCTCTGATTATGAATTCTAAACAAAAACATACAAAAAAATTCTAATACTCAACAAATAACTAGTTTGCAATATTCATAAATAACATTACCAAATACTAAACAACTCATTACCAACAATCTTCATAAGTTCATAGTTCAAAAAACATTACCAAATACGAACAATTCATAAAAATGTTACAATTTTCTCAAAATACGAAATTTAAAGTTCAAAGTTCATAAGTTCCAAGTTCATATTCTCCAAATCCAAAGCTTCTTTAATCCATCGAACCTTCTAATGCCACACCATGTGGTGTTGTGTAACTTAGTTTTTCGTTGTAATTGCAATCTGATGTTGATTACTCACTGTTCGGCGATTTAAGCTTCTTTATTTTGAAATGATCTAATACGGATGCTACGTTTGCATGTACGATTCGTTATAGCTTCCTTATCGGCTCTGTTAATTATCTCTCTTGTATTGGTATTTAGTCTTTGAAGTTGTTGGGTTTGTTTTCTGAGATACCTTTTGATTCTGTATGCGTCATGTTTATTGTAATTGTAATTGGTGTTTAGTATTTATATTAAAAAACTAATATAAATATAAATTTCGGGTATCGGATATTCGGGTAAAAAAACCCATACCCGATCGAAAATCATACTACCGAAATATATTTCGGTTATAACCGAATTGTCCGAAATAACCGAATTATCCTAACCAAATTAGATATTTTGATTTGGTTCGTTCGGTTATTCGATTATTGGATATTTTGCTCACCCCTAGTTCAGATCTAGACCATATTGTAAGTTCCCAATTTTCAAATTTCTCAATGTAAAAGAAAAGATAATTATATCGGACAAATATAATTGAAATGGCCCACCCTTACCAATAGAACTGAGAAAATGGTTCCCTTATATTAACTTATATATATATACTTTTCTTTTATATTATATTGTGTCCTATTTTATACTCTAGACATGGTATACATTAATTTTTTTAACGTGGTCCAACATTAATTACAATCATATACTGTTTTCGCATGAAAAAATCATGTGGCCGGTAGTTTATGTTCATTTAATGTAGCGGAGATGGGTGCGTTTTATTTATCTGGATTCCACATGTCGGATCTACTCCTTTTTTTCAATTATTGTAATTTTACTAATTATAGTTAGTTCTAAATAAATAAATATTATAAAATACATAATGCCATTATATAATTATTCAAATAGAGAAGATACAATATATTTTTTAATAAAATGTTGTGGAAGTGATAGCAAAAATATAATAGGGAAAATATACTTTTGTAATCTACTAATATGACTTCCTAATATAATTGAGAGTGATTTTAATCGCATTAAATCATAGTTGGTATTAGAAATGACATGCAGACTTTCTAGTCTAAAAATATAGGTCTGGTCCGTATTTGAAATTCATGTCCAAAGATTGCATTATTTTTGTAATTTTTCAAAAGTCAGACTACTTTTACACTTGACCCAAAAGTCGAGTCATAAACTATAATTAGCTCTTAATTCTTTTACTATTTATGCATAATTAATTCCTTAGTATTGGTCCTTAATTTGTAAAATGCTTTTTAATTAATGTGCAATCAAGTACTTCTCGTTTTAATCAATTTGAGTAGTTTGCGTAAATAATTTTTATGAAATTATTTTCTTGATCGAAATATATTAGTTCTTAATTAACTGAGTATATGAATTTGTTTTCTTCCTTCGTCCTTTGAAGTTTTTTGTCCCAAATGGTTTTAGTATTATCATATATCATATCAATTTTTGTTTTGTTATTCTATATAACAAGTTGTTCGAAATACATGATATAATATGAGATATATATTAAATTATCGTATTAAAGATCAGCTCAGCTTCATCTTAAAATTTTATTTCATGGGATCTTTTAGCCCATTATGGCATTTCTGAAGAAATAACTAAAGATGAAGGGTCTTGATCGCAACTTAAAATTGCAAGCTTAATTAGTTCGTCGAAAATTATATAAGTAGACACAAACAGAAGTCGCTCTCATCATAATAATACACTAAATGTTGGTACATCATATCCAATGGGAAGAAGCCATTATATTTTACAACTAACAAAGCTCAGAAGCCTTGTTTTATTCTTAATATTCTACGTAGGTTGTCGGAATACAACTCGCTCTGCACCATATCATCAAGCTCACTTCACCCTGCAAAACACAGCATTAAACATATTATTAAATTACCATTTATTTATTTCATAGAATTGACTGGGCAAAAAGGAAAAGGTAAAAACAACCAAAAATGAATAGTACAATTTAATGCTCTAATAAGCGAAATTCGAAAAAAAATTATTCATCTGCAAGTCCATGAGTAGCGTCTCAATCCGCATCTCATTTCATGTTCGAAAAGTTTAGAATGAATTATAATTTTCCCATTTCACTGAAAGTTTCAGAAAAATTCAGACAATGATTGAGACATCGATTATGGACCAGAAAATTACATCTAACTCGATATAAAAACACAGGTTTACGAAGATTTAAGATTTGCTTACTTGCCCTCGCGAGCTTAGCTCAGTGATTAAAAGTTACTCCCTCTGTCCCATTTAAAATGTCTCATTTTCTTTTTTGGGTTATCCCGTTACAAATGTTCAATTCCATTTTAGGAAATAATTATCCCTTCAAAACGTGTGGGCTCTACCCACTTTTTAACACTTTAACTACTTTATCATTTCTCCTAAATACCCACGCTTAAAGGAATGGGACACTTTAGGTGGGACGGAGGAGTAGTAGATTTGGGACAAAGATTTGCTTACTTGGAGCAGTCGGTGGAAGGGCTGATCTTGTACGGAATGTTGACTCCGCACTGTCCGGGGAGGCCAGCGGCCTTCCCGAGGTTCACACCGGCGTATGAACCGGCGAGGGATTTCAAGCAGTTGCAGACGCTTTGCTTGTCCGGTGTCGTCTTGGCGGCGCCGTAGAGACCCTTTATGCCACCGCAGCACCCCCCTAGCGGACCCTTTCCCGTCACGTAGGGTAGGCATGGGTTGAGGTATGAAACCACCGCGCCGCATCCTATCGCGGCCTCACTCTGCGGAGCAACGGCCGCGACCAATGCGGCGACGATGAGCACCGAGCCGATCAACTTCATCACACCAGCCATATCGCTGTAGAAATTGTTGAATTGTGTGTGTGAAAGTGATGTGCTTGATTGGAATGCTAGTTTGAGATCGAGAGCGTGATGTGTTTGTGCATGAAGGTGCAGTGTTTATATAGAGTGGAATTTGATTGAATCTATTTAATTTGGGATGTTTAGGTAGTTGGGGTGGACTAAATGTCACAATTAATTTATTGCAAATATAATTGGAAAATAGAAGTTGGCGTATTTCAATCACAAATAATTTTGAGGAAACAAATTGGCAAATTAGTCAAATCATGGGGGAATGAAATTGTGACACGCAAATAATGAGCTTTTCTTATTAGTTTTTGTGACCCTACTCTTAATTTTACGAATGTTACGGTTAAAGTTCTCTCCTATACAATAATAAATAAAATCGTGAATTGTAGGTGAGATAAACCGAACTAGGTCGGCCCAGTGCTCCATCTTAGGGGTATGTACAGACCGAATCAGATCGAGAAAAACAATTGAATCGATAGTTTTCGATCGATTCGATTTTTAAGAATATCGTTTGGTGGTTCGATTCACATTTTTTAATAATATCGATTTTCGGTTCGATTATCAATTTTGAGTTTTAAGTTCAGTCGGTAAATGAACCAAACCGAAACAATTACATATATGTATCGTTTATTTAACAACTAGTATACATATTAAAAGTAAAACCCTGGCTCCATAAAGTGAACGTTGAAACAAGTATAAAGAATATATATAATTAGGTCGGCTTTTTAGACTAACTGTAACATGTTGATTTAAGTTGATTTTTTTATTCGATTTTCGATCGGTTTGAAATATAAGATCGGTCGTTTTATTCAAAAAATTAAATTCGGTTCGACTTTCGGTTGGAAAATTTTGATCGGTCATTCAAACAAACTTCTTGATGCACACCCATACTCGATCCTTAATTTAAACATGTTTTGTAAAATTTAAATGGTTAATTGTTAATTAATGTACAAACTTTTATTTATTTTGTAATTTTAACAGTATATGTAAAATATTGCAATGATAATACTAGCATCGTTAACTTCATTGCAAAATTAACACCTTCAAAAAAAAGTTCAATCATTGAGAAGTTGATTTTCTAGCATAAAACTAACTGAACAAAATACTCAGATCATACAGCAGACTTGGACGAATCTGGCATCGGTGAAACGTATTGCCACTTCAAAATCTCTAATGACCATGAATTTGAAGTATTAATTCTACAACAAATTAAAAATATGGCACTATTATTTCATTGTTGCATTGGTTCAACGAACGTGCATTATTTGCAATTAATACAATTTAAATTTATAACATTTTAATAATAAATTCTCTAGCGCCATCAATAGCATAAGCCACGTGTCTTTTGTCGGTCGGTGGACTAATTAATGACGGGGCCTGCTAAATTTTAGTCTAGACTCTAGACTACAAGTTTTTTAATTAATATATGCCACAGTAAAATTTACTCTTTTTTTTTCTTTTTTATGTACGATCATATGAATTTTAATAAAATTATTGATTGTTATTATTTAAATAGAAAAAATATATATATCATGTGTTAGATTATGAATGGTAAGAATATTTTTTAACAAATAATGAATATATTTTAGTAAATAATGAGCAATTGTAAAGGTGGATAATAAGAGTAGTGTCTAAATATGAAAGTGATATACTTTTTGTGACGTCGAATAAGAGGAAGTAATAAATATCATATTGTATCACAAGTATAATTAAAATAAAATTGTCATAAAAATTTAACATAAAATTGGTTACATGTAAAATCTATGTAGGTTATTATTACCGAGCGACGTCAAATTCACAAAATGATAAGCATCACTAGATTTTTAAGGGATGTTATGCCACGAATTTTAGGGGCTAGTGTGACTTGTGATTAATTATTAAAGTCATGTTATATTCAGTTTGAATCCATTATTGATATACTATGTTTGAATCCATTATTGATATAAAACATAGTATTGTGACTAATAAAGTACTGTATCAGATATCTAAAACACACTATTTTATTTGCAGTATGGATCTTCGAAAAAATCATCAGACAGTGTGAGTTTAAATTTAAACACTTAATATTTTTTATATAAAAAGTGATACCACGTGACGAACCTTCGAAGATATTTGCAAATATATGAAATATGATTAAAAAAATTATGTTTAATTGCAAATTAAATTCCAACTTTTCAGTATTTTTGTAAATTCTAAAAGGTTTCAATAATATATCAATCTTTTAATATGTTACAATTCATCCCTTTAAAACATTTTCTTAACGTTGGATCTGAGATTTAAACATCTATCTGATATTGAAATGCAAAATCGATCGACGACTTTTGAAACCCATAGTTTGGGTAGTCATCTCATGCTATCAATTTTATCGCCGAATATCTAATATTGCAACTTGAACCATCGAGAAGCTCTAGATCCGTAGAGCCAACGCCGTCTCAATTACTCAATTGTTAGACATTTGGTGTGAAATTGGCAACAAAGGAGGAAAACCCATCAATGGATTTTAAAAGCCTTCGATCAATTGTCAATTTCGATCTTGCAACAAATTTAGGAAAGACAATATATGCAAATAATTGAAAAACTTTGCATTATTGCAATGTTATAAAAAATGAATTTAATTTGCAATTGATCCTCTAGTTTTATAAAAATCTTACATGTACACATACACATGAATTATATAAGATATACCCCCTTGAAATCGTATTTTCCATTTCTTTTTCCTTTTAACAATTAGTAAATTGGTATTTGGTACAGCTGCCTTGATATAATTTGCAATTTTGTTACCCATTGGCTTTTTGTATAATTTGCGCGGTCGACATATATACAAAATATTTCTAAATTATAAACTTGTATAAATTTTCGGTAAACCAGGTCCATCCTGAAATGTAATCCTTATTATTCACCAAATTAACATAAATCTCAACTCTTTAACACCAAAACAAATAAAAATACTATGTATCAACATTATAAAAATATTAGGAATGTATACTTTCACAACTCCTGTACAAAGGTATATATAAACTTCAACGCAACAAGGTGAAAAGAAATGAAGGTGGAATCTGGGATTTTTCTTCACAGAAACAACTAATAAACACAAAAGAAATACATTCGAAACTCGAAAAAGATTGAAACTAAATAAAAGGGCAAATATATAAATATTCAACCAGCTAAATGTCTGGGAGAGTCGTTGAACATGGTGTACCACATATAAGCCTGCGAAAGCACCGTCTCCAGCTGCAGATGGTTCCAGTTATGCGTTGGAAGGTGCTGAAGAAACATCACCATCTCCTGAAAATCGAGCTTCTGTAGAGTATCGGACCACTGCAGATACGTCAAACTTCAGTTCATAACTATGTCATACCTAACTGTGCACGAAATCAAATAACCGTGCCCTCTGATGCATCACGGGTAGTTTAATTCGGGTGATAGTTTAGATTGACCATATATATGTGGAATTTTGAAGGATTACATTATCAAACTAGCTCAAAATTGTTCAATCCATCAAAGTATGCGAGTGATTAGCCTATGTTTTGTTTAGTGTTAACCATTTTTATATAAACATGCAGGAAATACCTGTATTTAAATGCAGTGACAGAAAAGCCCTTGGATGTGGCAAATTTTGCATGGAAATCTGTCACATTCTGACACTGATTGACAAAGCCATTTGCCTGCCGGTAAATCCACTTACTTTATCAATCAGTGACAGAGTGTAGCTAATTTTCATGCGAAATTTGTTACCTCGAAGGGTTTTTGTCATTGCACTTAAATGTGGGTATTTCTCACATATTTTATAATTTCTATACATGCCTTATCAAAAGTGGTATAAAATATTCCACCCTTATTTTTATCTATCTAAGCTCACCCAAAGCAAACACTATAATAATTCTAAGAGAAAACTAGGCAGAAATGTCATACGAGGGAGCAGTGCAATAACATAAACAGCTGTTTTAGATCATGAAATTCAAATGTATAGTAGTGTTCGTAGCAGAAATAAGACAATAAGCAAAGTTTTCTTACTGTTAAGAGAAAGCTGGCGTAGATGTATACGAGAAAATCCGGCAAGGCGCCCCCTTCAGCAAGATAAGTGTCCCACAAACGAGTAACGAGATTGAATGGAATCTGCAAAACAACGTATAACTTCATTAACTTTCTCTTTCACAACCAATGTAGGAATACAGTTAACTAATGTTAGAGTGCACAGGCATCCACCTCGCGTATAAGAAGGCAATTGAACCAGCGGAAAGCAAACTGAAGAAATTCGAGCCCCTGGTCCTCCATGTGCTTTGAACAAGGTTCTACAATTTCAAAAGAAAAAACCAATGTGATTACAAGAAGTTCATATTCACCTATTCCAAGTGAACATGTGCAAAACAAGGCAAAAATTAGGGACGAGAATTCGGGTTTCGGTTCAGATTTGAGCTAACACCGAACCGGACCAAATTGTTCGAAAAATCAGAACCAAATTATCCGAAATATTAGAAACAAAACCGAACTGAAAAAACTCAAGAATCCAAAAAACCCAAAACTATCTATGCTTTTATTTTAAAATTAGAATTACATTATTTATAAAATTAATATTATATATAATTAGGATTTCACTTTTGGTCGGGTTTGAAAATGCCAAACCAAACCAAATAATCAGAATTTTGAAGGTAAAAATAATAATAACACACCGAACTGAAAATCCAAAAAGGAACCAAATTAATTATTTCGATTGGGTTCGGCCGTTCGGGTATTGGGATTCCTAAAATTTTTCTCACCCCTAGGCAAAGGGAATATAAGCAAAAGAACAAGTGCTACCATGTTTGCAGCGACAGTATTTATAAATAAGTTTCATGCGAATGAGGAAAGCAATAAATTTTCTCGTCTCGATACAAACAAAAGCAGTTTGCAAGGACACAGTGGAAAAAAAAGTTAAAGGTCATGACTCATACCATCAATTCTTCCAACCAACTCCTTCAGCTTAAACACTAGTCGCTGAATTCCGGGCTGGGCAAACGTGTAATGATCTTGCATGCCATCAAGCAACTTCGTTAAACACCAGTAACAGTCAGCTTCCACATCCAACATTTTCTCAGGAGGCAGATCGATCATTGACCATGTGTCGACATTGCCCTCTAAGTATTCAGATAAAAAAACAACTAAAAAGGGCGTTGCAAGATCATTTATTCCCTGTACATAGCCACTAGCTGGATGCCGTATAGCCCTAGAAAGGGAAAAGCCGAGCATTTTAGTTTTAGGAATACAAACATAATGAATCAGTCATGAATTTAGTTCTACTTCTCGAAAACAACTGACTTATAAGTCAGAATTTAATCCCCCCTCAAAAAAAAATAAGTCAGAATTTGACAACATCATTTTTATTCTGTCCACATCACATTTGAAACTTCATTATCTATATAAAAGATAGGCAATGTTCTTATCTTTTGAGTAATTTATTTAGTTTTGTCAAATAATCTGATCTAAAACTTTCACATATAGTATTTGTTAAGTTCCTTCGTATCATTAATAAGATTTTGAGATAATCTAATAAATAATTCGATACTGAAATCAAGAAACTGTAGACATGACATGTCATGTCAACAGCAATAACCCTTCATTCAATCTTGGGAACTAATAGTACTACTTAAAAACTAAGTGCAAAATCAATAAGATGATTAACATATGAATCTGGTCCATAATTAATAGAGTATATAAATGAGATGACACAAAAGAGAGTACTTTCAGTATATGCAAAATACAAAAATATACAATAAGCGCGAAAGAAAGCATCTAACCATGTATAAAGTATTCGCTCCAACGACTTTTGGACTTCTTCTTGTTGAAAGAAAAAGACGTCAGGAACAGTTCTGGGACAATCGAGAGCGATCTAACACATAAACGGGAATCCATCATTATGAAGCATTAAATAGCAGAACATGTATAGAAAGTAGAAACAAATAACACGCTCAAAACCTGATGAAGCATGTTGATCTCTTCTTCCGTGCGCTCTGTATCTGGTATATCATAATGTAGGGCGACACAATCGAGATACTCAATCCGCTTTCTTCTCAGCACTGCTTCCCTTCTATCTGAATTAGAAGGTGCATATCCCTGCCGTTGGTTAATACTTTATGTTCATAATACCAAATCTTACCAAAAGAATATTAGAACTCAAGCACTAACAGTTAACAGGAGTTCATATTCCACAGAACGTTTTGGTTGAGAATGTATCCTTTGTTGCCTCTAAAACATGGCTGACAATTTGTGTGTGTCAGGTCATTATCATGTCTAACGATAACAACACGACACGATAAGACCAAACACGATATTATCAATTAAGAATCAGCTCAACACGAACATGACACGACCTGTACAAACACGAATACGACACAAAAACGAAGGTGATACGATTTCGTTTGTGTTGACATGCACAATAACTACAAACCCTAACTATGATATAAAATAATAATAAAAATAATTATAATTATAATAAAATATATATACTATAATTGTGTTATATAATTACGAACATGACAAGAACATGAACACTACACAAACTTATCGTATAATACGAACATGACCCAGACGACATGAAATTATTGTGTCCTTATCGTATCGACACGACCGATTAATTTCGTGCATGTTCATGTTGTATCGAAAATTGTCAATCCTATTCTAAAGGACATATATGGAAGAAAAAGAAGCCTCACAATTCAAGAACTCATAAGAAAGGTAGTCTTTAGAGAAAAAACGACCAGTATAAGAGCTTCGGAACTTATCCGATAAGAGCACAAATTAACAAAGACAATTTTGAACAGATCTGTCTGTAAAACATTCCCAATACACATATAATATATTGTCAACAGATGTATCTAACGAGGATATTAGGGAACTGGGCATACCAAGAGAAGACGCCATACAAGATGGGGCCAGATATCTTGGGGCACACCACTCCATGCTAATTCACGAAGCTTTTCTGTAGTGCATAAAATGTAGATGAAATGAGAGTGATGGATTATGGAGGGAAGTATTGTGAGATCAAAAACTCATTATTATAAAAAAATTTGCCTCTATGCATCACTTTAAAGCTTGTTTTCACAGGAGACAGCAACACCAGAATGCAGATACAATGGCACATGCATCCAAATATGTGTGATTCAAACAATAAAAGCTATAGATAGGGGGGAACAAGAACAACCACATGTAGATATTCATGAACTTGTAAATCCATAGAATGCAATATATGAACATTAAAGTAGAGTATAGAGTACCTATGACTAAAGTTGGCTCAGATAATTCCTTAGTGAACTTCATCAGCCTTGCAGAATCTGTAGCTCTTGCGCCCATGTTTGGAATTGTTATGTTTTTGCTACCCATATTCAAAGTGTTTATATGGTCAACAGACGAAACAGCATTTGAACCAACCCTATTTTGGAGTTTATCCTAATATAATACAAGACAAACTTATCATATTCAGCCAAGATTACCACAGAATAAATAAATTAACACATCAGTCATGAAAGAGGAATAGAAAGACACCTCAGTCAGTCTATCTGTTTGTCCCACTTGACCAACATCACTGTCTGAAATCGTCCTGTCACGTCGCGGTGAAGGCAAAAATGATGGGTCAAGAGGATCCAAACACCTTGTTATTGATACCTTACCTGGAAAACTGTGACCTTTGAGCAACCTGCACCTCAAGACACCATAATTCACTTCTTCGTATAAACTCACTCGATCTTGATGACAATGGGGAAGTTAAATTAAAAGTAACACACGAACATAAGGTCAAGACTCCAGCATAAATATAGCATTAATAATTCGAGATTAACCATCAAATCTATTTTCAGTCACTATGTCCTCAGATTTATAAGTTTATGCATTCCGTAATAAAATGCTATCAGCTAATGAGTTAAGTCTATTTACCATATCTAGAGCAACGGCAGGTGAGAAATCACATGGGTTAATTGCCTCCAAATACACGAACTTTGGGCCATTTCTTGTTTTGCACATGAACTATAAAACTTGCTTCAGAATACACGAACTTCACTCTTTTTTTTTTGTTTTGGACATTAACTTTAAAATTTATCTCAAAATACACAAACTTTATTATTTTAGGTTTTCCCGCAAATCCCGAATCGAAACTGATATGGAGTTTCCCAAAATACACGAATGTTACTTTTTTTTGGATTTTCTCACAAACCAAAAATCCAAACGACAATCTTGATTTTTCATGTGGCTATCATGTCAGTTTCGATTTGAGATTTGTGAGAAACAGAGGAAGTGCCAAAAAAAGGAAGAAGTGAAGTTCATGCATTCGAATGGCCCAAATTCAGGTATTTTGAGGCAATTATCCCCAAGTACAATTGGAAACATCCAAATATTGATATCATAAGGAGAGTTGAGCCAAGGAAAACAAAGTGGAAATCTATTAAATTATATCGATAGAGTTAAGCTTGATTATTCATAGATATAGCTAGAGCTGCTGAACAATAATTCAAATCTCAATCGAAACAAATAAAAATCGCAAACAGAATACATAATTTGGTTCCCAAAGTCCAAATTTTTTGACTCCCACACCAATTTCAGCTGCAGTATTCAAACATAATTCCTACGAATACAATTTATCAAAATTTGGAAAAATCAAACACATTTCACCATCGGCCAACAAATAAATCGAATCTCGCCCAAATTACAAAACATATTTGTTAAATTTAACAAGCCCATTTGAAATTTCCGAGATAATTTCAAAATGGGAGCTCAAATCAGGCCAAACATTGACGAAAAAACACCAAATTGAAAAATCGAAGCTATACACATAAAGTTCTTGCAAGAATATGGATGTCATAAATGAAAAATGTGGAAATTAAAATGTAAGCATACGTACCCTTGAATGTTTCTGAGAGTTTGGCTGAATCTGGAATCAAAATTTGAAGATGAAGAAGAAGCAGTTTCTTTGTTGCGATCTTCTTCTCCACCTCGAAGATTTTTCATAATCTCTTTTTATTTTTCATAATCAAGTACGAAAAGAAAATGAATTTTCATCAGTTTTCATAATCATGTCCGAAAAAAATATGAAATTTTCACCATTTTTCTGTTTTCTTTGGTCCTTACCTGAAATGTTTTGTATGCACGAACTTTTCTTCTCTCTTTTTCCTTTAAAAAAAAAGAAAAAGATTGAGACGTTTCTTTTATTTTGTAAAAATACTGCCTCCGTCCATCAAAATCGTTCATTGATTTTGGTGGCACGAATTTTAATAAATTATAATGAATATAAAGTAAATGAGTGTAAAAAGATGTGACATGAGAATAATAAATGAATATATTAATGGATGTTGAGTGTAAAAAGGTCGGTCATAGGTGGTTTTTTTGTAAATAAGTAGATAGGTTTAGAATAAAAATGTAAAGTTGATGTTTCCAAAAAAAAAAATATATTTTTTTTTATAGACGAACCAAAACGGAATTAAATGCATGAATTTAGTGGACGGGGTATATTTCTCTGGGTTTATATTGTAGAGTGGTTTCTAAACATCCACCCCCAAATCGATAGCTCAATTTTATTTTATTTTCCTAAACTACAACCAATAAATTAAATATAAGCATCATATTTGATTTAGCGATAATTTTTATTTAAATTAAGAATTTTAATCTAATTTATAACTTTAATCCAAATACCTAACCTCCCTATATTTTGTAATTCAAATTTGTTCAATTTTTTTGCAAAACAAACTTTTGAATTTCGTTATTTGAAGTTTGAACCATTAATTTGAAAAATCAAAGGCTGAATTTTTACGTACTCGAGAAAATAAACATTTTGGTTTTTGGAGCATCATCTGTTACCGATAATAAATTTTGACATCTAATTTAACGATAATTATTAGAAGTTGTTCTAATGAAATTTATCATTATTACTTGTTAAATATATTGGTCATAGACCCATATTCTATTATATTCCTCATCATGGGCCCATGAATGATGAAACCTCAGCTTATGATTTCTCAAATCAAAAGGTTTGAGAAAAATGAATTAAAAGATTTGGTTAATTTTAATTGATTTTGATTGGTTACCAAAAAATTTGGGTAAATTAATTTTAATTACAAAAAACTAAAAATTTTATCACTTGCTTGCAACATTTAGAAAGAAAATTGCAAGATAGGCCGAAGTTCGACATTTTTATCTCTTTAATTTGATAAAGTTTAAAATCAAACGCAAGCTTAAGTTTGATAAATAAAAATATGGAACAATACACTCTACCATCTAAGTTGTGAAATTTTTTAGTACAATAACATACAAGCCAAATAAAGCTAAACTTTTTCATTGTGAACTTTTTTCCAGCCATTTTATTACTCGAAAAGTTAATAGTGGCAGTGCGGCACACACGTGAGATATGTATCCCATAATTTATATAATAGTGATTTATTATAGTTTTAATTTATCTAGTTAAGTAGTTTGATTTCATAGTATATTTACCTTGTTTGTAATTCTACTTTATTAAGGATTTTTTTAATGAATTGTTAGGACTTATGTATTTTCATTCACAAGAATAAGAAAAAAATGTGTTTTACTTGAAAGGAGTTGACGTTCGTTTGAAGTGATGCAATCTCATTTAGAAGAACAACTATGATCGTATCAACAAGCGTGATAGAGAATAACATGTTATGTTCACAAACTTTAGGATGACAATCGACATAATTGTAGTGTGTGGTATATAAAACACCATCTCGGGAGCATAGTCACAAGAAAAAATTACATAAACACAGATCGAGGTGCAATTAGAGAACACAATGTCTTTTACAAAATAACAAAAAGATTCAACAAAATGACAACTCTTAATTATTTGATCAACATAAACAAAAACTTAGATGGATAGATAGATAGATATATGATTCATAGATATATAGTCACACCCTTGTTAATTTAGGGTTGAACTTTTTTGGACTGGAAATCAAATGCCAAGAACTTCTCCAATCGAGGCAGCAAAAAGCTTGCATAATCAATGTGATGTGGATGAGAAATATACTCTGCAACGCCTTCTCCACTTTCAAATGATGATTCAAAGACATGAGTGTAACCTTGATGATAGTTTGCAATGCTCATCTCTTTGCCCCTGCACAATCTCAAAGTCTGATCAATTTGTAAAGCTTACAAAACGACATAGTTTAGGCAGATCGCATTGTACAAATCGTACGATTTGGTCTTGATAGACTTAGAAAGTATTGGTGTGAGATGCTGATTTATGAGCTTAAGTCGCGACAATTCACCTATTTCACTACTTAATATTATCTCGTACATTGTTTTTTTTATGAGTCATGTCATACACCGTTGAACAACTAGAATAGTACAATAACATAGATATTGTATTAGCCAAGGTTTCGGGTTCGAAGTCATCGTAACGCGATCTTTAAATTTTAGTATTAAATTGACAACAAAAATTGGATCAAATGCAATTAAATCTTAAAGTATAAAATATGAATCATTTTCAGTCCTTCACTTGTGAAAATCTACACCGAATTCATCCCTTTGTTTGATGAATTCAAATATATGGTTCAATTTCATGAGGGCGAAATTTTATTTTTTTGAATTGATACACTTTCATGGTAAATTCAAATGATTTCACGAGTTCATAACTTATAGTTTAAGGGAGATTTTTACAATAACCATTCCCTTGTATCGGTTCAATAACTTAACATAATTTTCATTTTGCCAAAATGATTGGTCCAAAAAAGACTAATTTCTCACCAATTCCTAAAGATTTAATTGAATCTTTACTTAAGGTTGAAATGTCATTATATATTATTGTATACGTGAATGAAGTAAAGAAAAATAAGAATGATTGTAGTACCATTTGAAAGCCTTCATTGAAGGAACAAGATCGACAAGGTTGGCAAACTGTTTGATGCATTCTTCAATCTCTTCCTCAGTTACGCCTTCTTTGAACTTTGCAAGCAGCATGTGCTTTACTTCTCCTTGCTCTCCTCCATCTCTCTCTCTCTCTCACACACACACACACACCACCTGGAATGTATGGTATATTGGGGATAAGGTATAGTTTCCCACCACCACTAGGCTCCAACTACATTTTCAAAATATCTTGTTCAATTATTTATATTGCAGTCTCAAAAAATAAATATATTTATATTTCACGTGTGCAATTAGCTACAATATTCAAAAACATAGTGTTCATAGTTTAGTTTCATTATTATAAACGATCTTGTGAATGAGAACCCTAAATAACTATTCACAATTGTCTGAATTTATATATCAAGGATGTGAGCATTATAGCTCCTATTACCCCTAATTATTGCATTGGAAACTAGATAACTAAAATTGGCATGGCGCTTCCTCTCTAATTAATAGGTCGAGGATTCGAGTCATCTAATATGATTCGTGTGTTATAAGAGTGGAGAAAATATAGAGGCGGATACTAGAAAAATCAATTATATCTAAATAAATGTATAGTTCGAATTGATGGATTGGTTGAAGGCCTAGAACCACAAGTGAGTTGGATAAAATGTGTAATATGAAGTAGAGAGCGTAGTCAAAGCCCAATTTATTATCTCTTGGATGGGACTGATCTATTAGAAAGAAGATAGCCATCAAGACGCAATTTATTTCAGAATAATATATACTATATTTCCTAATGACTTAAACTAGCTATGTAATTTGTTGTTCAAATATAAGAAATGGTTGTCATATTCACTTCATATTGTTTACTCTGAGTAGTTCGATTTAAAAAATATTCATGGCATATACGAAAATGAACAATTTCGTAGAAGGAGATTGTAGAAGTATCGTTGGAAAATTGAATTTCTCATGGGCGTTCAAAGCAGCAGAAGAAAGGGCAGGAGGGATTGTCTCAATTTGGAACCAGGAAGCTTTTGCGGTCTCGAGCTGCTGGGAGATGGAAGGAGCCCTTATCATCAATGGCATCTGGGTTAGTTCAAGTACGAATCTTTCGGTTGTGAATGTGTATGCTCCCTGTGATCTTAATAAGCGAGTGGACTTATGGCATCGTCTTGTGTTGGTTGTTGAGCAATTAAAAGATTCGTGTTTTTGCCTTTTGGGGGATTTTAACTCGGTTAGAGAGTCTTCGGAAAGGGTTGGCAGAAATGAAAATCCTTGCAGGAGAGATTCCCGTCTATTTGATCGATTTATCAAGGAAGCGTACCTCTTTGAATATCCACTGCAAGGGAGGAGATTTACGTGGTATAGAGGGGATGGATCGTGTAAGAGTAGGATTGATAGAGGTTTTTGTAACCAAAAATGGTTGGAGGAATTCCCGAATTCTTTTCTGAAATGGGGGAAAAGAAGTTTATCAGATCATTGCCCGCTTTTTCTTGAGGAGAAGATTTCCGATTGGGGTCCTAAACCATTTAAATCGCTGAATGCGTGGTTCGAGCATCCAGATTTCAATAAGTTTGTGAAAGAAAAATGGAACAGTTATGAGGTGTTAGGTTGGGG
The DNA here is from genome assembly GCA_036937905.1 of Salvia rosmarinus. Classification (NCBI taxonomy): domain Eukaryota; kingdom Viridiplantae; phylum Streptophyta; class Magnoliopsida; order Lamiales; family Lamiaceae; genus Salvia; species Salvia rosmarinus. The sequence continues at coordinate 4,874,141 of CM072822.1, forward strand.
CGGATTTGTGCTCAAAGAAAAGCTGAAAAAGCTGAAGACGGACATCAAAGAATGGAATGTGAAGGTTTTTGGGCGACTGGAGGATCGAATTGAGACAAGGAAAGACACAATCCTCAAACTCGATCTATTGGATGATGTCTTTGGTCTGGAAAATGAAGAGATCATTGACAGAAATCTGGAAAAAGCGTTACTCATTAAAGACTTGAAGAGTTGGAGCAGGTACTCAGTGAAAGCTAAACCGGCGGACAAAGTTCGAGATATGAACAACTCGGTTTCCAGATTTATAAATGGGAGAAGGGCGTAAACGAGATCCATGGCCGGTGATTGACAATGTTTGGACCCAAGATGTGAGGAAAGTTAAAGATTTTGTCCGAAAGGAATTCGAGAAACACTTCAAAAGCGTAGGGAAACCAGACTTTCGGATCCCTGCAGATCTAGCAAATGTCAAAGTATCAACCGAAGAGAATATCAGATTGACAAGTCCTTTTACGAAAAAGAAGTGTTGGATGCCGAGGTCTTGTGGAGAATTCAAAGCCCGGGCCGGATGGATTTAATCTGTTTTCTTCAAAGAATGTTGGGGTTCACGAAAGAAGATTTTATGAGATTCTTACAAGAATTTCATGAAAATGGGAAAATTACCAAATGGCTCAATCACGCTTTCATCACTTTGATTCAGAAAAAGGAATCATCGAGCGGTCTAAAGGACTTCAGACCAATTTCACTCGTTGGGGGGCCGTATAAAATTCTCTCAAAGATCCTTGCAAATAGATTGGGGGGCATCTTGAATAACATTATTGGAAAGGAGCAATCTGCATTCGTCAAAGGTCGTCAAATTCTGGACTGCATTGTGTCTTTAAATGGAGTTATTGAGGAGACGAAAAGGAGTAGGAACAGCGGCTTTATCTATAAGATCGATTTTGCAAAGGCATACGATTCAATTGAATTGTGCTTCCTTTGGGATATGATGACTACATTTGGATTTTCAAAAAAATGGATCTCGTGGATTAGGGCCTGCATCGAAACAGCGCATGTTGACGTGTTGGTGAATGGAAGCCCCTCCGGAGACTTCAAAATGGGAAGAGGTTTGAGGCAGGGTGATCTTATATCACCTTTCCTTTTTATTATTGCAGCGGAATGTATCGGGCTGCTTCTTAAGAGAGCAATCAGTGTGGGCCTTTACGATCCATTGGGGGTTGGGCAGGAGGCGCTTAAGCTTTCTCACATCCAGTTCGCAGACGACACAATATTTCTCGCAGATGCCTCTATTAAGCATACTGTTTCTTAGAAGATTTCGATCGTTCGAGCTTGTTTGGTGCGCATTAACAACGAAGTGCGAGCCATTGCGATTAAGGCGGAACACAGGATTATGAAAGATATAGCCGAGCTACTTAGGCTGCAGTGAATCCTTGCCATTCAAGTATCTTGGGCTAAATGTGGGGTGTCGACATAAAAAGTGCAAGATTGGAGATATGTCATCGACAAAGTTAGAGACAAGTGGCGAAGTGGAACAATCGAAGGTCTCATTTGGAAGCGAATTACCTTGGTAAAGTCCGTCTTTGTCGCTTCTTCCTACTTATGCTCTATCTATTTATAAAGCCCGTCGATTGTTTTGAAAAAATTATCTCTCTCAACAAGCTTTTCTTTGGGGGTGGGGAAAGGAGGAGGAAAATTGTATGGGCCAAGTGGGATGTGTTATCTCTTCCGAAATTGGAAGGGGCTTTGGGGTGAGGATTTGAGGATTTTAATAAAGCTCTTTTGGGAAATGGGCTTGGAGGCTCTTCTTTGGAAAGAACCATCGTGGTTAGACATCGTGAGAGATAGAGTTAGGGGCGGAGTGGGAGGTGAGTGGATTTGACCTCATTAATCCGGAGGGCGAGTTAGAGGTGGTGGGGAGATATCTTAGAATCTTGAAGGAGGGCGATGAGGTGCGGTTCGAGGAATTTCGAGAGAAGGGTGGGAAAGCAGTGCGACAACCTCATTCGGCATGATGCGTGGATTGGAGATGAGATTCTAAGATCAAAGTTCGCAAGGCTCTATGAGTTATGTACGGAGAAAGAATGCTCGGTGGAAAATCTTGGAACATGGATGAAACCGGTGGAGTGGGGTTCGGTTGGCATCGGGAATTTTAGGCGTGGGAAGTCGACTTGACGGATAGCTTAATTAAAGTGTTGGAATCGAAAATACATCTCTTACGAACACGACGAATGGTCTTTGGGAGCTGGAGCCGAGCGGCTCATACTCGGTTCGAAGTAGCTATAACGATCATGAAGAAAAGAGGCAACAGACGGAAGAGGTACGCATATCTTTAAGGCGATTTGGGATAATTGCTCGTCCGAAGGTGAAAATTACGACGTGGAGGATCATAACCGAAAAATTGCAACCAAATTGGAACTTAGAAAAGAGGTTCTCTTCACATAATGCCTCAACTCTTTGCCCTTTGTGTGGTGGTGATGAGAAACAATCAATCACTTGTTCATTGAGTGCACCGCTAGTGGGAACTTTGGATGGGTTGTTTGGATTGGATTGGCCTAAAAGTAATCCTTTCTAATAATGTGTATGAAAATTTCTATCGGTTTGCAACCTTGCCGCAGGTATAAGAAAAGAAGAGTTTTGGCGACCATGTGGGAGTGCAGTTTGGCTAATTTGGAAGAAAAGGAATAAAATTGTGTTTAACAACGGAGTTTGGCGGAGAAGTTGATTGGTGACATTAAGTCATTTATGCGGTGTTGGGAGAAAGCGGCCCGAGCCCGGAGGAAAAAGCATGATTTTTCGGTCATGGTGTGTGAACCCAGGATTATCTAAAGCTACAGGTTCCATGTTGGTAGTAAGGCAACGATAGAGAGGCCCACCAGCGTGGACAAAGCGCTTGACCGTCCTTATTCTTTGTTGTGCTTGTTGTCTTGATTGTCTTTGTTGTGCAGCTTGAGTCTAGTGGGGTGAAGGAAGAAGTTTTGGGTGTTGGTTTTTGTTGTTTTGTTCTTTGCTTGGTATATTTTGTTTGGGGAGAGGGTTGTTGTTTGGTTTTTCTCATGCTTTTGTTGTCTGTACTGCTGGCATTTTGGCATTGCTCATGCCCTTGCGTTATCAATATATTTTCTTCTTCTAAAAAAAATCTTGTTCAATCATCACATCATGCCACACTCCACTCAAGTGACTCGAGATGAGTTAAGATATGTAACTAAGCGTTAGTATTCACGAACTTCAGAATGACAATTGAGAGAAGCTGTAGCATGAGAATTAAAATAACATTCAAATCTTACTATCATTATTTTCATAAGATGCTACACAAACAGGCACAGCCGCTCATAGGAAATACAATCTTGAAAACAGAGGTGAAGTTAGAGAACACATTCTCTTTATTAAAATAACAAAGGACTCGACAAGATGAAAACGTAGATAGTTTGCATAAATAAAAACTTATTATTGAAGCATATATAGACTGTAGTGACACCCTTGTTGTAAATTTAGGTTTTGACATTTTCTGGCACGAAATCGAAAAGCAGGTATTTCTCCACAAGAGGCATCAACAACTTTGCATAATCCTCGTGATGTTTATTAGCACTAAACGCACGAACTTCTTCTACACTTTCAAATGTTAGTTCAAAGATATGAGTGAAACCTTGATGAAAGTCTGCGATGCCCATCTCTTTACCCCTGCATGCCACCAAGTGTTTAATTTTAGTACAACGAAGCGTAGCTGTCAGGGACGGACGTAGAAAAATAGTTTGGAGGTGCTAAAATTGCAAATTTCCGAAAATAAATTATGCTAAATTAAAAAAAAAAATCAACGAAAGCATAATTTAAAGGGTGATGCAGATTTATAAGCTTTTAGTCGCAAATACAGATATAAAATGTATCGAAAATTCATATAGTTTCCAAATGCAAAATATCATTAAATCTTGACTGCAGGAATAAGATAAAAAAGGATGCCAAACAAATTTTGTGTGTGTGTGTGTGTGTGTGTGTAATATTGATTGTAGTACCATTTGAAGGTCTTGACTGTAGGAATAAGATCAACAAGGATGCCAAACTTTTTGATGCATTCTTCAATCTGTTCCTTAGTTACGCCTTCGTTGTACTTCATAAGCACGACGTGCTTTAGTTCTCTGTTGCTCGCCATCTCTATTTCTCTCTTTCTTTCTTTTTTGGTTTGAGATACATACTCTCTTTCACGCTCATTTATTTATAGAAGAAATATTTACCTGCATGCATGAAGACATTGAAGTTTCCCATGAATTGGAATAAATTGATATAATTGGGTTAGGTACAACTTTTCACTGCCATTAAGCTCTAATTACAGCTTAAAATATATTCTTCTTTTTTTTAAAAAAAATCCAAGATTTCAAAAGAAAATTCCACGATTGGAAAATTTGCAAAAAGTTTGTAATCTAGTTGCCTAGTATTCTAGTTGTCACTCGAGAATAGTCAAATGTTGAATTTTTTGGATGGTTTTTCAAGTTGGGGCACCTTATTTGATTTAGTTTTGATTCTCGACTGAAATACTGATAAACTCGGGAGTAAAAATATATTTTTTTCTCAATTAAATACATAAATTTAATTAAAGAAGTCGTCATGGTGGATTTGAACTTGAAACCTTTGGTCTCAGACATTAACCACTCTACCACTAGACCAATACACACACAAACTATGGTCAAAATATTGATGCATATAATAGTTTATCAATTGTTCATGATCTTTACGTCGGTCACTAGGGATGGTTATAATAAGATATTTCCCTCCCATGGTAACCATGAATTATTGTTTCTTTAGATATACATTAATGTTTTTTATGTTATTATTTTCTATACACTACATTAATGCTTTTTATATTAATTTTTTATATATTACATTATTGCTTCTTTTATGACAAACATTGATCATGCAAAGATTAACGGTCTGGACTAATTTCTAATTGACACGTGAAGGAAAATTATGATTTGATACTCTCTCTATCATAACTTATGTCTTATACGTAGATAAATATGTTGAATTTTCCTCCTCTTATATTTTACTCTGTTCCTCGGCAAAACAGGCAAAGAAAAATTGTTATGATTGCTTAGGTGGCAAAATTAGCCCAACAATTCACTAGTTTTCAATGCCTTCATTTGCGAAAGTTTCACATTTTGATGCTGTGTTGTCAAATTGTACAAAAATATATCTGTAATAAAAACGTAAATCATATATTTATAGCCAAATTTGGGTCGATTGTAAAATTTAGAACACATTTTCGAATTTGACGTATTAGTACCCAATTAATTTATTATGTTTCAAAAATTGAATCAAATATTTGAGTATCTAAAAGTCGACTACTGAAATTTCGATTCGGTTGATTTGTGTAATATATATATACAAAATGATGTGATACAAAAATTATGTGGATCACATAACTCTCTAACAATATCGTTTACGAGTTAAAATAAAAATAAGAAAAAAAAAACTTAATGAATTGAAGAGTGTTAAACGTTTTTTGTAGTTTAAGTTCAATAATTTATTAATATTGTGTACTCATTAACGACATCGTTATGCCGTGTTGTCAGGATAGATTAGGGATGGCAATGGATCGAATTTGGACTAGATCTGATTAGATCCAGATCCAGATCTGACTTTTTTGTATTAAATTGACAAAAAAAAAAAATTGGATCAAATACAAATAAATCTTAAAGTGTAAAATATGAACTATTTTCAGTCCTTCACTCGTGAAGATCTACATTAATTTATTAATTCAAATACAATTCAATTTAATGAGGAGCGATATTTTTTTTGAATTCATACACTTTCACGGTAAATTCAAATCATTTTTCACGAGTTCTTAACTTATAGTTTAAGAGATTTTTACAATAACTACTCCCTTGTATCGGTTCAGTAACCTAACATAATTTTCATTTTGCCAAAATGATTGGTCCAAAAAAGACTAATTTCTCACCAATTCATAAAGATTTAATTGAATCTTTACTTAAGGTTGAAATGTCATTATATATTTATTGTATGCGTGAGTGAAGTAAAGAAAAATAAGAATGATTGTAGTACCATTTTTCTTTAGTTTACTTCATTCTTATATACGAACTTGTGGGTGAATACTCTTTTCGCCTTTAAATAACTGTTCATAATCGTCAAAATTTGTATACTAAGGATGTGAGCAATATAACTCCGATTATCCCTAATTATTGCATTGGAAACTAGAAAAGTAGAATTGGATTGGTATGACGCTTCATCTCTAATTAATAGGTCGACGATTCGAGTCATCTAAAGTGATTAGTGTGTTAATTGGATAAAGGCCTAATATGAAGTAGAGCATAGTCAAAGCCCAATTTATTCTCAAAGATCCATTAGAAAGAAGATAGCCCATCAAGACGCAATTTAGTTATAAAATAATATACTATATTTCCTAATGACTTAAACTAGCTATGTAATTTGTTATTCAAATAAAAGAAATGGTTGTCACACCCACTTCACATTGTTTGCTCTGAGTAGTTCGATTTAAAAAATATTAATGGCGTATGAATATTTTATTCAATCATTACATCCACTAGCAGAGCTACATGAGACCCTGGACCTATGGGTCCCACAATTTTTTAAAAAAAAAAAGATTACTATTATATATCTATTTAAAGTGTAAATGCATTGTAATGGGTTGGTTAACGTTGGCTTTCTCCCAAGTACCTGGTTCGAATTCTTTTGGGTGCTCTTCTTTTAATTTCTTTTTTTATTTTCTTTTCTTTATTTCTCTACTTTGTGCCATTTATTTCTCTTTTTCTTTTCTTTTTTATTTCTCAACTTTGTCTTTTTATTTTTTTTTGCTTTGTGTTCTATTTTTCCTTTTTTCTATAATTTCTTTTACATTGATAAAATATATATTTATATATATAATAAAATTTTATATGTAAATTAATATGATCAATCAAATTTTTAAAAAGATTATGATAAATTAATTATAACAATCATAGGTAATATTTATTTTAACTTATTCTAATAAGCTTTATATATGAATTAATTTTAGATTCCATTGTTGATTTATAATGGGTACACGAAAATCAAAATTTGAGTTTTTTAAGATAATATTAACACTTATAAATTTTTTATTATTTTAATTTTTGTAGCTATTATCGATTGATTTTTTAGTTATTTATAACTAAATTTTATAAAATAAATTACACTATTATTTAAATTACTATTATTTTTTAATTTTATTTTTAAATTATATTTTATTACCTTTAAAGTTATAATTAGTTGAGGCCCTCAAGAAAAAATTTCGGACTTTGTCACTGATTATATCACACCACACTCCACTCAAGTGACTCGAGATGAGTTAAGATATGTAACTATTTATAAACGTTAGATGAGTTAAGATATGTAACTATTTATAAACGTTAGTATTAGGAGTAAGCAAAATCAAACTAAACCCGAAAAATCGAATCGAACCAAAATTAACGGTTTGGTTCAGTTTGTATAGTAAAATATTTCGGTTCGATTCGGTTTAAAATTTTGAAATCGAAATTAATTAGGTTCGGTTTCGATTTGGGGGAAAAAATCAATTTTCAAACAGAACCACTAGAAATATATATTTTTTATATTTTATATATTTATATATATATATATGTTATTTATATTATTAATATTTGAATTGGTTAATATTATATATATATAATTATATTATATATATATTATAAATATAATAATATTTATATTAATTATAATTTAAATTTTGTTATATCCAAACCGAATTGAACTGAATTTTTCGGTTCGTTTTCGATTCGATTTGGATTTTTAAAAAAAATCGATTTCGGTTTTTTCGGGTTCGGTTCGGTTAGGTTTTGAATTGAATCACCCGAATGCTCATCCCTAGTTAGTATTCACGAACTTCAGAATGACAATCGAGAGAAGTATAGCACAAGGAATTAAAATAACATCCAAATCTTACTATCATTATTTTCATAAGAAGTTGCACAAACAGGCACAGCCAGCTCATAGGAAATACAATCTTGGAAACAGAGGTGGAGTTCGAAAACACATTCTCTTTATTAAGACAACATAGGACGCGACAAGATGAAAACATACATAGTTTGCATAAATAAAAACTTATTAGTGAAGCATATATAGACTATAGTGACACCCTTGTTGTAAATTTAGGTTTTGACATTTTCTGGCACGAAATTAACAAGAAGGTACTTCTCCACAAGAGGCATCAAGAACTTTGCATACTCCTCGTGATGCTTATTAGCAATAAACCCACGAACGTCTTCTGCACTTCCAAATGTTAATTCAAAGATATGAGTGTAACCTTGATGAAAGTCTGCGATGCCCATCTCTTTACCCCTGCATGCCACCAAGTGCTTAATTTTAGTACAACGAAGCGTAGCTGTTAGGGAAGGACGCAGGAAAATAGTTTGGAGGTGCTAAAATTGAAAATTTTCGAAAATAAATTAGGCTAAATTAAACGAAAATCAACAAAAGCATAGTTTAAAGGTTAATTTTATATGATAAGGCCCCATTTGGTAGCCTTGTTTCGTCAGGATAACAAAGTTATGCGTCTGTTTGGTAGCTGTTTAGTATCCTGCGTCTGTTTGGTAACTCGGCCAGATCCTTACGGCCCGTGTTTTAATGACGGACTTGGTGGTTTGTCTGTTTGGTAGCTCTGTTTTGCACTATTTCTTTAGTAGCTCTGTTTTGCACTATTTCTTTAGTAGCTCTGTTTTGCACTATTTCTTTAGGATTTGTAACCTACCTAAGTGGTGGGTTACGAAACCTAACTACACAGTACATTTTAACTAGACGAAACCTAACTAACCTACCAAACGGACTCTAAAAGAATTGGTTGGCGGGTGATGCAGCTCCCCCAGCACCCCTTAGATCCTCACTTGGTGCAATTTAGGTAAACTCTACTCATGAACATGGAGAAACAGATTGCACAATACAAATCTTATGAGATTGACTGTATCGGAAATTTATAAGCTTTTTAGTCACAAATCCAGATATAAAATGTATCGGAAATTCATATAGTTTCCAAATGCAAAATATCATTATATCTTGTATCTATATATCTGTGTGGGGGGGGGGGTGGGGGGATATTGATTGTAGTACCATTTGAAGGTCTTGACTGCAGGAATACGATCAACAAGGATGCCAAACTTTTGATGCATTCTTCAATCTGTTCCTTACTTACGCCTTCGTTGTACTTCACAAGCACGACATGCTTTAATTCTCTCGCCATCTCTATTTCTCTCTTTCTTTCTTTTTTTGGTTTGAGATACACTCTCTCTCACACTTCACTTATTTATAGAAGAAATGTTTACCTGTATGCATGAAGATATTGGAGTTTCCCATGAATAACTTTTCACTGCCATTAAACTCTAGTTACAGCTTAAAATATATTCTTTTATTATTTTTAAATCCAAGATTCAAAAGAAAATTCCACGATTGGAAAATTTGCAAAAAGTTAGTATTCTAGTTGCCACTCTAGAATAGTCAAATGTTGAATTTTTTGGATGGTTTTTCAAGTCGGCCACCTTCTTTGATTTAGTTTTGAATCTCGACTGAAATATTGAAAAACTCGGGACTCCGTTATGGTAATAATATTGATGCATATAATAGTTTATCAATTGTTCATGATCTTTACTTCAGTCACTAGGGATGGTTATAATAAGATATTTCCTCTCGCCTCCAAGAGACGGTCAAATGGTTAAGATGGATTCGTGTGGTGAAAGGTCGCGGTTGAACCCCACCAAACGCCTCTATGGGTTTGAGTCATCACACTGGTTTCCAAGTGTGGTTTAATTCATCTCTATGTGGTTTGCGCGCTATTGACGAAACGTGGGGTTTATCCAAGTCTTCACCTATGTGAATTTATTGCACAAGAGCGTAGGGTTTACCCAAGACTCACCTATGTAGGCTATTGCGAGGCGTGGGGTTTCAAGACGCACCTAAGCGGTAGCGGATTACCCATGATATCAAAAAAAAAAAAAAATTCCCTCCCATGGTAACCATGAATTATTGTTTCTTTATATATACATCAATGTTTTTTATGTTACTATTTTCTATACACTACATTAATGTTTTTATATTAATGTTTTATATATATTACATCACTGCTTCTTTTTATCACAAACATTGATCGTACAAAGATTAATGGTCTGGACTAATTTCTAATTGACACATGAAGGAAAATTTTGATTTCATACTCTCTCTCTATCATAACTTTTGTCTTATACGTAGATAAATATGTAAAATTTGTTGAATTTTCCTCCTCTGATATTTTCCTCTGTTCTTCGGCAAAACATGCAGAGAAAAATTGTTAGTCAAACAATTCACTAGTTTTCAATGCCTTCATTAATCATTTGCGAAAGTTTCACATTTTGATGCTGTGTTGTCAAATTGTACAAAACTATATGATGCGGAGTACGTGGATAAACAGGAAGAACAATATCAAAATTCGTTGATTCTATCGAATATCGAAGGTTGATAGATTTGAGAAAACCTTGTTTTTATTACTCATCAAAAGCTACATCCAAAAGACAACTAACAATGCTTAAATAATAAACCATAATCGACCAAAAGAAAGGAAAAAAATGAAAAGGTCCAAATTAAAAAAAAAAAAAAAAAAAACCCCGAAAAAACTCATAAATTATAAATTTGACCCTACCGGCAAAGAAATTTGCCCGAAATCCGCCATCGGTCATGGCAAAGTGACGAGTATTGCTCAGATGGCCGTTTATGCTTGAAAAACACTAGGCCCTCGTCGAAATCTGACATTTGCGTGAATTCTTCGAATGATCCGCGCATCACATGTAATTTAACTCAATTTGCACCGCATCATAATAAAAATGGGACATCATATATTTACAGCCAAATTTGGGTCGATTGTCTAATTTAGAACACACTTTCGAATTTGACGTATTAGTACCCAATTAATTTATTATGTTTCAAAAATTGAATCGAATATTTGAGTATCGAAAAGTCGATTACTGAAATTTCGATTCGATTGATTTGTGTAATATACTAATATACATATATACAAAAATGATGTGGATCACGTCACTCTCAAACAATACCGTTTACGAGTTAAAACAAAAATAAGAAAAAAAAACTTAACGATTTGAAGAGTGTTAAACGTTTTTTTGTAGTTTAAGTTCAATAATTTATTAATATTTTGTACTCATAAACGACATCGTTACGCCGTGATGTCAGGAAAAACTTCTGCATCACTTTATATATGTAACACAATTTGTGTGAAATCTTGATCAAACTAGACTTTTCATACCAGATAATTTGGTACATTCTGAATTTCAAACATAATAAATATATTGAGTACTAATTTATCAAACTCAAAAATATTTCTAAATCTCACAATTGATCCAAATTTTGGAGAATATAATTTTCCCTATTATAATGTGTTAAATAATTGAGTTATCTGGCCAATATACAATTCCAAAAGTACAGAGGAATTTACCCCTCGGAAACATCCAAAATCTCGAGGAAGATTGCGTTCCATTAATAAAAAAATTATAATAATACCAAATATGACTTTTTTCCCAAATGAACCAATTCAACCTTCCTTTTTGTTGGAGAAAATTCAACCTTTTTCTTTTGGAAAAACCATGTACTGAAGATGAGATAAGAATTTAGAAACCAAATATAGGAAATGTCATACTTATCGTCTTAAGAAAAGAATATACAAGTGCTCTATAATGCCTACTTCAATGTTTTTTTTTTAATTCATAGAGAATCCATAATCGTTATCTTTAGTGTGAATCGGAAAAACCTATACTTGGAAACTTATGTGTCATATACTCAGACCTATATAAATATGAGTGGAATTCGAACTATAATCTTTTAGCCATATAAAATTTATTTTACTAATTTATTTTTATCAATAGAAGAGGGAGAGGGAGAGGGAGAGGGAGAGACATCTAGAAGAAAACAGACGAACGGCCTAATAACCCTTGGAATCCGTTATAAAGGCAATTGTGAAACCTCATATAAAAATAAAATATTTATATATATATTTTTTAGAATTACATACTATCTTTTAGGTGACTCAAATCTTCAATCTTTTGATTAAAAATAAAGTATTTAATTTTCATGATAAGATAGATTGATAAAACATAAGATTATGTATTTGAATATAAGATTATCAAAAAAGTAAAATTGATCAATCCATCAATAATTCAACAAAGTAAATTATGGATTAACTTATATTATTTTTATTTATCCATCATATTATAAAAGTAAACACACCCTATATATTTGGATTGCAATTGAGAATTATACTAATTTAGGTATAAAATGTGTATCACTAAAGAAACAGACCCTCGAGAGATGGCTTGGTGGAATAACGACGGATTTGTCATTGAAGGTAATGGATTTGAAATAATTGGTAATTTGAGGGTATTGTTGTAAAGCTTTCAGTCATAGTTTGGATTTGGTCATCATAGACGATCATAATATGTAAGGTGTACTTTAGAATTGTTATAACAATACAATGATAGTATAGGTATTATTTTGTAACTTTATATATATATATATATATATATATATATATATTGGAATATGTTCAAATAAAATATTATTTAAAGTGATAACGTGAGACTCATTTTCACCATTAGATTATAAAGATCAAAAAGTGATGCATCACTTTGGTGGAAGAGTGCATTGTGTACCACCCGGTCGAATCTTATGAGGCGAAAATTCAAATTTTTTTAATACAAGAATTTTTAAGGAGAATACATTGTTCTCATGTTTGTAAGATAACAAATATTTTTATAATAACCCATCATATATATATATATATATATATATAGTACATTGGTTATAAAAAAAGTTCAAATACAAGGATATAAAATAGTACTTTTCCTAGAAAGAATATTAAACGTTCTTCTTTTCAATGTGGTCTCGATCTTTCTAGAGCTACATTGTTGCAGTAAAAATTGGCCATTGACCTCTTTTCTGGATGGCGACCCAACGACTAATGAGATAATGAAATACGATCATTCTATCAAAATTTATCAATTTATTAAATATTAATTACTTTCATTTCATACATTTCACTTTATCGAATTATATTAATATATACATATCAAGCACATTGATAACAACAATATATAATATGTAATATAAAAGAAAAATTCCTGCAACTAAATTATTTCCTTGATCGTCTTCTAAAATTGAAGTCTACCACTCATAGCTCAACTTTCGACCCCAAGGTCCATATTATATTTCTAGGTCAAGGTGATTTTTTTTATTAAGTACTACGTAGCTCTAAATTTGAACGGTGTATAGATATAAGAGTTATCTATAGTTAATTGCTGCTAATTACATAAATTTTGATACACTTCTGATATATCACATGAATTTTAACATTTAAATGATAATACATAGACTTTTGATCTTTCTGGTTTTTCACATAAAATTGAATTGTCCCCCAAATTGAATATGGTTAATTGTCGTTAAATATACAAACTTTGACACAATTCTTGTTTGCCATAAGAACTTTAAAATTTAGATTTTTTGCATAAAATTGAATTGCCCAGAAATTAAATATGACATAGCGAAAATTAAAATGTTATTGCAATAATAAAAACGTCGTTTCGACCATTACGATGTCGTTTGGATTTCCATCGAGTTTTTGGAGAGGTTGAAGGGGGTCCATCGAGTTCTTGCAGAGATTGAAGAGAACATGGCAGGATAGGCCACAAGCATGAGATGTGGGAGATTAGGCCGGAGACATCTTTTCGGACATATCTAACAATATGAGGGATGCGATACAGGAAAATCTTGCAGCGGTTGATATTGAACCGGAGATGTTGGAGTTCTGGAGCGAGGGGGTTTCAAGTTCTGGAGAGATAGGAGGAAGCTTGCGTCTGTGGAGAAATCGGTGTTGAGGTTGGAATTAGAGTTTGGAATCATCACAAGAGATGCCACAGAAGTTGTAGGTAAAGATGGTAGGCTACCATGAAGGAAGCTTGCGTAGGAGCAGAGAGAAGAGAGAGAGATTGGAATGTCTTATGTGGAGTATAAGTTTAAATTAGTTGTTTATTTTCTTTTATTTCTAAAATTTTTATAATCAAAACGACGTTGCTATATCATTTTTAATTTTTTCATGTCATATTCAATACGGAGGCAATTCAATTTTATAAGAAAAATTAGAAATATTTAAAATTTATGTATTGTCATTCAAATTTTAAAATTAATATAAAAAATCAAAATTATGTCAAAACTTGTGTATGTAGGAAAACAACATTTTCTATTGGGAACGTGGAAAAACACATTATATTAGGCCTACGAGTAGTGAGTTTCGAATCATTCAAAGCTCATACTATCCACGTTCAGCTGTCGACGTAGAATATGTTATTGGAGGGGGAAATTGGTAGGATTTCATATATAAGCATAGGGGGAAAAAGTAAAAAAAAAAAAAATCTTGTATTTCATCTCATTACATAAAAACCACATATCCTTACAACAAACTTATCTCCATCTATTTCCAATAAAACACAAGATACAAGCATGTTAATATGTTTGCTTACAAGCAGTTCCAAAAACAAGTTCGACTTGTTTATGTTAAAAGAACCTAATTAACCAACCAATTTCGAATAAGCTTTTTTGGACTTAAGATCTGAGTAACTTGTAAGTAATATTATTTGTAGCCCTAAGTTAGCATTTATAATAGGGTTAATTGTAAATTAATCTCAACCTTTCAACGTCTTTATAAATTAAACCTAACTTTTAAGACATTACAATAATGTCGAACCCTTTTAATTCTTAGCAAATTTATTCCTCTTAATTTTTTTGCATGAATTTAGAGTTGAGATCTGAACATTTATTCAACTCAAAACTCAAAATTCATTGAGGACTTTTGAAGCCAATTATTTGGGTTGTCCTCCTGTATTGTCAATTTCGTCGTTGGACATCTTACACATGAGTAATTTAGCCTAAAGTTGTTGCATCAAAGTTAAAGCTTCCCTATTGTTCGAATAGCAAGTCCGAACGTTCTATGACAAAACCGATAGCATGAGAGGACAATCCATGTAATGGGCTTCAAAAACCTCAATCAATATTGATCTTTTGATGTTGGATAGATGTGTAAATTCAACTCCAAGTTTGTCTACAAATCTAGGAGGTCGAATTTGCCAAAAATCGAATGGTTGAGATATTACTGCAACGTTTTAAAAGTTGAGTTTAATTTATAAAAACACTGAAAAATTATAATTTAATTTACAATTAATCCTTTATAATATCTTAAATATGTAACCATAAAAGACTGAGCCCAATTTAATTTTGAAGTTCTTTACACCAACCATAAAGAAGAAGAAGCAGCTAGAAGCTAAAACAAATAACCTAATTATATTGGACTTTAACGTCCAGGTACATAACAATAGAATGTTAACAATATATTGCTTCAGCCCACTAGTTAAGGAGTTCGTATGCGTTATGGAATCACCAAACAATGAGTAAAACACTAGAGTTGTATTTGATTTCAATAATAAAATATTTTATAGCATATCCAAACCTATTTATTTTTCCCTATTCTCTTCATTTATCTCAAATTTTTGGAATGCCCATGTTGTTCCGCTCAAAGTTCTACCTATAAATATACCATTAAAATAGGAGTTTGGATCCAAATTGTGACCCATCTTACTATAAAGCAATCTCTCACAAATCTTTGTGCTACTAAGCTTAGTGAATCATAATGTATACTATCCATTTAAATTTCTCATATAAAAATATTAGGCAATTCATCATGCATAAATATTAGTATAGTCCTAATACATGTCATCTCTAATTTAAATATTGGCCTTGAAAGCCCAACAAAATGAGCCAATGCAAAGAGAAAGGACCCCTTTAGTGGGGCACAGAAGGCCATGTATGGCAAAAGGGAGTGGTTGGATTGCCCCCCACCACTTTCCATAATAGTTATTATTTCGACGAAGAACAAGAAATATATATATTAAATAGTTAAAACAACAAAACGAATAGTATAAATACAACCAGGAAAAATAAAAAATAAAAACAAAAAAGAAGGCCATCGGCAAAGAGGAAAAAGCTTCAGCTGTAGTTTCACACTTTATCCCCATATCATTTAGCTCAATTTTCCCAAATTTCTCTAGGGTTCTCCCCCTTTTCTCTTGTAGTGAGGAGCCGCTCATTCAGCCGATTTTCCTAAATGGATTTGTGGTGGGTGGTTTTGAGTAGGGATGGCAGTGGATCTCGGACCCGATCCAGATCCATTTTTTCGGATCTGGATCTTCAAAAAATAGGATTCGACGGATCTGGACCGGATCCGGACCATTCTTTTAAAATCCGGATCTGGATCTGAATCTCGACTTCTGAGATCCAGATCCGGTCCATGGATCCATATAATATATATGTATATATAATTTATATTTATATTTATAAGTGTATTATATTATTTTTCTTTCTAATCGAAATTGGATAAACTAGGTTACGAAATTGGATAATATGTTAATAATATTAGAAATTTGTACCTTGTAATTGAGAAAATTTTGTATATGATTGGTCTATTTGCTAAAATGTGTGTGCTACTTCTTCTATTAATATTGTAATATTATTTGCTATCATGAAAGCAAAAGTAAATTTGTAACTAACATCTTCTTGTGTAGTGATGATTGTAGAATTTTGAAATAATTATTATAGCGTTATATGTATTTAGATTATTATTATTATTATGGTGTTACTGTGAATTATATTTGATTTAGAATTTATTTTAAAAGATAAAATATATGGATCTGGATCTAGACCCTGGATCAGTGACGAAGCCAGGATTTTTTGTCTGGGGGGCCCAATTAATTATAATTTTAAAAGGTAATAAAATAAAATTATAAAATAATAATTATGTAATAATATAATGAGTTTATTATAATCCTTTTAGAAATTTGATTGGTAATATTAATTCATATATAAAACTTTATTATTTGCATATATCTTTTATTTTATTAATATAAAATAAATTATAGAAAAAGAAACGAAATATCATTTTATCAACATAAAACAAATTATAGGAGAAAAAAAAGGAAAGAAAGACAAAGGAAAGAAAAAGAAAGAAAAAGGAAATAAAAGAAAATAAGTATAGAAAAAAGAAAATATGTAACTAAAAGGAATCGAACCAAGATCTCTTAAATGAGAGATAAAAATCTTAACCCTTTAGACTACAATAGATTTAGTTATTAAATGTTAAATATTTATAGAGAACACACATGTTTAACTAAGAATTAATTCACATAGTGTTATTATTTGCATACATATTTTATTTTATCAATATAAAACAAATTATAAGAAAGAAAAAAGAAAAATAGATACCAAAATAAAGAGAAGAAATATAATAGATAGAGGGAGAAAACACAAACTAAAAGGAAAGAAATAGAGAAGATAAAAAAGAAGAAAAAGAAAGAAACATAGGAAAGAAAAAAAAGGAAAGAAAGAAATAAAAGAAAAAGGAAAGAAAGAAATATAGAAAAAAAAGAAAGGAGGAGTGGGAAAAAAAAGTAACGAGAAAGAGAGAAGAAGAAGAAAAGAGAAAAGAAAAGAGAAGAGATGCACTGGTGAGCATCGAACTCGGGTGGCCAAGAATTTAGTATGAATCTTAACCAATAGGCTAAGGCAAACACTTGTAAAATGATATTACATATCAAATATATATACGTTTTTCAAAAATAGTTGGGGCCCATGGGTTTTTGGCCCTATGTGGCTCGTCCCGCCGCGGATCCTGTGGATCTTATGGATCTGGGTTTGGATCTAATTTTTTTGGATCCAATGGATCTGGACCGGATCCGGACCCAAGCAAAAAATTATGGATCTGGATCTGAACCTAGCCAGATCCGGTCCAGATCCGATCCATTGCCATCCCTAGTTTTGAGCCTTGAATTTCCTTCATTTATGACGAGTCATCTCGGGAATTTCTGCCGATTCGGAATCTCCAAGTATTTTGGGTGAGACGCATTTTATTTTTCGCTGGGGCACGCAGTTTTAGTTGTACGTGTCTGAATTTGTGTTGATTTGGTAGTAGCTGGTTGTGGTGTGTTTGGGGACTTTGGGCTGCATTTTTAGTTAATATTTATATTCCACGTGTGGAATTAGCTAGAATATTCAAAAAGTGTCCATAGTTTAGTTTCATTCTTTTTCTTTTTTTTATCATGGAAACCCATGGTTTTATTTTAGGTCTTGTTTGAGAAACCCCACGTTCTGTCTGATAGCGCAAACCCACATGATGATGTAAACCACACTTGAAAAATCGGATGTGATGAGTTCAAACCCATAGAGGCGTTTGGTGGGGTTGAGCTCTGTGACCTCTCGATCACGTGAAAAATCATAGGTGTGACAGGCTCAAACTAGGTGTGCAATAGTTTAGTTTCATTCTTATATAAGGTCTTGCGGGTGAGTACTCTTTCTATCCTTAAATAATTGTTTACAGTCGTCAAATTTGTTTACCCCTATTTATTGCATTGGAAACTAGAAAACTAGAATTGATATGACGATTCTTCTTTAATTAATAGGTCGAGGATTCGAGTCATCTAATATAATAAGTGTGTTGCATGAGTGAACACAGGAGGCGAATACTAGAAAAATCAATTATATCTATGTATAGTTCGAATTTATGGGTTGGTTGAAGGCCTAGCACCAAATTTAGTTGGATAAAATGCGTAATATGAAGTAGAGAGCATTGTCAAAACCTAATCTTAGATGGGTCTGATCCATTAGAAAGAAGATAACCCATCAAGACCTCTCTTTTGGATGGTGACACAATGATTAATGAGAGAATGTCATACGATCATGCTGCCAAAATTTATCCACTTTATTAAATTTGTATATTTCATTTCATATATTTCACTTCATCAATAAATTTGGATGTGTGTTGATTTAGTAATAGATTGATTAATGGCTAAGGCCAAAGATCTCGGGTTCGAGTCCACTGTGATGTGACATTTAAAATTTTTGCTTTAAATTGACCCCAAAACAATAAAAAATAAACGTAGGGGATATATGTATGAATTTATGATACAATTCAACACAATGATATTATATTAAGGATAAATATCAGTTTATATTCTCAAGTTTCACGATTTTTTACTTAATGTTCCAATTAAGCATATCGTTATTTTGGTCCCTAATATTTTAGAAAATTTATATTAATATTATGTCAGTCGATTTCCGACGTATAAATGTTTAAGGGGCTCCCGAAATTCCAAGTTGAACTCCATGCCAATATAAAAATTAAATAAAAACATGGAAAATCTCCTGCAAAACGACGCTGTCCCATTTCTTTTCCATGTCAACATAAGAGAAGAAATGGAATGACGTCATTTTGGAGAAACTTTTTATGTTTTATTTAATTTTATATTGATATAGAGTTCGACATGGAATTCGGGACCCACATAAATGTTTTATGTTGGAAATCGATCTCCATGACATTAATATAATTTTTTGAAACAATAGGGACCAAAATAACAATATCTTATGTTGAAACATTAAGTGAAAAATCGTAAAATATTGGAACATAAAATGATATTTACTCTTATATTAATAATATACACATATCACCCACATTGATAATAACAATATATAATATGTTATATAAAAGAAAAATTCATGTAACCAAATTATTCCTTAATCGTCTTCTAATTGTTTGCGTCCTAATAATCTGAATTAGCTAGGTTGAAGTCTAACATTCAAAGCTCAACTTTCGACCTCAAGGTCCATTTTATATTTATAGGTCAAGGTGAAAAAAATACTCAATCCGTCCTATTATTGTTGGTTCGTTTTCCTTTTTGGGTTGTCCCGTTATTGTTGGTATGTTCCAAAAAAGGAAATAATTTTATACTAAAAAGTACCTCGAATTTCGTAGCACACACTACTTTACACACAAAACATAACTTTCCTTAATCTATATGCAAAAAGAAACATGCCAATAATATCGGGACAGAGGGCGTATTAAGTACCATGTAGTTCCAAATTCGAATGTGTATAAATATAATCCTATAGCTATGATTTACAAAACACAGGAAAACAACCTTTTCTATAGGGAACATGGAAAAGCACATTATATTAGACCTACGAGTAGTGAGTTTTGAACCAATCAAGGGTCATATTATCCACGTTCGGATTTTATATATAACGATACATGCATAGGGAAAAAAATGATCAAATATAGAAAAATAAAAACCAGCTTGTATATAATCTCATTACATAAAAACCACATATCCTCAAGACACACTTATCTCCATATATTTCCAATAAAACACAAGATACAAAACAAGATGAGAATTAATACAAGCATGTTAATATATTTGCTTACAAGTAGTTCCAAAAACAAGTTAGGCTTGTTTACGTTAAAAGAACCTAACTACCAAATTCGAACAAGCTTTTTTGGACTTAAAATCTGAGTAGCTTGTAAGTAACAAGGTCTTTGTAGCCCTAAGTTAGCATTTATAATAGGGTTAACTGTAAATTAATCTCAACTTTTCAGTGTTTTTGTAAATTAAACCTAACTTTTAAAACATTGCAATAATGTCTCAATCTTTGAGTTCGTAGCAAATTTGTTCCTCCTAATTTTTATGCAATTTGGGTGAGATCGAATATCTCGATTTTGAAACCAATTATTTGGATTGTTCTCTTGTATTGCCAAATTCGTCATGCAACATCCTGCACATGAGTAATTTAGCCGGAAGTTGGTACATCAAAGTTAAAGCTTTTTTATTGTTCGAATAACAATTTTGGACGTTCTATGACAAAATTGATAGCATGAGAGGACAACCAAGACAATGTACCTTCAAAAGCCTCAATCAATATTGATCTTTCCATATTGAATAGATGTCTAAAGTAGCTCCAAGTTTGTCCAAAAATATAGGAGGTCGGATTTGCTACAAATCGAATGTTTGGGACATTATTGCAATGCTTTAAAAATTGGGTTTAATTTATAAAACACTAAAAGATTATAATTGAATTTACAACTAACTCTTTATAATATCTTGAAAATGTGACCATAAAAGACTCACCCATTTTAATTTTGAAGTTCTTTACACCAACCCTCAAGAAGAAGAAACTAGAAGCTAAAAGAAATAGCCTAATTATATTGGGCTTAACGTCCAGGTACAATAGAAGGTTAACAATATATTGCTTCAGCCCACTAGTTAAGGAGTTAATAAGCATTAATGCATGGACTAAACCATGAGTCAAACACTAGAGTTGTATTTAATTTCAATAATAAAATATTTTATATCATATTCAAACCTATTTATTTTTCCCTATTTTCTTCATTTATCTCAAAATAGGGAATGTCTGTGTTGTTTCACTCGAAATTCCACCTACAAATATACCATTACAATAGGAGGTTGGATCCAAATTTTGATCCATCTTACTATAAAGCAATCTCACACAAGTTTTTATGCTACTAGGTTTAGTGAATTATAATGTATACTATCCATTCAAAGTTTGTTATATAAAAATATTAGGCAATTCTTCATGCATAAATATTATATAATCTTAATATATTTCATCTGTAATTTAAATATTGGGCTTAAAAGCCCAACAAAATGGGCCAATTTAAAGAGAAAGGGCCACTTTAGTGGGGCACAGAAGGCCATGTGTGGCGAAAGGTAGTGGTTGGGTGGGCCCCCACCACTTCCCATAATAGTTATTATTTCGATGAAGAACAAGAAATATGTATATTAAATAATCAAAACAACAAAAAGAATATAAATACAACCAGGAAAAATAAAATTAAAAACAAAAAAGAAGGCCATAGGCAAAGTGGAAAAAGATTCAGCTGTAGTTGCACACTTTATCCCCATAATCATTCAGCTCAACTTTCCCAAATTTCTCTAGGGTTTTCTGCCTTTTCTTCCCCTTTTCTCGTGTCAGTGAGGAGCGGCTCATTCAGCCGATTTTCCTACATGGATTCGTGGTGGCTGGTTTTGGAGCCTTGAATTTGCTTCATTTATGACGACTGATCTCGGGAATTTCTGCCGATTCGGAATCTCCAGGTATTTTGGGGGAGACACATTTTGTTTTTCACTGGGACACGCAGTTTTAGGTGTACGTGTCTTAGTTTGCGTTGATTTGGTAGTAACTGGTGTTTGTTGTGAATGACTGGGGTTGGTGTTCAGGGCTGGATCGCGTGTGGTGCGTTTGGGCTGCATTTTTAGTTCTTATTTTGTTTCTGTGGTGACAGTGTTTCACTCCTTGTGGTTTAGGGTTGTTGTTTTTCCTGATTTTCTTTGCGAAGTGAGGATTTATGAAGTTAATGAGTGATGTGAGAGAACATATTGAAGAACCTTAAGTTAATATTTGTATTTTTTTTTCTTTTACCGATATTCTCCTGTGCTGATTTTGAAGTTTCTGGTTAGGTTTTTCCCCTCTGAATTTGGGATTGATATATAAACTTCTTAGGGCTTTAGCTTGATTTTTTCTTTAAATTCCTTTTAGGGGTTTCCTGTGACTTGGAATGTAAGATTTAAGAAAGATTGTTTCCTTGTTCAGCTAAATTTGGATAAAGGACGAATCTTGGCTCTGGAAAGGGCAGATATGTTTCTTTGAAACTTCTAATTGTATGCGAGCTATTATGAAATTTCAGTAATTGTGTTAAACTTCATGTAAGGCTGAAAATAGAGGATTATGGTAGATTTAAGAGTAAAGATAATATGCTGAGAAAAGTAGCAGTGCCAGTGACAAAATGAATTTTCATTTCGAATAGCAGATTTTAGTCTATTGTCTGATCTAGTAGTTTACTGAGTCTTGTTTCTGCTTTTATTATTTTCTGCTTCAGGGTGTCCATATCTTTTTTCATTTTAACTTATTGGTGTATTCAAATTTTTTTACAGATATCAGTGTACTGGTTTTGCTACCTTTTATTTATAGCTGTTAACTATCCTGGAGGTTATATCACAATTCTCCATGTTGCCTGACGGTTAGGGGGTGCTATGGATGGTTTTAAAACTGCTACGCGGCTCAAGGGTAAGAGATATTGTCTTTCTCTGCATAATTTTGGTATTAACCATCTAATTTGCAGTTTGCAAGACCTTTATGACCAGTATAACTATATTATTCATGCTTCTTTCCCAGCATCTGCTACTTTGCCTCTTAGAAACTGCTTAAATGTGAAAACTTGATAATTCAAAGTATTTGTTGTTGTAAATCTCAATAGTGAACGCTGTTATTCTTTGGATGTTTCTTGTGTATACCTTTTAAAGATCTATGTGCGCCTGTCACTTTTTTGTGCTATGCTATATTGTACCCAAAAATGTTGAATTATTAAATAATGAATAATCAGCAACTTACATTGTTGCTATTGTTAATGCACGTTTCATCTGGTTGCAGGCTCTTGGTGTTATTGGTTACTACAGTTTTCTATATGGCTGTGTAGCATTAGTGATGTGCTGGCACTGAAGATGCCGACCCCCGGTGATATCTCTTCGGCATCTTTGCTAGCTAGCCCACCTAAAAGTGGTATTTTTAAGCCTATTGACATATCACCTGCTGTTATTCCGCATTACTCATTTCCGGGTGGTTCTTTGCCTCCAATGTATCCCACCTATCCAAGCACCTACGAGCCAGTCTTGACTGGACGGTGCCCTGTAAATTTTTCTGCCATTTCGAGTATCATGGAGATAACAGCATCCGACTGTATCCAGCCATTAGCAGGAGTTGTAGCAAATGTTATATGCTGCCCACAGTTCAGTAGCTTGCTCCACATATTCCAGGGATTCTATAGTACCAGTTCCGATAATCTAGTTTTACAAAATGCAGTCGCGGATGATTGTTTTAAAGATATTGTCAGTATATTAGCCAGCAGAGGAGCCAACAATTCAATACCGACTATATGCTCTGCGAAATCTACGAATCTGACTGGTGGCTCCTGTCCTGTGAAGGACGTCACCACTTTTGAGAAAACGTTGAATACAAGCAAATTATTAGACTCTTGCAGCACAATTGATCCTCTTAAAGAATGCTGTCGTTCTACCTGTCAGCCAGTTATTATGGAGGCTGCACTCAAACTATCTGGAGTTCAATCATTCATGGATGATAACAAAGATACAGTTGGGCTTTCTAATCATGTTGACATAATTAGTGATTGCAAAGGAGTGGTCATTTCATGGATTTCAAGGAAACTTCCTCATGAAAATGCAAACAAAGCATTCAGAATATTGTCTGCTTGCAAGGTTAACAAAGGTGTGTATCTGCTGTTATTTATAACTATGCTTGCTGGGGACCTTGTAATAAAAGGCTTCCTATTTATTCCTTGTATAAATATTTTAATTCTTGATAATACTTTTCATAAAGGAATCTTATTTTAGCAAAGTTGTGAATCATGCTTAATTAGATTCTTGAGTTCTCGTGTATCAAACCATTTCTGGAAGAATTAAGGTAAATGTAACGATAGAGTGCATGTTTAAGTGAGTTGCACGTTAATCAATCTCCCACAATGCATTTAAAATATCAGATTTGCCAAATTAGAGATACTGATTTTGACTAATTATTTCATTGGCAATGCAAAGATCTAGAATTGCTAGATTGCTCATCACTTGTGCTTATTCAAAAGGAGCCCTTTAATATGCACTTTTTGAAGTTTATGCAATATATCCAGTGAGACTGAAGCTGATCGAGTCATTTTACTGATACCTTGGTTCATAAACTGTTACGGTTCTTGGTTGTATGAGATTGGGTTTATTTTTCATTTCCTTCTTGTATGCAGCTTGTCCTCTAGATATGAAACAACCAACAGAGGTAATTGCGGCATGCCGCAATGTTGCTGCACCGAGTCCATCATGTTGCAGCTCACTAAATACTTATATAGCGGGGATACAGAAGCAAATGTTGATAACGAACAAGCAAGCAATTATATGTGCAACCATGTTCGGCGCCATGCTGCAAAAGGCTGGAGTGATAACGAATGTTTATCAGCTTTGTGATGTGGACTTAAAAGATTTCAGTCTCCAAGGTGAGAATCTGAACTTTTTCCACTATGCAGTTTCTTACGCTGATGTTGGTGATGCTAATAAGTTTTTCTCTCATCTGTTTCTGTTCTTTGCTGGAGCAGCATATGGACAAGAAGGTACTCATAGCCACCCTTCTATGTTCTATTTTTCTGAATATTATATTTATCATGTTTTATATAGTAATGGAAAGTGCATCTCATTAGTATTATCTCATCATATAGTGGAAGAGATATGATTGCTTCGGTTATAGTTGTCGTATGATCACAGGTTCCCAACTTCTAGACTCACATACTTTCAGTTTCTGGGCCACTTTATCTTTATTTGTGATAATCAAACCCCAAACTTTATTCATGAGTACTCTTCGTAACATAGGTGAAGATCCTTGTTCTGTTTAATAGTTGCTTTGTAAACCAAACTTGGTTACTTTCTCATCTGAGATTCTTGAACTTGATGCAAAAGATCCTATAAAGTTTCCAAGATATTTTGAAAAGTGACCTATTGCTCGCATGGAAATCATTGTCCAAAATAGTTGATATTGTTGACCATTTCTATCATCTCAGTTTAACCCTTTTGCTCGTTGACTACACTAAAGGAATTCAGGCTTTTCAATGCTTTCGATTTTCTTCCATGTTTTTCTCACATCTTCCATTTTACATGAATTATAGTTGTCATGAGTTGCTGAAATAATTTTGGGCCGAACAATTCTGGGTGCAGGATGTTTGCTCGGGAGCCTTCCTGCAGACATGATATATTACAATTCGTCAGGCTTCAGTTTCACTTGTGATCTGCGGGACAATATTGCAGCACCATGGCCGTCATCGTCGTCGATCACATCAATATCCCTTTGCGCTCCTGGTAACCAATTTTTAGCAGCCATCAGATTCAATCATTCCATTTAGGGGCTGACTATTTTCCATCATTGTTAAGATACGTGATTGGGTATTTTATTCTCATTACGAGGATTTCTTGAATCCTGAGCTTTCAATGAGATATTAATCAAGCAAAATTAGTTCGCGGATAGAAATTATCTAGGGCCTTGAGATATCTTAATGTTCCAATATATCTAAGTAAACAATCGATTAACCTATATTATGTTTATCTATCTAAACTAATCCTCAAAAGTAATGCTCCCTTACTTGTTAATTTGTTTGAGGAACATTCTCTTATAACATCTGTTCAAATATACAGAGATGTCGTTGCCTGCACTGCCTACATCGCAGAATTTGGGTAATCCTGGTACGGATCTCTCTAAATGAATGATCTCTCGTATAGCTTCTTTTTTCGAACTTTTCAGTAATTCTGTTCTCGAACACAGGGTGCCGTGGAGTCGGGGCTGATCTCTTTGCTTCCATTCTTTCAATTTTTATGTTCGGTGCACTATTGTTTTGAGCACATTTAGCTGATCTGTGTGAAGGAGGGGTTTAGATTTTTCATGGGAGCTGCTTACGTGTATATGTTGAGCTTGTTTCATGTATAGTAATAGCTTTGTTAATCTGTCATTTTTCTTTTTTAACGGCATCATTTTAATTTTGTTTTTTAATTAAGTTTCTCTTTTTTTTTATTAGTTTACATTATTAGAATATGCAGTCATTCTCTGGTTTCTATAGGGTGTGATAGATGCTACATCTCGAGAAATACACTAAATAGTGTTAGTTATGGATTCATGGTCAACAAATCATTTAGAGTATTTCTCTATGAACAGCATAAATGAAATCTTGGAGAAAAGCTAAAATTCACAGCAAAACGTACTGTAATATAAGATTTTTTTATATACATCAACGGATTTACAATTTTGCTTTTAATAGTTCGATCTTTTATGCATGTACCCTAAATAATAAGATTGTTTTGTTTTTAATTCAAGGGTTATTAGCATAAAATACATGAATTTTGATGTGATTTTGGTTTTGCACACGAATTTTGAAATGGTGTATAAATACACGAACTTCGATTCAATTTTGGTTTTGCATACAAACTTTGAAAGAAGTATATAGATATACGAATTTATTAATTTTAATAATTTTATCATGATTTATTTTTTTGATCAAATTGAAATTGAAATGGTAGTAGATGTGATGAGTTGATAATGACCTGAAAAATAAAATAATAAATAAATTATAAAAGAAATATTTACACGTGAAAAAACATGCACATTGATTCATTAATATATACATATATATATATACACTTCATGAGAAATAAAGAAAGAAAATAAAGGAATATAACATAAAAGCACAAAATAAAGAGATTCTTCAAATCTTAAACCCATCATTTGTAAATGGAGTAAATGACGAACAAGTAGATTACTATAAATGTTTTCTTCTTCTTCTTCTTCTTCTTCTTCTTCTTCTTCTTCTTCACACACGAACTTTAAGATTTTCACATCGTTGTCAATTCATCATATTTAATGTCATGCCAGTTTTAATTTGACCGAAAAAATAAATTATGGTAAAATTACTCTAATTAATAAGTTCGTGTATTTATATACCCCTTTTAAAGTTCGTGTCAAAACCAAAATTAATCAAAGTTCGTGTATTTATATATACTCATTTTAAAGTTCGTGTGCAAAACCAAACTCACATCAAAATTTGTGTATTTATATACCATTAACCTTTAATTGAATAAACATGAGTGATATAGTTTAGATTTTCATTATCTAAAAATATGTAGTGTCTAGTCGAGCTCAATTGAGCTCAAAAGGTTAAAGTCCAATTGAGTTTGTAATTGTATAGATAAATGCCAACTCTTTATGAGCCAACAACCTTTGTTGTGTACATTTTTTTTCTTCATCTCTTCAGTGGCTAGTTCTTCAATTTTCACTCTTGTATACTTTGGAGTAATTATTGTGTAATTAGGCTTGGTCATCCCGTAATTATAGTTGTAAATTTGCAAGTATTAATTAGGATTTATGATCTTATTCTTTTACCTTCATTATTTCATTAATTAACTTCGATTATCCAGGATTAGGGTATATATAGGTTAAATTCTTAGTTTTTAGTTAGTCTTATTTAGTGGGGCTGTAGTTTTTTATGGTATATTATCATCTTTAGATTCAATAATTTATTTTACTTTTGTTTATTATCTCGCATTCGGATTTATAATTAATTTAATTTTTTATATAATTTAGGGATTTTTTTGTAATATTTTATGTTTATAATTGATAAAACAAGTGTGTAAACCTGGCTCAAACTGTGAGTACTTTTGTTTAGAGAGGGAGATCGGTTTAGTTCAAATTTTATACATTATACTCTGCGTGAGAGAGTTCCATCGGTTAGGTATTTGGGGAGAAGTAAATCTTTACTCAATAAATATTAACAAAAACTTGGGTGAGCTTCGCATCATTGTGACCCTTGTTTTTTGTTAAAATGATTATATATTAATTATGGTGAGTAAGGATAATTATATTTTATTAAATATTTATAATTAAATTTATTAATTTTTCATTTATTAATTCATAATTATGATTTATTAATTCACAATTAAGGTTTATTAATTCATAATTAAAGTTTATTAATTCATAATTAAAATTTATTAATTCAAAATTAGGGTTTATTATTCAAAATTAGAGTTTATTAATTTATAATTAGGGTTTATTAATTCAAATTAGGGCTTATTATTCAAATTAGGATTTATTAATTCATTAGGGTTTATTAATTCAAAATTAAAATTTATTAATTTATTATTAAAATTTATTAATTCAAAATTATTATCTATTAATTTATAATTAAGATTTATTAAATTAATTAATTTTAATTAAAATTAATTTAACAATAATTAATTAATTAAAAAAATCGCGGTGTGCAGAGACCACCCCATAAATATTTAATCAATCTTAAATGAAGCGGGCAAGAGGTACAACCGTACATGTGTCTCTCTCATATGTATATAACACTCAGTAATACGAGATCCGAAGTAATTTGATAAATGATAGGTTATGATAGAAATGTCTATATTTCCTTAATTAATTGCCTATTTATATGTATATATGGTGTCAAAGCGAAACGAAAAGTGAAAAAAGAAAAAGAAAAAAAATAATAAACAAAAAAAGAAGAGAGTATAATGGGCAACCAAATATTTTTCGTCGTGTAACGTATCAAATAACCGGCTAACTTTTGATGACCAATCGATTTCGCTCTATGGTTGCTTTATTTGGTTTTTCTAAATTTCATGCGTCTCACATACTTATATTTCATCATGATATGTTTTTATGTTTATTTTGTATCCAAAATATAATACTCATTTCATCCACCATATTCATTCTTTGATTTGGTAACACAAGTTTTAATCAATTATAATGAATGTAAAGTGAGTGGAGATAATAAATCAATATATTAATAGGTATTGGGCTATAGAGATAATAAATAAATATATTAATGAATAGTGGAGTAAAAAGATAAGCCATGGGTAGGGGTGAATATTCGGTCGGTTTTTGACGAAAAAATAATTGAACCGAGTTAATCGATTTAAAAAAAAAGCTGAATCGAACTAAAATTTATTTGATAACCGAATCTAAATAGGTTAAACCGATTTTATTAATTTTTTTAAAATAAATAAGTAAATAATTAATGTTTTATATATCGATATAACAATAAAGCTATGCGGCCACATTATGGCTGGCCACACACACTTTTCCCACTTATTCTGAAAATATTAAATATTAACTTTAAATTTAAATTTAAAATTTTCATTCGATAGGTGCAAAATTATAATTCCATAAGATGGTTTTAATGTAAAATCATTTTTTAATAGATCAAAATTAAATAAATGGTTTTTTCATTTAATAAAGTTGATTATGGCCGGCCACATTATGGCCGAATAGAATCACTCTCGATATAACAATAATATATTAAAACCTATATTTTAAATTATTATATATATAAATATATAAATATATTTTATGAATAAATAAAGAAATAATATACATATATATATATATATAAATAATATTATATAATATTGATATAATAGGGAGAGATAAAGAAATGAATAGAGTTAAATATATTGATATTTTAAATTTATAATTCTAAATAAATAAATAATATTATATATATTTCGATCGGTTATTCGGTTAAAAATTAAACCGATGAAAAATCGAATTACCAAATTTTAATTTGGTTATAACCGAATTAGCTGAACTAACATAACCAAGTTTAATTTTTCGATTTGGTTCGGTTATTCGATTTTAAGATATTTTGCTCACCTCTAACCATGGGTGGTATTTTGTAAATAAATTAGTAGATTTAAGATAAAAACTATGAAGTTGATGTTTCCAAAAAAGATGATGAACGTTTTTTGTGAACCGACCAAAACGGAATTAAATGAACGTGTTTGGTGGACGAATGGAGTATAATATAATATAATATAATATAATATAATATAATATAATATAATATAATATAGAATTTGGTTTAAATAAAATCATGTTTAACCTATAAAATAAGAATTATTTTTATTGTGAAAAGCTACAATGAATTCATGTTTTCATAATGAATTTGTGGTTCTGAGTTCAAGCCCAATGGACAAAAATTCAATTAATACGAATTTATCATTTTATAATAAGTGGTATTTTAGAGGTTTAACATGATTTGTAGTATAATCATACCCATATATAATATATGAAGTGGATCAAATAAGAACTCTAGCCTTTTGAGAACTAAAAACTAAAGTGATCATTCTTTTTTTATAATCTAATGATCAAGATTAATTATTAATCATTTGTTATCCTCAATTTTCATGGTAATAATTTTCAGCTCTATAATCAAGGAATTTTATATCTTATTTACGATAAATGATCATACATGTACAATCACTACGATTATATGAACAACAATATGAATTACATGAACAAAATGACAAATTGGAATGTGAAAGATCTCATGTGCACAAGAACAACAAAGATCTCATATACATAAGAACTATGATTACATGAACAATAACATGAATTACATGAACAAAATGACAACATGAATTATATATAAAAATTGATTCATGTAAATACAATCTTTAACATACATAAATGAGAATAAATCATGTCTATTAAATTAGAAAATCACATAATTATTTTTAAATGTGCATCTAAATTAGTTATATATACATTTCTACATAAAATTATGCACATGTATCATAATTTGTGCATTGAATCTGAAGCGTCCATATAGATTTATCAAGGGTTGATATTTATCCTCATGTTTACATTATAATGATTGTTCACACGATAACCACTCCACACACACACACACACACACACATATATATATATATATATATATATATATATATATATATATATATGAGTTCATGTACATACACGTTTGAATGTGTGAATATGTGAACAATTCATAAGTATATTATAGACATGCACAACACACAAAGTAATACATATGTACATAAAGATTGGTTATAGAAGGAACTACCTCTTAGATAAGAACTAAGAATTAATAATCACCATTAGATTGAATAAGATCGAATGACTCATAATTATTTTATGATAAAAATAATCAAATCCCTAAATTTTTGCTATTTGGAACTTTAACAGTCTATTCTTTGTTGTTCGTGTAATTCATAATGTTGTTCATGTAATCATAGTTCTTGTGCATGCTATCATATTCCGGTTAATTGTTATATTCATGTAATTCATGTTGTTGTGTATGTAATCGTAACGATTGTGCATATGAGAGCAATTATTGTAAATGAATATATAAATCTCTTAATTATAGTGCTAAACGATTACCATTAAAATATGAGAATAATAAAAGATTTATAATTAATCTTGATCGTTATATTATAAAAAATGGATGGACTATATTAGTTCTTAGTTCTATAAAAGCACTACAATTTTTTTTTAGTGGTTATATATTTTTAGTGACACCAAGAGAAGTGTTACAAAATTTATGACATCTTTAGATGTGACAAAATTTAATTATACCAATACATGCATCAATATATTTTTGTTACACATAAAAATGTATGTAAATTTTGTTACACTTAAATATATAGTAAAATTTGTCACATCTATCCATATAATTAAACCTTACTACATTTAAACATGTCACAATAAATTTTTTTTTACATATAGGAATATAACTAAATTTTACTATAACTCAAGAGTTTCAAATTTATATATATATATTCAATTAGTTGTCCGATTTTGGTGTTCCAAATTGAGACATTTTTTTAGACTTAACATTTCCAAAATAATAGAGATAATTTATTCCAATATAATAGACAATTAATTTGTTAAATATAACAGACATCAAGACCAAACAAAAAATGTTGAAAGGTAAAGAAAAAAGAGAGAGAAAAAGTTCAAATATGAGAAATTAGGAACTACAAAAAATAGTTACACTTTCACATGTCACAAAAAATAGTTACACGTTCATATGTAACAAAAATAGCTACACTTATGAATTTCATTAAATTTTGTGACATACTTTTTTTTCGTGACATGCATAATAGTTACCCATCCACAAGATGTCACAAATTTATTTAGTGACATCCATAGGTGTCACAATTCTTCAAAAATCATGTCACTATTGGAACATTTTGTTGTAGTGAAAGTTAGCGTTTTTATTTGATCCACTCCCTATGTATATATGTATATTTTACGTAAAGTAAATATACAATGCACTGTTACACTTTAAAAATACACATATTTATACATATACATTACCTTATACGTATTGTGTATGTATATAATATATTATACATTATTCGTATCACACGTTAATAGATGTATATATATATATAAACCAATCCATATATACATACTAAATGCAGTATCCGTTTTGCATAAAAGTAGCTATTGCATATTCGATTTTAATTGTCATTTACTAGATTGTTAGTTATTAATTTGAGTTGAATTATTGTGTGTAATTTTAGAAGAAAAATCTAAGAAGAAATCAATGCAATCAACCTTCTCCATTATTTAATCAAAATTCCTCCAACTTCAAATTCATAAGAGATTTTTTCAATCAGTGGGAATTTAAAGTGAAGTATAATTGGCTTCAGAATAGCTTTTCTGAGTACCTAGCTTTTCTCATTTTCACATTAATGCGTGATTTGCTGGGTGTAGTACTAATAGGAAGTTCTTGAAATTCTTAAAACACTACAAAATCCAATCATAAAAATAAGAAATATATTATTAAAGTAAAAGTAATCATAAGTCTTTAATCAATCCGTACCCCTCAAATTATAAAAATAAATCTTTAATCAATAACATAGTGGGGCAAGAGGTACAAGTGTACGACTCTCTCTCTCTCCAAGAATTTGTGTTTGACCCAACATATATTTCCACGAAATCGCTTAACTGGTAGTGACAGCATCGGCTTTAGCTACGGGCCAGCTTTACGGGTGCATGGAGATAATTAGTGGCAAATCACGATCCACCAACACGCACACCCCTCTCTAAAAACCAAAACAACTGGAAGGCACATTCTTTATTTCAATTTATTAGTTTAATTTTACAATTGTTGATAGGTTTGTTATTTTAATTTCATTTTTTTGCTTTTAGAATTCATCGTTTCATTACTTGAATTTGTAAGAAGATAGTTTTAATTATTGATTAATTAAATTAAACGTAATTGATTCCATTAATCATATTAGAATTTTGATACAGTTTATTGATCGGTTCGATTTTTCAACCTTTTTCCTCAATCCTACTGCAGATCCATCCGGTTTTTTAACTAGTTCAAATTCACCCATTTCAAATTAAATTCGTTTGAAACTTAAAAATCGTAAACCAAAAACATTACAATAACACGATAATCATGGAAATTATATGGAAGCATGCAACAATAAAATATAGTGGGAATCCTAGTTAACAACTTTTGTAAAGAGAAAGGACTAAGGCTGATACCGCCTCTGTATGAGGCATGCTAATCCTAGTTAATAACAATAATATTTCTGAATGTTTTTTTCATTCAGAAAACTTTCGGAATGCATTTTGATGTCTTTTCACTAATTTACTAAAATATTTTGTATTTAATGAACGTATTTAATTTGTTAACTGTCTTTTATAATTAATTATGATAATTTAATATCCATAGTTATTGGAATTAATATATCAATATATAATATAAATTTTTATGTATAGTAGTGTATTTAGGGATGTACTCAAGCCGAGCAAAATCGAGTACTATCGTGTTCAAATACTCGTTTATAATCGAATCAAACTCAAATTTTAGCAAATGCATGCCTTGTGATTTACGAACATTTTCGAAGGTAATCGAGTCTATTTTTTTTTTATCATATATATATATATAGAGAGAGAGAGAGAGAGAAACCATTTTTAACGTGAGAACTAAAAACCACAAAAATTCGCTGTGAATAAAATGAATTTGTTATAAAAGTTAATGTATCTCCTGAGAAAGTTATTGAATCCAAAAATCATAATTTTCACACAAGTTCGAATCCCATGAGGGCGAAAATTCGATTTTTTCTGGATTCAGTAACTTTCCAGCGGATTCATCAATTTTCATAACAAATTCATCATTTTTTGATTCTCACGTAAAAAAATGGCTCTCATGTTAAGTCTCGATACATATATTAGCTAATAAAAACATGAAAATGGAGTAAGTAAAAGTGAAAATAGTAAAACATATACACATAGGATTTATAGAACATATACATGACATAGGACTTATTCTATAAACGGGGTGGATAGAGTGTAAGATTCCACTTAGTAGGAATGTGGGATAAAATAGTAAAACATAACACATAGGATTTATAGAACATAAACATGACATAGGACTTATTCTATAAACGGGGTGGATAGAGTGTAAGATTCCACTTAGTAGGAAGATCCCACATATCCATCCCATGGTCCCCCTTTTTTTTTCCCTTTAATGGTAGACTAATCCATCCCATGTTCCCTTTTTTTTCTTCAATGAAGTTAAGGAAATGTAATTATGATCCGACATCTTTCAACCAAAATTGTTAAACTGATTCCTTTACTAAAAAGTTTTAAATGATGCTTTCTTGGTGGGATTGAAGGATCAGGAGAGATGGAACCACTGAAGTTGTATTTACATTGACTAGATTGGCCCAATTATTTCGAGTTAATTTTGGAATTCTTTTAGAAATTCTGCAACAAAATGCGTGGATTCATCATGCCCTACTTTAAAGCAGTGAAATCCATAAAGAGATGGAAGACATGACATAATTAAGATTACACACGGCACTACTTACCTATTGTCTTTTTCTAAATGATCAATCTATATATATAGTTGAATAGTTCTTGGATCATGAAATTACCTTCACATACTCACTTTTACAATTTTAATATGCGATTTGCATACATGAAAATTAATTACTTAAAGTATGTGAGAATTTCTCTTTAGCACATTAATAAATATGTTACGCATAAGCGTTAATATTGTGAAAAAGTGGTCCAATTACTGTTCAAGTTAAAGATTTTATGTTTGGACTAGTTTGATATACTGCTTGTGAAGACAAATAATACTTGAACTACGAATGGTAGATACCTTTTATGTATTTGATCATCATATTCAAAGGAATCATGATTTAATTATTATCATAGAAAATACGATGTTACATTAACTCACTAAATTAACACCAAAAAATGATTGTCTCATTTTAGGGGGTAATTATTACTTTTTGACAAAAGGTATTATCTTTTGTAAACCTACACGCAACTAGGTATTATAATCTTATAGGCACCACCAAAACGCACCTCTCTCTCTATATATAATGAAAACCTAATCACATGGGCACTCCTCCCATCCAGTGTAAAAAGCCTAATTTCGCAATGATCTCGCATCCAAACACTGTCTCTGTAATCCCTCAGCTCTTAGCCTTACTGCAAATCAAGTATCAGACAGAAAACCCATTTGACACCCATCCCACCACCATGTTCTTCGCCATTTCGAGCATCATCGTGTATTACATTATCCAAATCAGCCTGCTCAGATTTCCGATGAGCCGTTATGCCGAGGTCACGCGCCATATCTTGGTCTGGATTGCTTACGTAACGGTTTCCACTCTCTCCGCTGCCTTTTACCCGGAAGCTAAGCCTTTTATTTACGCAGCTTTTGCACTGCTATCATTAGGTATTCTGTTTCATCTACTAGTTTCTTGAACTTTTCCGATGTTTTTTCCGGGCGCCAGGTGGCTGTCCCTTTCGCACGGCCCCCGCTGTCTGTCCTGGAGTGTGAGCCCCATCGGGCCCCTTCGTACAGCTTCCGCTGTCTGTCTGGGCGCGCGAGCCCCATAGGGCTTCAGACGCGCTGGACGCCTATCCCCCTTAGCACGGCGCCTGCTGCCTGCCCGGCGTGGGCACCGCCGCACCGGCACCAGCACCGGGTCCGTGTGGGGCGTAGGGCTCGGGGCACGCGACGATGGCCTTGTTTTTTTAATAACTTGCAGAAGAAGTTTTTCAAATTTGCAAGGGGAGGAACCCTAATAAGCTATAATGGTTGTGATGATGGTTGTAATGGTTTTGGTCCACACTGCAGGTGATATGTTGTATCTGTTTCGCCACCGACATGCAGTTGAAAAGGGCGAGGTCGAGGGCGAGGCGGAGGGCGAGGGAGAGGCTGAAGCGGAGGTCGAGGGAGAGGTCTAGGCAGAGGCGGAGGGCGAGGCCGAGGTTCAGGTCGAGGTGTTTAGCTCCTTGAAAAAGAAGTTGTACGATGTGGCCAAATTCTTAGGATATCAGCCGACGCTTCCAGTTTAAATATGGTGAGAATTTTGTGTGCAACAGTACACGAAATATCGTTATTTTGTGTAGGTGTGAGTGTGTGTGTCTTTCAATGTTGTGACTTTTGTGTCTTTTAATTCCATGCCACTGTATGACAGATATTATATTTCCAATTCTGTTTTGTGTGTTTGTTGGGTTGATATTAATAAAAGCCTTGTTTGTATTTGAACTGTATCTCAATTTTGTATTGCAAGAGCTCATGCGCCAATTTCCGATTCTCCGATTATATGTGTATATAAAAGCGTGCAGTTTATAAAGAGATAACTGATCGCAGTCTTAATGGTGACAGAGGCTTTTGATATTTGATTACCTGCGTTAATTTGAATTGATACTGTTAGATAATATCCTACTTATTTTTCGAAAGTATTAGTTAAATAAGAAGCAAATACCTTTAAATATAAAATAAGGGTAAATATCTTGACATTAAAAATGGCTGTATTTATCTTTCTCATTTGAATGAATAATTTGTATCTTCTCTATAGCAAATTAGACATTATCATATATTTGCTCTTATTCACTCTCTCCCTCTCTCTCTCTAGAGAGAGAGATAAAAGCTAAATCACAATTGAAGTGACTTTCAAGCACAAAATCTATAAAATCTAGATGCCAACTGAATTTTCTTCCCAACCACAAGAGACAATTATAAGATATAGGATAGGCTCCACCACGCCACATGGGTGGATCCTTATTAAGTTATACTATTTGTTTACCCTTTTATAATTATTAATATTACATCGAGTTTTTTTTAAGAGTGATGCTATTCGGTCATAATGTGCTTGGCCATAATCAACTTTATTGAATGAAAAAATCATTTAAATTTAATAATTTAATATTTTTCAGAATAGGTGGAAAAAAGGTGTGTGGTACCATAATGTACCGCGTAAACTTTATCGAGCTTTTTAAATCGTATTACAATTATTATTGAGCTATTAATTATACAATATATATATATATATATATATATAAATGTGTATTACAATTTTTTATTAAAAACATTGAAGTACAATATATAAATATTATATATTATACAAGTAAACCGTATAAAATTTAGACACTTGAATTTTATTTAATTTTAAGTTCTTACTGATATGCTTTAAGCATATAAAAATGTGTTATTTTCTGCTTTTACAAAGATAATTATTTTTCCCTAACAAAAAGATAATTATTTGATGTAAGATATTCAAAATTATAGATAATGTAGTTATTGTATGACAAGCAACAAAAACCTGGTTTGCCATGTATGAGACCCTTCATTACTTTATTTTCACTTTTTTTATTCGTGACGATTCACTTCTTAGAGAATATTCTTTTAAATAAAGTTATAGCCTTTCATTTAGAAAGAAAACAGAATGAATGAAATAAGTAAATTTAGAGTCTACGGGTCGGTCTGAATAAAGTTGAATTTATAGGAGTATATTTTTTTCCAGAATCTATTACGGAAGAATGATGAATTAATTAAAATTAGTGTGCAACATTAGCAACTTTTTTTTTTATCACTGGAAACTTAGCAAACTTGAAAAAAAAATGAAGAGTGCAAAAAAATATGGAAAACCATATCCCTCGATCAAAAAAAGAGGTTGACTGAGTATTTTAATATCAAACCCAGTTAGTGAACATGCAATCACTAGCCAAAACACATAGTCATGCAGTATCATAAAAATGATAAATAAAAATATAAAATCATCTCCTTTCCACGCTCACGACTTTGAAAAATTCCTCCAAGCAACTCACTGCCTTTATCATTTCCCAATCTCTTAAAATAAGATAAAAAAACAAACTTAAAATAACGTATTAAGTTATTGCCTCCCTAGAAAGGGACATAGTTTTGTAATAGTGTCTCATAGAAAAAATGAAACAAGATTAGATGATTAACAAGGTTTATCTAACTATTTGTGGCGAGCTTTTATATGATCATAAAAATGATCGTAATAAGAATGAAAAATCATAAAAATACCATATATGATGGTAGATGAATGTGGTGTCTTCAATATGTAATGGAATTATATAATAATAGATGTTGCTTTAGTGGGAATTAGGGGCCGTGGTGGACGAAGTTTCTTAGTAAGCGCATTCGTTTGACAACCACCACTACTACAAAAACAATATAGACTACACGTTTATGTGTGTGTGTGTGCATCTCGTAGTGTAGAGAAGTGGTGTGAGAGAAAAGTAGGCGGCGCATACACACGCTTTTTAAGCGTAGTCTATACCCCATAGACTACGCTTGTCGACATAGACTACGCATGTTCGACATAGACTACGCTTTTTACGCGTAGTCTATAATCAAAGACTACGAGAAAAGCGCGCATACACTCACGCTTTTTAGCGTAGTCTATACCCACTATAGACTACGCTTTTCGACATAGACTACGCTTTTACGCGTGAGTCTATACCCTGAACTTCTGAGAAAAGGCGCGCATACACTACGCTTTTGTCGTAGTCTATACCCACCATAGACTACGCTTTTGCACATAGACTACGCTTTTCGGCGTAGTCTATACCAGAACTACAATAGTTCGCTCGTACTGCTGCGTTTTTATGCGTAGTCTATACCCACTATAGACTACGCTTTTTCGCACATAGACTACGCTTTTTACGCGTAGTCTATACACACAGACTACACAATAGTTCGCTCATACACTACGCGTTTTATGCGTAGTCTATACCCACTATAGACTACGCTTTTTCGCACATAGACTACGCTTTTTACGCGTAGTCATACTAAACACTCACACAAAAATTTCGCACATACACTACGCTTTTTATGCGTAGTCTATATGTATTAACTACGGTTTTTGAGTTTATTTACTACGGTTTTAATGCCAAATTTACTACGCTTTTTCTATTACAACCCGTAGTCAATTTAATAACAACTACGGTTTTTCAATTTCAACCGTAGTTAATTTCTTTATTTAAACTGTATAATTAATAAAGCACAAGCAAATGAGATTAAAATATACTTGCGACTACGTTCAAAATCACTATTCAAAATATACAATATGTTTTCATTACGACTACAAAATCACTATACAAAATATACAATCTGTTTTCATTACAACTACAAAATTACTATACAAAATCACTATACAAAATACTATGCACATCACATAACAAAACAATAAGATCGTATCCCATATCACGAGACAAAATAATTCAAAATATCGATAACTTACAACTAAAACATCACAAGACTATATGTGAAGAAGCATGAAATTTGCCCGTTCACGCGAACTTCATCAATGTCCTCTTGAGAGTAAGACCGATTTTGAAACTATTAACAATTCAAAATAGAATATTAGCACTCTTGTATGAAAAAATGATTATATTAAAGAATTGAAATGGAATTATCTTACATGTGAGCGTAAAGAAATGGAACCGATCTTCATAACTTCTTCAATTATATCTTTCATAGGCGTGAGTACAAAGAACCCGCATTGCTTGGAATCGGGTTGTCTTGACACTTTTAAAATATCAAATAATAGCAACATGTAGATGTATATGAAACCCAAGATAAAACAAATGTGATTTGATAAATGAAAATACCTTTACAATTTCCCAACTTGGTTGCTTCTTCCTCTTTTCTCCAATTTTGCATTAAACATAAAATTGCCTTCAAGCAATTAATAGTAATTAGATACTACCACAAATACACACATTTCAAAGTACTGATACAGTGTCGATAAATAAGCGGATGATAAGCTTTCTTGAACAATCACTACAACACTAGGTTGGAGAACAACTCGGGAGTAGGCAGAGTAAGTTCAAACCATACGTAGATTTTGTGAAAATAGTCATTTTTTATTGCAACTCGGGCTCGGTTGATAGAAGAATAAAAGCTGCATATTGCGAGAGGTGGGAAAGGTTTGGATGAAAATACTAAAGCATAGGAAGAGCTTATGGCTCCTCCGCTAGCCCCAAATCTCTAATGATTTAACGACTTTGTCTCGCATGTGGACTAGGCTGAGCGAGCGAGAAGCAACCAACTCCCGAACCTACAAAATAGTCAAATCCTACTTTATCCATTAATATTATCTATCCCGTCCATCCATCGACCAAATGCCCTCAAATGGTTTCAAAATCACCACACTTTATATTAAAATGAAAATAATATATCATATATATATATATATATATGATAAAATAGTATATATATGACCAAATAATGTAATGCAGGATCTGATTAAACTAGGAGCAAAGACATTAATGGTGCCAGAAACTTTCCCATTGGATGTTCGACCACTTATCTCGCAGTTCAAAATTTCAAACAAAGGGATTACGACTCTAAGCTGGTTGCCTCAATTGGCTGAACAAATTTGCTCGCTACCACAATAATATGCTTCGCGCAGACATCGATCGCATTCAGAAGAAGTATCCTCACACCCACATAATCTACGCAGAAGAAGTATCCTCACACCCACATAAAGATCTAAAAGGGACTAGATTTGCTGTTTTGTGGGACTACTTCTCCACAAATACATCTCATATTTCATCGATAATATTATGCCCAAAAGGTCCACCTACATGACTCAGCTGCATTCACTTTAAGAGGAAAAGTAACCCTTGCTTTTAATATATCTTTTCCGAATTAGACATACTCCTACATTTTCTATCAAATTAAAATATAATGGTCACAAAAACAAGGATTTTCTTCCTGCACATTCTATTTTACTCGCTATGATTTGCAGCATAAATTAACTAATGTCATGCTATATATGTGAATCTCCTTCGCATTTGTTGTTTCCCAACATCATCACCCTCAACCACTAATCGGCAACATCCGATAACAGACAAACAATGCTACAGGCTACGACTAATAACAACTGTTTATTCACTAATCTCGACTTTAATCACAAAATTAATAAAATAACTAAGCTCTATCTATCATCAACAAGCCAATCTCGGTTTAGATGTACCATTCGGTGACCAACCAAACTTGTATCCCGCAATTCAAGTTTAAAATCTAAGGAGTACGCACGTGAGGCAGATAATATCATCGCGATGCTTCAAAGTGAAGAGACAATCAAAGTCTATAAAATATCCGGATACTAGGTTTTCGATTTGGGAGCCCCTAATCTAGCAAATAGTCATCCAAAACCCAACAAATAATTTCCAATTCACGAAAAGAAAAGAAGGAATTAAAGGAGTCAATCTTACGTGTTGACAATATATTTCCGATTATCATCACGAATGCGATGACTAAGAGGTCAAGAAGATAAATCGTTTCTCCATGAGGATCAACATCTGAAGAATCCAATGTTCCCTAATCAATAGAAAACATATAATATTAGACATGTTGTGAAAAAAGAAGATAATGGTGATGAACTAAGATTTAAGACTTACCCTACATTTGCGGTACTATCACTAATTGATTTTGAGATACACCTCAAACCTATCGGCCAAAGCACGTGTTCGTGCATCTTGATCGCCTTGGGAACATATGATATCTCAAATGGATTCACAAACCGCAGTCGACCAAGTGTAGTTGTACTCTCCTTGAACTCTTGGAATAAGTGACTAACAAATAAATAAAATGTATTAAATAAACATATACTTAACATTGCAAAATAAATTTTGAAAGAGTAAATTCTTACCACAT
This sequence comes from Salvia rosmarinus, assembly GCA_036937905.1. Lineage (NCBI taxonomy): Eukaryota > Viridiplantae > Streptophyta > Magnoliopsida > Lamiales > Lamiaceae > Salvia > Salvia rosmarinus. The sequence continues at coordinate 4,916,388 of CM072822.1, forward strand.
ATAAACCACAATGCAATTTCCTGGAATTGGCTCTAAATCACAAAACTGGATGATGTCTTCAAGATGTACGAAAATCTCAAAGGGCTTACCAAAGATTTCATCTTCAAATGGAATTAATATCCCTTTCCCATCCGTCAAAGTTTTTTCAACATGTAAATCTGACACTTTCATGGACGAATGCAAAGTGTCAAAACACTTCACATTTCTCTCCTTAACAACTCTTTGCCGTACTTTTGTTTTCTTCGCAGAAAAGACACCCTAATTTGCATAAGCATAAATGTAAATAATAATAATAACAAATAATCATCATTATCAATCAATACGTTCACACGGTTCTAAGTCGCTAAATATATCTAACTAGAACAAATAAATCACTATGACTAACTGAGTTCATAATTCTAGTTTGTTAATCAATGTGCCTTCGTCCACGGGTCACAAACATCTACATATATCAAACTAAGGTTGGAAATGGAAGAAAGAAATGTTGCTGCTAGTTTACATCTAATTGTCTCATGATATATTCAGTAATAATAAAAAATCATTTTCTTGCATGAGTCAGTGTGTTTGGCATTAGTTTAGCTGGAGTTTGGCCTTTAGGTAAACTTAAGTTTTACTCCTTAATTATCATGGAATACAATTAGGCTCATGCAAGTGGACTCGACTCATCCAAAGTAAATCGAATTAGATAGCAACCTTCATGACGGTTGATTATCTTATCGGTTGGACATTTGTCTAATCGATTATGTCATCAAGTTGGTGGCTCAAGTCTTACTCGTTTATACTTAAGAATCATTTTAAAACTTTTTCTTATTCAGATCATTCATTTAATGCAGAGATTAGCTTATTGATTTAGTTTTTCCAAGTATGCTGATATGATATGTTACACAATGACAGTTTATCGGTTGGTAATATGAAAGCAGTGAGTACTTAGTTTTTTTTTTTTAAATCGTTTGGAGTAAACTGCTCCTACACCATTGACCTGATCCAGTCAGGTGAATTCCTTTCACTTTCGAATTTCTGTTTCTGATCACCTCTATCACAACTTAGACAGAAAATTATCCTTGGGTTAATAGGACACAACCTAAATATTCTTCTTTCTTGCTTTTATGATATATTCAGTGTATTAATGCCTAGACATTGTTCTTGCAAAACTTTTATGAAGACAATGAACACCAAATAATAATAACAAAGAAGCATAAGTTTATGAAGTAATAATAATAATAACAAATAATCATGTTAAACTAAAAAATAATACCTGTAACGTATCAACTTTCTCAATCAAGATCACTTGGCAATCATCTTCCTTCTCATTCTCCTTCACTTTCTCCTTGAGGTCTTCATCCACCTCAAAATTCACTTGTTTGATTGAACAACTTCCCTTTTCTTCATAATCTTTCTGGTCTTTCAAATTTTGTAATTCTACTTCAAGTTTTTTCACTCTATCGTGTAGGTGACATATCATCATTTCTTGTTGTTCTCCGATTTTCTTATCTCCCCCCTTCAACTTACCTTGTCTATGCTCCTTGGATTTTTTGAAGAAAGTAGTAGGAGTAACATAACTACCTACTCCCCCAGACATGCCTGTATGTTCGCTTTTGTAATGCACACGTAAGCAAATCTTCTCCCAAAGTATTAGTCTTCAATTCACCTTCTTCCTTTAGGCGTATGCAATCATCCTTTAGTATACAAATGAAGATTCAGAACAGTTAAGTTCAAGGCAGTTAGTATATGCATGTATTATAAAAAAATTTATGTTATAATAATAGCAAGATTATTACAGTATATCATCATCATAATAGCAAGAAAATTTTATAATGCATGTATTATAAAAAAAAGCATGGAACATCTTACAATCCTTTGCACAGTTTGCTTTAATTTATCATCTTCTATATCGCCTTTCTTTGGAATTCGGCTTTCTTCCACATGATGACCCTATCTACATCATCCTCTCCACATAATTCATCCTTCTACAATAATAAAAAGTATGTACATAGGATATGAAGCATAAAGGAGAATGTATCAACGGTGTTCAAGAAAATAAATAAGAAATGAGCAGTAAGGAAAAACTACCATTGTTTCAGCCAAACCCGCATAGCCTCTTCGTGAAAGTCTATGTGGGTAAATGTTCTTCTTTACCCTTTCTGTTTGCTCTTCACTCCATTTCTACAATATGAAGTGAATTCATCATTAAAATACTGTACTAGAAGATACTTTCTACATAAAAGCGCCGTTGGTGCCATAAAGTCTTGTAATAGTTAAGTAAAATAACAATGACTCCATCCCACTTGCTTCAAGAATCAAGATTAAAGAACAGGATAGTCCAGTTGCATTTCTACTTGGAGCTTTATTCGTACAAGAGTGAAGAGCAACTTGAAATAAACTACAACTTGAAGCCATGCTTGCCGACTGAAATAAACAAGCTACACTGCCAAGCTAGGCAGTGCATTAGCATGAAACTGTAATCCTAATACTACAATGCTGCAGAAGGCACGTTCTATGTTCTGTATTCATGTTTTTTTCGGGCATATCATAGTCATTTGCTTACCTTAAAACCTTCATTACTCTAGATAGCACAAATTCAATCAATCTTCACGTAGAATACCACTGCATGGGGGTGGATCATTCAGTTTTCGAGGATTGTCTATGTTGGGAATAATGTATTTTTTATATAATTTAGACTTCCATCGTCGCCACTTTGTGCCGCAGATTCTTCACATCCCGCCTCCAAATCTTTTGAACTACATATGCTACCTAATAAACCAAAAGAGAATTTGCTCAAGTTATTCCATAAAAATCGTGCAATATTAAATAAATATGCATAAATATTAAGGCTACAATTATTTGAATTTATATATGATCGCAAGAATAATTTAAACAAGCATACTTACATTCACATGCTCCCAAATAATGTCTTTCACTTCTTTTGGCACCATTTTCCAAGTCTTATAACTTATCTTCACCTCTTGTCGAGCAAGATGACCAATATAGCTTTGCATTTCACTGCAACTCGACCAATTGGTTGTCCTCGCACATTAAATTCAACAACTTCTTTTATCCTTTCGCCTTCGCTTTGCAAGCTCGGTCAACACACATTTCCTCTTGTTGATTGTGTTTCTTTGGAGTCCAATCCATCGTTATCGGCATCACCGGTAACCATAGTAACCACAAGACCTATTGAAAAAATATCAATACAAATAATTAGCTTACCATAAATAAAATAAGCAATGTACAATGCAAAACACACAAACATGGGATTGTACCAGTTTAAGAGTTCGATTGTTAACCCAAATTCCATCACAATCTTGGCGAACACATGATGGTTCATTTTCATCACGGTCATCATTCAAATTCATTTGTGGAAGCTCATTATTGAAAGCTTGGTAACTAAGAGCAATATCTTCCAACTCGCACCACTAATCATTTCACGGTACTCTTTATTGGGACATGAGAGTACCACAGACCATATAGGATCTTGAGGGTCTTCAACGTAGAACACTTGTTTAGCTTGACATCCTAATATAAACGAATCGGTTTGAACCCAATTCTTTTCAAGTTCACTAAGGTAAAGCGAAGATCATCTACTCTCACGCCACCATTATTCTCAACCCAATCACACTTAAACACTACCATCGAAATGCTTGATAATCAAGCTCCCAAATTTCCCAAATTACCCCATAAACGTCATATCTGTGACAATTGGGTTTTTATCCTTGGCACTTGAAACCTGCATTGTCTTTGCAACTAAGCTGACTCCAGAATTTTGAACAACTCGTATATTATCGCGTTCTTTTGTATTGTAAGTAACACCATTAATCAAATAGCTTTGATATTTTAGAACACTTTTGCTAGGTCCATGCGCCATCCACTTCAGCTTTGTTGAGATTTGACTAATGAATGTGCTTGATTCTAATGAATGTGCTTGATTTGATGAATGTGCTGATGTCACTCCAACCTTTAGAAGAAACTAAAATTAATACAAAAGGATTTGTTGTTCTAATTGTTTAATATTTTTTTAAACTATAACACTTACACGTTCACGAAACCAATCGAAGAAAGTTTTGTTATGTTCAGCTTGTTGCCAAATTAAAGTTTTGGTAGGATATGTTTTCTTCACAAGTTCCAGATGTTCTCTGTCCAAAAGATACATCCATAAAAATTAGTGCATAATTATTTAAAAATGAAGGCTATCATTAAGTCGGGGCATATGTTGAGGACATACTCAATATATGGGTCGACCTCAATATCATTGTTCAATACATATCGATGTGCCTGCTTCCACTCCTCAACACTGATTGTGTGGTGTTGAGCACTTGTTAAAGGCCTTGTTCGGATGGCTTGCAGAGTAACAGACGGGATTCCAATCGTGTGGACATTGGATAAGTAATCTGCGCAAAATTCCACTGCCTCTTCAGCAATATAGCATTCAGCAATACAACCTTCAGGCCGATTACGATTGCGCACATATCCTTTAAGGATTTTCATAAATCTTTCAAACGGATACATCCATCTATACCAAACTGGCCCACATAATTCCACCTCTCGCACAAGATGGACCACTAAATGAATCATTATATCAAAGAATGACGGAGGAAATTCCTTTTCAAGCAAGCACAAAGTCGTCACAATATCTCTTTGAATTTGCTCTAACTTTGACACATCAATAACTCTCTCACACAACACATTGAAGAAGAAACACAACCTAGTGATGGTATACCTCACATGTTTTGGTAAAACACCACGGATGGCAACTGGAAGCAATTGTTGCATTAAAGTATGGCAATCATGGGACTTGAGTCCAACTAGTTTCAAATCCTTCATGGACACCAAGCTGGAAACATTAGATGAATAGCCCATAGGCACCTTCATTCCATGCAAAGAACTGCATAATTTTCTTTTCTCTTCTTTACTTAATGTATGACAGGCAGGAGGTAAAAATGTTCTAGATCCAATCACTTCGGGTGCCAACTCAAGTCGGACACCCAACTCCATCAAATCTTGTCTCGCTGCAATTCCATCCTTCGTCTTTCCCGGAATGTTTAGTAATGTGCCAATCAAACTTTCACACACATTTTTCTCAATATGCATCACATCAAGAACATGTCGCACATGTAGATGTTCCCAATACGCAAGATCAAAGAATATCGACTTTTTTCCAACATGTTTTGCCTTTATCCATTTGTGGTGGTTCTTGTGTCTTTGGTTTTCTTTTGCCTTTCTTTTTTCGCTGACCGCCATCATCATAATTTGACTTATTTACATCATTTTTCCCCAAGAGCAAGTGATGTTCTTAATTTCAATTACCTCGTGGCCACTCAACGGATTAGGGGCAAAGTCAAACTCTTGTTAACCATCAAAAGCCTTCTTTGTCGTCGATAAGGATGATGTGCGGTAGGAATCTTCTATGCCCGTATATGACATTTTTCTAGAATGTTTCAACATCTTCGCATATGTTTCTTCTCCACATCTTGGACATGCTTGATATCCTTTACGAGCACCTCGATAGGTTTCCATAGGCGGGAAAATCACCGATTGTCCCACAATGCGACTTTGAGCAAGAAACTTTCTTCTCGGTATGCATCATATGCTTTGATACCCACATCCCATAACTCCTTTAAGTAATCAATTAAAGGTGACAAATACACATCAATGTCGTTCCCGGTTGTTTTGGACGGATATTAATAACGTCAGCATCATGAATTTTCTCTTCATGCATAACCAAGGAGGTAGATTGTACGTGACAAGTAACACTGGCCAACAACTATACGTAGAATTCATTAGGCTGTGTGGATTGACACCATCTGCGGATAGAGCTAACCTAAGATTCCGATTCTCTGAAGCAAATTCTAGCCATTTTTCATCCACTAATCTCCAGGCTGGTGCATCAGCAGGATGTCGAGATACCGTCTGAACATCTTTCATTAGCATGCGTGTTAAGTCTTTAGATGTTTCCTTATTTCAAACATTCTCAAAATCTTGGTATTGGTGGAAAGTACCACAATAGCTTTGCGAAGAACGCATGATATGTAAATTAGTTGTCTTCCCACTCTTCTTCCATCTTGATAATCCACATGTAGGACACTCATCACAGTTCTTATATCTTTCTATATAAGATGCAATCATTTGGGCAAGCATGGATTTTCTCATAACTCATGCCAAGGTACTTAAGATTTTTTTTGCATTGTATAGAGATGAAGGCATCTCATTGCAATTTGGAAGCATTTCCCTTAATAAATCTAACAGTTCATTGAAGCCGGTATCGCACCACCTATACTTTGCCTTCAAATTGTACAACTTCACAATTGCTGATAACTTTGAGAACTTTATATGACCTGGATACAAAGGTTTTTCGGCATCCTCAAGTAACTTCCTAAATTCATTTGGATTATTCTGATAAGTCTCATACGCATCATGTATCATATCAATAGGATCTTCATTCTTCGATATTGACCATCTTCCCATATTCTATCTTTTCATTGTCTCACTTGCGGGCATCGATTTTTCCCATGAAATGTCCATTCTTGGTATGTTAGATCCATACCATGACAACACAAGTCGCGCCTTATTGCGATACATTTTCTTTTTAAATTACCACATTTTGCACAAGGACATGGTATTTGGTTAGAATCTCTCGCATTTTGCAATGCAAATTGTAAGAAAGATTCTACCCATGCTCGTATTCACGTGATAATCTATTCATTGACATCCATGCTTTGTCCATCTTGAACAATCAAAATTCACAACCTAATAGTACCAAAGAAACATAAATTTAGCAAATTCACTTCATTATCATCTCTCTACCAACCAAAATTAAATTTTATATTCTAACACATAACTTGGTGAACTTATCACCCCAAATCCAAAGATATGAAGTTTTATTCAACAAATGAATCACTATTGACATAATGGAAACTAGAAAGACAAATACTTATTAACCATCATAAGATTCTGAAAAATATCTTTACTAAAGAGGTAAAACTTACCTTGTCGTGTACACTTGCGCCTTTAAGCCTCTGCGTGTAGATATACCTTCCGAGAATACAATGTAACGCCTAGATCCAACCTAAGCAAGTAAAAGGCCAAAAGAACAAGTTCTAAGTCCAGGGAATACCTTATGTAGATTCAACCGAAGCAATTTTATGAGAAACAAGCAGGATACTTTACAAAGTTTATAAATCATAATTCACGACTTAAATTTAACATGCTGGTTACTTCAAAATATGTAATGCACCTCTTATCCTCCCAATCGATCAAACTATCAATATGTCAATACCGCCAAATTCATAAGATAATTACATATTCAAAATAAAGTTGCATCATTATTCCCTTTAGTCTCAGCATGTTTAGTTGCATTTATTAAGGAAAGAGTCACAAATTATCAGTGGTGGCAGGATCAAGAAAGCTAGTTACATTGTTTTCATTGTTATTTTGTCCAAAAAACATCAAACTTTAATATTTTTGTGCAGAGAAAAAAATTAAAATTTACCGTCTTTTATTGCATTTTTAGTTAATTAGTTAACTAGAAATGGTCAAGAAATAGAGACTTTTTGGCTTCCATAACCTCGAGGAGTGTTTATTACATGCTGACAGCAAGAAGGGTGTGCAAGAACAGATTGATAAGTTAGTATCACATCTTGATTGCTTTTCTGTTTTTCTCAATTTGTTTCCAAATTATCTTTCTGTATGGGATTCCTATCAGAAAGGCCACAGAGGTGAATCTATACCCTCTGTACCTCTATTCTGAACAAACTATCTCAGGCAACATGAAGGGTAGAAGAGATAAAGGGTGGTTAGGATGAAAAAGAAACTTAAAAGGTTTTGTACTTGATTGTCTGCTAATTATTGTGTAACTATATTGGACTTCGTTTGATATTACCAAGTTTTAGTTATATTGATGTAGTCATCAATGGGGTTGCTTCATGAAGTGCTTTTGTATGCATTAGTATTGTTGGAGATTCCTTTCTTGCTCTAAGTTCAACCATGTCTTCATCCATTGCTTCTTAGATTGGATGGAGCAAATTCGTTATACTACATTTCAATTCTTCAATTTATTCTATACCACAATCAACCAATCAATCCGAACACAAAACTAAATAATCTAAATAGTCTCATCTATTCTATCTTATCAATTTTATTTATCTTATCTACCAAGCAAAACACCCCTAATTATGTAGTTACTCTCCCACCAAGGCGAGGATTAGTGAGATGGATCCTTTTTAGAACTAATGCGGACTCCTTTTGAATAAGATTCAAATTTATTTTCGTGAACAAAAATACGCAAAACCTAACACAATTGTAAACAGGAGTCATAAACAAAGCAAATTAGAGATCTCATAAAAATCAAACTCCCAAACTGGAAAAAGCAAAATAGTAATAAAGAACAATTCAAAAACAAACAAACGAACAAACATTTCAAAAGCATTAATTCATTTAAATTAATATTCTGACTACATTTATTGCAAAGTTTACCTTAGTTCTCTAATATTATTCATTGATGTTGTATTCTTAATCCATTAAAAGTCATCCTAAAATTGCGACTAATTGAATTTAGGCACCTAACTACCTGCACTGCATATCTGCCTAGGCTTAGACTCCAGAAGATATAGAGATAAGAGTTGTTTTATACACTAATAGTAGTGTAAGGATGCAAGAGTTCAAGTTCCCTTTCATCACTCTCTATCCACAGAGATAACCACTGTGCATTAAAGAATCCTTCTTTCAGAGTCATAGAAATTACCAATGCCTCTGCTATTATTACTCTTTTGGTAGCTTATGTGAAACTATAAGCTTTTTTAACTGCAGGGGAACAGAAGCAAATGCAACTCAATCTTCACAAGTTCCAAATTTTGGGGTCCTCGGGCAATATCTTGGTTTTCCAATTGGAGATCCTGCTAATAATGTCAGCCGAAGTAAGTCTTCTTACTCTTCTTTGTATGGTGTTGCTAGTGTAGGCCTTGCATTTCGGTATCCTCATTCATCAAGCTTCAACCACATATTATTAGACTAACATCCGTAGGAACATATATATTTTGAGATAACAAAGTATTATGTGGATTCTTATAATGATATGAAATAATAAATTCTTGAGCATTTGAGATGTTGTAGATTTCTTTATCTATGGTTAAGCTAGTTGCAAATAACCTCTAGTTTTAGCCTTTCATCCATGGATCTTTGAACACTCGAGCAAGCACTTTAACTATCAAATAAGTTAAATCTAAGTTTTAACACAGGTGATCATATTAAATTGCTTCGTGCGATTTGTAGTAGTTTAGCAAGCTTACGTGTCTTATTAAGATACGATTTTGTTATATTATACCTCTCCTGTCTCGGTCCACAGATGTTGCAGCGATGAAACCTCGAATTGCTCTCGGCAATGCACCTTGTGATTCCAACTCACTTATAATAGCTTGCACGACCGAAATTTTCACCAATATCACACACACAAAATTGCACCAAAAGCGGATTAGAAGCATGCCTACGCATATTATAACCCAAAATTCAGAATCATTTACCTTCCGAAAATCCCTAGATCGAAGCGGAATAAAAATCGCCACACCTTATCGAAATCCTGCGGCAAGTATATCAACACAATTATTCTACGGCTAAGCTAGCTTCACAAACGAAGAGTGCATCATTTTTCAAGACTCTTAAAGAACAATATATTATCCACAAACAGTATCCATGAGAAATTACGAGCATAATTTAGTGAATCCAAAGCTTTCTCAAACTGAAATCTTTTAATTCAAAACCAAACTAACTTAATATATGCAAGAAATTGGCAATCAATGAATGCCGTGGTTTTTCGCCATCATCTTTAACAGCATAGCCGAAGGATATCCATAAAATTCTAGTTCTACGCCCATAGCATAAACAAATAATGGATGACGACTAAACCCCGAAGACTCCCTACAAACTTCTCTTAATTTCAAGGAGAATTTAACTAGCAACATTCTTCATTCGCAATATCCCGATGCCCAACCTCTACAAATTCACGGTTTCATTGTCGACTATATAAATGAATACACCCAAGTAAACATACGTGCATTTATCTAAATATATTCTTTTGTTGTCAGTTGTCCTAGAAAATAATATTTACTGCACTCCACATCCTATTCTTGTCATTTCAAATAGATGAAGAGGCAACATAGACACAAACCTCGAGTAACAACCAAAATATTTTACATGCAGACGCCGTCAATAATAAAAAGAGATCCTACCTTAAGATGTAACAATCGAGATCTTCAAAAAATGCTTCAATCAAATCTTAGCGTTCTAGTCGATAGTTTTAGATCTCAAATCAAACAATTAAGAAAACAAAACAAATAGAAAAGAGAAAATAGTCTAGCTCATCTATATCGACTTAACCTCCGACTTGTGAACCACGACAATATGTTGAAAATTCCAATGAACAATACTTGTCAAGACATCAACAACTATTCGCTTGTCGAATCAAAAGCATACACTCTTCTTCCTCACATATAAAACCAATCCAAATTAGGTCGATCACATGACCCTTATTTATTCACACAAACAAAGACCATAAAAAATACATCATGTGAGCATATAAATGACTCTTGTTAGAAATATTAAATTCATCCGAATCACCGCCAACACTTCCCAATTTGACGTGAATGTTCGAGCGCGTTAGGAAATAGAAATTAAAATGAATAAAATACTTAAGTGGCGAAAATTAAACCTTCAAAACTCAATCAAAAATTCTAAGCCCACACAGGGACGCTACGGAAAAATTTAAAGTGCAGATGAGGAAGAAAGACAAGCCCCCTCTGCTCTCATTCTCTGTCTCTCTCTAAAAAGACAAAATTGCGAGGAAGAAAGAGAACTCACCGAGCGGCGACGGCGGCGGCGGCGGCGCAAGAGAATGTGGAGTGCGGCGGATGACAGCGGCGGCGATGGAACAACGGTGAGCGGCGGCAAGGAGGTGAAGAGTACAGTATCGTCGCAGGCGGGAGTGAAGGGCGGGAGTGTTGAATTGTCCGAAATAAATGAATTAAGTATTGTAAATTCAGGTTTTAGTTATAATATAAATATAAATAAAGTCCACATATGAGAGATGTTGAATTGTTGGTGGAATGGTTAAGTGTCATGTTAATAAACCACACATCGTGAGTTCGAATCTCATGTTTGTGATTTTTTTTTTTTAATTTATGGCATAGACTACGCTTTTTTATTAAAAACACGCACATACACTACGCTTTTTAAGCGTAGTCTATACCCACTATAGACTACGCATTTACACTACGCTTTTGTTAAGCGTAGTCTATACCCACTATAGACTACGCATTTACACACGCTTTTGTTAGCGTAGTCTATACTCAAAAATCGCACATAGACTACGCTTTTGATACAAAGCGTAGTCTATACTATAGACTACGCTTTTCACGAAAAGCGTAGTCTATAAGGTGAAGAGAAAAGTGGTTTTTGTAGTAGTGCACCTCACCAACTGGAAAAACACATTCTTTATTATATTTTTGTTCCCTTTTTTTTCAATTTCAATTTATTGTTTTGGCTTAATTTTACAATTGGAGATAAGTTTATTATATGATTACATCCAATATAAGGCTATCAGCTAATTTATTATAATTTCAATTTTTCTTTGTTATTAGTTAATCATTTTTCAAAATAATTTCTTATAGTTAATTAAATCAATTTTGATTGATTTGGTTAACAAAATACACTCGAAAGGATCTCGATACAATATATTGATCAGTATGATTTTTGGGACCTTTATACCCAGCCCTTCAAATTCGTATTTTTGAAATCCAAAGTTGTCCGAAATATAAAAATTCATAAACCACAAAACAATATATACATATATCGCTTAAATACCATTCATCGTGTTCATTTAGCTTATAAGATATTATTACGTTGATAATTTCTCAATCAGTACTCCCCAAATCTGCTTTCTTCACGACAATTTCCAATTACTCTATGATCACGTGCATGGTACTCGAGACATATACCTTACCTTTATTAGAGTGAATAATTAGGATACGAATATATATCCCCCTATCTCAAGGTCGCTATACATCCATATAGTAGCAATTTCGATACTCCATGGACACACCAAACACTAAAAATTAATTAAAGGTTAATCGTTAAAAATAACACAATATGTATTTAAATTTATAAATTTTCACATTACATTTGGAATATCAACTGCAGCACCACCTTTCAGTTTACTTTTTTGCAATTACAACAAATAGACATTTTTAGCAAAATTACTTAAATCAATGTGTACCCTAAAGCGACATTGTTTTATTACCTATGAAATGATATAATTTTATACTTGAAAAAATGACCCAGTTATACGATTGGTTTTTCTTTGATTAAGGAGGTATTTGGTTGAGCTTACAAGATGTTTAGAAGCTTATAACCTTTTGAAAAATATGTGGAAAAAAAAACTTATAATCCCTAAATAAAATATAAAAAATAAAAAATTCAAGATTAATCCCATCTTATTTTTGTGATCTTATAAGCAATAATTAATTTACAAAAATAATCCTACTATATTTTGTGATTTCCAACATATATATTTCCCACTTCAACTCTCATCGATTGAAAAGGCTTTGTATTTCTCTGAATAACTTATAAGCTTATAAGCACAATTCTTAAGACATTATATCGTGCGACGGACCTCTGATTGTCCAGATGTGTTTGCCGACAAGGACAAGGTTTGGTTGGAGAAAGAGATAGGTAGAGATGCGGCCGTTGCTGTCAGCGGCAACGGCAATGACAGAGGGCAGAGACGGCGGCGACAAGAGGAGGTATGAGGGGAGAGCTTCTAGATTAAGGATTTTTTGAGAGAGAATCGATAAATGGGGTGAGAGACGTATAGAGAGAGAGATGAACATTCTTTTCTTTACAATAATATATTCCAGTGGAAGAAAATATCAATTTGTTAAATTAAAATATTATTTGTATTTGTGGGCTTCAATTGTCTGTCGTGGCACGTACATCGAGACCAATAAATATTTATAATATTTTAATGATATCACATAAATAAAATAAAGTTAACTAACTATAAATATGCTTTTGAAGTTATTTAGACAAAGCATAAATATCTAAGCATTTTTCGAATATTGGGCCAGCTTTTTTTTTTGCCCAGATTTGGTTTTAGTTTTTTAGAAAATTGACTTGTAAATTAATTAGGATTGGTTGATATTTTTTAGGCTTTTAAATTAATTAATTTTAGGTTTAAATTATAGATTTCATTTATTTAGATTTAATTAGATTATCTTTGAGGATTAATAATAATAATAATAATAATAATAATAATAATAATAATAATAGTTTTTATGCTTCTAAGTGGTTGCAAATGGAAGAAAAATATATTAAAGGATAATTTTGATATTATGCTATATTTAACAATCTTTCAATTTATTATATATCACAATCAATCAATTCAAATATAAAAATAATTCAAATAATCATATCCTAATTTTTTTATCTCATCCATCATACCAAACACCCTTCTAATTAATTGTCATCTTTTATATGTCATGTCTGTTCAGGTCGACTTTCGAAAATTGTTGTCAACTTGAATAGCATCAGTGAATCGGCACGGAATGATGAGTGAAAAGAAAACCCGAGGCATATACTCTCGTGACCAATCCCGTACATGGTTGGCCATTAATAAGGGCTAATAATATTGTATGCCTTAATCGGTTGTTGTGCATCATACTGGGGCCTTTATTGTTTTATTTTCGACTTTCTTCTCCAATGCTGATACAATTAAGGGGATATTTGGCTATAAGCTGTTTTAGAGCTTATAAGCTCAATTAATTTGTTTGGCAATTTAAGTGATTAAAGAACTTATAAGCTTCCAAAATAAGCTCTAAGAGCTTATAAGCTCAAAGAAAAAAAAAGCTCCAAATCCTAACTTATTTTTCAATCACCTCTTAAGTTATACGAAAATTACAAAAATAACCTTCAATGGCAGGTAACGTAAACTAATGACGCTTAACTTAAACAAAAAAATGTATTTAACTTGACAAAACCATTTGTATTAATTAAATATATGGACGAAATTTTTTTAATTAAAAAATCAATTATAATGCATTCACGTAAAATAAAAAATCCAGTGGTAATACAATTAAGTCAAATTAGCGAGTTATATGGACCTACGTTTTATTTCCAACTTTATTTCGTGTTCATGAAAAACTCCTGCAGTTGATATTTTTTATACGTATTCAATAAAATTTACGATTATATATAATAGCATGCAAATCATGTAAGACATGTATTTCCACTTTCTTGATTCAGGTACCAATGATATAATTAATCTTAGAGACCATTCTTTAAAATGACTTAGGGGGTGTTTGGCTAAGCTTATTTAGAGAGTTAATTTATAAACTCCAAGAACTTATAAGATGTTTCAAGAGCTTATAAGATATAATGTCTCAAGTGTTTATAAGTTGTTAAAGTGTTTGGATAATTGATCTTATAAGCTAGAGAAATAATCGTGAGTTAGAGAGATAAAATTGACAAGAGGTGAAGTTGATAGTGTATGTGTAGGAAATAACGAACCATAATAAGAGTATTTTGGTAAATTCATGATTGCTTATAAGTTTATGAAAAAATAAGTTAGGGTTGACCAACTTATTTTTAGGGGAGCTTGTAAGCTGTTGGAGCTTATTTTCACAGCTTATAAGCTGTTTAGGAGCTTATTTTGCCAAACACTTTGCAACAACTTATAAGCTCCTAAACAGCTTATAAGTTGTTTTAAAGAGCTTATAAACTCAGCCGAACACCCTCTTAGTAGCGCTTCATTTAGAAGAGGAAAAATGAAAATAGAAGAAGTTATAAATTTAGAGCCTGTGTTCTGAATGGATAGATTTCATATATATAATCCATTTGGACGAATGGTGAAATAAAAATTAATGTGCAAAATTAGCAACTTGAAATAAATGAAGCACGTAAAAAATTGGAAATTCAATCATATCTCTTAGTCAAATAATGAAGTTGGACTAAAGCATTTTAAGCATCTAGACAGTTAACGAATAATAATTATAAATAAGTAGTGATTCTAGAAAGGAAACTTTCGACACTCATCATGAGTTGATAACTTCCCTTAACCATATTGGCTTTATGAGATTCCTAATATTCTCTTAAAATAAAACAAAACTGATAAAGTTAAAAAGCCACCCCACAAAGGAATGTTTTTCCTAATACGCCTTACTATTCACATTCTGAATTAGTAAATGAACCTTAGCAATGTAATGCAATTGCAAGTAGATTAAAGGATATATCTAACAAAGTTTTTAAAAAATTAAATCGCCAACAAGTAATAGTTTTATTGTCACAAGCTTACAAAGAATGAAAAAGTACGATTGTTAAATCAAATTATTAGCAAGAATATTACTCACTAATAAAAATCAAATGACAATTGGCAAATATAATTAAGAAAATAATTAAACAAAAAATACATAATAGCCACAAAACCCTAAAACAAACAACGAATTAGGTGAAACTGGCCATTATAAAATATTTTCAATTTCGTCATTTTTCTTTTATCTGAGTTAGATACCTAAGTTGGCATAAATTTAAGAAACAAACTGAAGAGGACTACAAAAAAGGTCTTATGTAATTATCATGGAAAATAATACCCCTCTGTCAAAATTGAAGTTAAACTAAGCACATCGAATTCTGGAGAACTAAATGAATTTTAATAATTTAATACAGTTACAAATAGATTAAATATATCTAAGATAAATGGAAACAATTAATTCACCAACAAATACTTAGACCTAACGATAAAATAATATGATTGTTATATCAAATTATTAGTAACAATATTCTAACACTTACTAATTAAAATTAATGAAAATAAAAATAATTAGACAAACAGTACATCATATCACAAAACCTAAAACATATCAATCAAGTGAAATTGGGCACTATCGCATATTTTAAATTTCATCAATTTTCTTTGGCTGACTAAGGAAACCTTAAGTTGGCATGGATTTTAAGAAAGAAATCCAAGAGCACTGCTAGAGTATTACTTCCTTCGTTTTTTTAAGTGTTCTATTGACATTTTTTTTGTTTTTTATTAAATGTCTAGTTCGCATTTTAAGAGTCAAATTATGATTAATTTATTATTTTACACTTATTTAATTATTACAGGCACCGGCCGATCTTGATGGAAGGTGCCCTATAAATTTTCAGCCATTTCGAGTATCATGGAGATAACAGCGTCCGACTGTATCCAGCCATTAGCAGGAGTTGTAGCAAATGTTATTAACTTGAGTATTGAAACGTTTGAGAAGAGAAGATTGAAAAGATTGGTAATATTATTTCGTATATTCAACCTTGTAAACAAGAGGTAAGAATATATAGGATTTACAATGGTTTTGTAAATAAGGAAACAACTAATTTAGTGTGATATTGCAGGATTTCGGAGCTATTCTTGGCGTGTATCGTGCTATCTTTGGAGGTGATTGTGGATTGCTAACACTCCCCTCAAGTTGAGTAGTGGGATCCCCAATATTCAACTTGACTAGTATATCATAAAACTTCTTGAGTTTCTGACCTTGATCAATATATCCGCCATTTGATCTTGAGCGGACAAAGGGTAGCTCGATGACTCCAGCTTCTATTTTTCCTTGATAAAGTGTCGGTCAATCTCAACATGTTTCGTTCGATCATGTTGAGCGAGATCTCGGATATCTTGATGGCGGCTTTATTATCACAAAATAACTTAATGGTTTGATCGGAGGAAACCAATTTCTATCATTAGTTTCTTTAACCATAAAATCTCCATTAGTCCGCTTTGATTCCTCCGATTCGCTTGACCGGAAAGTGCTACGACCTTCTTTTTGCTTCTCCAAGTTATCAAGCTATCTCCAATGAAGGTGAAATATCCCGAGGTCGATCTTACCGTCTGCCGGATTTTCGCCCAACTGCATCCGTATAGCCGTGTATTCTCAAATGTTTGTTCGCCAAAAATATTCCATATCCGAAAGTTCCTTTGAGATATCTTACGATTCGAGTGCGGCGTCCATGTGATCAATTTGTGGTTTGTGCATGAACGGCTAACGACTCCAACAAAGATAAGCAATATCCGGTCTTGTATGAGAAAGGTAGTTGAGTTTTCCTACCGACGCGTTGATACCTCCCACGGTCGACTTCTTCGGCACCTTCAACTATCTGCGGTTTATGATTCATAGCAATAGGAGTGTCTGGCGGCTTACATTCCAAAGATCCCCGCTCGGTGAGAAGATCTAGGGTGTATTTCTTTTCGACATATGAAAATTCCTCTGCTTGACCTAAGTACTTCGATACCAAGAAAGTACTTAAGGGCACCGAGATCTTTCATATCGAATTCAAGAAATAGTTGCTTCCTCAAATTTTCCATTTCTTCTGTATCACTTCCTGTAATGATCATATCATCGACGTATATGATTAAGCAGGTAATGAGCTCTCCACGTTTTTTCAAGAACAGAGTGTGATCAGAATTACTTTGCTTGAATCCATAGCTTCTCATAGCGTTGGTGAATCTTCCAAACCATGCCCTTGACGATTGCTTGAGGCCATACAAAGTTTTCTTTAGTTTGCATATTTTCCCGCTGCCAATGTCAAAACCAGGTGGTGCTTCCATATATACTTCTTCTTCTTCCTTTAATTCTCCGTGTAGGAAAGCATTGGTAACATCAAATTGATGAAGGGGCCATTCTTGGTTTGCTGCAATAGACATTAAGGCTCTTACTGTGCTCATCTTGGCTCTTGGAGAAAAGTCTCGAGTAGTCCACCCATAGGTCTGGTATACCCTTTCGCAACAAGTCTAGCTTTGTATCTTCGATAGATCCATCCGGTTTCTCTTAATGGTGAAAACCCATCTGCATCCGACCAGTTTCTTCCCTTGTGGTCGATCACACACTTCCCATGTATTGTTTCGAATCAGGGCGTTCAGTTCTTTTTTCATTGCTTCCGCCCATTTTTTCGATTTGAGAGCTTCCTCGACTGTTTTGGGCAAGTCTTCTTCTTGGTAAAGAGCAACCTGAAAAGCTCTTGCAAGACTGCTAAGATTATCGTTAGTGACTTTCCCAATCGGGTACCTGGATGATCTGGTGGCTCTCTCGGGAGAATATCTTCTTGGAGGGATCCCTCTGGTGCTCCTTGGAGGCAGAACATATGTGGATGAATCATGATTACTGTGAGGGTGGTCCATCAATTCAATGGAAGAAACTTCCTCCTGAGGAACGTGAGGCTCGCCATTATCTTCAGGAGATCTTACTTCGGATACCGGACTGGGGAGGTGATTATCCGGTTCACTGAGGTCATTGGACTGTGAAGTCGTTTCAGGAACTGTCTCAGCGGCACCGTTAACTGGCTCTGTTGGAATTTCCTCTACTGGATGGCTCGAAATTGGCAACCAACTTAGTGGGTCAGACTCAATATCCTCCCCCCCTTGACTGCTAAGGTGGTGATGGTAGAAAAATTCGGTTTCGAGGAAATTACAGTTCATAGTGGTGAACATGCGACGGGATTTAGGATCATAACAACGGTAGCCTTTTTTGTTGATTCCATATCCGACAAAAACGCATTTAAGCGCATTGGGATCAGTTTTGTGCGCTCGTGTTTTGGTATATGGACAAAAACGAGCAACCAAGATACGTGGTTTTAAGGTAAGAGGACGGTGTTTGGGTAATATTGGAAAGAACTTGTATGGGAGTTTTGAGGTGAAGGCTTTTGTGGGAAGTCGGTTAATAAGATAGGCGGCAAGTAGCTACGACTTCGAGCCGAAATTTGGAGGTACCGAGATTCAATAGTGATTGCTCGTGTAATTTCAAGAATGATACGGTTTTTCTTTCGGCGACTCCGTTTTGTTCGGTGTGTGGGAGCAGGTGGTCGATGGATTAAGCCGTTATCGTGGAAGAATTTTGTCATAGATGAATTAACAAATTCTCCCGTTATCGGATCGCAAAATTTGAATGTTGGTTTTGAGCGGTGTTGAATCATTTTATAAAAAGGACAAATTTGGAATAAACCTCGATTTGTGTCAAGAAATAAACCCAAGTCATACGAGTGTGGTCGTCTATGAATAATAAAAATATTTGAAATTTTGACCCCCAATGACAAAGCGGCCCCCAAATATCGAATGAATTAAAGAAAACATAGAGTTCACACAGTATTATTAGGTTTGAAGGTTTGTCTATGACTCTTGGCTAAAACACATGTTTCACAATGCAAATCTGAAGAAACTAATGTAGGAAATAAAAGTTTAAGGTAACCTATGGAAGGGTGTCCAAGTCGGCGATGCGAGCAAGCGGTGTTGGTATTTCGGTGCAAGCATCACGGTGCCTTGTTGAGCAATTTCGTCCACGTAATACAGTCCATTTCGTTCGGTGCCACGTCCGATAATCTCCCGTCGGATATCCCGTAAAATGAGAAGGTAGGGTGCATCGATGACGGTACAATTAAGTTCCTTTGTGACATGGCGATAGATAACGGTTTATGGGATAACGCCGCACATATAGACAATTAGAAACTCTAAGGGTTGGAGAAATTTCAATCGTGCGGCCCCACTAAGCGGAGTGATGTCCCCATTGGTCATGCGGACATGGGTTTTCGTGACTTTGTAAGCATCAAAATATCGACAAATCATATGTCATGGTGTGCGTGGCACCGCAATCAAATATCCATTCAGTACTTTTCTTTTCCATATGATTTGTTTGTTTTAAAACATTTACTTGAGATATGGAATTAGGAGACGAATTCAGGAAATGAGTCAAATAAGATCCGGAAATGCTGGGTGACCCAGGAGTAGAACCGGATGGGTCGGGTATAACACCGACCCGCTACCTTCATAATTCGGGGCATGGGCGTCTTTTCTCCTTCTCCACCATTTACTCTCGCCGCAACCCTAGCCGTTCCCCATTCCTTCTCTCCTTCACCCCTGCTACTGCCTTCCTCCTGGGAGTTTGTTGCTTGCGATCCGGTGGCGCCAGTTCGGCGCGCCGCCATTGCGACGTGACCTTTCCCCGATTATTTTCGGCGGCTTGTGGTTGTCATCCCACCATTCGGATATCCCACCAATTGGAAACACATGTCCTTCAGTATGTTTTGTCATCCCGCGAGCACTCGAGTTGCTCTTATCCGGGATGATGAGCCGATGTTTTTGCCGGGCCCGACCGGTTGAGTGGGCGATTGAGCGGCGAAACCCTTCGCCGCCATACCGTTGCTGCGTCGTTGCTCGCATCACGAGACCGTTCGATTTCTCGATCCGTGGGATCCTCGGGAAGTTCAGATCCCAAATTCCCCCGGCTGCCCTCGTCAGATATCATAGCATACGCTGCCTCCACGATTGGTAGCGGATCAATTTTAAGCACGCCCCGCCGCCGTGTTCGTAGTTCTCGTTTATTCCGCGAGAAATTGGAATAGCCGTGTTTGGATTGTATCTTCCGGTATGTTGCTATATCTTTATCGCATTCCATTGGATTCGGTGGTGTTCATCTATTTCGCCCATATTCGTTGTAAACCGTCAGAAACTTTCTATGGTGCCTTGGCCTTGCTTGCTCTTGTTGGCTTGTACCGTGAGTTCGAATACTTGGGTGAGTCTTTTTGATGTTGTATGTTACGGCTAAGCTTCTCCGCAGGCTTTCCATGATCCTATATTGAACGTAGTTGTTTGCCAATGTAGGTTCCATGTTCGAACGATCCAAGATATGACCGTGAGGTCATTCGATACCATTTGGTGTGCGGGATCATTCGGCTCGGGGGAAGGAGGATGGCCAGTGATGTGATTGAGGCAACCCCTTCCTCCGATGGCTAAGTGCATCATTCGTGACCACAGGGCATAGTTGA
Source organism: Salvia rosmarinus (assembly GCA_036937905.1). NCBI lineage: Eukaryota > Viridiplantae > Streptophyta > Magnoliopsida > Lamiales > Lamiaceae > Salvia > Salvia rosmarinus. The sequence goes on from CM072822.1 coordinate 4,937,208, forward strand.
ACTCGTTCAATTTGATGCTTATCGTGACTGAGTGGCTTTGGTTGTTCTCGGGTGCACGATTTTCTGTTGATTGGCCGAGGCTTAGGTGTCGTAGAAGCGTGGCTAATTGCTGAGCCAGCGCTTCTGCCCCGAGCTGTTGGGTCTCCGGCTTATTGTGTTCTTCGTTCTCCATACGAAAAAAAAAGGTTTGTGGATTGGTAAATGATGATCGCTGAATAGCGATGATCCGTGAGGATCGTTATCGCTGCTCTGATACCATATTAACTTGAGTATTGAAACGTTTGAGAAGAGAAGATTGAAAAGATTGGTAATATTATTTCTGTATATTCAACCTTGTAAACAAGAGGTAAGAATATATAGGATTTACAATGGTTTTGTAAATAAGGAAACAACTAATTTAGTGTGATATTGCAGGATTTCCGGAGCTATTCTTGGCGTGTATCGTGCTATCTTTGGAGGTGATTGTGGATTGCTAACAAATGTTATATGCTGCCCGCAGTTCAGTAGCTTGCTCCACATATTCCAGGGATTCTATAGTACCAGTTCCGATAATCTAGTTTTACAAAATGCAGTCGCGGATGATTGTTTTAAAGATATTGTCAATATATTAGCCAGCAGGGGAGCCAATAATTCGATACCGACTATGTGCTCTGCGAAATCTACGAATCTGACTGGTGGCTTCTGCCCTGTGAAGGACGTCACCACTTTTGAGAAAACGTTGAATACAAGCAAATTATTAGATTCTTGCAGCACAATTGATCCTCTTAAAGAATGCTGTCGGTCTACCTGTCAGCCAGTTATTATGGAGGCTGCACTCAAAACTATCTGGAGTTCAATCATTCATGGATGATAACAAAGATGCAGTTGGGCTTTCTAATCATGTTGACATAATTAGTGATTGCAAAGGAGTGGTCATTTCATGGATTTCAAGGAAACTTCCTCATGAAAATGCAAACAAAGCATTCAGAATATTGTCTGCTTGCAAGGTTAACAAAGGTGTGTATCTGCTGTTATTTATAACTATGCTTGCTGGGGACCTTGTAGTAAAAGGCTTCCTATTTATTCCTTGTCTAAATATTTTAATTCTTGATAATACTTTTCATAAAGGAATCTTATTTTGGCAAAGTTGTGAATCGTGCTTAATTAGATTCTTGAGTTCTAGTGTATCAAACCATTTCTGGAAGAATTGAGGTAAATGTAACGATAAGTGCATGTATAAGTGAGTTGCACGTTAATCAATCTCCCACAATGCATTTAAAATATCAGATTTGCCAAATTAGAGATACGGATTTTGACTAATTATTTCATTGACAATGCGAAGATCTAGAATTGCTAGATTGCTGTTTATTTATCATTTGATTCTTGTATGCAGCTTGTCCTCTATATATGAAACAACCAACAGATGTAATTGCGGCATGCCGCAATGTTGCTGCACCGAGTCCATCATGTTGCAGCTCGCTAAATACTTATATAGCGGGGTACAGAAGCAAATGTTGATAACGAACAAGCAAGCAATTATATGTGCAACCATGTTCGGCGCCATGCTGCAAAAGGCTGGAGTGATGACGAATGTTTATGAGCTTTGTGATGTGGACTTAAAAGATTTCAGTCTCCAAGGTGAGAATCTGAATTGTTTCCACTGTGCAGTTTCTTACGCTGATGTTGGTGATGCTAATAAGTTTTTCTCTCATCTTTTTTTTTTTTGGGTAAGTAGTTTTTCTCTCATCTGTTTCTGTTCTTTGCTGGAGCAGCGTATGGACATGCAACAAGGTACTCATAGCCACCCTTCTATGTTCTATTTTTGTGAATATTATATTTATCATGTTTTATATAGTAATGGAAATTACATCTCATTAGTATTATCTCATCATATAGTGGAAGAGATATGATTGTGATTGCTTGGTTATAGTTGTCGTATGATCACAGGTTCCCAACTTCTAGACTCACATACTTTCAGTTTCTGGGCCACTTTTATCTTTATTTGTGATAATCAAACCCCAAACTTTATTCATGAGTACTCTTCGAACATAGGTGAAGATCCTTGTTCTGTTTAATAGTTGCTTTGTAAACCAAACTTGTTTTTAAGAAATTTTGAACTTACTTTCTTATCTGAGATTCTTGAACTTGATGCAAAGATCCTATAAAGTTTCCAAGATATTTGGAAAAGTGACCTATTGCTCACATGGAAATCATTGTCCAAAATAGTTGATATTGTTGACCATTTCTATCATCTCAGTTTAACCCTTTTGCTTGTTGACAACACTAAAGGAATTCAGGCTTTTCATTACATGAATTATAGTTGTCATGAGTTGCTGAAATAATTTTGTGCCGAACAATTCTGGCTGCAGGATGTTTGCTCGGGAGCCTTCCTGCGGACATGATATATTACAATTCGTCAGGCTTCAGTTTCACTTGTGATCTGCGGGACAATATTGCAGCACCATGGCCATCATCATCGTCGATCACATCAATATCCCTTTGCGCTCCTGGTAACCAATTTTTAGCAGCTATCAGATTCAATCATTCCATTTAGGGGCTGATTACTTTTCATGATTGTTAAGATACATGATTGAGTATTTTATTCTCATTACTAGGATTTCTTGAATCCTGACCTTTCAATGAGATATTAATCAAATAAAATTAGTTCGCGGATAGAAATTATCAAGGGCCTTGAGATATCTTAATGTTCCAATATATCTAAGTAAACAATCGATTAGCCTATATTATTTGTATCTATTTAAACTAATCCTCAAAAGTAAACGCTCCCTTACTTGTTAATTTGTTTGAGGAACACTCTCATAACATCTGTTCAAATATACTGAGATGTCATTGCCTGCACTGCCTACATCACAGAATTTGGGTAATCCTGGTACGTATCTCTCTAAATGAATAATCTCGTATAGCTTCTTTTTTCGAACTTTTCAGTAATTCTGTTCTCGAACACAGGGTGCCGCGGAGTCGGGGCTGATCTCGTTGTTTCCATTCTTTCAATTTTGTGTTCGGTGCACTATTGTTTTGAGCACATTTAGCTGATCTGTGTGGAGGAGGGGTTTAGATTTGTCATGGGAGCTGCTTACGTGTATATATTGAGCTTGTTTCATGTATAGTAATAGCTTTGTTAATCTGTCATTTTTCTTTTTTAATGGCATCATTTTAATTTTGCTTTTTAATTAAGTTTCTCTTTTTTATTAGTTTACATTATGAGAATATGCAGTCATTCTCTGGTTTCTATAGGGTGTGTGTGATAGATGCTACATCTGGAGAAATACACTATTTGGTGTTAGTTATGGATTCATAGTCAACAAATAATTTAGAGTATTTCTCTGTGAACAACATAAATGAAATCTTGGAGAAAAGCTAAAATTCACAGCAAAACGTACTGTAATTTAAGATTTTTTTTATATACATCAACGGATTTACCGTTTTGCTTTTAATAGTTCGATCTTTTATGCATGTACCCGAAATAATAAGATTGTTTCCTTTTTAATTGAAGGGTTATTGGTATATAAATATACGAACTTTGATGTGATTTTAGGTTTTGCACACGAACTATAAAAGGGATATATAAATACACGAATTTTGATTTTCCACATAAATTTTGTGAGAAGTATATAGATATATGAATTTATTAATTTTAGTAATTTTATCATGATTTATTTTTTGATCAAATTGAACCTACGACATTCGAGTTATTCGTTCAAAAAATCATAAACATACACAAAAATATTGTAATATATACAACTTAAACACGAAAATCGTCTAAATTATAAAAAAAATTCAATAATTGTGTTTCATATAAACGTTCCGAATTTGTGTTTGACCCAACATATATTTCCACGAAATCGGTTAACTGGTACTAGGAATGACGATGGGTCGGATTTGGATCGGATCTGGTTAGGTTCAGATCCGATTTTTTTTACTTGGTTAAGATCCGATCCAGATCCATTGGGTCCAAAAAAATTAGATCCAGATTCAAATCCATAAGATCCGTGGGATCCAGGGGCTAGACCCGAATCCATATGTTTTCGCTTCTAAAATAAATTTTAAATCAACTATAATTTACAGTAAAATCATAATAATCTAAATACACAATAATACTATAACAATTATTTCTACAATTATATCACTGTATTGGAAGACGTTAGTTACAAATTTACTATAAGGTAGGAAACAACAAACAACTCGATCGCCAGTGGTGTAAGTGGCACGATCCGTCGTGAATGCCGACTGATACATAATTGGGAGAATTTGAAATGAAATTGGGAGCATATTTGTTTTGGAAGAATTTGAAAAAGAAAATTAAAGAGTTTTAAGTTGGGGTTAAGTATTTAATTATAATAAATATCATATATATATATATATATATATATATCTATATAGGGAGGGGTTATGGTGAGAATAGATATATGTATAAGAAATAAGAATGTATCTCAATCATTGATTTTAAAAAAATGGACGTTCCAGATTTAAATTTAATAATCCTACATTTTAGGGGGAGAAAACGTGTAAGGGTTAATCTTGAAAAAAAAAAAAAAACGGACCATTATTGCATGTCCGATTTTCAAGGCCTGTACAAATCCCCACCAATGTGCTATGTATATCAAACAATATGCTATACAATATATAATAAAATGCAACTTTATATACTGACATCGTAAATATTATGTGCTATGTATATCAAACAATATGCAATACAATATATAATAAAATGTAACTTTATATACTGACATCGTAAAATACAGTATATATTGGTTTCATTTGACATCGTAAATATTATGTGCTATGTATATCATATATCATATGCTATTAATATTACACATTATGCTATATAAAATATGTATTAATGCAAAATTATTCCCTGATCAATATTTATTCGTTTGATTTAATATATTCAATATGTGGTTGATATATACAATGTGCTATGTAAATTACATAATGTGCCATATAATATATTAATGAATGCAACATTATATACTGAGAAGTATATTTTTTGTTTTTTATTATATCAAAAATAAGTACTCAACATTATAGATATATATCGTGTGCTATGAATATCATCTACCATGTGCTATTAATATTACATATTATGCTATATAAAATATTAATTAATGCAAAATTATTGCACGGTCAAGATTTGTTCGTTTAAATAATATATTCAATATGTGGTTGATATATATAATGTGCTATGTAAATTACATAATGTGCTATAATATAATATTAAATGCAACATTATATACTGAGTAGTATATCTTCGCTTTATTACGGTATCTTAAATGTGTAAGATATAATATATTGTATCGTATATTGTGTGCAATATATATCATATATTGTGCTATATATTGTATAAATTAATGCATCATTATATTATATCGGTTAATGTAATATAATATATAAACACAATAACTCATATTACAATATTCTTTATAACTTTTGAATTTAATTTATGAATTGTAAATAATAACATATAAAACAGACGTGTGAATAAAAATAACTATAACCAATCCATTTAATTATCACAAATAGGAAATACAAAATACCCTTTTAAAAATCGAAACAATACAAAATCGTAGCACATGCATTCAATAATCATAGCATTTATATAATCAAATCTAGACCATAGATATATCCTATTTAAGAGTGAAATTATTCTCATTTCTCACAAATATATCTATTCTCATATGATCTCTCTCTCTCTCTCTCTATAATATATATATATATATATATATATATATATATATATATATATAAAAAACTAATGGATCTACGGATCGGATCCGGACTCGATCCGGATCTCAAAATTAAATCCGATTCGGATCCAAAATATGGGATAGGATTCAGATTCATCTGATTCAATTTTTTGAGGATCAAGATCCTAAAAAATGAATCTAAATCCATAAATCTAAATCGAATCCGGATTCATTGCCATCACTAACTGGTACCTTTACTTTAGTGGGAGTTTGGAGATTAGGGGCAGGGCGCACGAAGTTTCCTAGAAAGCACGGGTGCACACACACACACACAATGCACACACACACCACTCACTAAAAACAAAAACAACTGGAAAGCACATTCTTTATTTCAATTTATTAGTTTAATTTTACAATTGCTGATGGGTTTGTTATTTTAATTTCATTTTTTGGATTTTAGAATTCATCATTTCATTATTTGAATTTGTAAGAAGATAGTTTCGATTATTGATTAATTAAATTAAAAATAATCTCTTCGATTAATCATATTAGAATTTTGATACGGTTTATTGATCGGTTCGACTTTTCAACCTTTTTCCTCCATTCCTGCTTCAAATCCATCCGTTTTTTTAACTAGTTCAAATACACCCATTTCAAATTAAATTCGTTGGAAACTTAAAAATCGTTAACTAAAAACATTATAATAACAAGATAATCATGGAAATTATATGAAAACATGCAACAATAAAATATAGTGGGATCGTGGGTAACAACTTTTGAAAACATGCACCTCTAGCTGATCTTTGTGAAGGAGGGGTTTAGATTTGTCATGGGAGCTGCTTACGTATATATGCTGAGCTGTCATTTTTCTTTTTTGACGGCATAATTTTAATTTTGTTTTTTAACTAAGGTTCTCTTTTTTTTTATTAGTTTACATTATGAGAATATGCAGTCATTCTCTGGTTTCTATAGGGTGTGATAGATGCTACATCTGGAGAAATACACTATTTGTGTTAGTTATGGATTCATAGTCAACAAATCATTTAGAGTATTTGTCTATGAACAACATAAATGAAATCTTGGAGAAAAGCTAAAATTCACGGCAAAACGTACTGTAATATAAGATTTTTTTTATATACATCAACGGATTTACAATTTTGCTTTTAATAGTTCGATCTTTTATGCATGTACCTTAAATAATAAGATTGTTTCGTTTTTAATTGAAGGGTTATTGGCATATAAATATATGAACTTTGATGAGATTTTGGTTTTACATACGAATTTTAAAATGAGTATATAAATACACGACCTTTGATTTAATTTTGATTTTACACACAAACTTTGAGAGGAATATATAGATATATGAACTTATTAATTTTATCATGATTTATTTTTTTGATCAAATTAAAACTGACATAGTATTAGATATGATGAGTTGGTAACGACGTGAAAATAAATTAATAAATAAAATATAAAAAAAACATTTACACGTGACAAAAAATGCACATTGACTCATTAATGTACATAAAAACAACTATACACTTCATGATAAAGAAATAAATAAACAAAGGAATATAACACAAACGCACAAAACGAAGAGATCACTTCAAACCTTAAACACACCATTTATAAATGGAGTAAATGAAGAACAAGTAGTCCACTACAATGTCTTCTTCTTCTTCACATACAAACTTTAAGATTTTCATATCGTTGTCAATTCATCATATTTAATGTCATGTCAGTTTTAATTTAACCGAAAAATAAAATATGATAAAATTACTCCAATTAATAAGTTCGTGTATTTATATACCACTTTTAAAGTTCGTATGCAAAACCAAAATCAAGCAAAGTTCATGTATTTATATACTTCTTTAAAAGTTCGTTTGCAAAACAAAACTCACATTAAAGTTTGTGTATTTATATGACAATAACCCTTAATTGAATAAACACGAGTGATATAGTTTATATTTTCATTATTTAAAATATGTAGTGTCTAATCGAGCTTGAGCTTAAAAAGGTTAAAGTCCAATCGAGTTTGTAATTGTATAGATAAATGCCAACTCTTTATGAGCCAACAGCCTTTGTTGTGTACATTTTTTTTCTTGATCTCTTCAGTGGCTAGTTCTTCAATTTTCACTCTTGCATTCTTTGGAGTAATTATTGTGTAATTAGGTTTGGTCATCCCGTAATTATAGTTGTAAATTTGCAAGTATTAATTAGGATTTATAATCTTATTCTTTTACCTTCATTATTTCATTAATTAACTTCGATTATCCAGGATTAGGGTATATATAGGTTAAATTCTTAGTTTTTAGTTAGTCTTATTTAGAGGGGCTGTAGTTTTTTATGGTCTATTATCATCTTTAGATTCAATAATTTATTTTACTTTTGCTTATTATCTCGCATTCGGATTTATAATTAATTTTATTTTATTTATAATTTAGGAATATTTTGTAATATTTTTGTGTTTATAATTGATAAAACAAGTGTATAAACCTGGCTCAAATTGTGATTACTTTTGTTTAGAGAGGGAGATCGGTTTAGCTCAAGTTTTATACATTATACCCTGCGTGAGAGAGTTCCATCGTTTAGGTATTTGGGTAGAAGTAAATCTTTACTCAATAATCTTTAATCAATCTTGAATGAAGCGGGCAACATGTACAACCGTACAAGTATCTCTCTCATGAGCTTTTCTATACTCCATATATCCCTCATATCTCTCTCATGAGCTTTTCTATACTCCGAAGTAATTTGATAGGTTATGATAGAAATGTCTATATTTCCTTAATTAATTGCCTATTTTTATTTTATCAATTTAATATATAAATTTAAAGATTGCGTTATAATAGACTCGAACCCAAGACCTTTGGCTTCGGACATTAACCATTCTACTAGCTACTAAGTCAATACACGTACACATTAATTGTCTATTTATATGTGTACATGGTGTCAAAGCGAAACGAAATATGAAAAAAGAAAAAAAAAACTAATAAACAAAAAAAAGAAAAGATAGTATAATGGCCAACCAAATATTTGTCGTCGTGTCACGTATCAAATAACCGACTAACTTTTGATGTCCAATCGATTTCGGTCTATGGTTGCTTTATTTGGTTTTTCTAAAGTCCATGCTTATCACATACTTATATTTCATCATGATATGTTTTTATATTTATTTTGTATCCAAAATATAATACTCCATTTTGTCTACCATATTCATTCTTTGATTTTGATAGCATGAATTTTAATAAATTATAATAAGTGAAAAGTGAGTTGAGATAATAAATGAATATATTAATAGGTATTGGACCGTAGAAATAATAAATGAATATATTAATGGGTAGTGGAGTAAAAAGATGAGCAATGGGTAGGGGTGGGTATTCAGTCGGTTTTGGACGAAAAAATAATTGAACCGAATTAATAGATTTAGAAAATAATAATAAATGAATCGAACTAAAATTTATTCGGTAACCGAACCGAAATAGATTAAACCGATGTTTTATTAATTTGTTTAAAATAAATAAGTAAATAAATAATGTTATATATATATATATATATATATATATATATATATATATATATATATATTGGTTCATGTAAATGATGGAAGTCTTAATTTACCCGTGCTCCAATACTAAGTGAGAGCAATCTATGGAGAATCTTGTAAAATTTCACATTCTATTTCTTTCTATGTGATTTTCGAAAATCACAATAAGTCATTGGATAACTGATTTTCTCCTACTTTATATTTATAATATTTTCCTATAATCCTATTTAGATATGACTATTACATATCTAATAAATACAATACTTATCTTTAATCACTGAAGATAATTCTTATCTAGAATATTTATCTTTTGATATCTAATAATATCATATAATATCTATTTATATATATGAGATGTATTGAAATAATAAATAAATAAAAACAGAATTCCAGTGGGATCCTATTAGAAGGGATCGAAATTCTCAGCATTAATAAGCCTTGATAGGTCAGCGCATAGATCAAATACAAGAAATAAAGATGAGCTTAAAATGAATTAATTATATTATGTTCAATATATCCATAACATTTGTTCATTCTACTAGAGAATAAATGCCGACTTACCCCTTTATTACTGAAGTTGTGTCGGGCTTGTACTTAGATTTCAAATCCCCGTATTTAAGATATCGTAAATCCATTAATTATTTATAGCATTCTTACAGCTTAAAATAATTAATCTCTTTAATTCCTTAAATAATACCACACAATCTTATTATTGTACTTGAGCTAACTCAACATGCAAGGTTTAGTACAATAAATCTTTTGAGCTCCTTAAGGGGACGTCATAATCCTAAACGGATACGGTGACTCGATACAGGTAACTAACATGACATACAAGCACTGCCAAAATCCAAGATACAAAAAATCTTGGGTTATCTCATGTAACCCTCACCTATAACAAGTCAAAGTGATGGTCAGTAACTTATACTCACCTAAAACCTTATCGATGTTTAGATCAACGTAAAGTCATCGAGAATTAAATTCTTCACGACGGTCAGATAGAAGAACTCATCTCACTGTGATCCATCAATACGTCAAGACGTACCAGCATAGACAAGCAACCAAGTCAATTTACTTCTTATCTATACTGCAGTCAATACAGATAACTCGTCCTCAAGTTGTTTTAGTTGTGATCATTTTTAAATCTAAACTAGTTTAACCAATCATACAGACTTTTATGATCTTCTAAGCACTGTGTGATCTAATTTTTGTATGAGATAATGAGACAATATATGCAATCAAATAAACAATTCATATATAAGATTATCATAGTGATAACATGAAACATTGTATACAAACTCAATTATTTTGTTTTCAATATACAAATTCAATAATCTTATATTTATACTAAAATAAACTTTTAATATATAATATGTCTCCCTACTCGTTATTATAAACAATGAGACCTCAACTTTTAATGAGATAAATTATATAGTAGATTTAAAAACAGAAACAACAGGTGACCAATAAAATATTCAACTTAGTACACTACAAGAAATATGACCTTTTGCGACATGGAAAATATGTCGCAAACTTTTGTTTTTATGTCGCAAAAGCGAATATGTGACATTTCCTGCGTCACGTTGGATTGTGTCGCAAAAAGTGATGATGTAAATTTACGACATTATTTTTCAATAATGACGCAACATATACGACGCTTTGTGTTTCACGTAAATATTGTCGCATAAAATTCGCGACACATTACTCGTCATTAGTTTCAGTGATGCATGTGCATTTGCGACATTTGTCGTGACATTAATTGAAACGATGTCTCATAATTTGCGACAATAGTTTGTGACAATACAATAATATGACGTGAAATTTTACAATGTTTGTAGCATCATATTTAAAGTGTCGTATGATATTGCGACATATAATATTTGTTGTAAAATTTTGTATAAAGTGTCACAAAATATATAACACCTTTTGCATCACTTTATTATTGCGTCGTAAATCTTGCATCACTTGTACGACATTAAATGAAATGACATGTTCTAATTTGTGACACTATAATTAATGTGATGTAGTTTTATACGACACATGTTACGTCATAGTTAAAATGTTGCATTGTATTCCAACATAAAATATTTGTTGTAAAAAGGTAATTTAAAGTCACAAATATACAACACATTTTGCATCACTTAAGGGTAAAATATTTGTTGTAAAAAGATAATTTAAAGTCACAAATATACAACACAATTTGCATCACTTTATTATTATTATTATTATTATTATTATTATTATTATTATTATTATTATTATTATTATTATTATTATTATTATTATTATTATTATTATTATTATTATTATTATTATTATCATCTCACAATTATGACATTTATACGACACTTAAATGAGTAATTTTATTGTCGTATTCATAAATAATGCATCACTAATGAATTTAAGCACTGGAATGAAGAAGCATATCAATTATTAAAAACATAGAAATAAATATCTTTCAAATTTCAAATTGAAAATATCATAACATTTGATCGACTTGTCTGCTATATTATTCAAAAATCTAACATCAAATATCAAAAGTCTAAATATCTAGCTATGTAAGAATGCAAATCCCGTAAACGATAATGTGACACTCAATGTCATTTCATCTTCCTCTTGCTTTTCCTTGTTACACTTTTGCCTTGTTCCTACAAAGATCCAACAAAATAAATTATATTTCATACATATAAAAATTAAATTAATTCAAAAGCACCATCTAAACGAATATTCATATTGTTCTCATCCGAGTTGTTCATCTCTTCTCTCATCTAATACATTGGTCGAAGATAATATTACAAAAAGGCTAAAATTCAATAGAAATATTATTAAAGTTTTGATCATTTACCTCAAAAGTTTCATTTGCAGCACTCAAGTTCTGCATGTTCATGTCCATAACTCCGTCAGATGATGACCCATTATTGAAAGCTTGTATGCGCCGAGAATTGAAAGATCCGGATACCTTGCATATTATAATATAAAGTATGAGTTATAAAATATATTATAATGTAAATGGGATCTATAATGACGACTTACATTTATATTATGATCCTCTAATGTGAGAAGTCGTGCCTGAAGCATCTCCATTTTTGAGGAATAGTCATCTTTGAATTTTGACATTTCATCTTCAAATCCCTTTCGAATACTTGCCACTATGGCATTAGATTTGTCATGTATAGCTTTATCAAATTCTTCTCGAGATGTAAAAATCACTTTCTTTGTTGCACTGCTGCTGCGAAAATATTTTGGCGCTTCCTTTCCAATAACATCTTTATAGATCTCGTTATTAGCATCCATATCATCCCGCAAATTCTCAGGCAACTTTTGTTTCAACTCCTTTAAAAGAGCCTATGTACAAAAGACGAAATGAAATTAAAAGAATCACAATGCTCAAACCAATATCTCAATCCTTTTTTAAGATCATAAATGGAGAAAGAAGAAAGAGTAAAATAATACACCAAGTGCAAGGGAATTTTTTTGGGAAAATATTTTATAACGTTAAACACTACAAATGGAGAGGAAAATGGAACCTGATCAGGATTTCTCCAAGGCTTCCAGTGCACTGCCCATCTATGTATTCCTCAGCATTTGCAAGCTACAAAATTTGCAAGCTACAAAATTAAGTGCATTAAATAGCTATTGCCTATTTGTCAAACAATTTTGACCATTTAAGGTAAAATCACCCATTGCGGTCATATCCCAAGCTATAACCAACAGATTCCACCTTTTCAGTTCTGCATTCAACATCTAAATTACTTTGTGAAGTAGTTGCAAACTAATAGTTTTAGATACTTCCTTCTCCCATTTCAACCTACCCTTTGTGCACGGTAATGACTACCCTAATACAATGGTAGTAATATATGCATAACACATTACAAACTACAGGAATGAAACAGAATTCAAACAACACTTTCAATCTTCGGCATACTTATACCAGTACAAACAATCAAACTACAAATCAAATTTTCACAATGTTATAATATAATGCAAGAGTGTCAAAAACGCTTTGTCGCATAACATAACTTTAGAACAGTAACACGTCAAATTTGTCTACAATAATGTTACTATGTAAGAAGAAACTAGCCCAACAATATTCACATCCATTTAGATGGGGAGTGAATTTGTACCAGGAGTTACTACTTGTGTGGTGTAAAAAGGAAGTTCCCACTGCAAAACCTTCCTCACAATATTGTTAAGATAAAACATACATCCTCTCATGTCATAGTATAACCTACAAGTTAGGTAGTTGGTTATATTTCACATCCAAATACATATCGAGCATTGTTGCATTCGAGTTAAAAACAATGTAGCAAATTAGAGAATATTAGTTCGTACTAGGTACCGCAAGTTCATGTATGAATCACATAGACGAGATAACCTGGAACACAAAAAAAAATAGAAAGTTAAGTTTCTCAGTGACATTTGAATGTCAAATATCTCAAGGAGAAAAGATGAGAATCAGTTCCGAAATTTGAGTAACCTTTGTATTCCATTCCCCATTTGAGTTTGACCATGACAGGCTTCCCGTCAAGTTGTTCAAGAAAGGCTTGGGGTTAAGCGAGTGCATACCGCAAGCAAAACATATAAAGATGTTTGAGCAAGAGAACACGAAATTGATTATTATGCCCAAACCACAACTAAACCTATGCAAATTATATCAAGTTGACACTACAGTATCAAGTCATGTAGCATAGGAACTCAGACTTGAAGTTTATTCATGCCAAGGACCTTCAGCTAGTGGAACCAAGAAAAATGCAAACAAAACCCAAAAGAAAACTGGCAATCTTTCACTCCTGCCAATTAACTATTCTTGAGCCAAATGGCATGGGGTTTATCTCTAAAGCAACTGAAAAAACAGTGAGTTGACAATTCAAGCTACAAATAAAATAGTGATTTTTGGGTATCCTTAACACAGAAAGCAACTGAGGTTGTGTACTGGGCATTGTGTACTGGGCGTGCAGTACACAACCTTTAGTACAATGATGAATTATAACACAGAATTTGCAAATCTCAGTTTGAACCTAAGGCGTGCAGGAAAAAATATAAAGATTGAATAAACGCACAAGTTGCCAAAAGAAATACAATCTTAACGAAAATTTTATTTAGAAGGATATTTCAAATCAAACATCTAAATATCAGTTAGGATATTCTGTCTCTCTATAATCTAATAATGGTGAAACTGATATAATAAATCAATAGACATACCCATTATAACTAGTTAAGGAGAAATAACAAACTTGTGAACAAAGGCGAGGGGGAAAAAATACCAAGTGAAATTGAACTTTGTAATTTCAAATCTAAACACCTTATGGGAAAACATTCTAATTTTTAGAGTTTCATGCAGCATTTACTATTTTTTTTCCGTAAATGATTACATGATGAAGATAACAATCAAAAGGTAATCCCATGCTCACAAGAAGTCATCAATGGTGGTTTGGTTCTTATCATGACGTGAAGAAAAATTAGTACTATGTTTATACTTTTGCTTATATATATATATATATATATATATATATATATATATATATATATAGGGGTGGGTTAGCGTGAGAACCATTTTATTGTGAGAACATGAGAATGAATATGCTATGAAAGTTAATGAATATGCTATGAAAGTTAATGAATAAAAAATAGAATTTTCGCCTCCCATGGGATTGAACCCGGTGAAAATTCAATTTTGGATTCATTAACTTTGCAACAGATTCATTAACTTTCATAACATATTCATTTTGTTCAAAAGAATTTTCGTAGTTCTTAGTTCTCACGTTAAAATTGGTTCTTATTTGAACCTCACTCTATATATATATATATATATATATATATATATCTGTTCATCTGTTAGCTTTTAGACCAAGAGATTTGCTTTTCACGATATATCTGTTCATAAAAAATCCAAACACAGAAAGCTCTAATTCAAATTCTATGGCTTAAACTCCTCAATGCCAAACACTATGAGCTTTCTAATGTCACCTGACGTTTACTAAAGTTCCATCTTATAATGTTAACGAAAAGCGAGGAGCCCAGTCGCAGAAACATCAAATTTAGTGTAAGCAGGGAACTTACAAAGGCGAAAATATGAAGATAAATATGCAAACATTTTTCAAACAGAAAGCAGAAATTCGATCAACCCATAATCCCGATGAAACCACTAAACCCGCTTATGCTGCATTCTCGAAACCTTAAATTTTCGCCAACTCTTGAAAATCTCAACAACAGCCAAAATTCAAATCAATCCCATGTCTCGTAAAATAATTGGCTATTCATTAGAAAATGAAAAGAGAACATATTAAGAATATAAAACAAAAATGACAATGCCCGAATCACTTAATCCAACTCTCCGGATATTATGCCCTTTGTTATTTTTATTTGCATTCCTTCTATTGTCCGAATGTTAGATCTTGAATATACATACACAAAATACACAATCAATATAGAGAAAAGGAGGAGAACTTATCGCCATGGGCTGAGGTTTTAGGATGAGAGGTAATTTCTTGGGCGAGGAAGCAGCGTCAAGGGTTTAGGGTTTTCGTTTTGGAGAGTGAAGCGGATGAACCGAGGACGTATCGAGATAGTTTATATATGGAAAAAACTACTTTCGTCCCCCAAATCTATTCCTAATAATCTTCGATACAATTTTTAATAAAAGTTATCGTATATATTATGAGTGGAGTAAGGATCTCATAATAATATAATATTAAATTAGTTAGTAGTTGATCATAAGTGGTAAAAAATATAAATAAATGTGTTATTAAGGGTAAAAAAAATAGTGGTGGATCATGGGTATAGCTAGCAAAGTAACGGATCGGGCCGGCCTGGCCTCGGGCCTGTCGGGCATTATATTTTTCGGTCTAGTCGGGTCGGTCGGGCCCACCCCAAAATTTTTGGGCCATAAAATATGAAGCTCAAACCAACCTCAGTGAGCTTTGGACGGTGGACTTTTTAGATAATTTTTAATATATAAAATTAATATTTTAAATTTCAAAAAGATTAAATCTTGAATTAAAATCCGTAACTCCTTAACTTAAATAAAGAATCGATGATGAGAACATTTTGAGCTTACTTATTCTTATGATAATGCTTCTTGTATATATCTTAACCTATTTATATATTCATACGATGATGATATAATGAAGTATAATTTTAATTCTTTAATTTAAGGATAAAAATTAGTAATTATAAATCAAAGATAAATGATATCATTAAACGTCAATCTCGGTTATATCGCCTAAAATAATAGAAAAATAAATTAATTATACAATATATATTTAAGACAAAGGATTCAAAATAGTTTTACATACTATAAGATCATTAATCATCACCTATATATTTTGGAGATCATTTCACTTAGAAATTATTTTGAATGATTTATGAGGTTATTATTTTTTCGAATTTTGAAATGTTACAATTCAAAAAAATTATTTTCTTGATCAAGATGTGAATAAGTAAGAAAACTATTGCTATAAAAATAAATGATTATATAACATATAATTCATATTATTAGAAAATTATAGATATGTATATTAAATAATATTATAAATATCTATATTAAATAGAATATCGACGGACTTTTAGCCACGAAACCCAGGCGTTTTGGCCCAAAGTTCATTAGGCTCGAGGGTTTTGGACCTTTAATTTTAAGCCCAAACCCGGGTATCCTAGATGGGCTTTTCGGGTCAGGCTCATTTTGTCGGCTCTAGTTATGGGTGGTAAAAAGTATAAATAAATGATATTATTAAGAGTAATTAGTTAGGAAGATAGTTACCATAATAGATAGGAAGAAAATTGGAGGACATCCCAAAAAAAATTATGAAGAAAATTGGGGGACGGATGGAGTATAAAGGAGAAATTGGAAAAGTTACATTATATTGGGCCGGATTTACAAAATCAATGATATAGTTTACTAACTTTGGAGACAAATGGAAAAAAGAAATGCAGAAATCTCGTAAGGCAATATGGGTCCATAAATTGGGCTAAGCTAAGAGGTGTTTGGCATGAATTTATAAGCTTTTTGAAATAGTTTATAAATTGTTTAAGAGTTTATAAATTATTTTAAAGTATTTGATAAAATAAACTCATAAACAGTTTATAAGCTATGAAAATAAGTTTCTAAACGGTTTATAAACTTTCCTTAAAGTAAGTTGTTCAACCCAACTTATTTTTTTCATAACCTTATAAGTAACAATGAAATTACCAAAATAATCTTATTATAGTTAGTTATTTCATAGATATATATATATGAAATAAAATTACTAAAATTACTGAAGATTTTATCACTACAAGATTGGATTATGTTCAGGTTTAGTTCTTAAGTAAAACCAGTTTAAAGTTAATCAATAATATCTTTAATTTGCTGGTCAATGTATAATGTTAATTGTTACTTTGTCTTAGCTTCATGCGATCATTATTCAGCTGACCAACTTCAATTATAACAAGTAGTATTCACGCTAGGGGTGATCAAAAAATCAGAAAATCGAATATCCGATCCAAATCAAACCGAAATTTAAAATTCGGTTCGGATTTTTTGAATTTTCGGATCGGATCGGATTGAAATTTTTCAAAATTTCGGATTTTCGGATCGGATCGGATTGGATTTTTTAAATTCGAAAAAATCCGAAAATCCGAATTATATATAATTTATATATAAAAATAATATTTTATTCAAATATGTTTAAATTTAATATAAATATATATAAGAATTAACAAAATTTGGTTTCGGATTTTCGATTGTTTCATAATTTCGGATTTTTCGGTTCGGTTCGGATTTTTGTATAAAAAATTCAGATTTTCGGATATTTGGTTAGGATTGGATTTTTTCTTTCACAAAATTCGAATTTTCGGATCGGTTCGGATTTGGCAAAAATCCGAACCGAAATCCGAATGCTCACCCCTAATTCCAACAACCCCAACGAGAGCACTAAATAGCATAAGCTAACCGCCATGTGACAGAACATATGAGGCCGATCATCTGACGTATAGTACAACAGCAAAAAAGGAACAGCTTTAGTGTCTTGAATGGTTGGGCGGTTAGAGTCAATTTTTCTAGTTCTTGTTGGTGCTTCAGTCGAAGTCCTACAAAAGCGTAAATTTGATAGTAACATATTAATATAAGTTTATAGAGATAATTTACAAATTATGGAGCACTACATTCAAGATCAAGAATTTCTAGGTGAGCAAACATAGCTCCACTTTATGCCTTTCATTACTCGACTCTAGACATAGACGCGAGGCTAGAAAAGTGTGATACAACTACCAAAGTTTGTCAATTCAGTTTGAATTCAAATCAATCATACTTGCATCGTTTCTTTCCATCGTGACATTAACATATGGGGTTCGTAATATCTAACCGGGATGATGTGTTACACCTCTTCCTAGATGGTACTTTCAGTGAGTGACCACCTTTGCTTGACCAATTTAAGATTTTATTTCCTAAACGCACTAATACGAATGGTTGCGCTTTCTTGCCATTACATAGATACAATGAAGCTATGCATTCTCCAAACATAAGCAAAGTGGAAAGCCTCCAACCTAAGAGACATAACAAGGAGTGTTGCATTGGTGTCTCTAAACTATGACACACTAATTAGATGATCCACAATTTATGTAAATATACAACACTTAATGCCACACTATTTTAAATATGTGATATAATTATGACATTTTATTCGGATGTCACAAATGAATTGTTGTAATTTTGAGACATAAAATGAGTGTCGATTTGTGTCACTAAAATACGACACAATATTTAGATGACGATAACCGACGTAAATATCGACATTAAATGCTACATTATTTTAAATACGTGGTATAATTATGACATTTTATACAGGAGTCGCAAATAAATTATCGCAATTTTGAGACATAAAAATAAGTGTCGCACCTATGTCACCAAAATACGTCACAATATTTAGATGATGCACAAATGACGCAAATATACGACACTAGAAGCATAAGTGCGGTACTTTTACGACACATGCATATATTGTCGCATGTGGGTATGTCGCAATAGGTCTGTTTTGTTGTAGTGGTATATATGTGGTTAAGCTAGTTGAGATCATAGAAGTCTAAAAAGTAATCATTGTATATATATGTGGTACAGTGGTAGGCCCGCCAATTTAAGGAGAACCGACAAAGTTACTGATGTAGACAGAATCATTCTCATTCTATCATTTATACCGACTCCTAGTAAACCACGTATGCTATATTGCTAGTTATTAATTTGAGGTGAATTATTGTCTGTAATTTTAGAAGAACATCTAAGAAGAAATCAATGCAATCATCCTTCTCTATTATTTAATCAAAATCCCTCTAACTTCAAATTCATAAGAGATTTTTTCAATCAGTGGGAATTTAAAGTGAAGTATAATTGGCTTCAGAATAGCTTTTCTGAGTACCTAAATTATACTCTTTCTCTTACCTTCACATACTCATTTTTACATTAATGCGTGATTTGCTGGGTGTAGTACTAATAGGAAGTTCTTGAAATATTTAATCCTTAAAACACTATAAAATCCAATCATAAAAATAAGAAATATATTATTAAAGTAAAAGTAATCAGAAATATTTAATCAATCCTTACCCCTCAAACAATAAAACTAAATCTTTAAATAATAGCATAGTGGGGCAAGAGGTACAAGTGAACGACCTCTCTCCCTCTCCCTCTCTCTCTCTCTCTCTCTCTAAGAATTTGTCCCTACCATTTGTCTTAGTTCCTAAATTGTCACCGCCTCCATCTATCTCAAATTATCATTAAATATATTGAGCAACATATATGAGCACTAATTTTTTTGAATGTATTATTATGAGTTAGAATCTATTGATAAATATATATATATATATATATATATATATATATATATATATGTGTGTGTAGGGGTTGATTATGGTGAAAACCTTTAACGCACGAAAATAAGAATAAAAACATCTTTCATATTTGTGAAGATGATCGATCAATTACTTATATTGCACATATTAGTTTAGCATATATTTCATTCATTCAGTAGCACATATGTTAAATATATTAGTTTAACACATTTTTCAGAAGACAAGAAGAGAGTTATAGTGTTGCACACATCCGTGTAGCATTAAACACAAACCGTAGCACAAAATTAAATTTCAACCATTGATATAGCAAATCAAGGCCCGATTCATTCATATTTCACCAAATTATCATTTCACCCGATCCATCTCCTATGTATATATATATATATATATATATGAGATGGATCGAGCGATGAATGGATAATTTGAGAAATAGAATGAATCCCGCCTTGATTCACCGGATCAATGGTTGAGATTTAATTTCATTGTGCTACGGTTTTGTGTTAACAATGGATTATGGTGCAAAGACTAGAACCCTTCTTGTACTCAGAATGAAAGATGTGCTAAACTAATATATTTAACATATGTGCTACTTAAAAGATAAAATATGTGCTAAACTAATATATGTAACATAAGTACTCGATTGTCTTACATAAATACGAAAGATATGCTGACTTACATATCTATTCCTATTTCCTACACTTATTTTCATTCTCACAGGAACCATCCCCTGTATATATATATATATATATATGTATGTATAAAGTTGAAATGTAAAATTGAAATCAAACCCGTATTGTGATGGAGAAAAGGTGTTGTGGAAAAATATTTGGACAATATTTTCTTTCGTGGTTAAAGAAAAGAAAAAACGAAAGAATCAGAGTAAAAGAAGAAGCCTGTCCCCATTACTGTATTTTTCTATTTAACTAAGTTTTAACTAAATAAAGAATAATTAGTGCGACAAGCTCTTACGGAGAGAAAACATAAACATTATTTCTTTAACTTATTATATTTTATTAGTAGGTAAATACGTAAGATAAATATGCTTAAACGCTTAACTATGTCAATAGGATTAGTTCATTCTATATACTGTATATCATCAAAACCAGCACATACGAAAATTTATAACACGAAAAGGCAACATTAAGATTATCTCCCTATTTCGAGATCCTTACCACTTGACTCACGTGTTCAATTTGCGAATATAAATAATAAATAATGATAAAATCGAGTCAAAATGCAGATTTGGAGCGATTACTACGTTCGTGGTAGTTTTCGTCATGCATGACGTCATTTTATTTTGTCGGCTATACCTTTTATAGACCAAATTCTTTACGAGTCAAGATTTATCAAAAATAAGGCGACAGGTCCAAATCGCTACTTTATTTTTAAATATTTATTTCTTCAATTTTTTTCTCTAGTTAAATTTGTAAGTCCTTATTTATAAATAAACTCAAAATCAATCCCTTTGTTAGTCTGTTAGTGGAGTAGCATGCGATAAAAAGTTATAAAAATCGATCATTTTCATTTTTCAGTAATAAGATATGCTAAAATAAAGAAATTTCGCTGAAGAAATAACTATAAAGTTAACAAAAGTATTTTAAAAGAAAATATTTAATCATAGTTTGTGTCCAAAACTTTCAATTAATGTTGTCTAAAAATATTCTCAACTTACGTTATCTATTAAAAGCCCTATTTTTTAAAGAAAAAATGATATATGTTATGCGTGCAAAATCCATCTACAGAGTGATGAGTCATCTAAGAATTGACGAGATTTACTCATTATTTCGTCGGTAGATTCTTTAATGCGGGAAAATTAGGAACACAATTATGAATATTCCAAGAAATGATTGAGGATGTTGAGGGGACAATTTGGTTGGGGTGTCGAAACTCCCAAGTACCCCTAGATGAACTCGACTTAAAATTAGTGTACATTTGGCCAAGAGTCAACTTTCAAGGTCGACTATAATAATTTATTGTTTCAAATGTATTAATTTTTAATCAATTGAATTAAGCTTGCGGATATAAGTACATTTTTTTCTAAATTGGCGGAGGTAGAATAGCGCTTGTTATACTCCAAATCTTTAATTTTTACACAGAATAGATCCACCGTTTAAGCATATTTATCTCAGTGTAACTTAGCGATATGAAATAATGTTTATTAGTAGGTAAATATATTTTATTAGTAGGTAAATATATTTTATTAGTAGGTAAATACGTAAGATAAATACGTAAATACGTAAGAGAAAACATAAATTATTCTTGCAACTACTACATTTATCTCAGTGTAACTTAGCGATATGAAAAACCTTTTGTTTTAGGGGGTATGCAAAATTAAGAGATGAATGCCAAGTAAATCGATAAGAAGGGTGCCGCTATAATAAATTCAAATGAAAAGTTATAAGGAATTTCAGTATATTATATTATTATAATAAAAATAAAGAAGCAGGTCATCATTACTTGATCTTCGATAATTAAATATAATAATCTATTTTCCCCTGAACATGTCATATACTCTTTTTCTTGAAAACGTCACATGTGTTTTTAATTAATTTTCAATATTCAACTATAGTTTTTAACAAATAACATGCATCAAATGATATATCAGGTATCTAGAAAGTTAAAATAATAATTATTATAATTGATTATATCCACTATTTACAAATATATTATTTTATTCAACTAAATATTCACACAGTATTATATTTTTGAAATATAAAATTAGTGACCTTCTAGTGTTTAGTATTTTTTTTCGAATACTTTTTATAATTTAAAGTTTTAAATTGTTGTAGATTGATACAAGATTTAATGGAGATGGAGTGGACTTTTCAAAATTTTCAACTAAATCATTTAACAAGGATATTTTAGTCAAAGCACATAACAATTTTATATATATTACATAAATGAAACGCAAAAGAGGGAAATAAAGGTGTATTTATTATTTGGATCTGTGCTTTTGCGTTTCCTTACCTAATTATTCCTATAAATTCAAAGATCGACTTTTGTTATAATCAGGTTTCACAATTAAGCCCGACGAGTTTAATTCGGTTGGTTAAGTATGATTTGGAACAAGGACCAAAAATTAATTACTAACTGCCACATTGTGAGAATTTCATCCCTTTTTAGGGTGACTCCTTGTGGACATTAGAAAAAGTCCTCATAGTTTCTTAATCATCGAATTACTGTGATTTACCCCTCACATTCTCATGGGGATGGGGTGTGAGGGTTTCCGGGGGTGAATTTTCCCTGGTTCCACAATTAAATTCCATATGTGACTCCATAAATTCAAAGATCGACACCCGAAACAAGTGTGCAAAAGTGGCTCAAATTGCAAGTACTTTATTCAAATCAATCTTATACATGTATTTTTCTTTTAAAAGTCAATCTTATACATTAGACTTCACAAGAGAGTTTCACCATTTTATTATTTTGAAAGAAACACAAATATTGTGAAATTAATTTGATTAAGTAAGAAACTCATATTTATTAAATCACTTACCAAAACACAGAGGGATTTGAACAATTAATTATTACTACACAAATAAAAAGGAAGACTGGTAAACATTTACAACGTCAAAACTAGAGCCTTACCTCTCACTAGTATTCAATGTTAGTAACCATTATGCTTATACATCAAAGACAAGTATAATTAAGTAACAAAGTTGTCCCCAGGGGACAAATGGTTAAGATGGGTTCGCGTGGTCGAGAGGTCACGGTCGAACCCCACCAAACGCCTCTATGGGTTTGAGCACCTCACACCCTGGTTTTCCAAGTGTGGTTTACTGTCTGTGTGGTTTGCGTGCTATTGCACAGACCGTGGGGTTTACCCAAGTGCGACCTAAGGTAGCGGCCATGGTTCCCATGATATAAAAAAAAAAAAAAGTAACAAAGTTTCAGGTGAGAGATACTCTTAGTGGTTTTTCTTTGATTAACGCTTCAATTAAATCAACTAGCGACCGTGTCATGTTCATTGTGTAGTTTGTTTGTTTTCATTCAGAATACTTTCGGAATGCATTTTGAGGTGTTTTCACTAATTTACTGGAATATTTTGTATTTAATGAAAGTATTTAATTTATTAACTGTCTTTTATAGTTAATTATGATAATTTATATCCATAGTTAGTGGAATTAATATATTAATATATAATATAAATTTTTATACATAGTAGTGTATTTTTAGGGATGTACTTGAGCCGAGCAAAATCGAGTACTATCGTATTCAAATCAACTCGTTTATAATCGAGTCAAACTCAAATTTTATTTATCAAATACCTTGTGATTTACGAACATTTACGAAGGTAATCGAATCTAGAAAAAAATTTCATCGCTGTTTTTTCCCTCTCCCAACACGATTTTCACACTCCATGTCATCCACATTCGTTTATCCAAAATCTACTAACAAACCAAAAGAAAAAGAAGTGAACAACAAAATGTTCCACTCAAGAAAAGGAGACAAACGTGTCAAAACTTAACTATCCTATTCCTCGTCATTGCTAATCTCTATAACTCCGGACTATGATGTTCTCCAGGGTCCTCTTCCTCTTCGGGATCCTCATCTTCCTCTTTTATTCCCTCATTCTCTTGAAGTACTTCCACATTCTGTTGTGAGAGTAGTGACACGGGATCTTCGTCATCTTCTATAATTTTTATGCCACGAAAAGATCGTTACATCTACGAATTAAGGTGATCATGTAATCCTTAAAATTGATTTGACGCTGACCATTCTCCAGGATTGTCTCTCGATCAATAAAGGCGTTTCCAACGATAGCTTTAACTTCATTGGGTGCTAGGTAAATGACACTAGAAGCAGCTTTATATTCAGGTATTGGTGGTCCGTGCGTAACAATCTGCCGCCACAACTATCTCTAAGCTACAAAGTTCTCTACGACGCCTAGAGTGAGATTTCAAATACGCTGTCGGAATCGAACTACAACAAGTGCATACTCATAAACTGAAGGTATCTTATAGTCATTCTCCATGTAACCTACACAAGTGATGCCTAATAATCAAGTAGCTAAGTCCCTTCTAATTTCGAGGACACAAATAAGTAAAAAAAAAAAAATTCAATTAACTCATACTCAAGTTCAACAATAATTTTCACAAAAGTATGCAGATCTCTTACATAATGCCTTATACAAATCTCCAACACATTTCAGAATATTTGAGAGAAAATCTTCACTAATAAGTGCTCATCAAAATACTTTATCATATCAAAACAACGTAAATTATCTCGATCAGGAGCGCGTGCCAGGAATGGGTGGTGCCCTTTGTCATAACAACATCATATAACAAATTATTCAAAATTTTAAAGTCTACAGAAACGTAGACCCGTTCTGATATCAGTATATCACTAAATATAACACCCTAAATTCATAATTTAAAAATGCTATATTTTTCTTAAATAGCTAAAGCGGAAACATGTCACAAATAATTCAAAGTGATTTTTTTTTTTAAAATAACATATATAAAATCTCTCAAATAAATAATAAGTCCAACAAACTCAAGTCTAACTTTGCATGATAGAACTGACGTCAATCAACGACCCAAAGCAAACTATGTAAGACCTAATAACATGAGATAAGTTGGAGTTCTAATAACACAAATCCAACAACGATAATAAAGAAAAATAAATTAAACAAAATAGCATAAGTCTTGGAAGGAACTACAAGAGACATAACACCACTAGGCACACCCATACCGTCACGCCACTCCATGATCACTGACCTGAAAATATAATAGATAAAAAGGGTGAGCACAAAAACGTACTTAGTGGTGGGGAACAAGGAATATCATTATTTTTATCCAAACGTGTATACATCGCAGGAAAGTAGTAGTCAATCATATTCAGCCTCACCGGCAATATCCACTTGCATACTCACCGCATAAAATCATATCTAGCCTCACCGGCATAGAAATCCCGCCTCACCGACATATGATATATACGTAGTCAATGACTCACCGTCAAGACTCTGCCTCACCGGCATAAGATATATACGTAGCCAATGACTCACCGTCAAGGTTCAGCCTCACCGGCTTAAGATCCCGCATCACCGGCATAGGATATACACGTAGCCAATGACTCTCCATCAAGGCTCAGCCCACAGGCTTAAAATCCTGCCTCACCGGCATATGATATACACGTAGCCAATGACTCACCGTCAAGACTCAGCCTCACCGGCTTAAAATCCCGCCTCACCGGCATATGATATACATATAGTCAGTGACTCGCCGTCAAGGCTCAGTCCACCGACTTAAAATCCCTACCACCGCACGGGATATACACGTAGTCAATGACTCACCGTCGAGCTCACCACCGGCTTAAAATCACCGCCTCATGGCATAGGATATACACATGGCCAATGACTCACCGTCACGACTTTCCACTTGCATACTCACCGTATGCAATAAATATCGTATCACAATCCAAACCACGATATACACGTTGTTTATTTATGGATGTAATCGGCCGAGCAAAATCGAGTACTATTGTGTTCGAATCGACTTTGTTTATAATAGAATCGAACTTAAATTTTATTTATCAAATACCTTTGTGATTTAGTAACATTTTCGAAGGTAATCGAGTCTAGAAAAAAATTTCATATATATATATATAGGGGTGTCTAACTGTTCGGTTTCGGTTAACCGAACCGAATTTCTCCGAAAAAGTGGAACCGAAACCGAACCGTTTTAAATTTTTGATTAACCGAAAACCGATCGGTTCCGACGGTTCGGTTTTCGGTTAACCGAAAAACCGAATTAAAATTAATTAATAATAAAAATAAATAAAATAATAATAAAACAAATAAAATAATAATTAAAATAAATAAAATAATAATTAAAACTGAAACTTATTAAAAATAGATAAAATATTTAACAATAATTAATAAAGTAATAATTAAAAATTGATTTTTCATAATTTTTAATTAATTAATTAGTAATTGAAATAATAATTAAAAATAAAAACGGTTTTTCGGTTCCGAACCGTTCGGTTATCGGTTAACCAATAACCGAATTTTTTTTCAACTCTGGAACCGAAACCGAACCGATAACCAAATTTGTCGGTTTTCGGTTAACCGAATTTATCGATTTCGGTTCGGTTCCGGTTCTAACCGAAAATCGAAAACCGTTTAGACACCCCTATATATATATATATATATATATATATAGAGAGAGAGAGAGAGAGAGAGAGAGAGAGATAATAAGGTTCAATTTTTTTTTTAACGTGAGAATTAAGAATCCCGAAAATTTGCTATGAATAAAATGAATTTTCTGTAAAAGTTAATGCATCCACTGATAAAGTTACTGAATCCAAAAATTCATAATTTTCACTCAAGTTAGAATCTCATGAGGGGCAAAAATTTCATTTTTTTGGATTTTTTTTATTCAATAACTTTCCAGCAGATTCATCAATTTTCATAGCAAATTTAACATTTTTTTTATTTTCATATTCTTATGATAAAAATGTTTCTCATGTTAAGTATTTCCTATATACATTAGCTGATAAAAACATAAAAATGGAGTAAGTAAAAGTGAAAATAGTAATACATATACGTAACATAGGACTTATTCTTTTTTTTTTTTTGGTAGCATGGGAACCCATGCTACCTTAGGTGCACACCGGTAAACCCCAAGTTCCGTGCAATAGCTCGCAAACCACATAGGACAGATAAACCACACTTGAAAAACCAAGTGTGACAGACTCAAATCCATAGAGGCATTTGATGGGGTTCGAACCTTTGACCTCTCGACCACAGGAACTCATCTTAACCATTGGACTGTCCCTAGAGGACACATAAGACTTATTATGTAAATGGGGTGGAGGACCAACCGACAGTGCAAGATTTGCCACTTAGTAGGAGTACATGATTACTTGATTTCGCACCAATCTTTCTCCGTCTTTTTTTTTGTCAATTAATTACATAAATTTTAAAGGTCGCATCACGGTAGACTCGAACTTGAGACCTTTCTCCGCCTTCTTTTGCAGAAAAAAGGTGTCCAAAGGGGAAAGAAACCTCTCCTTAGAACTTAATTTGAATATATTCCTTTAATGGTTGACTAATCTATCCCATGTTCATTAATCTTAGAATATATTTCACGTTGATGATTTTTGCAAAGCTATTTGTTTTTCTTTTTGAATTAATCATGGAAATTAATATATAAAATAGGAACAAATTTCATCCGTTAGATTACACATATTCAATGGCCAGATATTCGGTTATCTATCATTGCATATGATCCTCTCGGTAATTAATGGGGGATGCTTTTGTAATTTTGTTTTTTATATGATTTGTTATAATGTGATTATAGGGATTCTGCTATTAATGATATAGTAGTTATTTTTGTAAAGCATTTGTATACCATTATGGATTATTTTTTCAGATAACTTGTCATTTAAAAACCCGCTTTCATTTAGATACGTATTTGTGAGTATCATTATATTTTTATTTTGATGGAGTATTATGTTTTTTTATTAAGTGTCTTTAATGGAGTATCATATTTTTTATTAACTGTAATGTGTTATTTATATTAGTAGGAGTAATTATTTTATTTTATTTATTGGGTTGTAATGTCCTGTATTGGATGATTGGATGAATTCGTTCTTAACGCATGATGAATCAAATTGAATTTAGGTATGAATTCCGTTTGTTAGTATTATTTTAGCTGCATAATTTTTTTAAATAATAATATTCTAATATTATTTTGGAATGAAATCAAATATTTATAGTGTTTTTAAGTACTATATTTTGAGTAAGTATTATAACGTGGTTGATTTTTTTTCACTACCTTCAATATATTAAGGCAGACAAACACTAGATTTATTTTTCTTTTCTTTTCATTGCACACACATTGGATGATGTTGTCGACTCAAATTTTTTGATGGATTATTTAAAAAGCAGTATGAATAAGACAAGAAAATAGCCTGCATCTGAACAAAAAATATATATCAAACAAATCTACCAAATAATTTAAAACAGCAACACATATCTGTAATTAGTAGTAGAAAAACTGATAAAAATTGTAAAGCATTTGCAATTGTTTAACATCTAGTTCTATATTATCGTCAATAATTGTCAACCTAGCAGTGTTGCATCTGTGAAGATATTTGAATTTTTCATTAATTCACCATGACAAACATTTGAACTTAGCGAGACTTGACCTTTCACATTATTCTTCTTCGAACCACTGGATTCGTACAATAACGTGCACACGAGAAGATTTAGTTGTCCTTGTGAAAAGTGATAGATATGAGTGAAAATGCTTTACTTCGGACTATTTGTAGTTGACAATGGTTGCTCTTCTCTTTGCTGCCAATTCAATCTTCTTTCTACACTTTAGTGTTTATTTATCTTTGACTTTAGAACAAAGTTGTTTTTGTTGTTTACTGGTGGATGCAACGAAAATATTACATGTACATATTGTTTAATTTAATTATCATACATTATTTATAGAGAATTCAGACAAAAATGTAGCAGATGCATATATAATAGTTGTAGATTCAAACCAAACATCAAATTAAAGCATCCATTTATAAAATAGTGTTTACATAACTGGTATTTACAAAATTAGTGACAAAATATTATATAATGCAATAATATCAAAGATTTAATACATTACTCGTTTTCAAACTCACAATTTAAAATAATATAAGCCTTAATAAAATCTGCACACTCATACTTAAGGCATACATATGCAACATTCATGTGCACTAATTGGATTATATTTTATTTACAAGATATCAAATGCAAGTTCATTGTGGATGCATGCAAAATATTAGAATATTCATACATTATAATTGTCAATTCATGCGCTAAATATGTGTGCCAAACTATTTGATTTTAGATGCACAAAGTGTTGATGTTTACAAACAAGATATCACATTTATAAAATAAAATTAATAATTCACGAAAACAATTCTTTCATTTTTCCTTATCTGTTTAAAGTCGAAAACAACAAATCAACATCACATACATATGTTAAACAATACTGGTGAATACATTAATTACAATGCAAACAACTCAACAATCACACGTCAAATATTTCGTACTGATTCTGAGAAGTTGAAATCCAATATAATTTTTATTGCTACTAATAAGGGTAGTCACAATTCAAACAATTAAAAAAGTTCATACAACAAACTCACTATTCAAATAATTATTACCAAACAAATCAAATAACTAACATATTCATGAGCTTTTGAACTAAAATTCATTCACTTAAGCATAAAATTCATACAATTATTAACGAAATTCAGACGCCAACATATATGCTTTTTCTGTCACACTCACCCATCCCATGAACACATAAACTATACATACTCCTCATTATTGTCATTTCCATCTTTTAAGCAGGGGATCTCCTTGTCCTTAAACCATATTTTCAAGTATAAAACTAAACAAGAAAATATTGGGCATGCGAAGAAGGGATTTATCCTTCGAAATTCGAACGAAACAATAAAATAAATTCATATATGAAACGAAAATGCAGAGTTGAAGGGGTTCCCAATCACCATTGTTTACATAGAATTTATCCATTCAAACGAAAAAATGCAGATAATGAGTCACTAAAAGCAAACAATAATGAAGAGATGAAACTAACCTGCTCCGAAAGATTTCGCAGACGCCTGCTTGCTCAACATCGCGATTCAGATGTGAAAATATGTGACGGATGTGTTCTTGTTCAAAGCAAATTTTGTGAAATCCCCTATTCAACTGATTCAATGCATATCATGATTGAGCATGAATATTGAAGGATGTGTTTGTGCAATCGGAAGAGGATATATTAAAATATCTATTTTACCCATATTATAAAAGAAAATCATTGCTTTCTCATTTTTCCTTATATTTCTGCCTTAATTTTTTGATTCAATCAGATTCATTGGTTTAGTTAGCATCCATAGTTTAGGATGGTTCTTATTTTATATTCTAGGGGGTTTTTTACAATAGCCACACACACACTCTCTCTCTCTCTCTATATATATATATATATATATATATATATATATGATTGTGTTCCGTAGACCCGATCCCGTGATAGTATGTAGTCTCAATCTAGACCACATATTTTGAATACGTGGAAGCTCATTTTTGCTCGGGGCAAATGAGAAGGTGCCCAATGAGCTACCGGGTAGAGGAGTCCGCGAACGTTGGATATCCATGGGTGCTGGGTTTGGGGCGCTGCATTCTTAATAACATGATACTGCATTCAAAATAACATGGCACTACATCGCATCCAACCGGCGCTGGGTAGGGGCGTTGGGTGCACGCCGACACTGGGTGGGGGCGTTGGGTGTGCGCTGAAGCTGGGTAGGGGCGCTGGGTGGGCATCGACGCTGGATTTGAAAAGAACCACAACAAAACATAAATAATGCATATGAAATAACATAACACTGCATTTAAAATAACATAACACTGCATTTAAAACAACATAACACGGCATCGCACCCAATCGACGCTGGGTGCGTGCGAGCGGGCACTGGGTGGCGTTGGGTGCGAGCGAGCGAGCGCTGAGAGTGTGTTTCCAGCATGTATTAAAATTGAAACTCATATGCATGTTTGTGTTCAAGTGAATGCATTTTTGTGTTCATTTGAATGCATAGTTCAGTTCAACTATATGCATGGTTTATTTTTGAAATCACATAACAAATCAAATTACTAATCTACCCTTACTACCACAAATTAACGTGTAAAACTTTTAAAAATCAGGCGCGAATCTCAGCCACACGATTAATAGGATGGATGGATGAGATTGAGTACGACTATCTGGGGTTCGGGTACTATTTGATCCCTTCTCTTTCTCTCTATATAGCTATATATATGTGTGTGTGTGTGCCTGTGTCTCAATTAAGCAAAATTATATACATAATATAAGTTGGACTGAAATGAAGCATAGATCCAAAATAAAATTGTGAACATAATATACGATCACGCACCCGTATACGAACTTGTATGAGGCTACCAAGCACCATATAAATTAGATTACTCACCACATACTCACAATGAATTGTGCACATTTAAAAAATTAAAATTAAAATGACAAAAATACATGTAACGTCGACCTAACCATTAAAATAAGAAATTAAACATTGTATGGAAAGTCCACGCCGTCGTCTTAATTTGTTCTCTTCATCATGCACTACTTTAAAGCAGTGAAATCCATAAAGAAATGGAAGACATAATATAATTAAGATTACGCACAATATAATTAGATTACGCACTACCCATGCACTTGGCAATGAATTATGCACAAAAACTTTACCTATTTACTTTTCCAAAATGATCAATCTAAATATGCATATATATATATAGTTGAATAGATCTTGAATCTTGAAATTACCTTCACATACTAACTTTTACAATTTTAATATGCGATTTGCATACAAGAAAATTAATTACTTAAAGCTCGTGAGAATTTCTCTTTAGCACATTAATAAATATGTTACGCATCAGCGTTAATATTGTGAAAAGAGATCCAATTACTGTTCACGGTCAAGATTTTATGTTTGGACTAGTTTGATATACTGCTTGTGAAGACAAATAATACTTGAACCACGAATCGTAGGTAACTTTATGTATTTGATCATCATATTCAAAGTTCATGTCAGGAATCATGATTTAATTATTATTGTAGAAAATTAAAATTGTTAGCGAATTATATTGCGTCACGTGTAAATCATTTAATTAAATAATTAATTATATTTCTATTTTATTAATAAAATTTATTCTAAAATTAAATAGATAAGTGATAAATATTTAATTTTATCGGCAATTAGGAGAATGCCATGTGGCAATGACACCCCGGATAGAAATAACTACTCAAATTGCGCCACATAAGCCTTAATTGCCACATAAACCAAAGCCCATTAAAGCCCACAAAGCCCACTAACTCATAAAGCCCACAAAGTCCATTAGCTCACATCTATAAATAGGGGTGTTGGGACTTCATAAATGGGGGTGAGGTGAAGTGAAGATTCGAAGAGCTCAAGACACTCAAAGAATTCTCTGCGAAGTCTTCTCCAGCATTCGAAGTCTTCTTCAATATTCAAGGCGTTCTTCGTGCAAATCACCACATTCTTCGCTAAAATCATCCTCCAAATCACATCAAAGATGACGTTCAATCCGGAAATATGGTGAAAAAACCCTCGCATTGACGCAAGTTGAAGATCTTCATGCGTTCATTGACATTTCAAATCAAATCCAACGTTCGATCGAAAACAAGACCGAAATCCTTCAAATCATCATCAGCTCAAACTTCAAGTTCAAAGAGATCAAAGAATCACATCCCATCCAACAACCCAAAGAACATTTAAGATCATTCAAGAATTTAAATTGAATAGTAGAATCGGAGGATAAATAGAATATCGAGCTCATTCAATATATTAAATCCAAATTACATTGATTGTGTATACAATTTCGTGTTTATAAAATAAAATACGAAAATTTACTGTAAATTTGTAACACAAATTTTCGATTTAATTTTATAAATACAAAATTGTATACAAAATCAATGTAATTTGATTTAATACATTTGTAGTGAATTCGATCTCTATTTCATCCTCCGATTCTACTATTCGACTTGAATTCTTGAATGATCTTTGGATATTCTTCGAATGTTTGTAGGGGATGTGGATCTTTTATCTCCTTCAACTTGAAGGTTGAACTTGATGATGTTGATCTGAAGGACTTCAGTCTTGTTTTCAAAGCTAACGTTGTATTTGATTTGAAATATTGAAGAACGCTTTGAAGATCTTCAACTTTGAGCGCCAATGCGGAGGGTTTTCACCATGTTTCCCGATTGAAAGTTATCTTTGATTGGATTTGGAAGATGATTTTGGCTAAGAACGTGGTGATTTGCACGAAGAACGCATTGAATGTTGAAGAAGACTTCATAGAGAATTCTTCGAGTGTCTTAAGCTCTTCGAATCTTCACTTCTCTTCACTTCACTGCACTTCATCTCATTTATGAAGCCCCAACACCCCTATTTATAGATGTGAGCTAGTGGATTTTGTGGGCTTTATGGGCTTTTGTGCTTATGTGGTATTTTATGGCTTATGTGGCAATTAAGGCTTATTTGACGTAATTTGAGTGGTTATTCCTCTCCGAGGTGTCATTGCCACATGTCGTTCTCATAATTACCGATAAAATTAAATATTAACCATATATCTATTTATTTTGGGATAAATTCCATTAATAAAACAGAAATATAATTAATTATTTAATTTATACGTGATGCAATATTATTTGCTAATAATTTTTAATTGTCTACGATTATCATACAAATTTGATGTTACATTAATTCACTAAATTAACAACAAAAATTATTATCACATTTTTTTATATATAAAAGTTGTGAAAAAGGTTTTAACTGCTTTGCCCCGCGCCGCCACACGTCTCCCAGGGGAATCCAAATGCAAACAGAAGTCATAGAAAGTTCAGTGCCCTTCGATTATTTAACTTGTCATTTGTGACTAACTTTTTAAACACACACTAGTTATTGTATAATCTTTATTGGCCCCTCCAAATATGCCCTGTCTCCTTCCCTTTGTCTCTCTCTCTGTAATGAAAACATAAATCACAAGGCACTCCTCCAAGTTCCAAACCTATCAAGTGTAAAAGCCTAATTTCGCAATGAACTCGCATCCACCCACTGTCTCCGCAATCCCTCAGCTCTTAGCCTTATTGCAAATCAAGTGTCAGACAGAAACCCATTTGACACCCATCCCACCACCATGTTCTTCGCCGTTTCGAGCATCATGGTGTATTACATTATCCAAATCAGCCTGCTACGATTTCCGATGAGCCGTTATGCCGAGGTCACGCGCCATATCTTGGTCTGGATTGCTAACGTTACGGTTTCCACTCTCCGCCGCCCTTTACCGGAAAGAGCTACGCCTTTTATTTACGCGGCTTTTGCATTGCTATCATTCGGTATTATGTTTCATCTCCTCGTTTCTTGAACTTTTCCGATGTTTTTTTCCCGGCGCCAGGTGACTATCCCTTCGCACGGCCCTGTTGTCTGTCCTGCCGCGTGAGCCCCATCGGGCAACTTCGTACAGCTCCCGCTGTCTGTCCAGGCGCGCGAGCTCCATCGGGCGCCGGACACGTCGGACGCCTATCCCCTTCGCATGGCCACCGTTGTCTGTCCGAGCCTGCGAGCCCCATTGGGAGCCAGACGCCGGACGCCTATCCCCTTAGCAGGGCGCCTGCTGCCTGCCCCGGCTGGCCCCGTCGACGATGGGCACCAGCACTGGTTCCGTGTGGGGGGTCGGGCTCGGGGCGTGAGATGATGGCCTTTTTTTTTTTTTTAATAACTTGCAGACGAAGTTTTTCAAATTTGCAAGGGGAGGAACCCGAATAAGCTATAATGGTTGTGATGATGGTTGTAATGGTTTTGGTCCAAACTGCAGGTGATATGTTGTATGTGTTTCGCCATCGACATGCAGTTAAAGATGGCGAGGCAGAGAGCGAGGGCGAGGCAGAGGCAGAGGCAGAGGCCGAGAGCGAGGGCGAGGCAGAGGCTGAGGCAGAGGCAGAGGCAGAGGCGGAGACCGAGGGAGAGGCGGAGGTGTAGGCGTTTAGCTTCTTGGAAAAGAAGTTGTACGATGTGGCCAAATTCTTCGGGTATCAGCCTCAGCCGCCTCTTCCACTTGGAATCTGGTGAAAATTCTGTGTGCAACATTATACGAAATATCGTTATTTTGTGTACGTGAGTGTTTGTGTCTTTAAATATTGTGCGACGGTACAACAGATATTATATTTCCTATTCTGTTCTGTGTGTTTATAGGGTTGATATTAAAACAGTATATAAAAGCAGTTTATAAAACCCATATGGTATGGGCAGCAAAGTGAAAAATATTTTCCTGATTAAGCAAACGAAACATGAAGAGTCAGGGGCGTGAAAGTCAAGATAGCAAGAAGTTGAGAATCTATTTGGTTTGATTAATTTTCAAGTATTTTCGTTTGATTTGGTACAGATAAAATAGGATAAACTATATATCAACGTGAATGTAAAAGCTGGTCTGATACTAGGATAAACTAGTTAAACTAGTTCAAGGCTCCAAGAACTATAATAATAATTATTAACAAAATAGACACGTCTCTCACATTAAATTTCCACACACACAATATATATATATCTATATATATATATATATATATATATAGGGAATAGTTCAAATAAAAATATATTTTTCGTAAAAACCTAAAAATCAATGTACTTTAAGTACAAAGTTAATGCACTTTAAGTACAAAGTCACTTTATGTATAAAGTTAATGCATTACGAAATATTGATGAATAATGTTATCTTTTACCAGAACTCAAGGGTGAATTAGTTTTTACATAAAGTGCATTAATTTTATACGTAAAATGCATTGATTTTTAGGTTTTTACGAAAAATAGGTTTTATCATAACTCAACCCTATATATATATACTTAATTACTTGCCAGTTCTTATATGTAAAATTGGTGTCAAAGTAATTTCTTATATTGCTGAGAGAGACAGAGAGAGAGAAGAGAGTGGTGGTTGTATAGTACTCCTACCGTTGTGGTTTTATTGATATGTTTCTTTTTACATGTAGATTAAGAAGAATTATGTATTGTATGTAAAGTAGTATGTGATATGAAATTCGATGCATTTTTAGAGTAAAATTATTTTCTTTTTTGGAACGGACCAACAATAGCCGGACAACCTAAAAAGAAAAACGAGCCAACAATAATGGGACGGGTGGAGTATAATACAGTGGAAATGCATTAAGCTGGATAAGTCAAACTTTGAATATAGATTAATTAAAAACTAGTGTGTGACCTATCAAAATTCGATGAAAAATTACATTACTTTGTATCTGTGGTTATAAGAAATAAAATGTTTACATATAAAATATATGCTAATTATCAAAACCTGTATAATAATATCTAAATATTATAAAGCAAACATCAATAGTACATAGTATTAAAAAAATCGAGCATCACTAATTGTGAAAATATTAAAAATGATGAAAATAACTAAAAATTTAAAATATGATGAAAATTAAAAGTATGCTTGAAGATTAATGGTCGCGATCACTTTAAACATTTGTAAGCATGTTGATAAATGTTTGTACCCATTTACAATATATATACACGCACTCGTCTTAAATCCGATTAATTTCCCAAACTCGTTTAAATTTATAAATATAAGTCATTACGATGATTGAAAT
This sequence comes from Salvia rosmarinus, assembly GCA_036937905.1. NCBI lineage: Eukaryota > Viridiplantae > Streptophyta > Magnoliopsida > Lamiales > Lamiaceae > Salvia > Salvia rosmarinus. The sequence goes on from CM072822.1 coordinate 4,974,443, forward strand.
TTATATGTTCGTACATATTCAAAATCTAATTGAAAAATGATTTTATTACTCGTTCTTGTCCTAAAAATACGTGTTAAATATCGAAATAAATTTAAATTTATAAATATAGGTTGTTACAATAATTGTTTATCTGTCTCAGTAAGGACTCAAACATTAAAGAATAAACATTAATAATAAATAATATAAATAACAAAGATTTAAAAATACATGTCTAGCATATACATCACAACACTCGTCCCACATTTGATTAATTACCCGAACCTATTTAATTTTATTAACATAAGTTGTTACAATAATTAAATATTCATCTCAACAAAAGTTGAACATTACATGGCTAATTATTAATAATATATCACATAAATAACAAAAAGATTAGAATTGAAAAAAAAAATACTTAGACATGTCGATTAATGTAATTACATGTTTATAATGTATATTTTTGTATCAAAATAATATAAATAACAAAGTACCTACAAATAGAGAAAATTACATTCTCGTATAATAATATCCGCTAATTAATCGAATTCGTTAAAATTTACAAAAATATAATTAATAAAATATATATTGCTCCAATAGATTAAAAATTGAAAATTTTATATGTAAATATATCAATCAATGTCTGGACATGTTTAGAAATTATACATGCAATTGTCATGAACAAAAAACTATTTTACTATTTGTTCTCGTTTCATTCTCGTATACTAATATCCACCGATTACCTGAATTCGTTTAAATTTATAAAATATATATTATAATAATTGGTTACGCTATCAATGAAAATTTGATCATTATATTTATTCAAAAAAATTATCAATTTGTGAAATCTCATGAAAAATAAATATGAGTATCAAAATTTATTTTAAAAATTGTACAAAATATATCCATTTATTTTAGATTTTCTATTTGTGAAGTTTATGAGATGTTGATGCTAAATTCGGAATTTGTTTAAAAAATTGTAAAAAATTATAATTTTATTTCTATTTTGAATTGGTAAAGTCTCATGAAAAAATAAAAAATAATATTAGAAAAATTAAATAAAATTTCTCAATTAAAATATATAACTATTTATTTGACCAACTAATTAATTAATTGATCAAATTAAATTGGTAGTGCAAACTAATTATGAATTGTGGGATGAAAAAAATACACACAACTTAAATATGGACAATCTGCTAATTCATTGCTCTAACCTATATGGACTTGCATTATTTGACAAACTTAATTATTATTGACTAAAGTAACCTTAAGCAAATTAAACTTTCAAAATTAATTTTTCAATAAAAGATAAAAGCAATTTTTTGGCCAATTAATTAATTAATTGGTAAAATTAAATTAGGATGTAAAATAATTATGGGAAGAGAAAATATACATGGAACTTAATTTTTATATAGATTAATGTCCAATAGGTAGAGTATGATTAGTAAGCGATATTTGGTGAGTAATTTTTTATTTTAGAATTAAAATTTAAAAAGTATTAAATATTATATCTTATAAGTATTTTTTGACCAATTATTAATTAATTGGTCAAATTAAATTAGGGTGTAAAATAATTGTGGGAAGAGAAAATATACATTGATCTTACGTTTTTATATAGATTAATATCCAATAAATGGAGTATGATTAGTAAGCGATATTTGATGAGTAATTTTATTTTAGAATTAAAAATTAAAAAGTGTTAAATATTATATCTTATATAATTAATATTAAATATTAATTCTCTCGTAACAACATGTTCAATTTCTATTTATAAACTAAATAGAGAAATTCAATCAAAAAGTACTCTCTTAAAATATTCTTATAACTTATAATATTAGACAAAAAGAATAAATTCAATTTCTTACTAGTTTTGCTCTGTGGACCAATGAAAAATACCATAAACTAATTATAGCATCATCCATAAGGTGGCATTAAATGGATAATTTAAAATTTAAAAAATATAACTATTTATTTGGCCAAATTAAATTAGTGGTGTAAAATAATTGTAGGATGAAAAAATATACATTGATTCTAATTCTAAGTATATATATAAGTTGTTCAATTGGTGGAGTATGTTTAGAAATCAATGTGGGATAAGATATTTTAGTAGGAGTAGAATTAGAATTAGAAGACATTAAATAGAGAATTTAGATAAATAAGAATGGAAGAATTTAATGGTACCACATAAGATATGAGGATGAGGGGACACTAAGTTCCACTAATCCTATTATATATTGATTAGGCTTGCTGGAAGGTGATCTTCTAAAAAATTTGTCAGCTCAGCTCAAATAATATATTAGAATAAATGATGCCATATTTTTATTTTATTTTATATCATGTGGAACCCGCACCGCTTATCTTAGGTGACCTGGATAAACCCCACGCCTCTGTGCAATAGCACCGCAAACCACACGAGATGTAAACCACACTTGAAAAACCAGGTGTGACAGACTCAAACCCATAGAGGCGTTTGGTGGAGTTAGAACCTATGACCTCTCGGCCATAGGAACTCACCTTAACCATTGAGCCGTCCCTAGTATGTCGGGTTTGCAACGGGAAGACGTTAAAAAGCTTGCCGGAAGGTTGTCTGGAAATAAAGAGATAACTGATCGCAGCCTTAATGGTGACTAGAGCTGGAAAAAAGAGTCCGGTCCGAAAAGTCCGATCGAGATACCAGGGTTTTGGGTTGGTTTGGGGATAAGAAAAAAAGCCCGTCAGAAAAAAACCTTAGGCCTACCGGGCTTCGGGCCAAAAAAGCTCGGGGTTTCGGGATAAGAAAGTCCGTCCGATGTTTTATTAAATATACATATGTAAAATATTATTTAATATATGTATATAATTAATTATTTAATAATATTAATTATATTTTATTTAATTATTTATTTTATTACAATTAAAAATATTATTTTATATATTAAAAAATTAGAAAATGATCTAAAAAAAGCTCGTCAACCTAGGGCTGGTTTGAGCTTCGTATTTTTAGGCCCAAAAATAATCTAACGGACCCAACCTAACTCGAAAAATATAAAAGCCCGACGGATCCGGGCCCGGCCCGGCCCAGTTCGCTACTTTTGCCAGCTATAATGGTGACAAAGGCTTTTGATATTTGATTACCTGCGTTAATTTGAAGTGATACTATTAAATAATATCCTACTTATTTTTCGAAAGTATTAATTAAATAAGAAGAAAATATCTTTAAATATAAAATAAGGGTAACTATCTTGACATTAAAAATGGCTATATTTATCTTTCTCATTTGAATGAATAATTTGTATCTTCTCTGTAACAAATTAGACATTATCATATATTTGCTCTCAGTATATATATATATATAGAGAGAAAAGTAAAGTCCGTTTTACTTCAGGAGTTCCCTGAAAGAATAGTAAGGCTGGATGGAATGAAGGGGAAGTCAAGTACAAAATCTGTAAAATCTAAATGCCAACTGAATGTTCTTCCCAAACACAAGAGAATAAGATAGGATAGGCTCCACCACGCCACATGGGTGGATCTTATACTATTTGTTTTCCTTTATAATTATTAATTTCACATTGAGTTTTTTTAATCATATTACAATTATTCTTGAGCTATTAATTATTATATATATATAAAGAGGTACTCCTATGTATAAATGTGCATTTACAATTTAATTATTATAAATATTGTATAGTAATACAATATATAAATATTATATATTGTACAAGTAAACCATATTAAATTTAGACACTTCAATTTTATTTTATTTTAAATTTTACGGATATGCTCTAAGCATATACAAATGTGTTATTTTCTGCTTTTACAAAGATAATTATTTTTCCCTAACAAACAGATAAATATTTGATATAAGATAATCAAAATTATAGTTAATGTAGTTATTGTATGACAAGCAACAAAAACTAGTTTGCCATTTATGGGAGCCTTCATTATTTTATTTCCGACTTTCTTGATTCGTGACGATTCAATTCTTAGAGATAATTCTTTTAAATAAAATTATAGCCTTAATTTCATTTGGAAAGAAAATAGAATGAATGAAATAAGTCAATTTAGAGCCTACGGTCTGAATAAAGTTGAATATATAGGAGTATATTTTTTCCAGAATCTATTTTGGAAGAATGGGGAATTAAGTAAAATTAATGTGCAACATTAGCAACTTTTCTGTTTTTTTATCACTGCAAACTTAGCAAACTTGAAAACAATGAAGAGTGTAAAATAATATGGAAAACCATATCCCTCAATAAAAAAAAAAGGTTGACTAAGTATTATAAAAATATCATACCCAGTTAGTGAACATGGAATCACTAGCCAAAACACATAGTCATGTGTTAGTCATGCAGTATTATAAAAATGATAAATAATGATATAACAATCAGCTCCTTTCCACACGAGTTGGGAAAATTCCTCCAACCAACTCACTGCCTTTATCATTCCCATTCTCTTAAAATAAGATAAAAAAACAAACTTAAAATAACGGATTAAGTTATTGGCTCCCTAGAAAGGGACATATTTTGTCAGTGTTTCATCAGAGAAAAAATGAAACAAGATTAGATGATTAACAAGGTTTATCTAACTATTTGTGGAGAGCTTTTACAATTAACTATTCTAATGATTAATTATCTGTAACAAATGGAGTGTAGCATATGACACCTATATATATAGAGAGACATATTAAAAAAATATAAATAAGTGATGTTATTGAAGATAAGAAGAAGAGAATATACGCAGCTGCGCGTTGAGCACATAGCGAACTATTCTTTCGCCTTTTACTAAAGAAGAAGAGAATATTTTGTGAAATAGTTTTCATATATAGAATAAGAAAATATTTAGAGGACTTATCAAAAAAGAAAATTAAAAAAGAAACTGGGGATGAGAATATATGTAACCGCACAAAGATTTTTTGTTCTTAAAATTTTTGTGATCATTATCGCATTCTAATTTCCGACATACCCTTTATATTTTCTGAACTTTCCAAGGGGCAAGTAGGACGTGACCCTTGCGTGTCTCGCCGTTGCTCGTCATTTTCACAACCATTTCCAAAAACATATATTTCCACGATTCCACCGCCATATAGGATTGGCTGCTTCCTTTATTAAAATTGGTGGACGAAGTTGCCCTTTCTAGTAATCGCATTTGTATTTACTTTCTTGTAGAAGGTTTCGTATCCTTCTCATTCTTTATGATTATTTTACTCCATTTTCTTGTTCAACATCACTATATTGTGTTTTAGCTTATTTTACAATTGTTGTCAAGTTTATTATATCCAATTAAGGCTATTAACTAGTATTTTTTTTCTTAATTTGCATTTTTGGCTAATAACTGATTTTTACGATTCTTTATTTTATAATGAGGATTTAATTTTAAAAACTTTCAATTATTAATTTGTTAATAAAAGTTTGTCCGGGTTATTCAGAAAAAGGCCCAATATATAATTGATAGGATACGGCCCAATTACTAGGCCCAAGCATCATGTCCGATATAAATGGGCCCCGACATTAAGCTCGGCCCATGTAAGTTCGGCCCAAGAAGACTCTTCGACCAACTACAACTCTAATCGCAATTGGAAACGTAGAAGATTCGGATGTATATCTAAAAGAATCCTTATGGGAGAAGACTTGGAATCAGAGTCGAACTCAACTTGGTATCAGAGTCAGAGTCGAACTCAACTTGGTATCAGAGTTGAACTCAACTTCATGAATATGTATAAATAGAGGCTAGATTAGAGAAGAATGGGGGAGCTACAATCATCTACACACATCTACAATCAGCTACACTCTTTGTAATCACTCCTCATATTATCAATATACAAATACTCTCTCGCCCCGTGGACGTAGATCTTTTAATAGATCGAACCACGTAAATCCTCAGGTTCTTTTCGTATTTATTTCCTAACGAAATTAAGATCGATCATCGACGCCGTCTGTGGAAACGAAATTCGTGTTTTCGATCAACCTTGTTTACTGTGGAATCAATCACGACAATGAATACAAGAAGTCTTACATCCGAGCCACCGCGGCAACAACAAGAATAACGGCGGCAGTACGCACCGAGCTCACTTGAGAAAAGCACGGTCAGAGATACGACCCCCGAAGGGCATGTCCAAAGCCTCGACGAGCAGGGCCATCCTATCCTGCATGAAGAAGCAGAGTATAATAGTGAGGGAGGCCGCAACAGCAACCGAGAGGAACCTCTAGCTCCGTAGATAAGCCTTGACGAGGCAGTTAAAGGATTCCTTGAAAAGAATAAGGAAAGTTTCCTCCAATACCTCAGCCATGAACAAGGTCGGCATCGTCACGGAGACAAGGACGCCGAAGCCTCATCAAAACACGAAGCGGCACAGCGAGGTGAATCCCCCAGTCTCCAGATGATAGGCGCTCATACCTCTACACGGGTTGGGGCCCAAACCGACCGTGCAAGGGACGAGCAGCACAGGACAGGACGTCGTGATCACCGCGAGGTCGATCCCCACCACCAGAACGAGTTCGGCCGACGAACTCCGCATCGCTCTCCGGAAGGGGGATTCGACGGATACGGGAGGATAATTACCCCCTTCTCTGACAAGATACTCGATACTCCACTCCCAGACAAGTACAGGGTGCCGAGCATCGCCCCCTATGATGGACTGAGGGATCCGCAGAACTTCCTCTCACAATTTCAATACAACATGATTAACCAGCGCCTCAACACCATCCACATGTGTAAGCTCTTCCCGGAGTTACTGATTGACAAAGCCCGCCGGTGGTTCGACAGTTTACCTCCCGAGAGTGTTGGATCTTACCAAGACCTAATGGAAGCCTTTCATCGAAGGTTCTTCCAAAAAGCCGAGTCCAAGACCACATCAGCTCATCTCCTCACTGTAAGGCAAGGCCGAGGTGAGTCCATTAGCGACTTCATGACGAGGTTCAATAAGGAGAGCCTAAAAGTCGAGGATGTAGACGACCTCCTCATTATCTCTGCTTTCCAAAATGGCATCTTACCTGGGGCCCTATATAAGGAGATAATCAAGTACGAGCCAAGCACTGCGTCGGAGCTGTGGCGCATAGCAGATCGGTTCGCCAAGGTAGACGAAGCGGACAGGAGAAAGCGTAAAGCTGACAAGGTGGAACCCTCTGACAGAAAAAAGAAAGAGGATGATCGAGGAAACCGAGGCAGTAATCCCGGTAGAAATCGAGAAGAGAGACCTCACCTACATTAGAGAAGCTCGGTACTAGCAACAAGTAGCTCGGTATTATAACCAGCGTGTCAAATCCCGACAAATCCAAGTAGGCGACCTCGTACTTCAAAGTAACGAAGTCAGCAAAGCTGCAAAGCTCGGCAAGATAGAGACCACATGGGAAGGACCGTACCGAATTAAAGAAGTCCTCGGAAAAGGGTCATATAAGCTCGCCCATTTATCTGGTACGTCGTTTTTCATTAATAAAATCTTTTTCTTGCATATTTCATTTGTCACTTATGTATACCCTCTTCGGAGGACGAACTACCCTCTTCGGAGGACGAAGAGGTTAGGGACGAACTATACCCTCTTCGGAGGACGAACTATACCCTCTTCGGAGGACGAATTATACCTTCTTCTGAGGACTAACTATACCTTCTTCTGGAGGATCTAACTAAATGCGCGTGAGGGACCACCCCTAGCGATAAAACTTGCCAAATAAGGAACCTATACCTTCGCTTTTATTTCGGGAAGAGGACCACCCCCTAGCGATAAAACTTGCCAAAAAGGAACCTATACCTTCGTTTATTTCGAGAAAGGGGACCACCTAGCGATAAAACTTGCCAAAAGGAACCTATACCTTCGCTTATTTCGAGGAAGAGGACCCCTAGCGATAAAACTCACAAAAAGGAACCTATACCTTCGTTTATTTCGAGAAAAGGACCACCCCTAGCGATATTTCTTGCCAAAAAAGGAACGTATACCTTCGTTTATTTCGAGGAAGAGGGGACCACCCCTAGCGATATTCCTTGCCAAAAAAGGAACCCATACCATCGTTTTACGAGGATGAACTACCTTCGTTTAATACGAAGACGAATTACCTTCGTTTAATACGAGGATGAACTACCTTCGTTTAATACGAGGACGAACTACCTTCATTTATTTCGAGGATGAATTACCTTCGCTTATATACGAGGACGAACTACTTCACCTCGGCCCGCAGCCGACCTCGGCACGCCTCGCCCGCCGCCCGCAGCCGCCCGCCTGCCTCGCCGGCCTGGTAGGCCGCCCCGCCTCCAGGCCGCCCGCCTTGCCCGCCCGCCGCCTCCCCGCAGCCGCCCCGCCTTTGCGCCTCGACCCGCCGCCGGCGGCCGCCACCGCCGCCCGGCCACGACCGCCCCCGACACTGGATGCCTCCGCCTCGGCCTTCCGCAGTCGACCTCGCCTTTGCCGCCTCCGCCCGCCTCGGCCTTTGCCGCCCGCCGGCCTCGCCGCCTCGGCCTCCCCGACATGGCGCCCGGTCCTCCGCCACCGACTCGCCGCCGCCTCGGCCGGCGAGCTGCGGCCTCTTCGCCGCATCCCGAGCCTTCGCCTCAACCTCGACCTCGGCATGAAGTTACATATTCGTCATCGGCAGGGCGAAGCCAAGCGATATACGACTTCGGCATAACGCCTCGGCAGCCAAGCGACATACGACTTCAGCAGAACGCCTCGGCAGGACAAAGCCAAGCAACGAACAACTTCGGCAGAACGCCTCGGCAAGGCGAAGCCAAGCGACATACGACTTGGGCAGGACGAAGCCAAGCAACGAACAACTTCGGCATAACACCTCGGCAGGGCGAAGCCAAGAGACATACAACTTCGGCATAACGCCTCGACAGGGCGAAGCCAAGCGACATACAACTTTGGCATAACGCGCCGGCGGGCGCCAGCGACGACGACGGCGAACGCCTCGGTAGGCGAAGCCAAGCGACATCGACTTCGCGTAACGCCTCGACGGGGCGAATCCAAGCGATGTAATCAGAGACACCCACTTCGCCGGATCACAAGTTTCGCAAGCAATGAGCGAACCACTATCCCCATCCATCAAGACCTCATCTTCACGCCTTTTTTTGGGGGGGATATGATAGGATACTGACCCAACTACTAGGCCCAAGCATCATGCCCGATATAAATGGGCCCCGACATTAAGCTCGGCCCATGTGAGTTCGACCGAAGACTCGCCGACCAACTACAACTCTAATCGCAATTGGAAACGTGAAGATTGGATGCATATCTAAAGAATCCTTATGGGAGAAGACTTGGAATCGAGTCGAACTCAACTTGTATCGTCAGTCGAGTCGAACTCAACTTGGTATCAGAGTTGAACTCAACTTCATGAATATGTATAAATAGAGGCTAGATTAGAGAAGAATGGGGGAGCTACAATCATCTACACACATCTACAATCAGCTACACTCTTTGTAATCACTCATCATATTATTAATACACAAATACTCTCTCGCCCCGTGGACGTAGATTTTTTTAATAGATCGAACAACGTAAATCCCTTGTGTTCTTCTCGTATTTATTTCCCTAACGAAATTAAGATCGATCAATAATCAAAGTATATCTCAGATTTTGCACTTTATTTAGACCATAATAACAAGATCACTACTTTTGCACTTTCCAATCAAAGAATTAGTCGAGAGCATTAGATTAGGAGATCCAACGCTAGCTAGTACTGAAATTAATTTGAATTGGATTATTTCTTTATTTTGACATAATTCACGCTTTTATATATATATATATATATATATATATATATATATATATGGGGAAGAGTTCAAATAAAAACATATTTTCATAAAAATTTAAAAATCAATGCACTTTATGTATAAAGTTACTGCACTAAGAAATATGGATGAATAATATTATCTTTTACCAAAACTCAAGGGTGCATTAGTTTTATACATAAAATACATTAACTTTATACGAAATGTATTAGTTTTTAGGTTTTTACGAAAAAATAGGTTTTTATCACCAGCTGTCAAATTACGCATATTAAGAAAATATAAAAAATTCATCTTTGTAACCTTATTAATTACCATGATAAATATATTCATACGACTAATTATCAAATTTCAAGAGTATTAAATAAGAGTAAATAAACAATATAATAAATAAACAATATATACCTATTTTATTCTCAAATTGCGAATTAAGGCACGTATTTAAAAATAAGAGAAAAATGCTAATGAAACACTTAAAAAAGAATGGAATAGCTATATTTATAATTTTAACCTCTCTCTAATTCGAGATTCGAGAATTACAAGTTAATTTGAAAGAATGAGTAGAGAGGAGAGGAGGTGGAATGAAAGCAATGACTCAATGACTGTGCAAATTGGGGTTTGTTTGTTTCTTCTTTTTCTTTTTAGATGAAAGTGGGGTTTCTTGATGTGTATAGGAAAGCGGGGTTTCTTTTTCTAATTCTCCTTCGGATTCTTATGTATGGATTCAATGTTAGATCGACTTTTATTACAAACAGGGTACGACGTACGAGAGAGACAGAGAGAGAGAGTTCAGATAATTCAGACATTGAAAGTGGGGTTTCTCGACGTGTACAAAGCATGCTGATATATATTGTGATATAATTTCTCAATCAATACTCCCCAAATTTGCTTTTTTCTTTTTCAATTCATCACGGCGATTTCCAATTATTCTATGACCATGTACATGGTAATCGAGTCGCGTTACTTACCTTTATTAGAGTGAATGACCAACTCGATAGTAATAAAACAAAAAGGGGGGATAGTAGCAATTTCGATACTCCATGGACACACTAAACACTAAAAATTAAATGTTAATCATTGAAAATAACACCATATTTATTTAAATTTATAATTTTCACATGATATTTGGAATATCAATTGCAACACCGCCTTTTAGTTTACTTTTGTACAATTACAACAAATAGAATTTTTTAGCAAAAATAATCAAATCAACGTGTACCCTAAAGCGACATTGTTTTACTACATTTGAAATGATATAATTTTATACCTAAAAAAATGACTTAGTTAATAGCCATTGGTTTTTCTTTGATTAAGAGGATGTTTGATTGAGCTTACAAGATGTTTAGAAGCTTAAAAGCTTTTGAAAAATATTTGGGAAAAAAAATCTATAATCTCCAAAAAAATAATAAATTCATTAATCCCATTTTATTTTTTGGTAATCTTATAAGCAATAATCAATTTACAAAAATAATCATACTATATTTTGTTATTTCCAACATATATATTTCCCACTTCAACTCTCATCGATTCAAAAGGCTTTGTATATCTCTATAAGCTTATAAGTTCAATTTTCTAAACAATTTGACAATTCTTAAGACATTATATCGTGCAAGGGATCAGCCTCTGATTGTCCAATTTTCATGCAAAATACTTGGCAACAATCTTGGCAATCACCTGTCGTGGAGCAGTGCGATTCAAATCCAAGTGACAGGTATAATTCTTGTTCAAACTAATTGTTCTCCATATTGTTGCCCTCTGAACGGCTCGTAACTTAAAACGACAACTGTTACCATGCTTCCAAACATATTCCAAACGTGTTTTGCTCGATCGCTCCACCACATACTCTATATGATTATTCAAATGGTACAATCACACGACTATCGCCAAGTCATATTTCGTTTTAAATATCGAATCAACATATAATTGACTGATCTGAGCTCCAGAAGGTTCAACCAAATCTAATGGAAATACACTGTCACAATCAATTAGTGGAATAACTCAGTTGCACAACTCATGCACTGTATTGTCCTCTCTAGCAAGAGCCTCGCCATCATGCTGATGTTTGGAAGTGAAGTTGCACTGTCCAATAACCTTATCAAGATGTCATGGTTGCTGAATCCAAGAACCAAATTCAGTAGTCAATGAATCAAAGATGTATATACGTCGGTTCACATCTTCCTCCTCATATGAATATACCAGCTTGTCTTCATCCTCACCTGAAGACACCGACGCATCTTCGTGTACCGCTGAACTAGTACATCTTGCACTAAGTTTGGATAAGACTGTAGATCCTTGTGAATCATATAATACAGGTGTCTCTGTGTGTACCGTGTCTGCAGATTGCTTGTCTTTTTCGATCACATATACAACTGGATCATCATTTTATTCCACAATTAATTGATAAAAATCAGTGTCAGTTTTTAATGATACTTTTGTTCTTCTTCCATCACTAGCGCTCGTTATGTAGAAAAGCATGTAATCATATCCACCCTTGTTGCCTACTTGCTCATGAATTATTCTTAGCAGATTAGCACGTGAAATATGTTCTATAGTCATGTATACAAGAACCTCGTCGTCGCCTATGTACTCTGTTATGTCCCAATTACCACTATGACGTATAATAAGACGTTGCCAAGACATCTGTTGTAAAATAAGACATATAAGATAACAATCATATGCACGAGATGCACGAGATGAATGGTATGTACACACTGACCGGCACGGGTATGCCCGGACGTATACCGTACACTGGCATGCACGAGCGTGTACCGTGCACGACCATACATGGCGTGCACTACCATGCACGGTGTGCACGAATGCACCGGCGTGTACCGTGCACTATTGCACGACCATGTACCATGTACTGATGAGTACTATGCACCCAGTTCATCAATGCACGATACTCATCAGCACATGGCATAACCGTGCACCATGCACGGTTCAGTTTTAGCAAATCATACATGTTAAATTAACTAATTAAATGATCCTAAATATTATATTAATCACTATATTAATATAAAATCAACAAAAATAACATATGAGGCGTATAAACATATAACCGTGTACGGCCGTGTACTCAAGAGCGTATTATTATTTTTCTAAACATTAAAATTATCGTGCGAGTAACATAAAATCATAAAAATACATATTTGGGCCCTAAAATTAACAATTGAATACAGCCGTGTACTCAAGAACATTTTAAAAAATCGGATATTAATTTACTTTAATCCAGCAAGCAATACTCGATTTTCACTATTTGATTGAAAAAACACAGATAATTATTTTCGCATCCCCATCCCAAAAGTTTACCCTTTAAAATTGTAATGTTATAAATGAATCTGTTTATGATTTCAATTGAATGTCAACACTTTTTTAAAATAAATGTTTACCAACCTCTACTGTTAAAATTAATATTTACCAACTTTTTTTGGTTTCATTAATTTCGAATGGCAAAGAGAGAAGAGAGAGAGAGGAAGAGAGAGAAGAGAGGCTACGTTGGAGAGAGAAAGAAGAGAGAGAGAAAATAATAATTAAAAAAGTTAAGATTATTTTTAAGTGGTGGGGATCATTAGTGATATTTTTGTCTTTTTAAGCCAAAATATCTAGAAAACTTATCGTTTTAAGTACGCGTTATAAAACTTATCCCCCTATTATTTTTGGTTACATGTAAATTTCCCCCTTATTTTTTGTCCTTGAATGAGCTTATCTTCCGAAATAGATTATGGAAAAAATATACTCCTATATATTCAACTTTATTCAGACAGTAGGCTCTAAATTTACTTATTTCATTCATTCTATTTTCTTTCTAAATGAAAGGCTATAATTTTATCTAAAAGAATGATCTCTAAGAATTGAATCGTCACGAATCAAGAAAGTCGAAAATAAAATAATGAAGGGTCCGACACATGGCAAACTAGGTTTTTGTTGCTTGTCATACAATAACTACAACATTAACTATAATTTTGATTATCTTATATCAAATAATTGTCTTTTTGTTAGGGAAAAATAATTATCTCTGTAAAATCAGAAAATGACACATTTGTATATGCTTAGAGCATATCCTTAAGAAATTAAAATAAAATAAAATTGAAGTGTCTAAATTTGATATGGTTTACTTGTATAATATATTATATTTATATATTTTACTTACTATACAATATTTATAATAATTAAATTGTAAATGCACACACACACACACACACATATATATATATATATATATATATATATTGGATAATTAATGGCTCAATAATAATTGTAATACGATGTAAAAACCTCGATGTGAAATTAATAACTATAAAAGGAAAACAAATAGTATAACTTAGTAAGATCCACCCTTGTGGCGTGGTGGAGCCTATCCTATCTTATTGTCTCGTGTTTGGGAAGAATATTCAGTTGGCATTTAGATTTTACAGATTTTGTACTTAAAACACAATTCAATTGGGATTTTGCTTTTATCTATCGAAAATATCTATCTATATAGAGAGAGAGCAAATGTATCGAGTCGTGTTACTTACCTTTATTAGAGTGAATGATTAGGATACGAATATACACCCCTATCTTCCAACTCGATAGTAATAGAACAAAAGGAAGAGGGGGGGGGGGCATGGACACACTAAACACTAAAATTAAAAGTTAATAATTGAAAATAGCATAATATTTATTTAAATTTATAATTTTCACATTATTTTGGAATATCAATTGCAACACCACCTTTTAGTATACTTTTTACAATTACAACAAATAGACATTTTAGCAAAAAAATCAAATCAATGTGTACCCTAAAGCGACATTGTTTTACTGCTTATGGAATGATGTAATTTTATACCTAAAAAAAATGATCCAGTTTATAGCCATTAGTTCTTCTTTGATTAAGAGGGTATTTGGTTGAGCTTACAAGATGTTTAAAAGCTTATAAGTTTTTAAAAAATATGTGGAAAAAAAACTTATAATCTCCAAAAAATATAAAACAAGTTCATTAATCATATCTTATTTTTTTCTGATCGTATAAATAATAAGTAATTTATAAAAATAATCCTACTATATTTTGTTATTTTCAAAATATATATTTCCCACTTCAACTCTCATCGATTCAAAAGCAGCCTTCGATTGTCCTGATGTGTTTGCTGACAAGGACAAGGTTTGGGAGGAGAGAGATGAGGAAATGAGGGAGAGATGTGGCCGTTGTTATCGGTGGCAACGACAATGAAAGAGGGCAGAGACGTTGGCGACTAGAGGAGGTATGAGTAGGGTTGACAATTTTCAGCATGATATGAACACGTGCGAAATTTACGGGTTAGTATTCAACTTTATCGTGTCGTTTTCGTATAATTCGATAATATTTATATATATTTAATATTAATTTAATTATTAATTTATATTCTAATTTTGATTTGAATTTATCGTTTCGTGTCATTATCATGTCGTGTCAATATGAAAAAAAATCGTGTCGTGTTCCTGTTCGTGTTCGTGTCGGATATATCCTTAACAGGTCGTGTTCATGTTTGTCCTCATCATATCGTATCGTTATCGTGTCGACACGATAACAACCAGACACATTCTTTTCTAGATTTGATTTTTTGAGAGAGAGAATCGACAACATTCTTTTCTTTACAATAATATATTACAGTGGAAGAAAATATCAATTTGTTAATATTAAAATATTATTTGTATTTGTGGGCTTCAATTGTCTCTCATCGCACGTGCCTCGAGACCAATAAAATATTTATAATATTTTAGTGATATCTCATAAATAAAATAAAGTTAACTAACTATAAAAATGCTTTTGAAGTTATTTAAAACAAAGCATAGATATCTGAGTATTTTTCGAATATTTGGGCCAGCAAGCTTTTTCTTTTTTTGCTCAGAATTGGTTTTAGTTTTTTAGAAAGTTGACTTGTAAATTAATTAGGATTGGTTGATATTCTTTAGGCCTTTAAATTATAGATTCGATTAGTTTATATTTAATTAAATTATCTTTGAGAGGATTAACAATAATAATATTAATAGATGTTATTATGGTTCTAAGTGGTTGCAAATGGAAGAAAATTATATTAAAAGGATAATTTTATATTATGTTACATTTTATAATCTTTTAATTTATTTACATCACAATCAATCAATCCAAATATAAAAAATGATTCAAATAATGATATTCTATTTTTCTATTAATCTTATTTATATCATCTATCATACCTAACATCCTTTTAAGGGTACCTTTCAATGGTGAACTTAGCTTCCAACTTTTTTTTTTGTCACATCTACTTTTCAAATTTTACACGTTTTTTTTTTTATATTTCTTTCCAATCATATACCTACAATACTAACTTTTGCATAGTCCTACTATAGTACATATAATTATATCTATAAAATAATTATGGGACCCAGAAAAAAAGGACAAAAAAGAAGAAAGACTGTTGTGGATTCGAAAAAAGCAAAAAATCAGCTTTTATCTTTAGAAGTTCGTTTTGTAGAAAATGTTAAGTAAGTATATCTGGAATGATAAAAAATTGGTTTCTCAAACTTTTTAAAAGAAAAAAGCTATCATTGGAGGAGTTAGCTCTCAACTTTTTACCACATCAACTTCATTCTAATGCTAAAAAAGTTGATTCTCAACTTTTTGAAAATGAAAAATGTTGGAAAAAATGTACAGAACAATACAAAACTTGCCGGACGTGTTACAACTTAACAGAAATGTAGAAGTGGAGATCAAACAATAATTGAACTAAACTGAATTGAAATACAAATGAAACTAAACCGTATACTAATGCCGAGTCGAGGAGGCCTCTTTCCGCAAGACGAGATACGTCCCGATAGTGCTCTCGGTTACGGCGATCGTCTCCAAAGATAAAACGACAACGTCTCGTGGGTGGCAGCAAAGACCGCAGCACCAACGAGCTCTGGCGAATTGGAACGAGACGAGGATAGAGCTTCGACACGAGCTATGTATGCGAGAGTGCTTTGAAGAGAGTGCTTTGGAATGCGGATGTACAAGATGGGTGGCTTATGCTTTGGGAAGACATGTCCTATTTATAGCGCCGCCCCCGTGGGGAAGATGCTTTAGTCAACACCGCATTGATGTCGGTGTTACGGGTTATGTCCCCGCTGAGTGTAGAGGGTTACGTGGCGGTTTCGGAGACAAGTGCGAGTGACACCCATGTTTCCGTAGAGCCATCATGTCGAACGTTAAAGCGCTACGATTTAATCCGACAACGCGCGTCTGTGTTCATGGACGATCCGGACGCTCTTCAAGTGCACAAAGAGCCAACGGATTGGGCTACACGAGTTGGGCCTCGGACCAACTCCATCTTTGGGCTCGATCAAACATTGATCCAAAATATACGGATAACGGGACACGGAACCGTGCGCCAAGCAAGCCCACCAACAGCCCAAAGAACGCCCAAAGACCACCCAAAGACCAAGATCCAAGATCCAAGGACCAAGGACCACGGAACCGAATCGAACTGAAGCCGGAGTCGAGCTGCAGGCCGGGCGGCGCGGCAAGGCGGGCACCGAGCCGCCCGGCAGCGGCGGCGGCGGCTGGCGTGTGTGGCGTGGGCTTTCCACCCATCACTTGTGCACATAATTATACTAAGTGTTCAATGAACCACTTATATAGACAATTAATGAAGGTACATTAATCAATGTGAGATAAGGATTAATTAATCCATGCTTATCCCTTAAGCACATAACTCCATGTTTAAGTGATCAATTTTGATCCACTATTTCTCACTCACCGAAATCGATTTGAGAATGTGAATACACCACCATCATCTACTCAAACGTAGATCGATCCTATGCCGCTTAATTTCACAAAATTAAACGTTAGGTCACTCAAAATCTTGGTCAAAGTAGCTTCGAAACTTGACCACATATATATATATATATATATATATATATATATATATATATATATATATATACGATTTTAACAATCCCCACATGAGTGAAAATAGTCATATGCATGTATGCGCACACATCGATCCTTAAGAGATGTTAAAATATATGGACAGTGGTTTCCATAGTTAGTACCATCGAGTACAGGCGGATTAGTGGACACGACGCCTTGAACTATTCCCCACAACGCACTAAGACAATGATATTAACACTTTAACACCTCAACCTCATCCGTTCTCATGTTTGATTCCATTTTGGCAATGGACATCCACTTTGGATTCATAAGTGTTTTGTTTGAAGCCCACTGCACTTACCTAGGTGATTCTTTATCGAGTATCTCGCCATACTCAACCTCCTCGAGGTATCTTAGAATCATTAAGAGTCAACGACTCAACCTAACCACTAGGCAAGTTTTTCAACACTCGCTTGCTTTATAGGAACATACTAACTCGAGTGTTTACATACTAACTCCTATAGCTTAGTTCTCCCATTGAACCAAGTTCTTGGGATCTTCATCATCATGGTTGGGTTACCACTATGATTGTTCTTAAGATGTGGATTTTAATCCCATTCCTCTAGAACTTGATCATTTGATCCCGGTTCAACCCTTTGGTTAATCGGATCCGCCAGATTATCTATTGACTGACATAGTCAATTGCTATAACCCCACTGAGATCAAATGCCTCACGGTATTATGTTGTCGATGTATATGTCGAGACTTACCATTATACAAACCACTTTTCGCCTTCCAATAGCCGCTTGGCTATCACGGTGAATCATCACCGGTGGCACAAGTTTAGACAAACATGGAATATCTTCCAAAAATTACTGAGCCACCGGCTTCCTCACCAACTTTATCCAAAGCTATGAATTCGATTCCATGGTGGATCGGGTTATACACGCCTGCTTCATGGATCTCCAAGAAACAAAGACCTCTCCCAATCATGAACACGCACCCACTTGTAGAAAGTGAATCTTCGTGTCGATATCCGATTGGCATCACAAGACCCTTCAAGCACCGGGGATATCTCGTGAATGCGCCCATGATTTTGAGTATACTTAAGTACCTCAAAACTCTCACTAGAGCCTTCCAATGCTCCTCGCTCGATTGCTCGTGTAATGACTAAATTTATTCACGGCGCAAGCTATGCCGGTCGGGTGCAATTTGTAAGATTCATCAAACACCCGATAACCTTAGCATAGTCTTCTTGCCCAACAAAGTTTACCCTCGCTCTTACTCAAGTGAACATTGAGTCTAAATGGGGTCTTAGCGTGCAAACTATCAAACGTTGAATTTTTAAGTACTTTCTCGACGTAGTGAGATTGTGTCAAGAAAATTCCACCGATCTTCTTAAAATCTTGATTCCAAGAATCACATCAGTTAATCCCATGTCCTTCATGTCAAAATTTATATTTAACATGCGCTTTGTGTCATTAATGACTTGAGTATTGCTACCCATGATCAATATGTCATTACATACGCACACACTATAACATAACCATTATCAGTGTTCTTAACGTAGACACATTTGTCACACTCGTTGATTTTAAAACCATTTGCCAACATTATATTGTCAAATTTCAAGTGCCATTGCAACGGCGCTTTTTTCAAACCATATAGAGTCTTCACGAAGTTTGCATACCTCGCCTCTCGACCGTGTACTACAAACCCTTCTGTCGCTTCTATATATACCTCATCCTCGAGGTCACCATTCGTAAACACGCCTTAACGTCCATTTGATGAATCTCAAGATTGCGCAGCAAAGAATTGCGAAGCACCGAATAGACGTAATCCTCGCCATAGGTGAATAGGTATCGAAGAAATCATACCCATCTCTTTGTTTAAACCCTTCGACAACCAAACGGGCCTTATACTTTTCAATTGATCCATCCGCTTTGTACTTTCTTTTAAGGATCCACTTGCATCCTGAGGGCTTACAACCTTCGGCAAATCAACCAAGACCCAAGTGTGGTTTTGCGAATGGAATCAATCTCACTGAGCGACCTCTCGCCGAGCATCCCGTCTCCGCCGAGCATAGGCTATTTTGATCGAAGTTGTTTCTTCGTCCAACATGAACGCAATATAGTCGGGACCAAAACTTTCGACGCTCGACTTCATCATCACGCCTCGGTTCCGATCCATCCGGATCGCACTCGATCGCTATGCGATATCGGTTCTTCCTCCAAAGGTTTAGAACTCGAAGCTTCACCATCGCCTATTGCTAGAATCGGCTTCACTTTTATCCTTGTCTTTACAGGATAAATACTTTCAAAGAATATGACATTCCTCGACTCAATTGTCGCCCCACGCTATATCGTATCTCCGACCGTGGATCGAAACGATAAGCCGGCTGCTGTTGGTGCATACCCAATAAAGATACAATCGATCGCTTTAGGTCCAATTGTAACTTGTTTAGGAAGAGGCACCTCAACCTTCGCCAAACACCCCACACTTTGAGATATTTGTACTATGGTTTTCTTCCTTTCCACAACTCGTAAGGAGTGACATCCTTACCCTTTAGTGGAATCTTGTTCAAGATGTAGTTGGTCGTCAAAATAGCTTCCACAAGTTCTGGGCAACTCGAAATAATCAACAAAGCATTCATCATCTCCTTAAGTGTTCGATTTTACGCTCAAAGAACGCCATTAGACCGAGGTGAATAAGAGTCGTCGTTTGATGTATTATACCACTTTCGTTGATAATGCCTCAAACGGAGCTACATATTATCCTCTATCACTACGAATGCCTTAATTGACAAATTAGTTGATTCTCGGCTTCGTTCTCAAGTTTTTAAAAGCTTCAATAGCCTCATCTTTACTTATAAGGTAAAGATAACAATATCTTGTACATCATCAATAAACGTGATGAAGTACTTTTTACCACCTCTAGTTTGTACAAACTTTAAATCACACACATCGGTGTGAATAAGTTTTAGAGGCTTAGTGTCTGCTCACCGAATAAAACGGTAATTTAGCCATTTGGCTTCCACACAAACCTCACATTTTGTTTGTGTATTAACTTCATTTAACTTTAGTAAATCTAAATTTACTAATCTTTTATTGCATTTAGATTAACATGTCCTAATCTACAATGCCATAAATCGAAAGCACTCAGTCAAGTAAGAGGAAGTAGATGCATTTTCATTCATAGCAATCTTGGGTACATGGCGCACAGCCATTACATTCAATTTGAAAAGACCCCCGGTGAGATAACCCCTACCAAGGAACTTCCCAAACTTAGTCAAGACAAACTTGTCCGAATCAAAAACTAGTCTAAACCCCTTGTTAACTAGAATCGAGCCCGACACTAAATTCTTGCGAATGTCTGGGACATGCAGCACATCCTACAACGTGATCTCAATGTCGGACGATATTTTGAGCACCACATCACCAACTCCGGCAACCTCGGACGAAGCTTGGTTCCCCTTGTTGAGCTTCCTCCCCTCAAAAGGCTTGTAGGTGGAGAAACGCCCATTTTCGGCGCAAACATGCGCAATTGCGCCAGTGTCGATGAACCATCCACCTTGATTCTCGACGTAGTTGACTTCTTCGGTCACCACAGTAGCCAAGTCATCTTTGTCCCATTTGTTGAAGTCCTTCTCGACAACGTTGGCAACTTGTTTAGCCTTCTTCTTCTTTTCGATTTACGCCTCTACTCGTGGCCATACTTGCCACAATTATAACAGTCCCCGTCAAACTTACGGGCAATCACCTTCCCTTTGCCTTTGTCTTTGACATTGAAACGAACACGTTTGTTGGAGGGACCGCCTCTCTCCAACAGGTTGGCTTTAGCATCGATCAAGTCTTTCGCTTTTAGTTCTTGCTTCTTCACGTCAAACTCGATGCTAGCTGACGATCAAGTCTTCAAGCGCCATATCCTTCGCTTGTGCTTAAGGTAGACCTTGAAGTCTCTCCACCCCGAGATAGTTTCTCATCATCTTAGCGACGACAAAGCCGTCCGAAACAGTGTGGCCTTCGGCTTGAACCTCGTGTACAATAAGTTAAAACTCTTGCACTTGATCCATGATCGGTCGAGAATCGACCATCTTGTAGTCCAAATATTTGGCTACAATGAACTTCTTTGTACCTGCATCATCACAACGGTACTTCTTTTCTAACGCATCCCACATACATTTGGATGTCGTTACAACAACATATACACTACACAAGCTATCTTCTAAACTACCAAGTATAAAGTTTTACAAAGATAGTCGCCGCCAAGGCCAGTCATATCTTTGCTTACGCCGAACGTGAAAGTCCATCACTTCAACCCCCAGACGGCGGGCTCATCTTCCACCAAGAAATTGGCGAAAGCCAACGTCGTGAGGTAGAATAACATCTTATGTTGCCATCTCTTGAAGTCGGATCCTCCAAACTTCGTGGCTTCTACCGGCGGCATTATCCTGCATGTATGAGCAGTGCCGAGATCGATCCATAACCGATCCACCAACACCACTTGTGGCCGGAACACGGAACTCGAATGAGAACCACCAGCAGTTAGATCTCATGGATCCAACGACCCATCGAAAAGTGCGATCGTCGAACCAATAGAACCACTAAAAGTGGAACCAATTGTTGAACCACTAAAAGTGAAACCAACATCGACCCAAAGAGCCCAATGATTGATCCCAAGGCATCGAACCAAACATGACCAAGCCATAGTGCGGGTGACAAAGAAGCAGGGCAGAGGCAAGGAGCCGGCGAAGAGAGTCGATGGCGGTGAAGTCGACATCTCCAAGCAAAGGTATTAAGTTTAGAAAGTTTTAAGTTAATTAAAAGTCTGAACTCCTTGGCAAGTGATATCTCGTCTTGTGATTGTTGGAAAAAATGTACAGAACAGTACAAAACTTGCCGGGCATGTTACAACTTAACAGAAATGTAGAAGTGGAGATCAAACAATAATTGAACTAAACTGAATTGAAATACAAATGAAACTAAACCGTATACTAATGCCGAGTCGAGGAGGCCTCTTTCCACAAGAAGAGATATGCCCCGGTAGTGCTCTCGGTTCTGGCGTATCGTCTTCAAAGATAAAACGACAACGTCTCGTGGGTGGCAGCACCGCAGACCAACGAGCTCCGACGAACTGAAACGAGGCGAGGACAGAGCTTCTACACGAGTTATGTATGCAGAGAGTGCTTTGGAATGCAGATGTACAATAGGTGGCTTATGCTGGAGAGACATGTCCTATTTATAGGCGTCGTCCCCCTCATGGGGAGCATGCTGGAGTCAACACCCGTATTGATGTCGGGTGTTACGAGGTTATGTCCCCATTGAGCGCAGAGGGTTACTGTGACGGTTTCGAGACAATCAAACATTGATCCAAAATATACGGGCAATGGGCCACTTTAACCAGCCCGCCAAGCAAGCCCACTAACAGCCCAAAGAACATTGCCAAGATCCAAGATCCAAGGACCACGGAGTCAAGCCGAGTCAATGCACGGGCACCTGCCCAAGCGGGCGGCGGCGGCGTGGCTGCACAAGCGTGGACTTTCTAGCCCATCACTTGTGCACATAATTATACTAAGTGTTCAATGAACCACTTATATAGATAATTAATGAAGGTATATTAATCAATGTGGGATAAGAATTATTAATCCATGCTTATCCTTTTAAGCACATAACTCCATGTTTAAGTGACCAACTTTGATCCATTATTTCTCACTCACCGAAAATCGGATTTGAGAATGTGAATACATCACGATCATCTACTCGAAACGTAGATCGATCCTATGCCGTGTAATTTCACAAAATTAAACGTTACATCACTCAAAATCTTGGTCAAAGTAGCTTCCTAGAAACTTGATCATATATATATATATATATAGTATATGTAAATAGACGAGATTTAAGAAAAGCAGTAAAGAACACAAGAGTTTTTACGTGGTTCGATCAAGAATGAGATCTACGTCCATGGAGGTGATGATCCTCAATACTTTCACTATAAACGGATTACAATGAGTGTATCTAAAAGGCTCTAGTATTCAATAAGTTGCTAACCCTTTTACCGTCGACTTAACCCCTATTTATACATATTCATGGATCTCTAAAGATGTACCGGATCCCTTAATTAATGGGATCCAATCTCCTTCCATAACTGACCAAGATCTCCTCAGAATCGACCACGATCTCTCGCCTCAGAATCGACCACGATCTCCTACCAGAACTTGGTCTTGATTAGGGTTTAGACAATGGGCTTTGGGCTTAACCGCACGAGGCCTTCTCGGGTCGGGCTCTCGGTTGGGCTCGGTGGGCTCGGCGGTTGGGCATATCCCATCATAGCCCCCCAAATAGTCGAGTAACAACTATGCCGAGGTGAGGTGAAGATGGTATTTTACCGAGTTGGTTGGTGCTCACCGAGGTTGTTGTCGAAGGTGTTGGCTTTTTTGAAGTTAGGGCTGAATCTGACGATCTGGGTCCGAACTGAGTGTAGTGGTGTGTCGGTCTGGACATGCACCGCTTGTCGAGGACCGAACTAAGTCGTCTGTCCCTGGACAGAGATGTCCTGCAGGAGAATGTCGAGGTTCGACCTGGATAGCGATATCCGGATGGGTAATACCGAGGTCCGAGGTGGATAGAGATATCCTTCTGGATGATATCGAGGACGGATCTGGATAGCGACATCTATCTGGATGATACCGAGGTCCGATCTGGATAGCGATATCTATCTGGATGCTACCGAGGTCCGATCTGGATA
Source organism: Salvia rosmarinus (assembly GCA_036937905.1). Lineage (NCBI taxonomy): Eukaryota > Viridiplantae > Streptophyta > Magnoliopsida > Lamiales > Lamiaceae > Salvia > Salvia rosmarinus. The sequence goes on from CM072822.1 coordinate 4,998,708, forward strand.
GCGATATCTGTCTAGATGATACCGAGGTCCGACCTGAGTCGTATGACGTTGGATAGGGACGTCGCTTAGAAGGACGAGGCCGAGGTCCCGAGTCGAGTGATGATTGCACGATTAGACCGATTGTCAAGGCCCTGATCACGCCATACGTGCTGACGGTTGGTAGGTGCTCAAACACGCGCGGCGTCTACCCACATCAAATCACTGACCAGCCACGGGAAGTTGAAACGGCGGTGTTTGGGCGCCTCTTTGTACTATAAATAGGCCGAATGAGGAAACTGTTCACTTTCTTCTCCCATCGCTTCGCAGCAAAAGAAAACAGACCAGATTTTCAGAGTTCTCAGAATTCTTCCAGAACTCGTTGACGGAGCCATTTCTCACTCACTGAAAAAAGTAAGTATGACCTCGACTTCTTTATCTATGTCTGGTTCTTCTCGTTCTTCTTCTTTCCTTGATAGCGAAATAGAGATTAAGGATTATATGTGCCATAACCTTGTGGGTAAATCTTTGGGCATTAGCGCTAGGGTTCCGTTGATTTCTTACGCGGGATAAATATAAGGTCAAGGATGCTATATCATCTCGACCGTCGACGATGTGATTAGAATAGGGAGGAATGCCATATTCCGATGGATGCTGGTGGTGTCTTCCGCAGCCTAGTGACAGAAGCGTTGGTTTCTCCGAGGGTTTATGATCAGATATGCTGATGCAATGAATTCGGACTTAGGTTTCGTTAGCCACCTTCTTGAATATTCGTGAATATTTTCAAATTCCTATATGCCGCTTTTCCCCAAATTCCATTAGGTCAGTGGTAGGGATGGGGCTCGCCTGTCATGGCGTTGCCGAGGAGTTCTCCTTCGAGGTCTTGATGCGTTTTTTCAACGTCAAGAGCACACGAGGTGTATACTATCTTTCACCTCGGCACTGTTCAGTGACCGCCTCGAAGGTGTCGAATGGCAAAATAAATTCTTCTTTTAAGGGCGGAGGGTATCCAGATATGAGTGGGGTTAGGAAAATGAAGGATTTGAAGTTGAAGCCCCCTGGTTACATGGAGGACCCGCTCAATACACTTGGTGAATTTTCCGCGGGCCACCGGGATGATCCGAATGAGGCCGGATCGAGCATATAAAGGTCAAAGGCTTGTGGTCGGGTCGGAGTGGGTGAGGCACCTCTTCATCTTACTCCTTATGTGTCCGATCTCATTTGTGTTAACAATTTTCTTCACAGCGGTGAAGCCGGTGCCACGAGAAAAGGGCTCATCCTCGTCGAGCAAGGCGCCTCCGAAGAAGAAGGCGAGGCGGGCTGAATCTGCCAAGCCTCCGAATAAGGTTGACGATCTCAGTCAACTGATTACGGGGCCTTTGTCGGGGTCGAGTCCGGTATCGAAGAAACAAACTCACCGCATCGCGTGATAAGGCCGGCCTTGACTTGGCAAGATCCCTCCCCAAGGTATAAAACTCTTCCATACTTGGTTTTATCTGCTCTGTGATGTGTACTAACTTGTATTGTTTTCAGGAAGCGAGCTCGATGATCGAGGACTTGCAACGTACTGCTGGATACATCACCGAGAGCTCTTCCCGGTACGAGGCGCTGGAGCGGGAGCTCGCTACTGCACGGGCAGATGATGATGCCGCCGTGGCCGCTGCGAGAGCGAGGGCTGATGCCGCGAAGGCTGCCGCCGAGGCCGCCCTGAAGAAGAGGTCTTAGGCGTTGGAGGTCGCCGAGGAGGCGCGTGAGGAAGCGGCCGGGCGAAGAAGGAGCTCGCCGATGAGAGAAAGTCCCGTCTTTGGGTGTCGGGGCCAATGTTGAGGGCCTTCGCCAGCAAGCTCGTCGAGTCGGAGAGTTTCTCGGCCTTCATCTCCAACCTGGCTGCCGTGCTCAAGACCAAGGTGGTGTCAGACCACCTGGAGGAGTGGCGGCCGCTATGCCTGACTTTGACAAGGTCAGTATGGCTGGTCGAGGTCGCCCAGGAACCGAATAAGGCGATACCCGGGTGATCTCCGGTCGGGTCCTTCCTCGTGGCCGAGGCTTTGGCGCCCATTTCCTTCTCGACGGCGGAGGCCGTTGCTCGGTCTGAGGAGGATGAAGATCACGAGCTTCAGCTTCTCGCCGAGGTGCGGGCCGGCCGAGGGAGAGGAGGAGCCGAGCTCGTAGCTTCCTTCCGGAGGGGTCAACCGCAAAGAAGAAGCAAGCAGAAGGTCGCAGTGAGGTCGACGAGTCCTAAGAAAGAGCCCGAGGTCGGTGGACCTGATGTAATAGGTTGATTCACGGGTCGATAGATCCCGAGCCTTGTAAAATTTCCCACTTATGAATAATAATAGTTACAACTTTCAAATATGTGTTGTCCCTTTATTTTTAGCACTCCACTTCTCAATACCTCGGACTCGATCATGATTTGTTGACAAGCTAAAAGAGGCCCGAGGTGCCTGGTCGGTAGGACGAAGAGTCTTTGCTTTGGAGGAGTCGATCCGCCGAAATGACCCAAATTTTGGCCAACATGGACATTAGCTCGACGTCATCCGCCGTGAAGATTAAACCGCAAGAGGTCGAACGAGAGGTGGCCCACCTTCTCGCTGAGAATGAGAATCTAAAGTTACGGATCATACGTCTCGAAGTCCAGGGGCGGACTTATCTGCCGACGTGATTCAGGGACGCTTGATGCAATGTGAGGAGCAGCTCGAGCTGACGCAGGAGAAGCTGGCTCGGATCTCGGAGGAGCATGCGGAGTATGAAGAGATGATCTGTCAATCTGGTGGCGTTACCATATCCGAGGTCGATGACCGAGTGCAGAGCTTGCTTGCCGAGGGTATGGTGCTAAGGGACGAGGAGGGGCCTCGTAGCAAAAATTTCAAAGATTACCTCGACTCCCTTGTCAAATACCTCAAGATCTACGGGCTCGTCCGCAAGCGACGTATGCCCCAACCCCGCAGTGAGCCCACGACCGGCCCCAGTGGTGCAAGACTTGAAGAAGGGGGGTTATGCTGACCATGCTGAAGTGCTCTGGTTACTTGGTCCGAGCACGATGGGAGCGACACGGGGCCGACCTTCTTCGGCAGGAGCGAAACGGGCGAGGCCATCAGGTCGGCAAGAAAGGCGGCAGGTCGGGGATGGGGTCGAACCACAGTCAGCAACAAGCTCACGAGGGCATGATTCGACCTCGGTTCGAGAGCCCTTTAGGTCGGGGTTTCGAGTGTCTTCTTCGTGTCGGGACCCATTTGCTACGGCTCAACGTGCGGTGGAGTAGGCCGTGGTGGAACCGACTCGCCGATCGGGTAGAAGGCACGAGTTCATCCCGGTGTTCATCGCCGACCGAATTTTTCTCGAATGGTGTAGCTTCGAAGACTTGGCGGTGGAGCTCGAAGCAGTGAATTGTATATAGCTAGGACTTGGTGTATAGTAGTGAATGTATTTAGGCTTTGTATCAAGTGTATATTTTCCCCTGAGAGGTACAAATATAGCTTAGGACTTGGTTTTAGCCATAAATGTATTCATCTTGTTTATCAAGTGTATATCTTCCCAAATAAAGGGTATAAATTGACGAGATCCGATCTAGACGCCGTTTGCATGTAGATGTTCAATTTAATGAGTTATCTGTATGCTTTGCATGTAGATGTTCAATTTAATGAGTAATCTATATGCCTTGCACTTAGACGCTCACGCTCACGAGTTGTCTCAGATGTGCCATCTTCGCAAGGGTGCCTTTTGAAGGTAAATTGTGGTTTATCCGAATGGATGTTCACATAGATATAAGATGAAACGAAGTGAAATACTCATTAGAAAAACAAATATTTTATTGAATAAGTAAACAACATCGCACTTCGACAAAGCGATAAGAGGGCTAACATGTTGCCGATCTGAAATCAAAGCTATGTAAAATACCTCCTCAAATGAGTGATATGCCAGGTTCGGGGAATAAGCGCACCGGATAGGTGAGCGAGCTTATAGGCCCCTTTACCGAGGTCCTCGTGAACGCGGTATAGACCTTCCCATGTCGGATCTAGCTTGTTAAGACGTTCGGCTCTACTGGCTTCATTATTTCGTAGGACGAGGTCGCCTACTTGGAATATGGAAGCTTTTACCCTCTTGTTATAGTACCGTGCGACCTGACACTTGTACTTGGCTTCGTTTATGAAGGCGAGCTCGCGTTTCTCCTCCAGAGCATCAAGGTTGACCCGGAGGTCCTCCTTGTTGCCTTGCTTGTCGAAGTGAAGAGTGCGCGGGCTCGATGCGCCGATCTCAGCTGGTATGACAGCCTCAGTCCCATAGACTAAGATGAAGGGGGTCTCTCCGTGCGAAGTCCGAGGTGTTGTCCGGTAGGACCAGAGGACTTGTGGGAGATTTTCGACCCAGTCACCTTTAGCTCGGTCTAACCTTTTTTTCAATCCTTGTACAATCGTGCGGCTCATCACCTCGGTCTGACCATTCGCCTGCGGGTGTGCGACCGAGGTGAAATGTTGCTTGATCTGGAGTTCTTCACACCATTCTTTGAAGTTTTTATCGATGAACTGAGTGCCGTTGTCCGAGATCAAAACATGCGTTATGCCGAAGCGGTAAACTATGTTTTTCCACACGAAGGTCTGGATCCTTCTACTCGTGAGGCTCGAAAGTGGCTCCGCTTCGACACATTTTGTGAAATAGTCTATAGCTACGACTAAGTATCGAAGCTGACCTGGTGCCTGGTCAAATAGACCAACGATGTCAATTCCCCACTGCATGAAAGGCCATGGACTTTGTAGTCTACTGAGATCGGTCTTGGGTAGCTTCTTGACTGTGGAGTGAAGCTGGCATTTCGGACACCTCTTGACGAGCTCGGGCGAGTCTTGGATAAGTGGGCCAATAGTATCCCGACCTCGGCGTTTTTTTTGAGCGCCATGACCCAATGTGACTCCACAAGACCCCATGTGAATCTCGTTAAGCACGTAGTCGCTTCTTCCGCCCAAGGCATCTCAGGAGAGGTTGAAGATAGGACTTCCTATAGAGAGTACCATCATGTATGAGGTATTTTTGGGATTTGACCATCATCTTTTTGGCTTCGAGCCGATCCTGAGGTAGTGCTCCTTCTTCCAGGTAAGCCTTTATAGGAGACATCCAGTTCGGCTCCATCTCAGTGATGATACCGACGTGGGACTCCGCAATGCTTCTGGAATGAACTTCCTCCACCGGAGGTTTTGTTGATGATGAAGCCAACTTACTGAGGATGTCAGCTCGGCTGTTCTCCCCTCGTGGGATACGATAAATTGCAGAATACCCGAATGAGGTCAAGATCTCTTCGCTTCTCGGTATTGCTTCATCCGATCTTCCTTGGCCTCGATTGCCTGGGACCTGGTTTACCACAACCCGGGAATCTCAAGATCTGGATCTTTCCACTTTCAATTCCTTTGCGGCGAAGTCACGAGATCGTCAGTACTCCACCTCGTTGTTTGTAGTCGGAAGATAAACCGAAGTGAATAGGTCACTTCTTGTTTGTTCGGGCCAAGGAGCAAGATGTCTGCTCCGCTACCCGCTTTACACTAAGCTCCATCCACGTACATCGCGGTGACCAGCCGGTATGTATGTCGAGGTCGTTGTGGGAGGCGGGGTCGGAGTGACCTCTTTGCGGGTTAACCTCGGTCGTCGACCTCTACCGGAAAATCTACTAGGCTTGCCTTTACGGCCGATCCGGGCGGTATAAAATGTCGTGCTCGACGAGCTCCGATGCCACTGGCTATATCGCCTGATGATTCCGGTTTTGACAAGACTTGTCTCGAGGTAAGTCATCGAGACCGAATTGAATGGGCTTGAAATAGGGTCGGAGACGTCGCTTGGCGTTCACCGGTGCCAACGCTAATTTCTCGGTCGGTGTACCTTGTTTACGCCCTTTGAGAGCTCGGTGATGAAGTAGATAGGAAGTTGTTTACCGACCTCATCTCGCACCGAAGCCGACCGATTGCCTCGCCCGAGGCGGCCGGTATAAAGAAAGGAGTTCGCTTCTTTGGGACGGACGATGTGGGCGGATCGGCGGTATGTTTTCGGTGGGTGAAGGCGGCATGATGTTCTTCTTCCAAGCGAAGTCCGGAGCTCTTCTCAAGATTTTGAAGAAGAGAAGTTGCTTCTCGGCAGCCCGAGTTAGGAATCTACTGAGGGCAGCCAGGCATCCAGTGAGTTTATGGATCTCACGGATGGTTTTTAGTACTGCATGTCGAGCACCGTTTTGACCTTAGTGGGATTCGCTTCAATCCTTCTCGAGAAACCCAAAGATCCGTGAATTTCCCGTTTTCACCATGAATGTGCACTTTTGGGGTTGAGCTTGAGATTTGCCGATCCGAGGAGTTAGAGGATCGTTTGAGGTCACAAGACAACTTCCTATTTTTTACTGACCACGATGTCGCCGACGAGACCTCGACGATCTTCCCAATATGATCTTTGAATATGGCGTCCACCATCCTTCGATAGGTAGCTCCGCATTTTCGTGGCGAAGGGCATTTTCGGTATGCGAAGACACGAAGTCGATGATGAACGCCGTCTTTGAAGCATCCTCCCGCTCATCGTGACTTGGTGGTACCCTTGTATAGATCCGAGAAATCAAGATCTCATGGCCCACCAGGCCTCCACCTTCGTCGATATCGGGAGGGGTAACAATCTTTGGGCGGTGTTTGTTGAGGTCGGTATAATCAACACACATGCGCCACCCTCCTCCTGGCTTTCGGACCACAACTGGATTAGCCATCCAGGTCGGGTATTTGACCTCGAATAGAATCTTGGCCTCACGGAGTTGAGTCACCTCGTCTCTTATGACCTGGCTGTGCTCTGCCGCGAAAGCTCTATTCTTCTGCCGAACTGGTTTGGTAGCCGGGTCGATGTTGAGGCGATGAGTGATGAGCTCGGGTGACACTCCGGTCATGTCGAGTGGGGACCACACGAACACATCCTTATATTCCCTTAGAAGCTTTTTAACATGCTGTCGAATATCAGTTGGACCTTGGGTGCCGACCTTGACGACTTTGGAGGGATCGTCGTCGCATAGTTGAAGGTTCTCAGTCAGGTCGTCCCGGGGTGTCAGCTTCTGAGGGTTCTGTAATTGCTAGGCCTGAGGTAAGGCCACATCTTGGGTTGAGACTCGTAGGCACTCTTTGGCTGCCGTTTGGTCACCCTGGATGCTTAGCACTCCCACCGGGGTGGGTATCTTGATGGTGAGGTGGTACACCGAGCAGACGGCTTTGGTGGCGTATAGCCAGTCTCTTCCCAGAATGATGTTGTACGGAGAAGGAGCTCGGACCAGGAAAAATTGAATGGCCTTGGTGACCGACCTGGGAGCACGTCCTACGGTAACCGGAAGGGTAATGACGTCCTCGGGTTGAACCGCTTCCTGAGTGAAGCTCCGTAGCTGGGATGGTGCGGGATGTATTTGAATCCCACCGACCTCGAGTTTATCCAGGCAACTCTGAAAGATGATGCTGACGGAGGCACCGATATCGATGTAGACCCGGTGGACATTCTTGTTGCCCACCACGGCTTGTATGGTGATGGCATCTTGGTGGGGCATGATCTTGGGTACCGGGTCCTCTTTGGAGAACACTATGTTCTCACCATCCCGAGTCGCTATTCTTGACTCTTCGGGACCGCCTCCGAGCTTCATTTTTCAACGACGACCTCGTCGTTCCTATGGACAGTCCGGTAATGGCGTAGACCTGCTTCATCGCATTGGGACCTCCGTCCTTGTCGTCTTCAGATTGGGTCGTCATCGAGGTCGGCCCGCAGTTGTTGCCACCTCCATTCTTTCCTCTGCGCTTCTTATTCCCGGCCCAGGTCGGCCGAGGTATTTCTTAAGCGCTCCTCCTTTGACGAGCTCGTCGATCTACGAGCCCAAGTTTCTGTAATCTTCGGTATTGTGACCATACCCTTGATGATAGTCACAATATTTTTCCGTCGACCTCTTCTTGGATCCTCCTTTCATAGGAGGGGGCTTCGGGAAGAGCTCGGCGTGGAGCTCAAATATCTCTGCCCTCGATTTGAGCAGATGAGGCGCGTTACCACTAGGGTTTGGCCGAGGTCCTAGCCTGGACTCGATCGGGCCTTTCTTGATCCTTCGAAGGCACTTCGCGATCGGCGCCTCGACCCGGTCATCCGGCTTCTTTCTTTCGACCTCCGCTCATCCTGCATCTCTCTTCTTCCGATCCGACTGCCTCCTTGGCGTGGTTGTCGACCGAGTCCGAGGCGACTAGCCGCCTTCGCTTTTCGGGTGATCTCTTTATTCGGTGCGCCAAGTCGATCCCGTTCTTGAACGCATTGATGATATAGAGATCGTTACTCTCATCAATTTTGAGAGACTCTTTGATGAACCTCGAGGCGAGTTCGACTTGCTTTGTCCCGTCCTTGACGGATAGTGAGCAGATCGGACGAAGGCTGTTGAGGTGGCATCTTTTGGTAGAAGCGCCACTTAAATTGATCCATTAGATCCTGGAAACAATGTATGCTGTTTTGGCGAAGCGAGGTGAAGCAACGTCGGGCGTTGGAGATCAGCATCTCGGGGAATATTTTACACATATGAAAATCCTCCATTCCTCGGTTCGCCATGTTGGTGGTGTAGGCGAAAAGGAAGTCGGAGGGGTCCCCAAGACCATCGTAGGCAGCGATGTTGGGTGCCCTGTATCGCTGGGGCAATGGTGTATCCAGAATTTCTCTGGAGAAAAGAGAGATGATTCTCCCATACCGGTCGAACCTCGGGAGATCGTTGCCATCTCTCTCTGGAGGGGTTGGAGACCGGTAACGACGTCTGTCGTCTCTTGAGGAGGAGTTCGCCGCTCTCCCTCTACATCCCGCCACCTCCCGGGTGGCATGCCGAGGTGGTGGCGACGGGCGGTGCGGGGTGAATGGTTGCGACCACCTCGGTGAGGTGATTGACTTGGCGGCGGGCGATGTACGTGTTCTCGGTGTTGTGCCGAGGTAGCTTTGGTCACCGGTGGGGCGAACGACCTCGGGCGCCGATTACCATTCGGGCACTCGAGAGGTGCTCGCCCGCTTGTCCTCGGTGGAGGAAACTCGAACCGGCCGAGATTGGCGCTGAGAAACTCGAGACACGGCTCGGCCGAGACCTCATGAGACGGTGAACCGCGCATTCACCGGTATTGAGGTCGGCATTTTCTTCCTCATTAGGCGGCGATCACGAGGGTGTATGAGAATGTTCTCCATGTAACCTCGGTGTGTTGTTGCCGGTGGCGTCCGCGATCCTTTCTTTCATGGACTGCGTGACTACCGATCGTCATCTGCGGTTGTTGCCAAGACCGCCGACGGTGCTAAGCGTTTGCACGTGTTCTTGCCATTAAATTGTAGAAAAGCGAAGCTTTTTGTTCAGTTCTTCCCACAGACGGCGCCAATGATAAATCTTGTATATGTAAATAGACGAGATTTAAGAAAAGCAGTAAAGAACACAAGAGTTTTTACGTGGTTCGATCAAGAATGAGATCTACGCCCACGTGGTGATGATCCTCAATACTTTCACTATAAACGGATTACAATGAGTGTATCTAAAAGGCTCTAGTATTCAATAAGTTGCTAACCCTTTTACCGTCGACTTAACCCCTATTTATACATATTCGTGGATCTCTAAAGATATACCGGATCCCTTAATTAATGGGATCAATCTCCTTCCATAATCGACCAAGATCTCCATCAGAATCGACCACCGATCTCCACTGTAACTTGGTCTTGATTAGGGTTTAGACGTGGGCTGGCTTAACCGCGTGAGGCCTCCGGTCAGGCTCGGCCAGTTCGGTTCACCGCCAATGGACCTGAGCAGTTGGGCCATATCCCATCAGTAGGTATCTGAACTAATTGCCATCTTTTATATGTCGACATCTTCCCGTTCGTTGTCAACTTGAATAGCATCAGTGAATCGGATGGAATGATGCGTGAAAATGAAAACAAAAGGCAGATACTCACGTGAACAATCACGCGCATTGTCGACTTTCTTGTCCAACCCATGTTTTATTTCGTGTTCATGAAAAACTCCTGCAGTACATATTTTTGATATGGATTGAATAAAATTTACAATTATCTACAATAGCATGGAAATCATGTAAGATAGGTATTTCCAATTTTCTTGATTCACGGTGTGAATGATATAATTAATCTTAGAGACCATTCTTTAAAATGACTTAGTAGCGTTTCATTTAGAAGCGGAAAAATGAAAATAGAAGAAGTAAATTTAGAGCCTGCATTCTGAATGGATAGATTTCATATAGATAATCCATTTCCGACGAACTTTGAAATAAAAATTAATGTGCAAAATTAGCAACTTGAAATAAATGAAGCACGTAAAAATATAGAAATTCAATCATATCTCTTAGTCAAATAATGAAGTTGAAATAAACATTTTTTTGGGGTCAATTTAATATATAAATTTAAAGATCGTATCACGATGAATTAATTTAAGATTTTTGATATCGGATATTAACCACACTATTATTAAACCAACACATATAAGCATTTTAAGCATCAAGACAGTCAACTAACACTACCAAAACACAAAGTCATTATGATAATTATAAATAAGTTGTGATTCTAGAAAGGACACGTTCTCGACACTCATCATGAGTTGATAACTTCCCTTAACCTTATATTTTTTACGATTTGATGGGACACTTAAAAAAGACTGTAATTTTTTTTTTCTTTTTACGATTTGATGGGACACTTAAAAAAAATAACATTATACTATTTGAAAAAATATTTTAAAAAATATGTGTCATATGAATTCAATGAAATATGACTAAGAAGGTGTTTGACTAAGCTTATAAGCTCTTTAAAACAGTTTATAAATTATTTAGAAGTTTATAAGCTCATGTAAAGTGTTTGATAAAATAAGCTCTTAAACAGCTTATAAGCTTTAAAAATAAGCTACAACAGCTTATAAGCTCCCATAAAAATAAGTAGGTCAATCTCAACTTATAAATAACAGTGAATTTATCAAAATAATCTTACTATGGTTCGTTATTTTCTACATAATACTATTGATTTCATATCTTATCAATTTTCTCTCTCTAACTATGATTTTATCTCTCTAACTCACGATTCTATCTCTAGCTTATAAGCTCAATTATACAAACACTTTGATAACTTATAAGCTTTTGAAACATTATATCTTTTAAGCTCTTGAAATATCTTATAAGCTCTTGGAACTTATAAGCTCTTTAAAATAAGCTTAGCCAAACACCCCTAAGTTAAAGAGAGAGTCTAATATATATTGTTTTATTTGTGAGACTTAAAAAGCAGGGGTAGACTAATAATACAAGGAAATCTGTCATGCCAAGTATAAGATATTTGTATTATTGTATTAGACAAAGAGGGTGGACGTAGTGGAATAGCAAAAGTACTTCACTCGTACACGAGTTTAGTGCCCTTTTCTTTTATTTTATTACAATTTTCTTCCATTTCATTCTTCGATCAATTTATTGTGTTTTAGCTTAATTTACAATTGTCGATAGGTTTATTGTATCCAATTAAGGTTACTAACTAATATATTCTTAATTTTCATTTTTAGTTAATTTTTCAATTATTAGTCAATATAATTATATCTTATATTTGTTTCACAATATTTATTATGAAAATAAAAAATTAAAGATAACTTAAAAATTAAAGATAACTTACACTTTAAAACCTAAACAATTATATTGTTGTAAGAATATCCTGAACCATTAATATGTACTGATTTCTAGTACTAAATATATTTTTGTAATTTTAATGTATAAATATTATATAATAAGATAACTTGTGGAAGAAGCAGAAGTTAGATAGAGACAATAAAGAAAGAAGTAGAAATGAGATACTTTCATATGCTCACCTTTGCGGCTACAGTAACCTTAATACACTTTAGATGGTCACACAAAGATAATAGCAACTAGAAAACAACAAACACTTCAATTGAAAGAGAGAAATTAAAATACTCAAATAACAACTATTAAAATAATGACATAAAAGTGAGTTTACGTCAAATAGCATCACGATTCACGTGTAACTTCTCCATCTTCAATCCCATATTGTGTTGACGTGGTCCAATTCAACATCTCAATTTTATGACATAAAAGTGAGTTTACGTCAAATAGCATCACGTGTAACTTCTCCATCTTCAATCCCAAATTGTGTTGTCGTGGTCCAATTCAACTTCTCTCGACTGCAGTAGCCCAAATATCTTTCTCAGTTGCTTTCCTTTTTTCCAAAATCAAGCTTGAGTTCACAATATGATACTTATAATTAAAGTCACGAACCATCGTAAAATTAACAAACACTATTCCGGAGGTCAATTTCCAATGCCAGAGCAGATGGGTAAATTTGGACTAGAACTTTTTTTTTAATCAATCCTAATATTTTTTTTTAGTTAGAATTTATTATCTAGAAGGAAGATTCAAAAACATATACATAACAAAGTTAAAGCAGAACGGTTGTGACAAAGAATGATGTGAGGCATTTAATATCATTTTAATTTACAATCAGTAATTATAGTTAAACTATATATTGAATTTTCGAGATGAATGGGATTTCAGAAAGCTTGGTCCAAGTACCAAATGGATACTTTAATTATAATGAGTATATGAAGATCTTTTTGACTTGGAATGATTAGGGTAAGAATAAACGAATCGAATTGATGGATTCCGGTCGGTTTCGATCGATTTAGAGTGGGTTTAAATTTCGGTTTGGGATCACTTGAACTCCGGGACCATTTGAACCTTTTAATGAACCAAACTATTTCCATCAGTCAAAATCCCCTAATTCCTTAAAGCTTCCATAACTAAGTGTTTGGATGATTGAGCTTATAAGCTAGAGAAAGAATCGTGAGTTAAAGAGAGAAAATTGACGAGAGGTGAAATCGATAGTGTATATGTAGAAAATAACGAACCATAAAAATGTTATTTTGGTAAATTCACTATTACTTATAAGTTTATGAAAAAATAAGTTGGGTTGAGATATTTATTTTTAGGGGATCTTATAAGCTGTTGGAGCTTATTTTCACAGCTTATAAGCTGTTTATGAGCTTATTTTGCCAAACACTTTGCGTGTACTTATAAGCTCATAAACAGCTTATAAACTGTTTTGAAGAGCTTATATGCTTAGCCAAACACCCTCTTTGTCTTAATCACTATATTGATTTCCAAAAGAGGTACACTAGTGTGTGTGTGTTGGCCTAGTGGTAGAGTGGTTAATGCCCGAGGCCAAAGGTCTCGGGTTCGAGTCCACCGTGACGCAGCCTTTAAAATTTCTGTATTAAATTACCAAAAAAAAAAGAGGTACACTCACTCTGGTGCATCCGTCCTAATTCAAAATATTGTTAATTTGAGATATTATTCAAAAAAATATAATAATATTATCGATTCGCCGATTATATAGAGAAGAAAAAGATGTTGGTGAGAGTTGAAGCCTCTCCTGGGGCCTTATTATGTCTGTCTTGACTCTGTTTAATCAACATACTGATTTCCAAAAGAGGTACACTGACTCCGGGGCATTAATCCTAATTAAATTTTAATATAGTAATTAATTATAATTAAGAATGTTAAAGAAAGCAGTAGCTATCTAGTACTCCCTCCGTTCCTCAATTTTCTTACAAGTTTTTTTTTGGGACATCCCCCAATTTTTTTTTATCTATTTGTGGTAACTATCTTTCCAACTTATTACATTCAATAATATCATTTATTTACATATTTTACCAATATTAAAGAAAAGTTGTTGGTTGCTAGCTAGTTGACATCAAAATACTAAACGTGGCAACTAGCTAGCAACCAACCACTTTTCTTTTTCATAATTTTCAAATCTCGGCAAGGCAAAATGATGGATGGAGAAAATTTGTATCTTATTCTTCTGGAAAACTAGCTAGAATTCGCTCTGTCTCTCTAAACTGTCTTACTTTTCTGCTATTCACACATCTTCATAAAGATCAGAGATAGAGATGGAGATAGAGCGATCATAGATTCCGTTTCTGATTGCTGCCGTGCGCTAGCTAGCTGTTTTAATTAATTTCTATATACCATCATCGTTCACGTTCATCTCCTTTATCAAATCAACAATTCTCTAACACGCCGACTGCACCTATTGCTTCTCTCGTTGATTTTTCTACTTTATATATAGTGAAAATTCATATATATAGTCATTCAAGTTAAGGAATGTCAAATTATAGTCATCAACATAAAAATATCAAATTATAGCCAACTTACTGGCCTTATTGAGACTATTATCACCAAATAGTATCAATATTGTCATTATGATAATTATAAATAAGGTGTGATTCTAGAAACGACACTTTCTCGACACTCATCATGAGTTGATAACTTCCAAGCTTTATGAAATTCCTAATATTCTCTTAAAAATAAAGTTAAAAAGCCACCCTACAAAGGAACGTTTTCCCTAATGCGCCTTACTATTCACATTCTGAATTAGTAAATGAACTTTAACGGTGTGTGTTGGTCTAGTGGTAAAGTGGTTAATACCCGAGGTCAAAGATCTCGGGTTCGAGTCCACCGTGACGCAGCCTTTAAAAATTTCTGTATTAAATTACCAAAAAAAAATGAACTTTAACAATGTAATGCAATTGCAAATAGATTAAAGGATATATCTAACAAAGTTTTTAAAAAATTAAATCGCCAACAAGTAATAGTTTTATTGTCACAAGCTTACAATGAATGAAAAAAAATATGATTGTTAAATCAAATTATTAGCAAGAATATTACCCACTAATAAAAACCAAATGACAATTGGCAAATATAATTAAGAAATAATTAAACAAACAATAAATAATAGCCACAAACCCTAAAACAAATCAATTAAGTGAAACTGGCCATTATCACATATTTTCAATTTCGTCATTTTTTCTTTTATCTAAGATAGGATACCTAAGTTGGCATAAATTTAAGAAACAAACTGAAGATGACTACAAAAAAAGAACTTATGTAATTATATGTAAATAATATCCCTCTGTCAAAATTGAAGTTAAACTAAATACATCGAATTCTGGAGAACTGAATGAATTTTAATAATTTAATACAATTACAAATGATTAAAGGATATATCTAAGATAAATGGAAAACAAATAATTCACCAACAAATACTTAGACCTAACGATAAAATAATATGATTGTTATATCAAATTATTAGTAACAATATTCTAACACTCACTAATTAAAATTAATGAAAATAAAAATAATTAAACAAACAGTACATCATACCACAAAACCTAAATCATATCAATCAAGTGAAATTAGGCACTATCGCATATTTTCAGTTTCGTCATTTTTCTTTGTCTGGGTAAGGAAACCTTAAAAGTTGGCATGGATTTTTAAGAAAGAAATCCAAGAGGACTGCAAAGATACTTCCTTCGTTTTTTAAGTGTCCTATTGGCACTTTTCCTTTGTTTTTTTTTATTAAATATCATAAATCGTAATTCAAGAGAGTAAAATTATGATTAATTTATTATTTTACCTTTATTTAATATTATTGGAATTTGATAATTAGTTGTGTGTTTGTGCATTCATTATGGTATTTAATAAGGTTACAAAAGTAATTAATTTCTTTATTTTTCTTGGTTTGTACGATTTGATGGTAGGTGACACTTAAAAAAGAAAGAAGGGAGTATACTATTTGAAAAAATATCTTAAAGAACATATGTAATATGAATTCAAAGAAATATGACTAAGATAAAGAGAGAGACTAATATATATTGTTTTATTTGTGAGACTTTAAAAGATTGGGTTGACTAATAATACAAGGAAATCAGTCATGTCAAGTACTCACTCTGTCCTATTTAAAATGTCTTACTTTTCTTTTTGGATTGTCCCATTACAAATGTCTCATTCCATTTTATGAAATAATTATCCCTTCAAAAAGTGTGGACCCTACCCACTTTTTAACACTTTAACTACTTTATACATTTCTCATAAATATCCGTACCCAAAAGAAATGAGACACTTTAAACGGGACGAAGAGAGTATAAGATGTTTGTATATTGTATTAGACAAAGAGGGTGGACGTAGTGGAATAGCAAAAGTAGTTCACTTGTACAAGAGTTTAGTGCCCTTTTCTTTTTTTATTACAATTTTCTTCCATTTCTTTCTTCGATCAATTTATTGTGTTTTAGCTTAATTTACAACTGTCGATAGGTTTATTATATCCAATTAAGGTTAATAACTAATATATTCATAATTTTCATTTTGGTTAATTTTTCAATTATTAGTTAATATAATTATATCTTATATTTATATCACAATATCTATTATGAAAATAAAAATAAAAATAAAGATAACCTACACTTTAAAACCTAAACAATTTATATTGTTGTAAGAATATCGTGAACCATTAATATGTACTGATTTGCAATATTAAATATATTTTTTGTAATTTTATTGTATAAATATTATATAATAAGATAACTTGTGGAAGGAGCAAAAGTTGGGTAGAGAGAATAAAGAAGTAGAAATGAGATATTGAAATGAGATATTTTTCATATGCTCACCTTTGCGGCTACAGCAGCCCTAACACATTTTAGATGGTCCCACAAGATAATAGCAACTCGAAAACAACAAACACTTCAACTGAAAGAGAGACAAATTAAAATACTAAAATAACAACTATTAAAATAATGACATAAAAATGAGTTCCCCCAAATAGCATCATGATTAACTTCTCCATCTTCAGTCCCAAATTATGTTGATTGGTTCAATTCAACTTCTTCAAGACTCCACCTTTACTCTCGACTGCAGTGGCCCATATATCTTTCTCAATTATTTTTCTTTTTCAAAAATCAAGCTTGAGTTCACAACATAAGACTTATAATTAAAGTCGGGAACCATCACAAAATTAACAAACACTATTCCAGAGGTCAATTTCCAATGCCAGAGAGATGGGTGTTGGAGTATGAAGCGTGAATGGTGGATCCATGTTTTTTAGGCCAGACAAAACCCTAATGAGTTTAAAATTAGAGTTTGATTATTATCTATTTAAGAATTCAAAAAGTTCTTAAATTGTTACGATTGGATTAGATTCTATTTTCAAAAATTCACTTACTTCAATTCGATTATTTTCCAGACTAAATTGGAACTGAATAATCGAATATTTATTCAAAGTATATCACGTTGAATCTTTCCTATGCTAGCTAGACACCTGGCTGACAGAACCCATCCACGTGGCATTTATTAACAGTGACACGTTGCATCAGCACAAGAGATTATGCTCATAAAAAGCGCGTGCTTTCCTCGATCCTCCATTGGACAAGAAATAGCTACCGTTTGTAATGCTAGCTTATCTGGAAAGGGAAAGATCGTTCGACGACGACTCGATAACTTATTTCTTCATTAAATAGTATTTCATCTGTTCAATTTAAAATGTCTTATTTTTCTTTTTGGATTATCTCATTACAAATATCTTATTCTATTTTTAGAAATAATTATTCCTTTAAAAAGTATGGGTTCTATACACTTTTTAACTCTTTATCATTCTCCGAATATTCGGTATCCAAAAAGAAAAGTAAACAGTTTAGATGGGATGGAGGAAGTACTAACTTAGTTTAATACTATTTCTCCACGTGTGTTAAATGGTGAATGGTATGCGCGTCGCGTTTCACAGCACACTGCCAATTCTTCGCGTAGAGCTGCCACACGTCAACCCGTTACGTGAGCTGCCACACGTCATGTCCCGCATCACTTTAAATTTATCATAGTATTTAATTATTACGCCTCACCCACAATTTAAACTCCAATTTTTACTTTTGATAAAAAGGTTTCTAAACATACGTTGAAATAATCTTCTTGATAGATTACTTTTTAAACACGATTTAACATCAATGACTATAACCCAAATTGTTGCATTACTCAACACCAATTCCTACAATTACATAATTTCAATTAAAATAAATTTTGTCTATAGTAAATTCTCAACCATACACTCATGAACTAAATTAAATATAGTAATATTATAATTTCTACGAACTTAATTGAACTTAATTCAATGAGTTAAAAGCCAATAAATTTGAAATAAATATAATAATATTATATCAGTATATGGAACACGTAGTATATTACTTTCTCTGTCCACTATATTTGTTCATTTAATTTCATTTCGGTACGTCCATAAAATTCGTTTATTTTCTTTTGTAGATATGGACCTCACCCAAAAGTCAATACTTTTATCCATACCTAAACCACTTACAAAATTAAAAGATGAGTGACACACATAAAGAAAAAAAAGGTAGATATTATGTTAACAGTAACGAACAATAGGTTACTCCAATATGTTTCTAGATAATTTATTTAAGAATCCCTAAATATACATACGTTCTTTTTCATTTAGTACACTCAAATTATTTGCACTTGAGATTCTAAAAATGAAATTAAATAGAATATAGCTTTATATATCATTTTTTTAATATAGATTTACAACTTAATACATCAAATTGAATGTACCAAGATTAGGAAATATCGAAAAAGACTTGGAACCGGGCCACCAATTAAGGCCCAATTGAGACGAGAAAATCAACCGAGCCATTGATAAGTTAAAATTATATGTCATATTTTCTAGATCATGTTTATTGAGGGCATGTTTGCTAGCCTACATAGTTAGGTATCAAAAGCATTACCTAAAATATTAAAAATACTGTGTGTGTTGGCCTAGTGGTAGAGTGGTTAATGCCCGAGACCAAAGGTCTCGGGTTCGAGTCCACCGTGATGCAGCCTTTAAAATTTCTGTATTAAATTACCAATATATATATATATATATATTAAAAATACCATATCAAATTTTTAACTTGACGATCCCGAGTCCCGAGTTTAAATATGGATCATAGATTTTTACTCGTGCGGTTCTTGTGTGCCAAGTCAAAATTTTGATATCGAAATCTTAATTTAGTGATAGTTTTGAAAAAATATTAGAAGCCGACAGGTCTTTTTCATGTGTATATTTTAAAGACAAAGAGCTTTTTGCAAAATACGCCAAAGTTGAGGCTATGAATTAATATTAACAATATGGTAAATAAGTATTAGCAAAATAAAGCACCTGTTAAATGTCATAATGAATTAATAATTTTTAGTTCTTACTAAGATTCTACTTTCTCATACACTAAGTTAAGTTACGAACTATTAGAGTCTAAGAGGGTGCTTGGCTGAGCTTATAAGCTCTTCAAAACAGCTTATAAGGTGTTTAGGGGGTTTTAATTTGTTACAAAATATTTGACAAAATAAGCTACTAAACAACTTATAATCTGTGAAAATAAGCTCCAACAGCTTATAAGCTCACCTAAAAATGAGTTGCTCAATCCCAATTTATTTTTTCATAAGCTTATAAACAACCACAAATTTACCAATATGACCTTATTATAGTTCGTTTTTTCCTATATATACACTACCAACTTCACTTCTCGTCAATTTTATCTCTCTAACTATGTTTTTCTCTCTCTAACTCACGATTCTTTCGCTAGCTTATAAGATCAATCATGCAAACACTTTAACAACTTATAAGCTCTTAAGACATTATCTCTTATAAGCTCTTGAAACATCTTATAAGCTATTGAAGCTTATAAGCTCTTTAAAATAAGTTTAGCAAAACACCCCTAAGGGCGGGTTAGTTTCATCACTCCAACAACAATCATTGTCCACGGAATATCCACCATTTTCAATAGTAAACTGACAGAAAACTTCAAATTAAAAGCAAGAATCTAAGAATTAAATTTGCAATCTAATCAGAATGAGCATGGATTGGAAGGATTTGGGCATGGATGGGAAGAACCTGGAATCTGTTAAATTTTCGTTTCTTAATAGGGTATATTATGAACCCAATAAGTGAATGAGAAAGAATAGATGATGAAATAAAAATAAAGTTTGCCATGGACATTCCTTTTGATGCTTATTTTCATGTTGAAATTATTAATCGCTATTGATACATGCTAATTACTAAGTTAAATATTCAGTGGGTTAATTGAGTAATCACCAATTCAAAAATACATATACGATTAATCTAAATACTTAGAGGATTTAATTGTACGATTTATCTTTTGAAGTTATTATTATCTTGAGATCTAAGGGAGATTGGATTTATGCTAATCAATTATTACAAGACTTGTCAAGAGAGAGGTTGTGGTTATTATGTGATCCCCACATGATTTGAAATAAGTTATAATAAATTCTTCCTTAATTAAAAAACAAAGTCAAAAAATTAAAAATTCAAGAAATGAAAATGAAAATTAAAAAAAATAATAATGAAAGAAACACAAATAATCTAAAAGAAAAGGTTTTAAAAAAAGAAACTGAAAGAATCAAAAGGAAATAAAAAAAATTGGAGAAAAATGTATTGTTTAAACAACAAAAGCATTTGAAATAGGACAAAAAATCTAAAAGAAACTAAAAATATCGAAAGGACAAAAAGAAAAAAGGAAAAAAAGCAAAGAGGAAAATATATCGTTTAAACAGCAAAAAGCATTTAAATAGAAAAGAAAAATATAGAAAACAATTTAAAATCTGTTTTTAATCAATCTCAAATATTAATTGATTATAACATTTATATTTCAAATCTATTCTTACATATTATATATAAAATTAAAGCTTTAAACATGATCTTTAATATAGGATCCACATTGAATAATTTAATTTAAAATTAAAGCTTTTAACACGAGCTTTTTATAATACTATATAAAAAGAATATTTATATAATATTATGTATTATAGGCACAAAAATGTGTGTCTGATGAGTCAAAACCTATCAAATGACCGATCTAAATCGTAAACATAGCAACATGTTTTTTTTTTAACCGCATTAATGAAATTTGATGTCATATTTCCATATTAATGATGGATCTAAAATGAATATAGTATGATAAAACCAAATAAAAAATTATTACGGCGACTAGATTATACGTTTTCTCATATTCAATTATCCGTTATAGTTTAGACAAGTCTAAAAATATCGAGTCCGAAACCAACCTATATCTACTCATTAGGAATCACAAAAGTGAACCCCTTTAAGGTAAAAGGTTCATTTACATAGTTCAAGCTTCTTTTGCACAATTTTAGTAGTAAAGGACACCTTTTACAAAAAAAAATTAAGAACGAATCCGGACTTGTTTGACAAACATTTGTCTATTTTTTATAATTCCCTACAACTCTAATCATAATCCACTCCATTTTCTTGATTACAATTATATTTCATCTCTATTTGATTTTACTAATTACAAGGATCTAGCTAATTTAACTTTTATCGACACCCTGAATACATTTTTTTATGGCATCCATGTCAGGATTATCATAAATGTAATTAATTAATGAAGAATCCGTTATTATTTATGCCACTAAATAATTATGTTCTTTATTTCCTTTTAATACATATTCATGTTATCTAGGAAAAAAAAATTATGTTCTTGTTAACACATTCTTCTTTCACATATGCTAAATCAAATTATGAATTATTAGAGCATAACTGCAGGTTAATTTCAATTCCCTAAAAATGGGTTAAATTAAAGAGAGAACCCATTGGAAACACTCAAACACAGAACAAATGAGAAGTACTATACATCGGTTACAAGTTTAATAAGAATCTGTACAACTCTGCAAGTAAATTAGGAATGTTTATTGTTTCTTTGAAACATATACACGTTGTATTTGTAGTTCGTAGATTTTATAATCCTAAAGAAATGGATCTTTCAAATAGGCTTTAACGCTTCAAATTTATGTAGAATGGGGTCACTTGACCCCCCCCACCTCACTCTCTTCGATCCCAAAGCTTCATCAACTATGGACCGTTTGAACCTTTAATTTGAACCTTTTAATGAATCATTCTATTTCCGAAATCTCCCAATTCCTTAAAACTTCCATAACTAAGTTGTGATGATGACATGTGAGATATTACATTGGAAATTTCGTGTGTGTGTATTATAATACATATATATATTAACCCACATAGGGATGTCAGCGGCGGATTTTACGGCAAGGAACCAATAAATTAGTATTGGTTCGGTTGCGACCACTTCCATAAACACGGATTCGGACCATCAAGTTATGGTTAGGATCGAGATACCCATTCTTGGCGGTTACCGTTGGGCGCTACACCCAAATCCCCAAAATTTTCAATTTCATATTTCAAATTTCAACAAAGGAAAAGTCTTTATTGGACTAAAATATAAAATATATTATAAATAAATATAAACGTATTTTGAACATAGTCGTATTTTGATTTTTGAAAAATTAACGTATTTTCGTCCTTGTATCGTATCGTATTTCGTCGGCCCATAAGAAAAATCTTTTCAAAGTATTTTTCTAATGTTGCCGGCCAAATGACATCGATTTCCGCATGCCACAAATCATCTAGACCTCCGCCTAAACTATTTGCTACCTTAATTAAATTCTCTAGTCCACTGGATTAAGAATTAAATTTGTAATTGTTATACATTTATATGACAATTCTCTCTTTTTATTTCATTTTATTTACAATTTTCATCGTAGTAGTGGGAAAATTGTGAGGATTTTATCAAACACAATCACATGCAATCGATATGCGCGAAAGCTTTCTAGTATAACAAGTATTTCAACTAATTATAACTTTAAAAAGTAATAAAATATAATTTTAGAAATATAATTAAAAAATAGTAATTTAAATAATAGTGTAATTTATTTTATAAAATTTACTTATAAATAACTAAACAATCAATCGATAATTGATACAAAAATTAAATTAAAAAAAATTGTAAGTGTTAATATTGTAAATGATATTATCTTAAAAATTCAAATTTTGATTTTCTTATACCCATTATAAATCAACAATGGAATCTAAAATTAATTCACATATAAAGATTAGAATAAGTTTAAATAAATATTACCTATAGTATTATAATAAATTTATCATAATCTTTTAAAAATTTTGATCAATCATATTAATTTACATATAAAATTTTATTTTATATATATATATATATATTATTTTATATCAATGTAAAAGAACTTATAGAAAAAAAGGAAAGAACAAAGTAGAGAAATAAAGAAAAGGAAATTAAAACAAAAAAACAAAAAAAAGCACCCAAAAGGATTCGAATCGGGCCACTTGGGAGAAATTCAACACTGTAAACCAACTCACTAAAATACGTTTATATAAATAGATATATGGTAGTAATCTTTTTGAAAAAAAATAAAAAAATAACGTTGTCATGTAAGTAAACATTTTTTGGTTAAATACCTTCAGGATGTAATATGCAGTCACAAGATGTGTTTGTAAATTAATTAATATTTCGTAATTACACTCAAATGTAAAATGCTCTTACAAAAAAGTGGATATGTAATGCTCAAATTTAAAAAATAAAAATAAATAATCGACCGATCCGACCGAACAGACAAAATGGGCGCGGCTGAATCGGTCCGGTTCAAGCGGTTCTAGAACCGGAACCGGAACCGCTACTGTTCTTTAAAATTTAATGAACTTTGAGCAGTTCGCAGTGGTTAGGGTAAAGACCGCCAGCCGTTGACATCCCTAACCCCACACTTATTAACAAAGAACAACCAAACCTGCTCTCTGTCTCTCACACACACAATGCCACAGAGCTCAAGAAACACCCCATCTACAGCCCAAACCTGTGCCTCGCGCAGCTAAGCACCGCATCAGCTACAACATTCCAATTCCTCGCCGCCTTCTTCATCTCTGCTTCTTCGCCATTTCACTCCCACGCTGCCATATTCGCCACCGTTTCCGCCCATCTCAACGCCGGATGCATCGCTGCACGCCGCTATATCTCCCGTTCCGCCGGACTGCAGTTCATCGATCACTTCAACCGAACCTTCGCCTCCGCAATTTTCATTCTCCAATCATTCCTGAAGCTCAAATATCAGGCCGTCAACGATCATACCTGTTAAAAATGGTACATAGAAATGCAAATGAAACGAAAATAATGTAAGATGAAAACCGATGTAAGAGTTGGAATCTTTCTCCACATAGAAATGCAAATGCAACTGTGGTTTCAAACACTCTACATCGGACCATTCATTCTTCCATATGCGGCAAAATGGGAAGCTTCTCCTGGTCCTTGTGTATGTGGATGACATACTTCTTACGGGGGAAGATCCTGCTCTTGTGTCACACCTAATCCAAGATCTGTCATCTCAGTTTGCTCTCAAATCCCTCGGCACTGTGAATTACTTCTTGGGTATTCAAGTCACGAAAAACACCACACATTCATATTTTCTTAACCAATCCAAATACATCCGTGAACTCCTCCTCAAGACAAATCTTCTAGAT
This sequence comes from Salvia rosmarinus, assembly GCA_036937905.1. Classification (NCBI taxonomy): domain Eukaryota; kingdom Viridiplantae; phylum Streptophyta; class Magnoliopsida; order Lamiales; family Lamiaceae; genus Salvia; species Salvia rosmarinus. The sequence goes on from CM072822.1 coordinate 5,022,918, forward strand.
TGCAAACCAAAACCATCCCCTTACGACTTAGGCACAAAACTCCACACGAACGACAGTCCCCTCTTCCCGAATCCCACACTGTTTCGAAGCATTATAAGCACACTACAATATCTCACCATTTCACGTCCTGATATTGCATTCATGGTAAATAAACTCAGTCAATTTCTGCATAATCCCAATGAATTTCAGTGGAAAGCTTGTCGACGGTTAATTAGGTATCTCAAGGGTACTACGCACTAAAACTTGGCTTTCCATCCGTCCATGCCTCTCGACCTTAAAGCCTTCTCGGATGCGGACTGGGCGGGGTTGATCGATGACGCAAGTCTACAGGTGGATTTTGTGTGTTTTTAGGTTCGAATTTGATCTCTTGGAGCTCCAAGAAGCAGAAGGCAATGTCACGCAGCTCTACGGAATCCGAATATCGTGTTCTAGCGGACACTGCTGTTGAGGTTATTTGGGTACAATCTCTTCTTCAAGAAATCGGGATCAAGCTTCGTCAAACTCCTGTCCTGTGGTGTGACAATAAGAGCGCTACTGCCATAGCATCTAATCCTGTCTATCATGCCAGAACAAAGCACATCGAGATTGACACTCATTTAGTACGGGACAAGGTGCAGAAGAAAGAACTCGAAGTATGCTATGTTCCAACTGAGGATCAAATCGCAGATATTTTTACCAAACCTATTTCTGTTGTTAGATTAGGTCACTTGTTAGAGAGTTTTCCCATTGAGAAAGGATAGCTCGTGTTGAGTATGGGTTATATTAAAGATGTTGTAACAATGCAGAGGTGCTGAATAGTCTAACGTCCAAAACTGAATTTGTTAGATAGAGTTAGTTTGTTAGAATTAGTTACATAGTAGTTACGTATTCTGTTGTATTTAAAACCGTGTGGCACATGCATGCAAATGTGCTATAAATACTGTACAAATCAGATCAATAAAAGTCTTCTCATCTTGCTGTGGTTTATCTTTGCGTTATACATTTTGACGTTAACACCTTCTAGCCGTAATTAAATTAATTAAATGGAAGAAAGTGATCTCGTTGGAAATAAATTGCAAACATGTTTTCTTCCTATGTTATGAGTTATTCCAACCGTCTTTTTTACAATGTTTCATTTTTATTTTTATTTTATTGTCTCATTATAAATATTTCATTTCATTTTAAGAAATAATTATCACCTCAAAAATATAAATCACATCCATTTTTATCTTTTTAACTACTTTATACTATTCTCTTTAATATCCGATACTTTAAAAGCGACGAATGGAGTATTTCTTAAAGCGACGAATGGAATATTTCATAGATAAAAGGACAAAATTAATTACTTATTTGAATATCTTCATTATGAAATCAAGAAGGTAGCAGCCAAGATTTGTCCGACACAGCGCCGTTCCTCGGTCGTCCTTGCTTCCTCGTCAAAGCTTGCAGAACAAGCCCGGAGGGATGCTTTTGGGAGGCAGTCCGATGGTCAAGTCAGTCATATGTTAAAAAATAGAAAATATAATTTCTGTGGATGTATGATAACGGTAGAGCCGTAGAGGGAGAAAGAGGGAAAGAGAGTGACGTGGTTGATCTAGCCACAATAAGAGGTGGTGATAAGACAGCTGCATTACTGCTGCGTGAGTCCATTGGAGGTAGCTGCCGACGAAACTCAGGGAGCCATAGCTCTCTGGTTGAGTAGGATTCTCAAAATCGGCACTCAGAAAGAGTGAGTAGAGGGGCTATTGGCTTCATAGGAATTGAAATCATGGGCGGATCTGCGAAAGCCGTAAGACCATGTTTATCGGTGACAAAATTGACAAGGTGGTCGAACGCCACATAAGTAAATGCATTAAAAGAAAAAAACAATTGAAATGGTAGTCTGAAGGGGTGTTCGAACAGATGAAAAATCAGACCACACTTGGTCTCTCTCTCTCTCTTCCTTTTTCAACCAATGGGATGGAGACACTTGTCTTCATCCTATTTGTTGTTTAAATTAGAATGGTATATATGAATAAAATTGAAATAATTTTGTATAATATATATATAAAAATAAAAATATACTAAAATTTATATTTTTCATTCTCTATAAATAGAGACCAGTCTTGATATATTTTAACACACCTAAAAATTTCTTTTTTTCTTAACTTGTATCCTTAGGGCGTGTTTGGTAGCAGTGATAAGCCCAAGATAGCATAGGTATCTTGGCATTTCCACTTGTTTGGTATCCAAAATTCATATATGGGGAGCCCGCGTTAAACAGCCGGCCCGGGCTTAAATCACTGTTTGACAAAGCTTACCCATCACCTGCTCGACTCAAGATAGCATATAACGAGCCCTTATCCTATCCGATCAATGACTATTGTACCCCTGTTACCTTTTGTTTCAAAAATTGAATGCGACAGCCCCCATCTTCACTGTTCAAGTAAATTAGCAGGAAGTTTTTACTTCATTTCGACTATTTGATCTCAGGCACTGCAGAAGATTCTGAATTTCCTAGAACGAAGCATACATTTTACTTCTAGATGGACCAATTTTGTTTTTGTATAATATATCCAAATTAAAATACGCTCATTCACTCATTCAAGATTAGTAAAACCTTTCGAAGCCTCACAAGTGCAAATCTGAAAGTTCCAATCATCTTGCCTGATGAAGGTACCGAGACTGGGATGTAGTATTCTATGATTCTCGGTACCGAGACTGGTACCGCGAATGAAAAAGAAATCAATTCCAATTTTCTGCCAATATTCATACTTACACAGAATCATCTTGTCAATAGAGGATGCGAGCCAATAAGGAAGCCCAAGGTTCCCAAACTTTGACAAACACAAGGTTGTGGCTGATCCAGATCCTTCATTGAATTTAACCACTGTCTGGCCAACTTCCGTGATAAACTAATGAACATCTATCCTCAAAAAAATTTCAATCCCCAAAGAAACAAATTAAAATAAGTACCAGTCTCGGTACCTTCATCAGGCAAGATGATTGGAACTCATCGAACTGAAGAACAGAACAAAGCTTTCGATCTTCTCGCAGCTTCAGAGTGGACGCCCCTTTTCAGCTCTTCTGCTCATAAAAGCTAGTTGGAGAAGAAAGCCTATGTAGTACGTATGGTAGAAATAAAAGTTAGGATTTTTTTTGTCATTTTTTATTTCTCATAGGGTTACTTTTGTCATAGTTAATCTTTATCTATAGTTTTAACTAGTGTACCAAACAAACAAGTTTGCTATCTATATTTTATATCTTATCTACCAAACACTAAAATACGATATCAATCTCACATTATCTACGATACACATCTATGTCTTATCTATCTTGACATATCTAAACATATCTACCAAACGAGCCCTTATTATCTTGTTCTATATTTTTCTATGGCTCAAGGTAATAACCCTCATTACAATTCTCAAGATTTTGATTTTTCTAATGATTATCATCCCAGCCTTGAAAATAATGATTTCATATACTCTACGAATAGGATTGCAACTATAGTGCTATATGAAAACTAGGAATCAACTTGATAGAAGCTCACATCGCTCTTCTTTACGACTTGATCGAGCATATATGGTAAAAATTCGACGATCAGAATTGATTGCGTAATTTTCTTATATTTATTATTTAACGTTTATCAGTTTCGTATTTAGATTATTGTAACTTAGGGACTTACTTTGCTTATTTTGTATTTTGCCAAGTTTTTTTCTATTTTATATCAATTTATCGTTTTGTGTTTTCAATATTTATCCAACAATAATAGTTTATGTAATTTATTTAAAGTATCGATCAATTATATTATGTATAATTAAAAATAATAAAATATAAATTTAAAATTAAGCGGTTGGATGGTCGGATGGTCATTGATAAACCATAAAAAATGGATGTGGTGTTGTTGAATGAAAATTAAAATAAAAGTAGGAGAGAGAAATTAATAAAATATTAAAGTGGTTAGATGATTGAATTTTTAGGTGGTTGTTGATAAACATGATCTAAGAGATGATCCCATTGACTTCATAAATCCATGGAGATAGAGTCGCACTCTACTGATTCCGTTTGTCTCTCTCTTTCTACATATTTTAATTGGCCCTCCCTTGGTCCAATTGGTGAAAATGAGATTCGACTCTAAATCTATTAACTTTTAACCAATTGAATTTAACCGACATTTTAATAATTGACCTCACGTATAGAAGCAAGTTGGCATATAAAACAAAATAGGGCCTCATCTCCATTGAGTCGCCTTCTGTATGTAGTCTATCCCAACTTATCCCAAGGAGGCTAAGGTGTTCAATATTCCTATTCTTTGGATTGGGTTTTGTTGCTCAGTGGGCCTTATTAGGCTAGGCCCATTAGTGCTGTTTTTATCCTTATCAAGTTGGATCTTTGATTCTGACTATTTGATTGTTGGAACATGTATTTTAATTAAAGAAATTTTAGGAATATCCTATGAGCTTAGCTTAATTGGTTAAGAACTAGTAGATTGGGACACTTCGTGGTATAATTCAACAGTTAAAGTAGTAGATGGAGCTTCATTTTGGAATAGAAGATCGATGGTGTCCTGTGTTCTATATTTCATCTCATTGTTTTAACTGTAGTTTAAGTACTACTAAAGTGAAATATTAGACTACATTATTATTCGGTGTGAGAATTGGCTTCATTGCTCTTGGATAATGTTACTTCAGTATCTAGTTGATTAATAAAAGGTATTATCCAATCTGAAAAAATAAGTGAAATTATATTTGAGGATGCCAATATTCTACTCTTATATATCGTGTCTTGGGTTGTTCTCTTTCTTTCTTCCCTTTTTTTTTTTTTGTATCGTGAACCCGCACCGCTATTCCTTAGTGCAAGTGGGTAGAACCCCAGCGGTCCCCGCTGCAATAGCGCGCAAACACACAGGATGTAAACCACACTTGAAAACCAGGTGAGGCAGTCAAACCCATAGAGGCGTTTGGTGGGGTTGAACTGTGACCTCTCCATGCGAACCCACCTAACCATCGGCGGTCCCTAGGGACTTTCTTCCCTTTCTTTTCAGGCGTTTGTTGCTTCTTGCTTTTGGGCAACTTCCTATGAACAGTTTTTTGGTATCTAGGAGTGGGAACGGTTCGGTTTTGGTTAATGGAACAAAAATTTTCTGTTAATTGAACCTAATTTGCTTGAAAAGAAATCGAACCGATTTAGATTTTTGGTTAGCCGAAAATCGATATGTGACGATTCGATCTTTGGTTATTCGAAAAATCCAAATAAAATTATTTAATAATTAAATAATATTAATAAAAATCAGAATTTTATCAAAAATAATTAAAATTATAATTAAAAATAAAATCAATTTTTCAGTTCTGAACAAATCGGTTATTGGTTAACTAACCGTAAAAAAATTCACTCTGGAACTGAACACCGAACTTGAACCAAATTTTCGATTTTCGATTAACGAAATAGTTTGGTTCCGATTCGATACGATCATAACCTAGAATTGGACACCATTTAGACAACCCTATTGCTATCGATAGCAAAGTTTTTTGGGGTCGGTACCCAAATTAATAGTAACACATGATAATTAATAAAGTTTGATAAAATCAACAAACATAGTCATATTGTATGAAACTCATTGATAATACTCAGGCCCGATCACCGGAACGGGGCTATCAATTATCGGGCCCGTATTAGCTATAAATAGCTGGTGAGAAGATCAAGGTATGCTCACATGGCGTCTGCTGCCCAACTGGATGCGAAAATAAGCCCAGTCCAGTAATAGGTCCAATATATCATATGATCCACTTAATAACCATATTATTTAAATTTGATATATTATAAACGCAAAAAATTTGTTCCAAATCAGCTGATAGCTCAAAGCTCATACAACGGGATCGAGAAAAATCACAAACATATCGGTGTGTTCGAAATGGTCTGATGGATCTGGTTCAGATATAAGAGTCTTACGATATCTTGTTTACACAGTTTTTTCATATACATCGTAATCAAGACAAATTCAAAACTTTAAGTCCGAAACTATATTCATATCCATTTATCTATAGCTCTTCAAAATTATGAAAAAATCTATCTAATATATAAACATACTGTATAATTAACCAGTGCATATATCCAGACATATATATATATATATATATATATATATATATATATATATATAGGGAGGTTAACGTGAGAACCATTTTATTGTGAGCGTGAGAACCAAAAACGATGAATTCACGGTGAAAGTTGATGAATCATTGGGAAAATTATCGAATCCAAAAAATAGAATTTTAGTCCTCATGGGATTCGAACCCGTGTGAAAAATTTGAATTTTTGAATTCATTAACTTTATCAACGGATTCATCAACTTTCACAACAATTCATTTGGTTCTTAGTTTTAGGATAAGAATGGTTCTTATTTGAACCAACTCTCTCTCTCTCTCTATATATATATGGGGCCATATCTAGGGGTGCTAAGGGAACTTCAGCACCCCCAATCGATTTTAAATTTTCTATCTTTATGCATATTATTTTGACAAAAAAAACCATATTAGCTTTTGCCAAACTACTTTCCTACGTCCCCCATGCATGTACATGTGAATCACAGAAGTGAACCCTTTTGACTTGGGTTCGTTAAGACAGTTCAAAACTTCTTTAGTGATTTATAGTGAAAGAAGCTTTCTACAAACACCTTAACAACGAATCCACCACTTGTTTGGCAAACATTCGTCCATTTTAGTTCTCTCACTTTCTTACAATTCTAATTATAATCAGCGCCACTTTAGTAAAAACATGTTTATCCCATAAGACATACATTTGGTGACATATATACTATCTCCGTTCCAATTGTTCTTATTAGTTTTTTGTTTTCAATACATCTTTCAAATTTATTTCTATTCATTTATGTATACTATTCCACCAAAATATCATACTTTTTTAGAGAGAACAAATTTTAATATATGATCACATGAATTTATGAATCTAGAATGTAATTTATAAACCAAATCTAGGGTAATGTCGATATCAAACAATCTACCTTGAATTGGTTAATATACAACATTATTCAATTTGGTGACATGTAGTCAGATTGGTGTGGGCTTTCCCCTGTTTTATTGTTATTGTAATTATTAAAATTTGGACACAATTAGTGTCGGCTTCTAGTCAAATGTCCACGATCAGTTCAAAATTACACGCAAGATACCGTCTCGAATCCTTTGATTTTTAATTGGTGGGTATGCTTAAATTTAATTATTGTGGTTATGGATGTACACGTTTTAATTCATTTGATAGAGAACATTATATATGTTAATTGATATATGGAGAAAAAATCTCAAAGAATAATCAAAATATGGTTGAATTGTTACATAATTGGAGTCATCGACTTTCTTGTTTTCAATTTCAAGAGAAAGTCTCATGCTAGAAATTTGGAGCCATATGCCCCACAAGCCGTAATGCAAGACATAGTTTGATTATTTTCCACAACAATACTACTTTATTTCAATCTTTATATATAGGGACACAAATATTGATAATTTAATAGTTCTATATGCAAGATCCTGTCAAATTGCGGCTGCATTTGTTTTTGCCAATCATGTTTTTCAATTTGTCCTGTTATGAAGAAATTTAGGATTTCTTAGCTCACAAAATTGGATGACCAAATGCTTCTTCCATTATTTTCCCTACCGCATTATTATTTGTTGTTATTATTATTATTATTATTATTATTATTATTATTATTATTATTATTATTATTATTATTATTATTATTATTAATTTTAGGAATTGGAACGTAGCTAGAGAGATTATTAATCGATTATTTTATTGTCAAATTAGAGCAAATTGTCAAGAAAACCTTTTTCTAAAGGTTGTATTTCGACGTGTCATTTACTGATTTTGATCATTAGTTGGCTAATGACCATCTGGTTCTTCATTGTTCTTTCGAAATCATCTTTAATTAGTCAAAAATATGTGTCAAATTGGATACCGAACTTTTATTTTCTTGCAAATATGGTGCTATCAATTTTTACCCTTATATATGTAGGTAAATGCTTGATTATTTACCCACACATACAAACATGCTTAGGCAAAGATCTTTCTTTACATGTAATTAAGGGTGGCTACAACAGCAAAGAAATCCAATTTTTGAAAGTTAGAAACTGGTTTCCAATTCCTACAATGGGTATAGAAAAATTAAAATTTGGCTCTCACTAGGCTCCCGCAGATAATGATGCAACATTTTCTCTTTCCTTTTTTTTCATCTTTTTTTCAATTACTTTTTTCGTTTTATGTCCGCGCCACATTTTTTTAAATACGTTTTCATTTCAGTTTTTCTTATTCTAGTAATATAATTGCACTCCTATTTTATGAATGTAATTTCATTTTTATTTATTAGTCATTAAAATGAAATATTTAAGTTAATTTTTTTAAGTTGTTCAATTTATAATTTAAATATATAATTAATCAATATACAGATATATAAAATAGCGTATATTTTAGTTGGATTCGATTGAAAGTTATTCGCACTTTGGGGTGGGACTTGTGGATAAGAATTTAATTATATAGTAGTAAGTACCAGTAAAATATGACGGTTTAGAACTTTCTACATTGACAATACGGATTACGGAATAGGGAATAGGTAGTTTCACACGACACGTTTTCCCATTTCTTTAAATAATTCCCCTTTCCTGCTGAATTTTCTATTATTCCAATGTCCGACTTCACTGAATCATTCCACAATCTCACTACATCTGTAATTTCTCTACTCTTAGCATTTTTGCTACTGAAATACCGCGCCAACGATTCGATGCAAACCCCAATCGCCACGCATCCCACAGTGCTCGTAGCCGCTTCGAGCTTTATCTTCTACTACTGTCTCCACGTCTTGCTGCTCCGATCGAGAAGCCGCTTTGCTGCGGTCGCGGAGCATTTCTTGGTCTGGTCTGGCTACGCCACGGTGGTCGCTCTCGCGGCCGCCGTATTCCCCGACCGGGCTAGCCCTTTCCTGTATGCGATCTTCGGCTTGCTATCAGCAGGTGAGATGGTTTCGTGTTGTTTACCTTTACAGCTTGTTTACTTTGAGGATTTAATATGTCAAGTTTAGCTAAATAAAACATTTTCTATTTTATTTAGGGATACGTTACATGTTCAAGGAAATTTATGAATCTACCAAGTTTTGTCTTAGACTACATTTATGCATGATCCAATCCAACTCAATCTTTAAATAAAATATTTATTTCTCTCTCGTGAACATACACACAATCTATAACTCAATCTATCTTTATCATTTTAATATTCCATCAATGACACCTACAAAACTAAAATATATATTTTTTGCTTTATTTATAAATACTTATTAAAAACTGGACCCAAGAAGAATAATTGTGATGATTTAGATATATTATCAGATGATAGAAAATATGTGAGATAAAAAAATTTGAGAAATGAGAAAAAAGAGAATTTTAGTTTGTTTGTCAAACTATATATCAATACTATACTCTTATTTATAGAGGAGAGAAAAAGACGAATTTTAATATATATTTATACATATATATATATATTTAATTTTTTTAATGTACAATTATATTCCCTCCATCCTTGATATAAAGTTTTAGCTTTTGTCGACACAGATGTTAATAAATGCAATAAATATAAAGTGAGTAGAGAATGAGATCCACATAATAAAATATATTATATTAATATATTTTGTAAATAAGTAGATTGAATGTGGATAAAAGTATTGATTTTGGGTGGGGTCCATATTTATAAAAGAAAAGTGATTGAATTTTGTAGATTTAACAAAATAGAATTAAATGAACAAATATAATGGATAGAAGGACGGGATGGCGGTGGATCTCGAGACCGATCCAGATCCGTAGATCAGATCCATTTTCGGGATCCGGATCTTCAAAAATAAGTTTGTGGATCTGGACCGGATTCGGACCTTTCATTTAAAATGCGGATCTAGATCTGGAACTCGATTTCTGAGATCCAGATCCGACCCATGGATCCATATAATATATATGTATATATAATTTATATTTATAAGTGTATTATATTATTTTCTTTCTAGTTGAAAGTGGATAAACTATGTTACAGAATTGGATGGTATGTCAATAATATTATAAACTTGTACCTTGTATTTGAGGAAATTTTGTATATGAGTGGTCTATTTGCTAAGATACATGTGCTCTTCTTCTATTACTATAACAATATTATTTGTTGTCATGAAAATAAAAATAAATTTGTAACTAACATCTTCTTGTATAGTAATGATTGTAGAATTTCTAAATAATTATTATAGTGTTATATGTATTTAGATTATTATTATTATGGTTTTTTGTAAACTATAGTTGATTTATGATTTATTTTAGAAGAAAACATGTGGTCGGGGTCTAGACCTTGACCTGCGGATCTTATAGATTTGGGTCTGAATCTAATTTTTTTGAACCCAATGGATCTGGATCCAAGCAAAAAAATTCAAATCTGGATCTGGACCTAACAAGATCCGATCCAGATCCGATCCATTGTCATCCCTAGGAAGGAGTATATAATATAAAGCATTTATATTTTATGTAAAAATAATTTCATCACACCAATAAAATGATGCCATGTGGCAACAATTGATGGCATGCTTTTTTACCATCTTAGATTGAAAGACAAATCTAGGTCATGAACTTTTGGTGGTTTTTATTATTTTTGCTTTTTATTTTCACATATTTTTGGTCTTTTAGTGAAATAGATCATCAAAATCATGACTGAAAGTAGTCTTATAAACATGAAAGTTAGTAAGATTTTGCATGTGTATAAAATCTCTAAGAATTTCCATAATAAAATTTTAATTATACTCTAGCTGCAATGGAATACACTATCAATGATTTAATCACTCAAAACTAAATTATTCTAGGATATTAAGTAGTGACGGGGCTATATGGAAACCTGGGTTGATGGCCTCCCAACGTTTTTGAAACCAATATTATTTAATATTTAACAATAAGGTACAAATTGTGTTGTGATCTAGATGGTTGTGATTCTTCTCTCTCCCAATTGATCTAGGTTTAAGTCCCGGCAGCAGCTTTTGTAGTTGCTCTTCTGTATATCTCTCTATGTGCTGTTTTTCTTCTCTACTTTGTGCTTTTTCTTTCTTTTTTTTAAATTTGTTTTGTATTAATAAAATAAAATATGTATTCTTTTATGTGTCTCTCTCTACTTTGTGCTTTTTTTTTCTATAATTTATTTTATGTTGATAAAATAAATTATGTATGTAAATACCAAAGCTTTATGTGTGAATTAATTAGTCTAATTTTAAAAAGATTGTGATAAATTTATTCTAATAACAACCTACTAAAAGTATCTAAGTTATTTGATTTCTCATTTTAAGCCCCTAAAACTAGTGTTGATGATATATCAGTCAATATATAGATCGATTGAATATATAAGGATTATTTTAGAAATATAAGTGTTGATCACGTTTTTATTATCACAAGTTCTTTTTTCAGAAAGTCCAAAAATAAAATTTACCATATTATTTCCAACTTTCTGTTTAATATATATCGTTATAGACCAAGTCTACTCAAACATCAAATGTTATATAGTTTTCTCTACATTTTATTCCAATCTTGCACATTTTACGTAAAGATATTCACTTGCATCAAATTACTTACGAGTGCGAAAATACGTCATGTCGGTTCAAAATCCACATCAAAATAACACTATACATTGGTTTTGCTCATATGATCCGAGTTATGAGATTTTATTAATTTTTTTTAATATTGTTATATAATTCAAATAACATTAAACTATTATTAAAATTGTTATAATTAGTTTCTAATTTTATTTTTAAAATTATACTTATAACTTTTCAAATTATAATTATTTGAACCCCTAAAATATATTTATGGGTCGGTAACTGATATTAAGTTATCCATCCATTTAAGATCAAGAAAAGCAAAAATCAGACACTATTTGGATAAATTTCAGCATGCATGAGATGGCATGTTCGCAGATGTGGTAAAATATCTTAGATTTTTTATCTTACCAACATCTTATAAGTCAAATATGGAGTTTTCTCTAATGCAATATACTTATCCTGTATTATTTGCAACTTGTAACACAAGGTCAGGGTAAGGATTTTCCTAGAGTACACCCTACGATAGTGACTCTACGCTTCCCTCATCACCTAAGATTTAAAAGTTTTAACTATATAATAGTTTTTACGAAGCAGGTGAAGTGTTGTATATGTTTGACGACAAGCTTGTGGCCAAGGGTGAGGGCGAGGAAGAGGGCGAGAATGAGGACAAGGACAAGGACAAAGATAAGGAGGAGGACGACGACGAGGAGGAGACCGAAGGCGAAGTAAAGATAAAAAAAAAGAGGAAAGTTCAAAGTTCGAGGTTTAAAGGCGAGTTTGTCGGTGCTTGAAACATTTATGCTGCCGGAGGGTTTATTCTACTTTCAAGAATGATGTGACACACTTATATATAATAATATTATAATAAAGATTACGTGTTGCTAAAAGAATTAGCTTTTAATTTCCTCCATTTCACATTTTCGAATTTAGAAATTGATTTTATTAAATATGAAATTAATTCTATTTTAATAAACTTATTACTTATTAATACATAAGTTAATTAGCACCCAGGGATTATGCACAAATTGATGCCAACGGTGCAAAAATGGTGCTGAATAAATCATGCTCCTAGGTGAATAAATCAGCAATCAAGAATGAAAAACTCAGCATTAGACGTTTATTGTGTCTATCCTCAACTATCTTCAAAATAAGATTTATAATCAAATCATTTTTTTACCATATCTTAATATTAACTCAGCCAACATTTAACATTATGAATGATCAGTCAAAGAAGGATCTCAATCTATGGTTATGCAGGGATTTAAGCCAAGTATTATAACTATTTGCGCACGATTTGATTCATAAACACGAAACTTTGAGTGTTAAAGCAAGAAATCGTAATATTCAAGTCTCATACTGAGTCATAAACATAAATAATTGAATAAACCGCGCTCTATCTACGAATTAGAGATAAAGGGACAGAAATTACCCGATTTGAATATCTTTGTCGTGAAATCGAGAAGGTAGCAGCCAGAGATTTGTCTGACACAGAGCCGCTCCTCGTCAAAGCTTACAAAACAAGCCCAGAGGAATGCTCTGAGAGACACTCCGACGGTCAACTCAATCATATGTTCAAAAATAGAAAATATAATTTCTGTCCGTGTATGATAACGGTAGAGGGAGAAAGAGGGAGAGAGAGTGACGTGGCTGATCTAACCACAATAAGAGGTGGCGATAAGACAGCTGCATCACTGTTGCCTGAGTCCATTGGAGGTAGCTGCTGACGAAACTCAGGGAGCCATAGCTCTCTGGTTGAGTAGGATTCTCAAAATCGACACTAAGAAAGAGTGAGTAGAGGGGCTGTTGGCTTCATAGGAATTGAAATCATGGGCGGATCTGGGAAAGCCGTAAGCGATGATCCCGTTGACTTCATAAAACCATGGAGATGGGAGTCTCACTCTACTGATTCCGTTTGTCTCTCTCTCTACTGATTCTAATTGGCCCTCCTTTACGAAAGAGTGAAATTCTTATACTGTAACTATTGAATTCCATCCTTATTCCATCCTTATTCTAAATCTATTAACTTTTAATTAATTGATATAAACTAAACCAGGGTTTTAATAATTGACCCTCCCGTATAGAAGCAAGTTGGCATATAAAACAAAATATGGCCTCATCTCCATTGAGTTGCCTTCTGTATGTAGTCTCTCCCAACTTATCCCAAGGTGGCTAAGGTATTCAATATTCCTATTCTTTGGATTGGGTTTTATTGCTCAGCGGGCCTTACTAGGCTAGGTCCATTAGTGCTGTTTTTATCCAAATCAATTTGGATCTTTGATTCTGACTCTTAGATTGTTGGAACATGTATTTAAATTAAAGAAATATTAGGATTGTCCCTATAAACTCAGTTGGTTAAGAGGTAATTGATTTGAAATAAGAAATGTTGGGACACCACGTGGTATAATCCAATAGTTAAAGTAGTAGATGGAGCTTCATTTTGGAATAGAAGATCGATAGTGTCTTGTGTTCCATATTTCATCTCACTGTATTAGCTGTAATTTAAGTACTATTAAAAATTAAAAGTGGGATATTAAGTGAAATACCAATTATGGAACATTGGATCTCAAACCCTTAACACTGTAATATCCCGTGAAATTAAAACTTTATTATTATTCTATAAAGCAAAATCGAGGTTCTAGTTTATGACGATTATTAAAATTTATAAAGTCGATTTTTCAATTTTATTTTCGAACGAGAAATTTATACAAGAGTCGAAGAACTAATACAGAATTAGAGTCCCGACAGATAAACTATACTGAGAACATTGTCACATCACATTACCAATTCCCTAAAATCCTCAACTTTCCCCTATTTTCCTCCACCTTTTTCAACCCTTACCATCACTTCCATGACCTATGTACCTAATGATAACTTTCACAACATCATTACAAGATTTAACATCACAGTTTCACTCACTTTCATCTTTGTCCATTTCAATCGACCACTTCACAAACAAAGGAGAAAGAGAAAGCTACATTCATCTTTGAGCTCAAACAACAACCATCACCCATTCATTGATACCACAAGGACTTTCAACATTCAAGTAAAATTTGCAAGAGGTTAGCTTCAAATCCCTTTATTCTACAAGTACATAAGATTATGCATTTGATTTAGTTAAAGATCAAGAATGATAATACCTCACTTTAATAGTTACAAAGCAGAGAACCAATACAAATATATCTTTGCTAAATGACAGTTATTCATGGTAAAAACCAACTGAAGAACAAAAGAAATACAAACAATTATTTACTACCTAATCTATTCGTACTTAGCTTTTAACTACAATACTTAGAAATTTGAGACCTACATTCTGTATTCATGTTAAGATTGGACCAAGCCACTAGCGCTCGGCTGTCGACCTCCAGTGGAGAGAGAGACTGGAACAGAAGGACGGGTGGTCGACGACGATGGCCGTTCACTGCAAAAGAGGCAAGGTGGGGAGTGGCGAGGTCTGCGGGCTGGAGCAGGATGGCACGGCTTCGGGTTGCTGACGACGGCAATGCGCCTTTCGAGAGGCAACGACAGAGCGCTGGAACAGAGGTGACACATGACGAGGACCGATGATGAGGGAATAAAGAACTTTGCATTCTGAATGCTCTAATGGTTATTATTTTTTTAGCACAAATTTTGCACGTTTTCTAAGAAAATATCATATAACTATTTACACAAAAACATCTATTAAATCAAAAGAAAATTTAAATCTCTCACGTGCTTCTTTTTCTGCATTAGAAAATTAACGTAGCACTAGCACGCCATATGCGTGCGTAGAAATTAATTATGGCCCAATGAAACAAATGATAGTGAAAATTTGATAATCCAGTCGTCTCAAAGACGTTTTTTTGTTTTTTTATTAAGATTCAAATTCAAATATAATAAAGATTACAATGATGTGATTGAATCCAAATGTTATCTATCCCATCTACTAAGTTTTGCCGCGTAATATAATTTCACACAAATTTTAGTGACGAATAAATTATTCTAAACTTTAGATAGAATGTTGGGCTCTAAAACACCGAAAACGACTTCTTGGCGACCATCCACTTCATCAAGAATTCAACGACCTCTGCTTTGAATTCTTCAACAGACAACTATTTTATTCCCATATGATATGATTCAAACAAAAAAACTATTTTATCACCATAATCATAGAAAATGTAAGCAGCCCAAACTATTCGTAATTATTCAAGAGATCACTTCAAATCTTAAACCCACCATTTGTAAATGGAGTAAATGACGAACAAGTAGGCTACTACAAATTTCTTCTTCTTCACTCACGAACTTTAAGATTTCCACATCTTTGTCAATTCATCATATTTAATATCATGTCAGTTTTAATTTGACCAAAAAAATAAATTATGGTAAAATTACTCCAATTAATAAGTTTGTGTATATATACACTCCTTTTAAAGTTCATGTGCAAACCAAACTCACATCAAAGTTTATGTATTTATATGCCAATAACCCTTAATTGAATAAACATGAGTGATATACTTTAGATTTTCATTATCTCAAATATGCAGTGTCTAGTCGAGCTTGAGCTCAAAAGGTTAAAGTCCAATTGAGTTTGTATAGATAAATGCTAACTCTTTATGAGCCAACAGCCTTTGCTGTGTACATTTTTTTTCTTCATCTCTTCTGTGGCTAGTTTTTCAATTTTCACTCTTGTATACTTCGGAGTAATTATTGTGTAATTAGGTTTGGTTATCCCGTAATTATAGTTGTAAATTTGCAAGTATAAATTAGGATTTATAATCTTATTCTTTTACCTTCTTTATTTCATTAATTAACTTCGATTATCCAGGATTAGGGTATATATAGGTTAAATTATTATCATCTTTAGATTCAATAATTTATTTTACTTTTGCTTATTATCTCGCATTCGGATTTATAATTAATTTAATTTTTTATTTAATTTTATTTATAATTTTGGGATTCCTTGTAATATTTTTGTGTTTATAATTGATAAAACAAGTGTGTAAACCTGGCTCAAATTGTGAGTACTTTTGTTTAGAGAGGGAGGTCGGTTTAGTTCAAATTTTATCCTTTATACTCTGCATGAGAGAGTTCCATCGTTTAGGTATTTGGGGAGAAGTATATCTTTACTCAATAAATCCTTAATCAATCTTAAATGAAGCGGGCAAGAGGAACAACTGTACATAGGGCTGGCAATTCGTGCGTGTCGGGTCGTTATCGTGTCGACACGATAACGATACGACCTGATAAGGCCAAACACGAACACGACCCGTTAAGGATCTGTCCGACACAAACACGACACGAAATGAACTGACACGGATACGACACGAACACGAATATGACACGATTTTTTTCGTGCTGATACGACACGATAACGACACGACATGACACGAAACAATAAATTTAAATCAAAATTAGAAAATAAATAAATAAAAGAAATAAAAATATATAAAATATAATTAAATATTATCGAATTATACGAAAACGACACGATCCGACACGAACACGAATGCAACACGAAAATTATCGGGTTACACGAACACGACACGGATCCGACACGAACACGACACGAAATTATCGTGTCCTTATCGTGTCGACACGATAATGCTGAACACTAACCCGTTAATTTCGTGCGTGTTCGTGTCGTGTTCTCGTGTCGTGTCGAAAATTGTCAGCCCTAACTGTACAGGTCTCTCTCTCTCATATGTATATAACACTCAGTAATACGAGATCCGAAGTAATTTGATAGGTTATGATAGAATTGTCTATATTTCCTTAATTAATTGCTTATTTATATGTATATATGGTGTCAAAGCGAAACGAAAAGTGAAAAAGAAGAAGAAAAAAATTAATAAACAAAAAAGAACAGAGAGTATAATGGCCAACCAAATATTTTTCGTCGTGTCATGGATATTTGGTTTGTAGCCAAGAAAAAGAAGTCATTACATTGCTCCATGCACCATTGAAGTTTTTTCTTAGGGATTTGGTTAGGCCATCATAGTATGCCTTAGCTAGCTTCACTCGGCCTCCATGGTCTTCTCTCACATACTCCAGGGTCTAATCACAAACACAAAATGACATACAAACCAAACTTTTAGAAAATAATTGAAACTGATATCATAATTGTGCATGTTACTTGCATTGATGTAATGAAAGACGAGATTGAATTACAATTTGATATTTGGTTTGTTGCCAATGTAATGAAAGACGGTGATCCTTTAGTTAAGGTTTTTTACCAACTCGGGCCATGGATATTTGGTTTGTTGCCAAGAAAAAGAAAAAGATCCATTGGCAATATAAATATATTTTTATATTTATACTCCAATTTCTGACAGGCAATAAAATAGAAAGTCAAAACATGGCAGATCTAAAATAAGATCACCAGTTTAGAAGTTAAGAATGTTGTTTTTAAAATCCAAAATCAACAAATAAATTTAGATGCAGAATCAAATATACACATTCTTAATAAGACAAAAATTACCAATTCTGAAAAAACATATGTACCCTTTATTCTTCAGTTTATTTTGCTTCAGTCCCGTACTTTGTGAGTAATTTCTTCAACTTCTCTACAATTGATGAATCTGGGGCATCAGCACCACTCATGTTTCTTCTGCAAGAATGAAGCACCTATTCCCTTTAGAAGTTGAAATTTCAAGAACAGAGAAAAAATTGCAGAAAATGTGGAGAGTGGTTGCTTTATAAGGGACAGATAAGAGAATCAAATTTTGAATTTTGCAAAAATGAAAAGTATCCAGCAATATCACGGAAAGAGCTTTTACATTGGCATCATTCTAAAAAATATAATATTTGTCAAGTGCATGAAACCTATGACACTCATACATTGTCTAGCAAACAAAAGTTGTTGAAATATTGTGGAAAAACTCAATAAATAAGGTGGAAAAACTCAATAAATAAGAGAGAGAAACTCGAAACCATTTATTTCAATATTTACTTTGGTGTGTGGAATCCAGTGAGAAGATATTGTTATCAAGCATCATGAAAAATAATTAATGTGTAGGTAATGTACAGCACTTGAATTGCTGTAATTCGATTGTTGCAGTAACCAAGTGCTCAAAAATTCTAACAATCAGGAATTTGACAGTACAAGAGATCATAAAAACATTTTTGTGATTGTAGTAACCAGGTATTTCAGTAAGTTTCTAGCAGTAAGTTAATGAAGGGTAGTATATTCAATTGCAGTAAGTTTCTAGCAGGTAACTTGTCAGCATTGCTCGTTTTACTTGCTCTCATTTTTCATTTCCTTTTCCATAGAAAATGACATTCGTGTCTACTTTCTATATTTTGTGCCTACTTCAGCTACTTTACAATGAATACAAAGGATTTCATGAGTTAAGTAATTTATACGTTAAGAATGATTTTTACAATAATAACTCCATATATATATATATATATATATATATATATATATATATATATATATATATATATATATATACTGAGTTCATGTACATACACGTTTTAACTTGTGAATATGTGAACAATTCATAAGTATATTATAGACATGCACAACACATAAAGTAATACATATGTACATAGGGTTGCTTAAAAGAAAACTACATCTTAGATAAGAACTAAAAATTAATAATCACCATTATATTGAATAAGATCAAACGACTCATAATTATTTAATGATAAAAATAATCAAATTCCTAAATTTTTGCTATTTGGATCTTTCACATTTTATTCTTCGTTGTTCGTGTAATTCATGTTGTTGTTCATGTAATCATAATTCTTGTGCATGCTATTATATTCCAGTTAATTTTTATGTTCATGTAATTCATGTTGTTATGCATGTAATCATAACGATTGTGTATATAAGAACAATTACTGTAAATGAATATATAAATCCTTAATTATAGGACTAAACGGTTATCATTAAAATATGAGAATAATAAACGATTTATAATTATTGAAGTTCTCATTTGACTCATTCCCTATGTACATGTGTTTTTACGTAAAGCATCACGATCGGACTTTGCTAAGGATAGCCAAGCCGGGAAAACCGCGACTAGGGAGGGGAAATTAGAAGATAAGGGTGGAAAAGGGATTGATGTTGTAAAATGACTGATTTGAACGAAAATTATCTAAAATAAATCATAGACAAAAGGGGGTCAGTCACAAGGATCCGACCACAATAAGTTCATAACATTAGCTCAATTACGAAGGATCGAGCATTAGACTGACTACAAAAACGAGTGTACGCAGCGGAATATGAAATTAAGACATGTATTAAGACATGCATCTTCCCCAAGAGTTTATCTAATATGTCTGACAAAAGCCCGCTCGGCACTCCACCTTCACCCATCACTGCTCAACCTGCACATTTAGAAATACATGCAGGACTGAGTACAAAAGCACTCAATGGTCACATGCCGAAAGATACATATATAATTGTCAGGTCATCTCAACAGTAACGCAAGAGATTTTAACGTAAAAGGCCCAAGCTTACTAAATTCTTTTGTGAATCTTAAAGTTCGACTGATCAGTCTAAGTTCTCTTATAATCACCATATATCTAACAATTGTTGTGTCCCGGGAAGGAGGCCTTCTTCCACGGTCATCGGACCGGCCAACCCTTTAGGATGACTCGCGGCCACTTGTGTACACAAATCCTGCCTATGGGTCACTAGCACATGACTCGTATTCGATTCTCGGATTTTTGGCATAGACAAACACAGATAGGTATCATACACAAATCTCAAAACATTTATGGTAAGACAATATTTGAAAGATTTTCAGTTCAAAGATTTTGAAAAGAAAATAACTGTTGTTGGCCAAATAGCAACGGCATTGGCGCGTCGTTCTTGCATGACCACGTCGTCGCTATTATGCTCGATGCGCATCACGGATCGGTCTCTCCGCGCCACGCCTTCAGGAGCTCCGCCACAGCGCCACTGACTGACACCTCCACCACCAGGCCGCCCTGCTCCTCCTTTCTCGCCACCGAACGACAGCAACGTAGTTCAAGTGTAAAGCTTGCAATTTGTTTTATACATTTTAGATTTTTGTTTCGATGACTATGTTCTGCGTTGTTTATATATATGTATATATATATATATATAAGCTTAGAGAGCTCAACTTATAAAAGTATACAGACATTTGATTGTATGTTGGTTGCTGAGAATTTATCATTGTTTAGTAGCTAAAGCATATTTCTTCGTTTGTGTTATTAGAGTTACTGCTTATTCCGAATCTTATTCTTGAACTATGACAGAAGGAGAAAAGTATATTATGCTGAATTATTGCAGTAGTCGAATCTAGGTGATTAGCTATACATGTGTACTGCATTTCATTACAAGAAAATTTTGATATTGAATTAAAGCGGCAGATGGGACGAAAATGGATGTATGTTTGATCGCTAATATTCCTACCAAATAAATGATAGTAAAACAAAGAAGTATATATATCGTATCCACGGGATCGCGACTCGAGAACACAACAATTAATTAACACGAATCTTTATTATTATCCGTGCAACAAAATCAAGAGATGATATTATAAAACTAGACTCGAAAATAAAGATAGGAATAAAACTCGAAATAAAGATCGATCCTAGGGATGTACTTAACCTAACCAAATTCACACAATTTACCTATTAACATTCACCAATTTAATCCACATTCATATGAAGGATCACTAATGTAACTATAGTTTCCGCCAGATGACTATAGTAGTAGGTTAGCCTAAACTCTATCTCCGTCGGGTCTCAAGAGAAGTAAGCTAATTACCAAAAGCACACAAAGATTTAACCTCCTACACCACCTATCTCCATCGGGTCTCAAGGCAAAATCGATTATAAATTTCGATATCGATTATGCAATTAATTCGCCAAGACATCTATCACATAACTAGCATGCATCAATATTGGCCGATACCACAACATGAGAATTAAACCCAAGAATTATAAATCATGAATGGACGGCAAACAAGATCAACAGATTAATTATATAAATCTAGTTAGACATACAAACCCTAGGATCAATCTGAAATTTAGCTACGATAATTAAAATAACAAAACAATAAATAAATAAGAATAACATAAACTGAATTAAATAAATAAAACCGTAGGAATCCACGAAGAACAATGTAGCGACTTCGATCCAGTAAATAAAATTCTAAATTCTAATACTAAACTATGAAATTGGAATGAAAATACTTAAAGAAAAAGCTAAACTAAATTTATCTAGAAAAGGATTTTCAAAAGAAAATAAAGAAGAAATTGTGTTCTGCTCTGGAATGGTGTAGAAAACTACTGCTCTCTCTCCCCTTTTATAATGAGTCGCGAGCGCCTTTCTCCTCAATCCCCGTCCTTTTCTGACTCCAAATAGATATCTACGCGACCTAGGGCCTCGCGAGGCGCTGCGTGCATCATTCCCCCGCGAAGACATGTCGAGAGGCAATCAAAATTGCTGAAATTTCGGCCTTCCTCGCGACCCGGCATCGCGACCAACGGTCGCGAGCGTTTCGCGAGGCGTAATTCCCTGCGCGACTTACCGCCGCTTTCCTCCTCTCTCTCGTCCGGACTCCGAATTGCGATCCGTTTGCGCCTACGAACTCCTATCGAGATGCTCTTTAACATAGTCAACTTTGCAAATCCATCCTTATCAGATCCATTATGTCATTTTCAACGTCGTTTTCAAACAGTTCTTCTTCGCATGAGCTCGCGACTGGGCTATTGATTCCTCTTTATCGTGATCCACCTTTTTACATTAAAACCTATGCTAAAATGACATGAAATACATACGGCATAATATCTTCCAAGGTAAACATAAATATATTAAAAGACAACTCAAAAGATCACTTATCACTTAGAAACAAAACGAATATAGCCTTATAAATAATGTAAAACTGAGGCTTATCAACTCCCCCAAACTTAACCTTTTGTTTGTCCTCAAACAAATCGAACAAAGAGAGACGACCGAGAGGCGGTAAAGAGTCGAACGATAAAAGCAATAAGCCTCAGAGCAATGAGCAATAAACGATTCACTCAAATGAATCAAATCACAACATCTTTCGTTAAACTCCACACATCATAATAATCATAAGCACAAGCCTTCTCAAACTTGAATCCTCACGACATGGATATATATAAGAAATCTCAAACACTCAAGTGTATGAAGGAGGATGTGTATACTCTCAAAGTTTAAAAACACATGGAATCTACCATAAGCTTGCAAATCGTCTAATTCTCCATTGCTCAAATATGTGCTCAAGAACTAAGATCAAAAAGGTCTTTATAAAAGGTTATAATGTAGGCTCTTTGGTAGGGTCGGATATATTTAGGCTAAGTGACTCATAATCCCATAATGAAAAATACCATAAGTATCACAAGACATTATTCCCAAATTTTCACAATTCATTTCAATTCTTTATACCAAGAAGCCATTTTTCTTTAAGCACTCCATAATTTTTATATAAGTGATATACTCATCTCAAGCACTAGCTACTTACCCATTTATGTTCTTTTCACACTCTTGTGTTTTTTTTTTTTTTGAACTTATATGGGTAAACAACTATTTTTAATAATCACTTTCTCAACATTTATTCTCTTTCCTTCCTTTCTTTTTCTCAACCCTCAATTCAAGCAGCCAAAAATCGCACTAACAACATAACCCAACCCACGGATATATGAATGAATAAGGTAGGCTCAAACGGGCTCATCAAAGGATAATAACGAATAAAAGTTAGTGTTTGGATAGTGTATAGGCTAAGAAAAGAATGCCTAATATCATTTCAAAATTCTTAAGCACATCAATGCAACCTCGAAAAGTACCGAGCAAGTTCTAGAGAAACACATGCTATTTCAAACTATTCACACGAGAAGAAACAAGGCGAAAAGATATGATCAAAAGCTCAAGTCTCACAGGTTTCAAAAGTGTGATCAAGTTCTCAAAGGCTCAATACTCACAACAATCATAACATGCTTCGTCTCACAAAATCAATTGCAATAGATTTTCTAATAAAAACAATTCTCATCATCGGCTGCTCGTCATTCAACTCAACCTACAAAAGCAGACACACAAAACCCAAATACGAAAAACCAAAACAAAAACAAGCAGAAAGAAAGCAAAACAAAAACGAAAACAAACCAAAACAAAAGAAAACATTGGGTTACCTCCCAACAAGTGCTAAATTTAAATGTCTTTAGCTAGACCATTTCATACCCGATCAATCTGGCGTTTTGACAGCAGACTTCTTCCCAAATCTGTGCTTGCCTCGATATTTCGCATTGACCGCAGACCACCACTGAGTATGGAAGTGGCCTCCCCCAAACTTGAACAAGACACTCGGAGTTCCATGCCGAGTCCATCTTTTATTTCTAGCACCCTTGTCAACTGGACGGTTCACATCCAAGCTCGAGATTTGGCTAACAGCAACAGTAGTGATTGAATGACACTCTTCATGCTCTGGACTATCATGTTGCTTTATGGCATCATATATGGAGATTTTCAACTCCTCATTGTTGACACGAAAAGTCAGATCGCCTTCCTGCACATCAATTAACGCACGACCAGTTGCTAGAAAAGGTCGACCCAAGATTAATGGTTGATTTTTAAATTCGGGAATGTCTAAAATAACAAAATCAGCAGGAAAGACAAAATCCCGAATCCTTACCAACACATCTTCAACTATGCCCTTAGGATATGCAATCGACCATCACCATCATTAATGAAATTGAGGTCTTCTTCAGTTTGCCCAGCTCCAAGCGATTGAACACATTTAACGGCATCAGATTTATGCTCGCCCCCAGATCACATAAAACATTGGGGAAGGTGTTCCCGGCGATCTCGCACTCCAAAGTGAAGCTCCCCGGATCTTTTTGCTTTAGCGGCAACTTTCTCTGCAAGATAGCACTGCATTCTTCAGAGAGGTTGATCTTGTCAAATTTTCCCAACTTTTTCTTATTCGCCAATGCATCCTTGAGAAATTTGACGTATCCGGGCATATTCCGAAGCGCATCAAAAAGAGGAAGATTAATGTTCACTTTCTGGAAAATCTCTTTGAAGCGAGCGTACTCCTCATCATATTTCGTTTTCCTAAAACGCTCAGGAAACGGGGCTGTAGGCTTTGGCAGCATCTGATCATTCGCGACTTTGGTTCGCGCATTTTCCTCTCTTTCTTCGCCTCGCGAAACGCCCTCTCTTCCTTCTCTCGCGAGGCGCCCGATCTTCGCGGAGTCCGCAAACTTCCCTCGCGATGGCTTGTCGCAAGGCCTTCTATGTCGGTGTTCGCGAATTTACCTCGCGAGTCTTTCTCTTTGGACCTCATGACGAGCTCCCGCATTCCTTCGCGACCTCTTGTCGCGATGATTCATCGCGAGGTAATGCGCGACGTGCTCTCCGCCTTTGTTCGCGACCTCTTCCTCGCTATACTTATCGCGAGGCGAGAATTTGCTCTCCTCGTATGATCCTCTTGGTCCCTTTGGTACTCCGGATAATTTATGTAGCTCTTCCACTCTCGTATGAATAGTATTGCACCGATTCGGAGGTATATGATTCTTAGAATCATTCGGTGTTGCTTGGGAATTGCCCGCTCGTGCGTTCCAGCTCTCTCATTGGCCATCCGCCCACTTGGTTCTCCAACATCTTTACTTGTTTTCCAGGCTATCACCGTATTGTTGATGGCGTTGACCGTGCTCTCAGGCGTTCATCCTATTCCCAAGTCTGGATCCGAATATTACTGCCGAGTCACCATTTGTTGGTGACTCGTTGCTATCTCGCGATTGCTCGCCAACAATTGTTGCATCATATCCTCAATGCTCGGCTTGGGCTCCACAATCATTCCATTATTAACAGCAAAACCGGTGGTAATTGTCGAGCATTCTCGTTAGCATAGGAAAATTGGATGATTCCTATTGTTGGGATGATAGGCGGATTCCACCGATTCCCGGCCATTACTCCTTTGGTTCAAAATTGAACCTCCTCGATATTCTGCGCCATGGCCACGATCATACGCCCTTTCCTCTCGACCGTACTCTTCCGCAGAGTTGTGAACTTCTAACAAGTCATCATACTTGTCATCCAACTCTACAAAGAGCCACTCTTCCGATCGGTTTGTCTCCATCGGCCATCGATAACTGTTGGATGCCATCTCCTCAATTATTCTCAACGCTCGTCTATTCCACGATTGAGCAGCATCCTCCTACCGACGCATCAACAATGCTTGGTGTTAGCATTGAGTCCACTATAAAATTGTGTCACTTGCTGCTCAGGTGAAAACCCATGCTGTGGACACTTGCAGAGCAGGTTTCTGAATCGCTCCCAGGCCTCGAACAATGACTCATCTCCCAACTGTGAAAAATGGGAGATCTCGGCAATGATCTTCTGAGCCTTGGCAGGTGGAAAATATTTAGACATAAATTTTTCACAGAGCTGCTCCCACGTGATAATCCTCGATCTGTCCAAGCTCTTGAACCAGTCTTTCGCTTGACTCCTCAGCGAAAATCCGAACATCCGCATCCGGATGGTATCACCAAGACCTGCTCGCTTTGATAGTATCGCATATATCCAAGAACGCCCAAGTGAGCATTGGGTCTTGATGACCCTCCCCAAACCGCTCGCTTGTATCATGTCGATGAGGCGGGCTTTAACTCAAAATTATTCGCGTTGACATTCGCCCCCATCCTCCACCTTGAACCGATCCGTAGGTGGTCCGTATACGTGGTTGGCGGTAAGGCCGTGCTCGACCACCCATCCGCCCATTCGATTATTCAACGCCAGGTTGGCGTTGCATTGTCGCTAACATCTCTTCCATTTCGCCATCCGATCGTGCCTCACATATCCGCCATTGTCATTGTCTTCTTTCTCGCTCTCTCATGTGATCTTTCAATCTCAAGATCCAAGGGAATAATTTCTTTCCTTTGGAATCTCGTAATCATGCCTTTGCAGAGATAAAAACAAAATCGATCCGAGAAGCAAGAGAAATAATATATATATATTTTTAATTTTTATTTTTTATTTATTTTTATTTTTAAGCGCTTTGAATTAATAACTACAACCCGAAAATTATCACTATGCAATCTAAAGGTCCCAAGAACGGCGCTAAAATTTGATCGCTAATATTCCTACCAAATAAATGATAGTAAAAACAGCAAGTATATATATCGTATCCACAGGGACTGCGACTCGAGAACACAACAATTAATTAACACAGAATCTTTATTATTATCCAGGCAACAAAATCAAGAGATGATATTATAAAACTAGACTCGAAAATAAAGATAGGAATAAAACTCAGATATAAAAGACTGATCCTAGGGATGTACTTAACCTAACCAAATTCACACAATTTACCTATTAATCTGTTCACCAATTTAATCCACATTCATATGAAGGATCACTAATGTAACTATAGTTTCCGCCAGGACAGCCTATAGTAGTAGGTTAGCCTAAACTCTATCTCCGTCGGGTCTCAAGAGAAGTAAGCTAATTACCAAAAGCACACAAAGATTTAACCTCCTACAGCTCACCTATCTCCGTCGGGTCTCAAGGCAAAAACTGTATTATAAATTCCCGATATCGATTATGCAATTAATTCCGCCAAGACATCAATCACATAACTAGCATGCATCAATATTGGCCAGATACCAACACATGAGAATTAAACCCAAGAATTATAAATCATGAATGGGACGGCAAAACAGTATCAACAGATTAATTATATAAATCTAGTTAGACATACAAACCCTAGGATCAATACGAAATTTAGCTACGCATAATTAAAATAACAAAACAATAAATAAATAAGAATAACATAAACTGAATTAAATAAATAAAACCGTAGGAATCCACGAAGAACAATGTAGCAGCTTCGATCCGTAAATAAAATTCTAAATTCTAATACTAAACTATGAAATTGGAATGAAAATACTTAAAGAAAAAGCTAAACTAAATTTATCTAGAAAAGGATTTTCAAAAGAAAATAAAGAAGAAATTGTGTTCGCTCCTGAATGGTGTGAAAACTACCGCTTCTCCCCTTTTATAATGAGTCGCGCGCCTTTTCTCCTCAATCCCGTCCTTTTCGACTCCAAATAGATATCTCGCGACCTAGGGCCTCGCGGCGCGTGCATCATTCCCCCCAAGACATGTCGAGAGGCAATCAAAATTGCTGAAATTTCGGCCTTCCTCGCGACCCGCATCGCGACCGTTTCTCGCGAGGCGTAATTCCCTAAAATCATAAGTTTACTTTTCTTTATTAAGTCGTTTTCAAATTAAATTTATATTTATCTGTTGAGTTTACAAGTTTTTCATTTGTTGTTCACTTTTAAATTAAATAGCAATATATTAATATTATTTTTCTCTTAGAAAATTGGGGTGTTACATATTATTTGCATTTCACACGTTAAGAGATGTATGTACATAAATCAATCCATATATATATACTACTTCACTAAATGAAGTATCCGTTTTGAATAAAAGTAGCTATTGCATATTCGATTTTAATTATCATAGATGTTGCTATGTTGAAATTCAAAGGGTAACGATGACTGAGATAGGTGGTGACTTCATGATTTAGCAGAATTTGGCAAAATAAAAATAAGTAAAATTAGTAAATAATGAGCGGAATCTACCTAATTCTATCAATTGTATTTGCTCTGATTTACCTCAACCAATGAGACCTCAACATTTTATGAGATAAATTATATACTAGATTTTAAAACAGAAACAACAGGTGACAAATAAAACATTCAACTTTGTATATATGTGGAAGGTCAGTGATAAGGAGAAGACAATATTTTATAGTCCAGACAGAATAGTATATATCATGTGGTAGGCCAGTGTAAGGATTACCTATAAAGTTATTAATAAAGACAGAATCATTCTCATTCTATCATTCACACCAACTCCTAGTCAAATACGTATGCTAGATTGCTAGTTATTAATTTGAGTTGAAATATTGTCTGTAATTTTAGAAGAACATCTAAGAAGAAATCAATGCAATCATCCTTCTCTATTATTTAATCAAAATTCCTCTAACTTCAAATTCATAAAGAGATTTTTTCTCAGTGGGAATTTAAAGTGAAGTATAATTGGCTTCAGAATAGCTTTTATGAGAACCTAAATTATACTCCCAAGATTTCAGCTTGCTTTTTCTTTCCCTTACCTTCACATACTCATTTTTACATTAATGCATAAAAATATGTATGTGAAGGTATAAATTGTACTTCCAAGATTTCAGCTTGTTTTTTCTTTCCCTTACTTCACATACATATTTTTACATTAATGCGTGATTTGCTGGGTGTAGTACTAATAGGAAGTTCTTGAAATTCTTAAAACACTATAAAATCCAATCATAAAAATAAGAAATATATTATTAAAGTAAAAGTAATAATAAATCTTTAATCAATCCTTACCCCTCAAACAATAAAAATAAATCTTTAATCAATAACATTGTGGGGCAAGAGGTACAAGTGTACAACTCTCTCTCTCTCTCTAGATCTCTCTAGTCTCTAAGAATTAAAGTAAAAGTAATCATAAATCATTAATCAATAACATAGTTAGAATCTATTCATAAATAGATTCAATAAAAATATATATAACTAAATAAAGAATAATTAGTACGACAAGCTCTTACGGAGAGAAAACATAAACATTAATTCTTTAACTTATTATATTTTATTAGTAGGTAAATACGTAAGATCATTTTATTCTTGCAACTACTACATTTATCTCAGTGTAACTTAGCGATATGCAAAAACCTTTTTGTTTTAGGCGGGTGGGGTGGGGTAGCAATATGCAAAATTAAGAGATGAATGCCAAGTAAATCGATAAGAAGGGTGCCGCTTTAAGAAATTCAAATGAAAAGTTATGAGGAATTTCAATATATTACATTATTATAATAAAAATAAATAAGCAGGTCATTATTACTTGATCTTCGATAATTAAATATAATAATCTATTTTCCCCTGAAACAATTAAGAATATATTTAATATAATTAGTTTTCAAATACTTTAATGAAACTAAATTAATTGCCTTTTTTATATGTAAAAATGGTGCAAATAAATATCATGGCGACACAATAAATCTGGATATTAATTATTTTTTTACATATAACTAATAACATTGTATCTTTTTTAAAGATGTATTCACTACGATTGGTTTTTTGAGCCCTACTTCAAATTCGTCCCAAACTTTTCTTGTTTATTGTTGGGAATCAAGAGATTGCGATTCATATCCTAGTTACTGCTAAACTATAATATTCGAGTAATTCGTTCAAAAAATCATAAACCTGCACGATAATATATACCACTTAAACACAAAAATCGTCGAAATTATATTAAAAAGAATTCAATAATTGCAAAAAAATATATTAAAATTGAAAAAAAAAATCATATTACCGACGTTTTTTGTTACTTGAGCGAGAATAGGGAGATTAGGGGCACGGGTGACGGGGCAGACGAAGTTTCATAGCAATCGCGACCCTCCCCCCACACCACCTTTGCTGGCTTGAATGGGACCCCCACTAAAAACCACAAGAACTGGAAAGCACATTCTTTATTAATATTTTCTTCCATTTTTTCCCAACTCAATTTATTAGCTTAATTTTACAATTGTGGTCCTTGTGGATAGGTTTGCTAAATCCAATATAAGGCTATCAACTAATTTATTTTAATTTCATTTTTTAAGTTTCAAGAATTCATCACTTCATTATTTGAATTTTGAAGAAGATAGTTTCAATTATTGATTAATTAAAATAATCATAATTAATTCGATTAATCATGCTAGAATTATAAATTTTAACTAGTTCAAATTCAATTCACCCATTTCAAATTAAATTCGCCTGCAACATAAAAATCGTAAACTAAAAGCATTACAATAAGTCAATAACACGATAAAATGGAAATTATATGAAAACGTCAACAATAAAATATAGTTGGTACGTGGGTAAGAAATTTTGAAAAGAGAAAGGTCTGGACCGCCGTATTCTTTTCTTTGATTTTTGTCTCAATAACAATCACAATATATAATATAATATAGGCTTCGTCACACCGTGACTATGCACTAGACTTATTAATGAGGTTTAACTCAATCCGTATCTTCCTCCTTTTCGACAACCATCATCATGTTCATTTAACTCATCAGAAATTAATTAATAATTGCGTTGATCATTTCGCAAAAGCAAGAAAAATATATATTTCCCAAATTTCAGCTTGCTTTCTTATTTTTCAGTTCATAATGCCGATTGATAATCTAATATAATAAGGGATCTGAATTAGTTTCTGTTTCTCGTTGAAAAGGGTATATTTATTTTATCTCTCTTTATGTGTGTGTGGAGCGAGTTTTACTTAATAACTAGGAGAGGGGGGAGGTGGAGCATGAACATATTTGATGACTCTGCATTTATTAAGTACTAAAGAAATTTAAAAGTCAATTTTAGCCTTCATTATTTTTGGCTCCAACTTTAATACAAGAATTATATACATGGAAAACAATATAATAGAAAATAGATATTATATAGCCATATAAATACTAATGTAATAGTAATTATTTATTTTTGATTGAGAAAATATAGAATCATAACTCCAAAAAATTTAAACATTGTAAACATGATTTGTTTTGTTTACAGCAATATGTTATGTCGAAGACTGTGTGACGTGTTAACTAACTCAATTCGATAAAATTTTGCAGTGTCATGATAATGTACGTACTCCCTACTTAAGCACAATAATATATATTAAATCGGATTTTTTTTTACATGATTCCCAAATTTATATATGTGTCAATTAAGCAAAATTATATACATAATATAAGTTGGACTGAAAATGAAGCATACATCCAAAATAAAATTGGAATGAACATAATATACGATCACGCACCCGTATACGAACTTGTATGAGGCTACCAATTAAGCACCATATAAATTAGATTACTTACCACATACTCAACAATGAATTGTGCACAATCTTTTTGACAAAAATACATGTAATGTCGACCTAAACATTAAGATAAGAAATTAAACATTGTGTGGAAAGTCCACGCCTTCGTCTTAGAGGGTGTTGTTTGACTAAGCTTATTTTAAAGAGTTTATAAGCTCCAACAACTTATAAGTTGTACTCCCCCCGTCTCGTCCAAGAAGGCTCATTTCTTTTCGGCACAGTTATTTAGGAGAAGAGATAAAGTGGTTAAAGTGATAAAAAGTAGGTAGGACCCACAACTTTTGAAGAGATAATTATTTCCTAAAAAGAAAAAAGACCATCTTGGATGGGACAACCCAAAATGGAATACGGGCCATCTTGGGTGGGACGGAGGGAGTAATATTTAAGAGCTTATAAGTTGTCAAAGTGTTTGGACAATTAAGCTTATAAGTTAGAAAGAGAATCGTGAGTTAGAAAGAGAATCGTGAGTTAGAGAGAGAAAATCGAAGAGATGTGAAGTTGAAAGAGTATATATTGAAAATAAGAATCATAATTAAATTACTTTTATAAATTCATTGTTACTTATAAGATTATAAAAAAATAATGATGAACTTATTTTTTGGAGAGCTTATAAACTCTTAGATCTTATTTTTACAACTTATATGTTGTTTATATATTTATTTTTCCAAACACTTTTCAACAACTTATAAACTCCTAAACAATTTATAAACTATTTTGAAGAGTTTATAAGTTCAACCAAAAACCTCATTTGTTCTCTTCATAATAAACATGAAAACGAAGTAAATATCCATAAAGAAATGGAATATACATCACATAATTAAAATTACGCACAAAACTTTATTTTCTGAAAAAGTATACATGCATTTGACAATGAGTTACGCGCTTAACCTATAGACTTTTCCAAAATGATCAATCTACGTACATATACAGGGGAATGGATCTTGGGTCTTGAAACTACCTTCACATACTTTTACAATTTTAATATGCGATTTGCATACTTGAAAATTAATTACTTAAAGCTCATGAGAATTTCTCTTTTGCACACATATAAGCAGTCACAAGGCACTCCTCCAAGTTCCAAACCCATCCAGTGTAAAAAGCCTAATTTCGCAATGACCTCGCATTCACCCACTGTCGCTGCAATCCCTCAGCTCTTAATAGCCTTACTGCAAACCAAGTATCAGACAGAAAACCCATTTGACACCCACCCCACCACCATGTTCTTCGGCATTTCGAGCATCGTGGTGTGTTACATTATCCAAATCAGCCTGCTCCGATTTCCGATGACACGTTATGCCGAGGTCACGCGCCATATCTTGGTCTGGACTTCTTCACGTAACGGTTTCCACTCTCTCCGCCGCCCTTTACCCGGAAAGAGCTACGCCTTTCATTTACGGGGCTTTTGCACTGCTATCATTAGGTACTATGTTTGATCTACTCGTGAACTTTTCTGATTTTTTTTTTCCGAGCACCAGGCGCTGTCTGTCCGGGCCAGTGAGCCCCATCGGGTGCCGCCCCAGAAGCCTATCCCCTTCGTATGGCTCCCGTTGTCAGTCCGGCGCGAGCTCCATCGGGCGCTGCGCATGGCCCCCGCTGTCTGTCCGTGCGCACGAGCCCCATTGGGCGCCGGACGCTAGACGCCTATCCCCTTCGCACGGCCCCTGTTGCCTTCGCGTACGGGACCCGTCGACGAGGGGCACCTGCACCGGCACCGGGTCCGTGTGGGGCGTCGGCATCGAGGTGTCTATCCCCCTGGCGTTTTTATATTTTATAATAACTTGCAGACGAAGTTTTTCAAATTTGCAAGGGGAGGAACCCTAATAAGCTATGGTTTTGGTCCAAACTGCAGGTGATATGTTCTATGTGTTTCGCCATCGGCATGCAGTTGAAGATGGCGAGGGCGAGGGCGAGGCGCGAGGGTGAGGGCGAGGCGGAGGGCGAGGGCGAGGGCGAGGGAGAGGGCGAGGGCGAGGGAGAGGCGGAGGATGAGGGCGAGCGCGAGGGTGAGGGCGAGAGCGAGGGCGAGGGTGACGCGGAGGGCGAGGCCGAGGGAGAGGTCGAGGCGTTTAGCTTCTTGAAAAAGTTGTACGATGTGGCCAAATTCTTCTGGTATCAGCCGACGCTTCCACTTTGAATCTTGTGAGAATTGTGTGTGCAACAGTATATGAAATATCGTTATTTTGCGTGCGTGTGTGTGTTTGTGTCTTTCAATGTTGTGCGACGGTATAACAGATACTATATTTCCTATTCTGTTTTGTGTGTTTCTTGGGTTGATATAAATAAAAGCCTTGTTTGTATCTGAACTGTATCTCAATTTTGTATTGCACCAATTTCCGATTCTCCGATTATATGTGTATACATATATTACAGTATATAAAACCAGATTATAAAACCCATATGGAAGAATAGAGTGGAAAAATAGAGTGGAAAATTGGTGTCAAAGTAATTTCTTATCTTGCTGTGTGTGTGTGTGTGTGAGAGAGAGAGAGAGAGAGAGAGAGAGAGGGATCGGAGAAGCAGCGGTGGTTGGATAGTATAATATAGTGGAAACGTATTAAGCTGGAATTTGAATATAGATTAATCAAAAATTAGGCTTGCCGGAAGGTCTTCTGAAAAATTAGTCGGCTCAGCTCAAATAATATATTAGAATAAATAATGCTATATTTTTTAATTTATGTCGGGTTCGCAACGGGAAGACGTAAAAAAGCTTGCCGGAGGGTCGTCCGAAAATAAAGAGATAACTGATCGCAGTCTTAATGGTGACAGAGGTTTTGATATTTGATTACCTGCGTTAATTTGAATTGATAATATTAAATAATATCCTACTTATTTTTCGAAAGTATTAATTAAAGAAGAAGCAAATATCTTTAAATATAAAATAAGGGTAATTATATTGATATTAAAATGGCTATATTTATCTTTCCCATTTGAATGAATAATTTGTATATTCTCTAAATTAGACATTATCATATATTTCCTCTCATTCTCTCGCTCTAAAATTAAATTATAGCCTTTCATTTAGAAAGAAAATAGAATGAATGAAATAAGTAAATTTCGAAGCTTACTGTCTGAATAAAGTTGAATATATAGGAGTATATTAAATTAATTATTAAATATTTGAAATTATTTAATTTTAATATTGTGATTTCGGTTATTTTCAATTATTTCGGTAAAAATATAATATTTTTTAAATATTGTAAATTCAATTATCCGTTAATCGAATTGGTTATCCGATTAACCGAAACCGAACTTAAGCACTAATTTCCACCCACCAAATATGCTTGGCTGCTTCCTTTATTAAATGTGGTGGACGAAGTTACCGTTTATAGTAATCGTACTTTCTTCTAGAAGGTTTGGTGTCCTTTATATTCTTTATGATAATTTTACTCCATTCTTTTTTTTTTAATATCACGGAATCCATGATCATACTTTAGATGCAAGACCAGTAAACCCCATCGCCTCTGATACACCGCAAATCATACAGATGATAAACCACACAAAAACCAGGTGATGACTCAAACCCATAGGCGTTTGGTGAGGTTCGAACTCGTGACATTTCTACATGCGAACTCACCTTAACCATGGGCCGTCCTGGGGACAAGCCATTTTCTTTTCAATTGTGTTTTAGCCTATTTTATAATTGTTGACATGTTTATTATATCCAATTAAGGCTATTAACTATTTTCTTTTCTTAATTCGCATTTGTGGTTAATAACTGATTATTACGATTCTTTATTTTATAATGAGGATTTAAGTTTAAAACTTTCAGTTATTAGTTAAAAAAGTTTGTCCGGGTTATTCAGAAAAAGGCACAATATATAATCAAAGTATATCTCAATTTTCGTACTTTATTTAGACCATAGTAACAAGATCACTTATTTTGCACTTTCCAATCAAAGAATTAGTCGAGGGCATTAGATTAGGGAGATCCAACGCTAGCTAGTACCCCAAATTAATTTGAATTGGATTATTTGTTTATTTTTGACGTAATTCATGTTATATATATATATATATATATATATATATATATATATAGAGAGAGAGAGAGAGAGAGAGAGTTTGGTTCAAATAAGAACCATTCTTATCCTAAAACAAGAACCAAATGAATGAAAGTTATGAAAGTTGATGAATCCGTTGAGAAACTTAATGAATTCAACAATTGAATTTTTCACATGGGTTCGAATCCCATGAGGACAAAAATTTTATTTTTGGATTCAAGAACTTTCAGGGATTCATCAACTTTCACCGTGAAATCATCATTTTTTGTTCTCACGCTCTCACAATAAAATTGTTTCACGTTAACCTCCACTATATATATATATATATGTGTGTGTGTGTGTGTGTGTGTGTGTGTGTATTCTGCTTTTATATAAGTATTTTAGTTGTCAAATTAGACATACTAAGAAAATAGAAAATTTTACCTTTAAAACCTTATTAATTATCATGATAAATGCATTAATCATACGACTAATTATCAAATTTCAAGAGTATTAAATAAAGGTAAATAAGTGATATATCATTATTTTACTCTCAAATTATGAACTATGACACTTATTTAAAAACAAGAAAATAATGCTAATTGGATACTTAAAAAAGAACATAGGGAGTATTTTTTATAGTTTTAACCTCTCTTTCTAATTCGAGATTAATTCGAGAATCACAAGTTATTTTGAAAGGATGAATAGAGAGGAGAGGTGGA
This sequence comes from Salvia rosmarinus, assembly GCA_036937905.1. NCBI lineage: Eukaryota > Viridiplantae > Streptophyta > Magnoliopsida > Lamiales > Lamiaceae > Salvia > Salvia rosmarinus. Next base: position 5,059,056 of record CM072822.1, read on the forward strand.
CTGAACGCAATGAGTCAATGAGTTTGTGCAAATTGGGGTTTGTTTGCTTGTTTTTTCTTTTTCCTTTTTAGAGGATTCTTGACGCATATCGGAAAATCGTGTTAGATAAAGATGGCTTTCCTTTTCCTAATTCTCCTTTGGATTCGTATGTATGAATTAAATGTTAGATCGACTTTTATTATAAACACGGTACGAGACAGAGAGAGAGAGATCGGCTTTTGTTCTCACACACATATAAATGTTATAATGGTACCAATTTTTTATATGATCTTGAAACTTATTGTGATTTAGCTTAATTTTAACATTGTCAATGTTTTTATTATATCCAATTACAGCTATTAAATAATTTGTTCTTATTTATTTTTTGTTAGTAATTGATCATTAGGGTTCATTAATTAATACTTTTATTTTATATTCTATAATTAGGATGTACGTATTTAATAAGAAATATCAAAGTCTTATCTCATTTGTGTATTGCAAGAGGTCATTAATATATTCAAGAACGGGATTACTACATTTTGATATGAGGCACATGCATTCATTTGACAAACTCATAATTGGTATATATGTATTTTCTCATTAAGAGCAGTCAACATTAAACTTTTGACGCTTTCGTCTTTACGTTAAGCCAAATAAACAAAAAGGAAAATAATTCTATTTTCAGATTTATGAGTCTGTAAGTACATTGCCAAGTAGGCCCGTGATTAGTGCTCATTCAAGGACGAAAAATAAGCATCAATTGCAAGTTCACAACTTATTTAGATTTTATAAGTAGGTATATAATTTAAATCATTTTAACTTGAAATCTCTACATTTATGATTTATCTCAAGAGGCATAAATAATTTCAATTATCATGATAAGTTTGAAATAGTATATATATAATCAAATTAAAATTGGATAATGTTATACTCTATCTCCTATATATATCCCCTTGAGATGAAATTGTAAATTAGCTATTGCATATTTAACTATCGTCAAGGTTGCTACGTTCAAATTCAAAGAGTATCGACGATGACGCAGTGGTGACTTGTGATTCAACAGAATCTAGCAAAATAAAAATGTAAGTGTAATTATTAAATACTAATGAATTGGAACAAATTTTATTTATCTTTTTTCACCAATTCTGTTTTTTTTCCAAAATTTGCTCTATGACTATAAATGAGACCTAAGACCTCTACGTTTCCATAAGACAAATTTTATAATAATTTATACTATGATACATTGTTTATAACATTACGTTCGTTTTAATGGGTATCAGTATTTGGGCGATTTTCCCAACTTTTTCGGAGCCTTACATCAACTGAGTCCATTTAAATTCAAATTCGTCTGAAACTTAAAAAAAATTATAAACCTACACAAAAAATGTTCACTTTCCACTAATCCAGATTTAGGTGCAATTTCTACTCGCGGATTTAAGTGATTCGTTTTGAAGTTTTATCTTTTTCTAATGAATACTGCTAGTCTCATAGAAGGTCGGATGTTTTTTAGATTAAATACGAATAGTATTTGATTGGATAGATTTGTAACTTAATTTTAGGATAGCCTTATATGATTACATCCAATGTAAGGCCAAGGCTATCAACTAATTTATTGATCTCATCCATCAAACCGAACACCAATTAATTAATTGCCATCTTTTACATGTGGTGGTGGTCGACACTCGACACCTTCAATTCCCGTTCAGGTCGAGTTTCGAAAATTGTTGTCAACTTGAGTAGCAACAATGTATCGGCACGGAATGATGCGAAAAAAAGTAAACAAAAGGCAGATACTGTCATGACCAATCCCGTTCATGATAGGCCATTAATAATTAGGATAATTATCATTCGATCTTCATCAGTTGTTGGGAGAATTTCCTCATGGATCGAATCTTACCCAGTCATCATTATGGCGGCCTTTATTGTTTGACTCTCTTGTCCAATGGTAATACAATTAAGTCAAATTAGCGACTTATATACACCTACTTTTTTTTTCCAACTTTATATTGGGGGAACTAAAATTGAAAATATAAAAAGTAAGCAAGTTAATTGTCGATTGCCACCGCCGACGGCCAATCTCAAATGTAGCCGTGCAATGTCAGCTAAAAGTTCATATGAATTCTAAATTATTTCTTTTATTTAAATATAATTTTATTTTTTTGATATTCAATTACTATTTTAAAATTATTTTTATGTGAGATTATTTTAAGATATGCATTAATTATAAATTTTTGAAATATTTAAAAGTTTCACATCAAATTTGAAATGAGTTAATTATACATTGATTCAAATGTCATTCTCTATCACTCAATCAAATGAATTTGGCATCAATTGGGCGTGAATGAGGATTATTTTGTAAGGGACTATAAGATGGTTTTAATGTAAAACCAATTTTTTAATAAATCAAAAATTAAATAAATAGTTTTTTAATTTAATTAAGTTGATTATACCGCCACATTATGGTACGAATAAGATCACCAAGTAAGTATATGTTTGATCTATATGGTTAATTGACGCTATTAACACTAAATTTTACATCTTATAAGGCTCCTAAATGCCAGGGTATGTGGATAGGAGAAACATTCTCTACTGTGCGGGGAGGAGGGGGGACAGTTGCCATTTCAGTGCTTTACATTTGTTTTAGTTTTCAGCAACAAAGAACATAAGTTTGTCACACCTGAAAAGAAGCGAGTAGCTAGGCAATTATTCTTTGGATGCATGATGATGCATGTGACCCACTGACCCTATCCACAGAAGCGAGTAGGCAATTATGTGACTCTGTACATAATACCTTATTGGTCTGGTATTTATAGGTATGGGGTATCATTGTCCAGAATCAATCAATGCCAATCTTTTTAGGAACAGCTAGATCCTCCTATACCTACATCAAGTTTCTCATGCCAGGTCTCGACAAGATTCACATTCAATCATACACAGTGTCGACCCCTCTCCAAAGACATGACTCCTTGATCACATTCAATCCTAGAGACTGGAGTATGGGGTTATGTGTGTAGTCTTTTCGTCCTAATTTCATGGGCCGATTATCTTTAATAGTTTAATTAACTTGACATTTCCGTGCTAGGTGTGATACAATATTTTCTTTCGTGGTTAAAGAAAATAAAAAATGAAATAATCAGAGTAACAGAAGAAGCCCCTTCCCATAACTGCCTTTTTTTTATTTAACTAAGTTTTAACTAAATAAAGAATAATTATTAATTAGTTATATTTACGACAAGCTCTTACGGAGAGAGAAAAAATAAACATTAATTCTTTAACTTATTATATTATATTATTAGGTAAATACGTAAAATCATTTTAATCTTGCAACTACTACATTTATCGCAGTGTAACCTAGCGATATGCAAAACGTTTATTTTTTTTTTTTTTGGTGGGGGGGGGGGTAGCTATATGCAAAATTAAGAGATGAATGGCAAGTAAATCGATAAAGACGGGTGCCGCTATAGGAAATTCAAATGAAAAGTTATAAGGAATTTCAATATATTATATTATTATAATAAAAATAAAGAAGCAGGTCATTATTACTTGATCTTCGATAATTAAATATAATAATCTATTTTCCCCTGAAACAAATAATTAATAATAATATATTTGATATGATTAGTTTTCAAATACTTTAATGAAACTAAATTAATTGCCTTTTTATATGTAAAAATGGTGTCAAATAAATAGCATGGCGACACAATAAATCTGGGTATTAAATTTTTTTTATTACATATTATTAATAACTTTGTGTTTTTGTAAAGGGGTATTCAAATTCGTCCCAAATTTTTTTGTTTCAGTTGGGAATCTTGTGATTCATATCCTAGTTACTGATAAACTACGACATTCGAGTAATTCGTTCTAAAAATCATAAACCTACACCAAAATATTGTAATTCTAAAGAAATATATCAATAATTGTGTTTCATATAAACGTCCCAAATTTGAGTTTGACCCAACATGTATTTCCACGAAATCGGTTAACTGGTACCTTTACTTTAGTGGCAGTACGGAGATTAGGGGCAGGGCGAAGTTTCCTAGAAAGCGGGGGGGAGCACACACACACAACACTCACTAAAAAGTAAAAACAAAAACAACTGGAAAGCACATTCTTTATTTCAATTTATTAGTTTAATTTTACAATTGTTGATAGGTTTATTATTTTAATTTCGTTTTTTTGCTTTTAGAATTCATCACTTCATTACTTGAATTTGTAAGAAGATAGCTTTAATTATTGATTAATTAAATTAAACGTAATTGATTCGATTAATCATATTAGAATTTTGATACAGTTTATTGATCGGTTCGATTTTTCAACCTTTTTCCTCAATTCCTACTTCAGATCCATCCGTTTTTTAACTGGTTCAAATTCACCCATTTCAAATTAAATTCGTTTGAAACTTAAAATTCGTAAACTAAAAACATTACAATAACACGATAATCATGGAAATTATATGAAAGCATGCAACAATAAAATATAGTGGGATCCCAGGTAACAACTTTTGTAAAGAGAAAGGACTAAGACTGATACCGCCTCTGTATGACGCATGCTAATTCTTTACCGGTCACTATGCATGAGACTTGGTAGGGAATAAATGATGTTTAGATCAACCCCTAACTTTCTCCTTTTCAATAATCCATCATCATGTTCATTTAGCTCATCAGATATTAATTAATCACTACGTTCATAATTTCGCAATAGCAAGAAAATATATACTCCCCAAATTTCAGCTTGCTTTCTTATATTTCAATTCATCATGCCGAATGATAATAAAAAATAATAAGGGATCTGAATTAGTTACTGTTTCTCGTTTAAAAGGGTATATTTATTTGATCTCTCTTTATGTGTGTGTGGAGCGAATTTTACTCAATAACTAGAAGAGGAAGGAGGTGGAGTATGAACATATTTGATGACTGTGTTACATTTATTAAGAACTAAAGAAATTCAAAAGTCAATTTTAGTCTTCATAATTTTTGGCTCCAACTTTAATACAAGAATTATATACATGGAAAACAGTATAATAGAAATGTAATACTAATTATTTATTTTTGATTGAGAAAATATAGAATCATAACTCCAAAATTTAAACATTATAAACATGATTTATTTTGTATACAACAATATGTTAAAATATTAATGTAAGTATATATACTTAATATTGGTTCATCTTAATTTATAGCATAAAACAACAAATTCGGAATATTAACTAAAACTACTGAACATGTCATATACTCTTTTTCTTGAAAACGTCAAATGTGTTTTAATTTTCAATATCCAACTATAGTTTTTTAACAAATAACATCAAATGATATATCAAGTATCTAGAAAGTTAAACCAATTATTATTATAATTGATTATATCCACTATTTACAAATACATTATTTTATTCAACTAAATATTCACACAATAATATATTTTTGAAATATAAAATTAGTGAACTTCTGGTATTTGGTATTTTTTTTTCAAATACTTTTTATAATTTAAAGTTTTAAAATGTTGTACATTGATAATTACATGATTTAATGGAGATGGAGTGGAGTTTTCAAATCTTTCAACTAAATCATTTAGCAGGGATATTTAATCAAAGCACATATCTATTTTTATATATATTAGAGGGAAATAAAGGTGTATTTGGATCTGTGCTTTAGCTTTTCCCTCAACTAATTATTCCACAATTAAAATTCCCTCTGTGAATCCAAAAATTTAAGATTGACCACTCGAAACAAGTGTGCAAAAGTGGCTCAAATTGCAAGTACTTTTCTTTTGGAGAGGGAGGAAGAACGCTTTAATTTATTCAAATTAATCTTATACATGTATCTCAAAAAAAAAAGAGTCAATCTTATACATTAGACTTCACAAGAGAGTTTCACCATTTTATTATATTGAAAGCAACACAAAAATTGTGAAATTAATTTGATTAAGTAAGAAACTCATATTCATTACTAAAATAGATCACTTACCAAAACACAGACGGATTTGAACAATTAATTATTACTACACAAATAAAAAGGAAGACTGGTAAACATTTACAACGTCAAAACTAGAGCCTTACCTCTCACTAGTATTCAATGTTAGTAACCATTATGCTTATGCATCAAAGACAAGTATAATTAATTAAGTAACAAAATTTCAGGTGAGAGATACTGTTAGTGGTTTTTCTTTGATTAAACCTTCAATTAAATCAAGTAGCGACCATGTCATGTTCATTTTGTACTTTGTTTTTTTTTCATTCAGATAACTTTCGGAATGTATTTTGATGTTTTTTCACTAATTTACTAAAATATTTTGTATTTAATGAACGTATTTAATTTGTTAACTGTCTTTTATAATTAATTATGATAATTTAATATCCATAGTTATTGGAATTAATATATCAATATATAATATAAATTTTTATGTTTAGTAGTGTACTTAGGGATGTACACAAGCCGAGCAAAATCGAGTACTATCGTGTTCAAATACTCGCTTATAATCGAATCGAACTCAAATTTTAGCAAATGCCTTTGTGATTTATCGAACATTTTCAAGGTAATCGAGTCTAAAAAATTATCATATATATATATATATATATATATATATATATATATATATATATAGAGAGAGAGAGAGAGAGAGAGAAACCATTTTAACATGAGAACTAAAACCACAAAAATTCACTATGAATAAAATGAATTTGTTATGAAAGTTAATGTATCTCCTAAGAAAGTTACTGAATCCAAAAATCCATAATTTTCGCACAAGTTTGAATCCCATGAGGGCAAAAATTCTATTTTTTCTGGATTCAGTAACTTTCCAGCAGATTCATCAATTCTCATAACAAATTCATCATTTTTTTATTCTCACGTAAAAAATGGTTCTCATATTAAGTCTCCATACATATATTAGCTGATAAAAACATGAAAATAGAGTAAGTAAAAGTGAAAATAGTAAAACATATATACATAGGATTTATAGAACATATACATAACATAGGACTTATTCTATAACCGGGGTGGATGGACCGATAGTGCAAGATTCCACTTGGTAGGAATAGTGAAGTTAAGGAAATGTAATTATGATCCGACATCTTTCAACAAAATTGTTAAACTGACTCCTTTACTAAAAGTTTTAAATGATGCTTTCTTGGTGGGATTGAATTGAAGGATGGCATGAACAAAATTGTCCTTTTCAGTAACTACGTGAATTTGTATTTACATTGACTAGACTGGCCCAATTATTTCGAGTTCATTTTGGAATTCTTTTAGAAATTCTGCAACAAAATGCGTGGATTCATCATGCCCTACTTTAAAGCAGTGAAATCCATAAAGAGATGGAAGACATAATATAATTAAGATTACACACCGCACTACACATGGACTTGACAATGAATTACCCACAAAAACTTACCTATTCACTTCCTAAATGATCAATCTATATATATTGTTGAATAGATTTTGGATCATGAAATTACCTTCACGTACTCACTTTTACAATTTTAATATGAGATTTGCATACATGAAAATTAATTACTTAAAGCTCGTGAGAATTTCTCTTTAGCACATTAATAAATATGTTACGCATCAGCGTTAACATTGTGAAAAAGAGATCTAATTACTGTTCACGGTCAAGATTTTATGTTTGGTCCAGTTTGATATTCTGCATGTGAAAGACAAATACTACTTGAACCACGAATCGTATACACCTTTTATGTATTTGATCATCATATTCAAAGTTCATGTCAGGAATCATGATTTAATTATTATCATAGAAAATTCGATGTTACATTAATTCACTAAATTAGCACCAAAAATGATTGTCAGATTTTTCTATATAAAAGTTGTGAAAATGGTTAACTGCTTTACCCCGCGGACACACTTCTCCCAGGGGAAGCCAACTGCAAAGCGGATAGTACAGAAAGTCTGGTGCCTTTCGATTATTTACTTTTTTGACATAAGGTATTATCTAGATACGCACCTGTCTCTCTCTTTATAATGAAAACCTAAGTCACAAGGGCACTCCTCCAAGTTCCAAACCCATCCAGTGTAAAAGCCTAATTTCGCAATGACCTCGCATCCACTCACTGTCTCTGCAATCCTCAGCTCTTAACCTTACTGCAGATCAAGTATAAGACAGAAAACCCATTTGACACCCATCCCACCACCATGTTCGTCGCCATTTCGAGCATAATCGTGTATTACATTATCCAAATCAGCCTGCTCCGATTTCCGATGAGCCGTTATGCCGAGGTCGCGCGCCATATCTTGGTCTGGATTGCTTTCGTAACGGTTTCTTCTCTCACCGCTGCCCTTTACCCGGAAGCTACGCCTTTTATTTACGCAGCTTTTGCACTGCTATCATTAGGTATTCTGTTTCATCTACTAGTTTCTTGAACTTTTCCGATTTTTTTTCCGGGCGCCAGGTGGCTGTCCCTTTCGCACGGCCCCCGCTGTCTGTCTGGGCGCGCGAGCCCCATCGGGTTCCAGACGCACCGGACGCCTATCCCCTTAGCACGGCGCCTACTGCCTGCCCGGCACCGGCACCGGCACCGGGTCCGTGTGGGGCGTAGGGCTCGGGGCATGGTTGTGATGATGGTTGTAATGGTTTTGGTCCAAACTGCAGGTGATATGTTGTATGTGTTTCGCCACCGACAAGCAGTTGAAGAGGGCGAGGTCGAGGGTGAGGCGGAGGGCAGGGTGGAGGGCGAGGAGAGGCTGAGACTGAGGCGGAGGGCGAGGGAGAGGCTGAGATTGAGGCGGAGGGCGAGGGAGAGGCTGAGATTGAGGCGGAGCGCGAGAGAGAGGCTGAGGCGGAGGGCGAGGGCGAGGGCGAGGCCGAGGTCGAGGTCGAGGCGTTTAGCTCCTTGAAAACGAAGTTGTACGATGCGGCCAAATTCTTCGGGTATCAGCCGACGCTTCCAGTTTAAATCTGGTGAGAATTTTGTGTGCAACAATATACGAAATATCGTTATTTTGTGTAGGTGTGAGCGTTTGTGTGTTTCAATGTTGTGACTTTTGTGTCTTTTAATTCCATGCCACTGTATGACAGATATTATATTTCCAATTCTGTTCTGTGTGTTTGTTGGGTTGATATTAATAAAAGAGTTGTTTGTATTTGAACTGTATCTCAATTTTGTATTGCAAGAGCTCATGCGCCAATTTCCGATTCTCCGATTATATGTGTGTATATAAAAGCAATTTATAAAGAGATAACTGATCGCAGTCTTAATGGTGACAGAGGGAGGCTTTTGATATTTGATTTCCTGCGTTAATTTTATTAGATACTATTAAATAATATCCTACTTATTTTCGAAAGTATTAATTAAATAAGAAGCAAATAACTTTAAATATAAAATAAGGATAAATATCTTCACATTAAAAATGGCTATATTTATCTTTCTCATTTGAATGAATAATTTGTATCTTCTCTATAGCAAATTAGACATTATCATATATTTGCTCTTATTCGCTCACTCTCTCTCTATATATATAGAGAGAGAAAATCAAAATCACAATTGAAGTGACTTTCAAGCACAAAATCTGTAAAATCTAAATGCCAACTGAATTTTCTTCCCAAGCACAAGAGACAATAAGATATAGGATAGGCTCCACCACGCCACATGCGTGTATCTTATTAAGTTATACTATTTGCTTACCCTTTTATAATTATTAATTTCACATCGAGTTTTTTTTAAAATCATATTACAATTATTATTGAGCTATTAATTATACAATATATATATACACATATATATAAATGTGTTTTTACAATTTATTATTATAAATACTGTATAGTAAGTACAATATATAAATATTTTATATTATACAAGTAAACCGTATAAAATTTAGACACTTCAATTTTATTTTATTTTAAGTCCTTACGGATATGCTCTAAGCATATACAAATGTGTTCTTTTCTGCTTTTACAAAGATAATTAATTTTCCCTAACAAACAGATAAATATTTGATATAAGATAATCAAAATTATAGTTAATGTAGTTATTGTATGACAAGCAACAACAAAAACCTAGTTTGCCATGTATGGGAGACTTCATTATTTTATTTTCGACTTTCTGTTTCGTGACGATTCAATTCTTAGAGATCATTCTTGTAAATAAAATTATAGCATTTGATTTTGAAAGAAAATAGAATGAATGAAATAAGTAAATTTAGAGCCTCTGAAGTATATAGAAGTATATTTTTTCCAGAATCTATTTCAGAAGAATAGGGAATTTTATCACTGCAAACTTAGCAAACTTGAAAACAATGAAGAGTGTAAAATAATATGGAAAACAATGAAGAGTGTAAAATAATATGGAAAACCATATCCATCAATCAAAAAAATAAAAGGTTGACCAAGTATTTTAAATATCAAACGCAGTTAGTGAACATGGAATCACTAGCCAAAACACATAGTCATGCAGTATTATAAAAATGATAAATAATGATATAACAATCAGCTCCTTTCCACACGAGTTTGAAAAATTCCTCCAACCAACTCACTGCCTTTATCATTCCCATTCTCTTAAAATAAGATAAAAAAACAAACTTAAAATAAACGATTAAGTTATTGGCTCCCTAGAAAGGAACATTTTTTTGTATTAGTGTTTCATCAGAGAAAAAATGAAACAAGATTAGATTATTAAAATGGTTTATCTAACTATTTGTGGAGAGCTTTTACAATTAACTATCCTAATGATTAATCTGTAACAAATGGAGTGTAGAATATGACACCTATATGACTATATATATATACATATACAAGCAGAGAGAGACATTAAACACACGAAGTGGTATTATTGATAGTAAGAAGGAGTGATAGTGGTGGGTAATGAGTGATAAAAAATATAAATAAGTGATGTTATTGAAGGTAAGAGAGAATATTCTGTGTAATAGTTTTCATATATAGAATAAGAAAATATTGTCCCTGGGATCGCCCGATAGTTAAGGTGGGTTCACGTGGTAGAGAGGTCACAGTTCGAACCCCACCAAACGCCTCTATGGGTTTGAGCGCATCACACCTGGTTTTCCAAGTGTGGTTTACACTGTCTCTGTGGTTTTGCGCTATTGCACAGACCGTGGGGTTTACCCACAGTGCACACCTAAGGTAGCGGCTGCGGGTTCCCCATGATATCAAAAAAAAAAAAAAAGAATAAGAAAATATTTAGAGGACTTATCAAAAAAGAAATTGGGGAAGAGGATATATGTTACCTGCTCAAAGACTTTTTGTTCTTAAACTTTTTGTGATCATTATTACATTCTAATTACCAACATACCCTTTAAATTTTTGTGACTTGCGTATCTCGCCGTTGCTCGTCATTTCCACAATCAGTTCCAAAACATGTGCTTTCCATAACTCCACCTACCAAATCTAAAAACTAATACACTTTATATATAAAGTTATTGTATTAAGAAATATGGATGAATAGTGCTATCTTTTACCAAAACTCAATGGTACATTAGTTTTATACATAAAGTACATTAACTTTATATGTAAAATACATTGATTTTTAAGTTTTTACGAAAAAATAGGGTTTTACTATAATTCAACCCTATGTGTGTGTGTGTGTGTGTATGTACTCCCCTTTTTTTTACAAGTGTCACCAGCCGTCAAATTATGCCAACTAAGAAAATAGAAAAAAATCATCTTTGTAAGCTTATTAATTACCATGATAAATATATTCATACGACTAATTATCAAATTTCAAGAGTATTAAATAAGGGTAAATAAGCAATATATACATATTTTACTCTCAAATTGCGAACTAAGACACTTGTTTAAAAATAAGAAGAAAATGCTAAAGAAACACTTAAAAATAACGGAATAACTATATTTATAATTTTAACCTCTCTCTAATTCGAGATTCGAGAATTACAAGTTAATTTGAAAGGATGAGTAGAAAGGAGAGGAGGTGGAATGAAAGCAATGACTCAAAGACTGTGTGCAAATTGGGGTTTATTTGTTTGTTTCTTCTTTTTCTTTTTAGAGGAAAGTGGGGTTTCTTTTTCTAATTCTCCTTTGGATTAAATGTTTGATCCACTTTTATTACTAACAGGGTACGAGAGGGAGAGAGAGATCGGCTTCTGTTTACACACACATATAAATTGTTAATGGTACCAATTTTTTATACGATCTTGAAGCTTATTGCGATTTAGATTAATTCTAACATTGTTAATTTTTTTTTTTATATCCAATTACAGCTATTAACTAATTTGTTATTATTTATTTTTTGTTATTAACTGATCATTAGGGTTCATTATTTTATACTTTTTATTTTATATTCTATAATTAGGATGTATTTAAGAAGAACAATCAAAGTCTATCATCTCATTTTTGTATTGCAAGAGGTCATTGATATATTCAAGAACGGGATTACTAAGTTTTGGGGCGAAAATATAGTGTTTCATTTATTAGTTATTTAAAAATTATTCCATCAATATATCTTCTCGGTCTACTTTTACTTTTAACTTAATATTGTGATAATTATGTAACACATTCAAGATTCTTAGTCATTCTACACTTTTAATTGTTTTAGAATTTTGGGAGGGCTCAGATAATTCAAAGACATACTTAATTACAGCCCGAACAAGTGTGCAAAATTTGCACAAATGTTATACATATTATACTTCACATAGTGTAAAAATCTTGAAATTTTATTAAGTACGACACACGTATTTTCGGAGCCCTACATCAACTTAGTCCATTTAAATTCAAATTCCTCTGAAACATTAAAATAAATTTATAAACCCTACACAAAAATTATAATATATATCGTTCAAACACGACTGTTGTCGAAATTAAATGAAGAAATCAGTAATATGTTTCAAATAAAAGTTTCGAAAATGTGTTTGATCCAACATATTTCCGCCAAACAGTAATGTTGCTTTCATGGGAATGAGGTGCCGGGGTGGACGAAGTTCCTAGCACATGCATTCATTTGACCCCAACTGGAAAAGCACATCTGGGAAGATAAAGGACAGACACCGCATGCTGATATATTGTTACGTTGATAATTTCTCAATCAATGCTCCCCAAATTTGCTTTTTTCTTTTCCAATTCATCACCGCGATTTCCAATTATTCTATGACCATGTACATGTACATGGTAATCGAGTCGTGTTACTTACCTTTATTAGAGTGAATGATTAGGATAACTCGATAGTAATAAAACAAAAAGGGGGGATAGTAAGAATTTCGATACTCCATGGACACACTAAACACTAAAAATTAAAAGTTAATAATTGAAAATAACACAATATTTATTTAAATTTATAATTTTCAGATGATATTTGGAATATCAATTGCAACACCGCTTTTTAGTTTACTTTTTTACAATTACAACAAATAGACATTTTTAGCAAAATATCTTAAATGTGTGCCCTAAAGCGACATTGCTTTATTACCTATGAAATGATATGATTTTATACCTGAAAAATGACCCAGTTTACAGCCATTGCTTTTTCTTTGATTAAGGGGGTGTTTGGTTGAGCTTACAAGATGTTTAGAAGCTTATAAGCTTTTGAAAAATATTTGGAAAAAAAATCTATAATCTCAAAAAAAAAATCATTAATCCCATCTTATTTTTTGTAATCTTATAAAAATAATCAATTTACAAAAATAATCCTACTATATTTTGTTATTTCCAACATATATATTTCCCACTTCAACTCTCATCGATTCAAAAGGCCTTGTATATCTCTATAATAAGTTCAACCATTTGAACAATTTGACAATTCTTAAGACATTATATCGTGCAAGGGAGCAGCCTCTGATTGTCCAATTTTTGTGTAAAATACTTGCCAACAATATTGGAAGGCACCTGTCGTGGAGCAGTGCGATTCAAATCTAAGTGATAGGTATGATTCATGTTCAACCTAATTGTTCTCCATATTGTTTTCCTCTGGACGGCTTGTAGCTTAAAAAGACAACCGTTACCATGCTTCCAAACGTGTTTTGCTCGATCGATCCACCACATACTCTACATGAATATTCAAGTGGTACAATCACACGGCTATCATCAAGTCATATTTTGTCTTAAATGTCTAATCAACACATAATTGACTGGTCTGGGCTCTAGAAGGTTCAACCAAATCTAACGAAAATGCACTGTCGCAATCTAGTAGTGGAATAATTCAGTTGCACAACTCATGCACTATATTTTCTTGTCTAGCATGAGCCTCGCCATCATGCTGATGTTCGAAAGTCAAGTTGTGCTGTCCAATAACCTTATCAAGATGTCCTGGTTGCTGAATCCAAGCACCAAATTCAGTAGTCAATGAATCAAATATGTCTCTACGTCGGTTCACATCTTCATCTTCATCCTCATATGAATACACCACCTCGCCTTTATCCCCACCTAAAGACACCGACTCGTCTTCGTATACCGCTGAACTGGTATATCTTGCATTAATCTCGGATAAGACTTTAGATCGTTGTGAACTATATAATACTGGTGTTTCTGTGTGTACCGTGTCTGCAGATTGCTTATCTTTTTCGATCACATATACAACTGGATCATCCTTTTGTTCCACAATCAATCGAAAAAAGTCAGTGTCGGTTTTCAATGATACTTTTGTTCTTCTTTCATCACTAGCACTCGTTGTGTAGAAAAACATATAATCAGATCCACCATTGTTGCCTACTTACTCATGAATCTCTCTTAGCATATTAGCACGTCAAATCAGTTATATAGTCATGTATACAAGAACCTCGTCGTCGCCTATGTAGTTTGCTATATCCCAATTACCACTATGACGTATAATAAGACGTTGTCAGTACATCTTTTGTAAAATAAGACATATAAGATAACAATCATATGCACAGGATGCACGAGATGAGTGGTGTGTACATACTAACCAGCACGGGCATGCCCGGACATGTACTGTGCAAAGCCATGCACTGACATGCATAAGCGTGTACCGTGCAAGACCATACATGGCGTGCACTACCATGCACGGTGTGTACGAATGCACCGGCGTGTACCGTGCATTGGTGCACGATCGTGTACCATGTACTGATGAGTATTGTGCACTCAGTTCATCAACGCACGATACTCATCAGCACATGGCATAACCGCACCATGCGCGCTTCAAGATAGCAAATCATATATGTTAAACTAACTAATTAAATGATCCTAAATATTAAATTAATCACTATATTAACATAAAATCAACAAAAATAACATATGAGACATATAAACATATAACCGTATACAGCCGTGTACTCAAGAGCGTATTTTTTTTCTAAATATTAAAATTATCGTGCGAGTAAGATAAAATCATAAAAAATACATATTCGGGCCCTAAAATTAACAATCGAATACAACAGTATACTCAAGAATATTATAAAAAAATCAGATAATTTACTTTAATCCAACAAGCAATACTCGATTTTCACTATTTGATTGAAAAAACGCAGATAACTTGTTCTAATTATTTTCGTCCCTCCCTCCCAAAAGTTTACTCTTTAAAATTGTAATGTTACAAATGAATTTGTTTATGATTTCAATTGAATGACAACACTTTTTCAAAATAAATATTTACCCACCTCTATTGTTAAAATTAATATTTACAAACTTTTTTTTTTGGCTTCATTAATTTCGAATGGCAGAGATAGAGGGAGAGAGAGAAAGATGCTACGATGGAGAGAGAAAGAAGAGAGAGAGAAAATAATAACTAAAAAGTTAAGATGATCTTTTTGTCTTTTCAAGCCAAAATAACTAGAAAACTTATCTTTTTAAGAAGGTGATTATAAAACTTATCCCCCTATTATTTTTGGTTAAATATAAATTTTCCCCTTATTTTTTGTCCTTGAATGAGCATATCTTCCGAAATAGATTCTGGAAAAAATATACTCCTATATATTCAACTTTATTCAAACCATAGGCTCTAAATTTACTTGTTTCATTCATTCTATTTCTTTCTAAATGAAAGGCTATAATTTTATTTAAAAGAATGATCTTTAAGAATTGAATCGTCACGAATCAAGAAAGTCGAAAATAAAATAATGAAGGCTCCCATACATGGCAAACTAGGTTTTTGTTGCTTGTCATATAATAACTACATTAACTATAATTTTGATTATCTTATATCAAATAATTATCTTTTTGTTAGGGAAAAATAATTATCTTTGTAAAATCAGAAAATAACACATTTGTATATTCTTAGAGCATATCCGTAAGAACATAAAATAAAATAAAATTGAAGTGTCTAAATTTAATATGGTTTACTTGTATAATATATTATATTTATATATTGTACTTACTATACAATATTTACAATAATTAAATTGTAAATGCACATATATATATATATATATATATTGATAATTAATAGCTCAATAATAATTGTAATACGATTATAATATATTGATATAATTGTAATACTTAGACCTAACGATAAAATATCAAATTATTATATCAAATTATTAGTAACAATATTCTAACACTCACTAATTAAAATTAATGAAAATAAAAATAATTAAACAAACAGTACATCGTACAACAAAACCTAAATCACATTAATCAAGTGAAATTGGGCACTGTTGCATATTTTCAATTTCGTCATTTTTCTTTGTCTGAGTAAGGAAATCATAAGTTGGCATGGATTTCAAGAAAGAAATCCAAGAGGACTGCAAAAGTATATTTCCTTCGTTTTTTTAAGTGTCCTATTGACACTTTTTCTTTGTTTTTTTTTTATTAAATATCATAGTTTGCAAGAGTAAAATTATGATTAATTTATTATTTTATCTTTATTTAATATTATTGGAATTTGATAATTAGTTGTGCATGTACATTTATTATGGTATCTAATAAGGTTATAAAAATAAATTTCTGTATTTTTATTGGTTTGTACGATTTGATGGTAGTGGACACCTAAAAAAGAACGAAGAGAGTATACTATTTGAAAAAATATTTTAAAAAATATGTGTCATATGAATTCAAAGAAATATGACTAAGTTAAAGAGAGAGTCTAATATATATTGTTTTATTTGTGAGGCTTAAAAAGCAGGGGTAGACTAATAATACAAGGAAATCTGTCATGCCAATTATAAGATATTTGTACGTAGTGCAATAGCAAAAGTAGCTTGTACAAGAGTTTAGTGCCCTTTTCTTTTTTTTATTACAATTTTCTTCCATTTCTCTCTCTTCGATCAATTTATTGTGTTTTAGCTTAATTTACAATTGTCGATGGGTTTACTATATCCAATTAAGGTTACTAACTAATATATTCTTAATTTTCATTTTTAGTTAATTTTTCAATTATTAGTTAATATAATTATATCTTATATTTATTTCACAATATCTGTTATGAAAATAAAAAAATTAAAGATAACTTACACTTTAAAACCTAAACAATTTATATTGTTGTAAGAATATCCTGAACCATTAATATGTACTGATTTGTAATATTAAATATATATTTTTGTAATTTTATTGTATAAATATTATTCCCTCCGTCCACCAAAATCGTTCATTGATTTTGGTGGCATAGGTTTTAATAAACTGTAATGAGTGTAAATTAAGTGTTTATAAAAAGATGTGTAATTGGGATAATAAATAAATACATTAATGGATTGTAAGGGTAAAGGTGGGTCATGAGTATTTTTTTTGTAAATAAGTGGATAAGTTTAGGATAAAAATATAAAGCTGATATTTCTAAAAAAAAGTGAATATTTTTTATGAACGGATCAAAAATAAAATTAAATGAACGAATTTGATGGAGATAACTTGTGGAAGATGCAGAAGTTTAGGTAGAGAAAATAAATAAGTAGAAATGAGATATTTTTCATATGCTCACCTTTGCGGCTATAGTAGCCCTAATACACTTTAGATGGTCCCACAAAGATAATAGCAACTCGAAAACAACAAGCACTTCAATTGAAAGAGAGAGAAATTAAAATATTAAAATAACAACTATTAAAATAATGACATAAAAATGTGTTTCCCTCAAATAGCATCATGGGTAACTGCTCCATCTTTAATCCCAAATTGTGTTGATTGGCCCATATATCTTCTCAATTATTATCCTTTTTCCAAAATCAAGCTTGAGTTCACAACATAATACTTATAATTAAAGTCAGGAACCATCGCAAAATTAACAAACACTATTTCAGAGGTCAATTTCCAACGCCAGATCATATGGGTGTTGGAATATTGAGCCTTAATGGTGAGCCCATTTTTTGATCTAGACAGAACTCTAATAGGTTTAGGGTTTGATTATTATCTATTTAAGATTCATTTCTCATTGTAATCTGTATCTGATAAATATAGTGAAATATCTGGCTTGATATTACCCCAAAACATAGTCGCAAGACGAATTGGATAAACAATTCTTGTGTTCTTTATTTTCTGTCGTGATTGGGGTATATATTTTTCGCAATAATGGGTAAATTTGGACTAGTGCTTTTTTTTTTATCAATCCTAATATTTTCTTTTAGTTAGAATTTATTATCTAGAAGGAAGATTCAAAAACATATATATAACAAAGTTAAAGCAGAAAGGTTGTAACAAAGAATGATGTGAGACATTTAATATCATTTTACAATCAGTAATTATAGTTAAATTATATATTGGATTTTCGAGATGAATGGGATTTCAGAAAGTTTGGCCCAAATACCATATGGATACTTTAATTATAATGAGTATATGAAGATCTTTTTGACTTGGAATGATTAGGGTAAGCATAAATTGAAAAATTCGAACTGAATCGATGGACCGTTGAACCTTCTAATAAACCAATCTATTTCCATCTGTTGAAATCCGCCAATTTCTTAAAGCTTCCATAACTAAGTTGTGATGATGACATGTGATATTACATGGGAACTCTCCCTCAAAACTTCAATACAAGGCTGTGGGGCCTGAGGATTGGCCTGTGAAGTTTAGGCTCCACTGACATATATGATCCAACACAAGGATATTATTAGGCTCAAATTGGGCCTATTGAAAATAACTGTCCATCAATGACTATATTTTTAGTAAATTTCGTCAGGCAGATTTGTTCTGTGTATGTCAGTATTTGTCTACATCATTAGTTAATTATTTATTTATTTATGACAAACATTTTTAGATATAGAGTATAATAATTATGTTGCATCGAATAGTATGTTTTCTTATTTAAAAATAGAATTGTTTCAACTTCAACTACAAATGGTACCGACTTCTTTTGGATTACGAAAGGCTGAGGCTGTCACGTGCCTTTTATGAATAGGGCGCGAGCACCTGCGTGTACGCACGTCATTTTATTGGCGAGGTATTAACGCTATACAAAGTTGATAGCCTCTCAAGAAAAACCACAATTTAGATGGGAAATTTGAATAAATTCAAGTTGTCTGTTCCAATTGGATGTGTTATTTATAGTTGATTTGAGAATATCGTCATATTTAACAGTGACATATAAAAACATATATAGTAATATTATCTAAATAAAATTAACAATCGTTAATCATACATATGATATTGTCCAATCGGCAATTCAAAATATTGTTGATTTGAGATATTATTCAAAAAGATATAGTAATATTATCAATTCGCCGATTATATAGACAAGAAAAAAATATTGGTGAGAGCTGAAGCCTCTATTAGGGCCTTACTATGTCTGCCTTGACTTTGTCTTAATCACTATACTGATTTCCAAAAGAGGTACACTCATTCCGGTGCATCCGTCCTAATTCAAAATATTGTTAATTTGAGATATTATTCAAAAAAAATAATTATCGATTCACCGATTATTTAGAGAAGAAAAAGATATTGGTGATAGTTGAAGCCTCTCCTAAGGCCTCACTATGTCCGTCTTGACTCTGTTTAATCACCATACTGATTTCCAAAAAAGGTACACCGACTCCAGGGCATTAATCCTAAATAAATTTTAACATAGTAATTAATTAAAATTAAGAATGTTAAAGAAAACAGTAGCTAGCTAGTACTCCATCCGTTTCCCAATTTCCTTCCTAGTTTTTCTTTTTGGGACGTCCTCCAATTTTTTTTCTATCCATTTGATGTAATGCGTGCACGGTGACGATAGAAATTAATGGCATGTACGGTGACGAAACTTCACATTAAGTATTAGCCTTCATCTACATCGGCCATTTTATTTCTAAAACAGAATAGAAATTCAAGAATGAAGAAAAAACATCAAACAAATAATTATACATTCATATTTTACCTTATTAGATCTTTATACAATTATTTCATTTTAATAAAATCTCATACTTTCGTTTGAGTTCAAAATGGCATGATCATGTTGAAAAATATACAATTTCAGTCTAACAGATTGATTTTATGATAATTATAACATAATAAATAAATAATAATTTTATCAAGTATAAAGAATTGATTTTATGATAATTTCAGCCTGTAAGTAAATTTTCGATGTCGAAAAGCAGAATTGACAACGGAGACAACATATAGCTAATAAGTCATTTCCAACGACATTTATGATTTGTACTTTCTATATATCATTTTCCAATACTCACTGTGTTTTTTGGTACCAAAAATCACTTATGAACTAAAATTATCATAAAATCAATTTATTAGGCTTCATATTGGTATTCTTAATTTATTAAGTCAAAATTATCATAAAGTCAATTTATTAGATTAAAAATGTATATTTTTACGAAAATGGACTATCATACTTACTTTTTTTTTGGTAATTTAATTTAATACAGAAATTTTAAAGGCTGCGTCACGGTGGACTCGAACCCGAGACCTTTGACCTCGGGCATTAACCACTCTACCACTAGGCCAACACACACACACTGACTACCATACTTGCGGTGTCTCCCACAGGTCTATAAAGTCTCCCCAACTCCACCCTTTTCATTATGAAGTAATACTATTCGTAATTTGCTCAACCGAGTCCGATGTCTGAGTTCGCCGATTCCTTCCACCAACTCACCGCCTCCGTAATCCCTCAACTCACTGCGTTCTTGCAACTGAGGTACCGCGCCAACGATCAGACACAAACCTCTTTTGCAGCCCATCCCACCACGATGTATGTCGCAGTTTCGAGCTTCATGCTCCAGTACTTGCTCCACGTTGCGCTGCTCCGACCATCACCGACGAGTAGCTGGTTTGCTGCCGCCGCACAGCATTTATTGGTCTGGTCTGGCTACACGGCGGTTTCCACTCTCGCTGCCGTCGTGTTCCCCGACTGGGCTACCCCTTTTATCTACGTGATCTTCGGGTTGCTATCAGCAGGTGAGCTGGCTCCCTTCGTGTTTACATTTGAGGATTTATAATTGATGTATGTATATTACTAAACGTGTCCCCTTAGGGATAGTCTAGTTGGTAGGTCTAACGAGTATTCATGATGCCAAGTATTTTTTTCAAGTTTAAATCTCTCCGATATCTCTATTGATAGATAAGGAGGGTATTATCTAATGCGCAACGAAATTGCGTTTTCGAGTTTCTAGGATATTAAAAATAATATATTACTAAAAGTATTATTTTCATTAGGAATATCAATCATCAGTACAATCCATTCGGTTTTAGCTCAATCCTATCCCCCTCTGTTTTGGCCCAATTCTATTAGACTACGGGCTATTCGATTCAGATTAGACGGACTAAAATTATGTTTAGGCTAGAATTTTTTTTATCCTAAATCTTCTTCTCTTTATTTGTTATTCCAACTGGTTGATTTACAGTTGGATTGACATAAGTCGGACCTACTCACTTGGTTTTGGGTAAGTTTCATCGGGTTTTTCGATTTTGAGTCTATTCACTGAATATTTTTCAGGTTAGAAATTTTTGATCTTAACCTCTTTTTTTAGTCCATTCAACCAACTCATTGAATTTCAAGTTGAATTCACAACCTTTATTTTTATAATATGATATTAACATGATGGAAATGATAAAGCGTATCAAATATATCATCGACCTAATTACTCACTCAAAAAAAAATTAATTAAGGATCAATCGTTACCCACCATAGAATACCAAAAAACGCAAAGAATGGACATTGTTGGATAGTTTTAGCAATCCGTAAATTAAGCCATATGAAATTCATGCTCTTTATTTATATTTGTTCGAAATGTAGGTGAAGTGTTGCATATATTTGGCGACAAAGTCGCGACTGAGGACGTTGAAGAGGAAGATGAAGATGAAGATGAAGATGAAGATGAAGAAGAAGCTTCAAAGTTTAGGATTTACAAAAGGTGTGTTGGTAGGTTCTTGAAAAATATATGCTGCCGGATTGTGGCCAAATTTTTTGAGAAGCATCATCAGCCGAGACTTCCAGTTTGAAACATGAAGAAAAGCATTACCTCAATTTGGACATTGTATTAGCGACATTTTGAGCATGCTAAGAAAGAAAATGGTGTTTGGCTTAGATGCTTGACTTTGCAAAGAGTCAAATTGATATTTGACTTGAAAAAGTCAAATTGATATCGAGCTAGGCATAAACTTGATTCTGAAGATAACTTGCGGGGTGTATGTGAAGAAGTGGGGTTGGCTGCGTGATGTGGTTCCTATGGAGAGTGTGTAATAAGAGAGGAGAGTGATTACTGTGTGTCTGTGTGTGTGAAAAAATTAAAAGATGAGTGACACGTAAATAGATAAAAAGAAGAAGAAGGTATATATTATTTTAAGGGAGTGTTTACTTTTCACGATTAGCATTTTGAATGATTGATTATTTGATGGATTAAATGTGTAATAACATAATTTTTATCCATCAATCATTCGTCTACTACAAATGATTAGTGAATGATTAAAATTGGGATAAATAATTCTTTCTTTATTTGGAGGATTATTTCAATTCTACCTATTGAATTAAAATTAATGGAGAACAATTCACAGAATTAAAATAATCTCGGCCTTTGAGATATCTTCAAATATTAATCTTAAAAAGTAAACACTTGATTATATTGTATTAATTTTATTTATCCAATCTAATCATGTAAAGTAAACACCTACTAACAGTAACGAACAAAAGGTTACTCCAATATGTTTCTATATAATTTATTGAAGAATCCCTAAATATACATACGTTCTTTTTCATTTAGTACACTCAAATTATTTGCACTTGAGATTCTAAAAAAAATAGAATATAGCTTTATATATCATTTTTTTAAATATAGATTTACAACTTAATACATCAAATTGAATGTACCAAGATTAGGAAATATCGAAAAAGAGTTGGAACCGGGCCACCAACTAAGGCCCAATTGAGACGAGAAAATCAGCCGAGCAAGTTCATATATGATCCACTTATTCAGTATTGCTTAATATTGTTTATTTTTAATTTTGCTTAATAACGTATTAATTTATTATGATATATCATAGGTACAAAAATTGTGTCAAATGGGTCAAGACCTATCCAAGCATTAAAATGCGAATACATGTATGTATTGCCTAGTGGTATAATGATTAATGTATGAGATCTAAGGTCTTAGGTTTGAATCCATCATGATATGGTCTTTAATTTTTTTTTTCGTTAATTGACCGAAATAAAATAGGAGCGAGTTTTAGATACCATCCCATATTAATGAAGCTTGATGTCGTGTTTTGATAGTAGTGATGGATCCTAATTGAACATGGTATAATAGGTCCGACAATTTGAATATAAAATTATTATGATATCTCGATTATACAATTTCTTATATACATTTAATCCCTTATAATCAAGACATATCTATAACTTCGAGTAAAAACCAACTCCATATCCATTTATCTTTTAGAAATCATACCCATTGCAAAACGAATCCATATGTATATAGGAATTATAGTGGCATCCACGAACTTAGTTCAGTTGATTAAGAGCTAATAGATTTGAAACAAGTGATCACAAAAGTGAACCCTTTTTAGAGAAAGGTTCATAAAAATAGTTCAAGCTTTTTGTACACAATTTGAGTAGCCCTTCTAAAGAATATTAAGAACGGACCTGCTTGTTTGACAAACATGTGTCCATTTTTAGTCAATTCCCAACAATCCCAATCACAATTCACTCCACTTTATTAATTTTACAATTATAGTTCATCTCTATTTGATCATATTTAATACATGGATCTAAATTTAATTTATGGATCAAATTATTATTTGTTAATTACATTTGGCACTTGTAGATATACTAGTTTCACAGATTTCAAAGGAAAAAATGTGTAGCAATGTTAGGTTTTTATAAGATATCTGTAAAAGTCCGACAATTAATTAGGAATATTTTATTATTTCTTTGAAACATACACATTGCACGTAGTTCAAATATGAGTTACTTGGTTTAAAATACATGAACTGATCTACATTTAGATTTTTATACGATTTTTGAATTTGTTCTCAAATTTACACAATTTATATGGTTTGCATCTTTTTTTAATTTCATTATGCGACGAAATTGAAGCTGATTTGGTAGTCAAAATTATTAGTGTGGACTGAAGAGCGAAACGAGCCGCGCTAGCCTATTCGTTTTTCAGCAGCCCTCCCTTTTTGAGTTTGGGCTTGGGAAAAGCTAAAGTGGAGAGCTCTCCAACTCGCGGGAATATAAATTGGTGGAACGCAGTATGCGGGAGTTTAAAACTAGAATTGGCAGCTCATATATGGCTATTAAAAATCGCCCCTATGAGTTCTCTAGTTCTGAGTTAGAACTTCTATGAGTTCTTTGTCCTGGGGTTGAAGTGTGTGAATCTTTTTTAGCCCTCTGAGATATACGGTTTATACCGAAAAAGTACGAAGTTGGACTAATTTGGAAACATTGGGCAATTTATTTTATACCTACTATTTCGTCTAGTTTTTGGTACTTTGTGATAATGGTATTTGTTTGCGGTCTAGTCCTTCTTTGTATCTCCATAGCTTTTCGGATACTGATTGGGCAGGGACTGGAGATACCCCATTCCTGAAGCTACACTAACGCTTTACCGCACTGTTACCTAGCGCTTCTGACTTCTCTTACACTGAGCTTCAAGCTCCATTGTCCGGTATGCACAACACCATCTTATATTTTTCAAGTCATGCAATTATTTTCTAAGTTTCAATTTCATCGAGAAATATAATTAGGATAAAATTGTAAATAATTTAAAGTCTTTATATTTGAGAATAAAATTTAAAAATCATATGCCTAACAAAAATTAACCCATATTTCGTCTGTTTTGAACCAAATAACCAATTCCTGCAGCTCAAGTATCAGCCCATCAATGATCGCAGCCAATCCCTCTTCGCAGCCCATCCGACGGCAATGCGCGTCGCCGTCGCCAGCTCCGTCATCTACTTCCTAGCCTACGGCGCCGTGCTCCGATTCCCTCTCCACCGCCACAACTCTCTCGCTCATCTCGTGCTGCATTAAGGTGTCGTCTCTGGCCGCTGTAATGCTCCCGAATACAGTGAGGCCTTTCTTCTACGCCGCCGCCGGATTGCTGTATGTCTTATACTGCAAACTGGTGGCGGAAGATGATGAAGCAGAGCTTTCGCCGTTTCTCGAGGGGAACTTTTCTCCCAGTTTGAATGAACAAACACAACAGTTTTACTCATTTTACCTATATGATTATTGCATGAATATATAATCGAAAAAAAGTATGGAATTTACGAATTTTGAGTTGTTTGTATGTTGTATTTTATATTAATAAGATCCTCTTTTCCGTAATTATGTTAAGATGTTTCATTCTGATTATTAGATCGTTGCCACGTGCATTTTGAATAGACGATTCTCTTGTATTTTTTATTTCATCTTATTTGTAGTAACTGATCTTTAAATGCTCTATCAAAGTGATAAATTAGACAAAATTATTATTATTGGTGTGATAATTGGGTTTGGTGGTTGATGGGTATTGTTATCTGGATTCTTGTTTTTTCTGCTTAAAAAATAAAAATTAGATGTGAAGATCCAATATGCTACTGTCAATTATTTTATTATGGGCTGTTCTCTTTCTTTCTTTCCTTTTCTTTTCAGGCAGTTTGCTTCTTTTTTTTTGTCACTTCCTATGCCATTTTTTGGTATCGGTAGCAAACTTTGCAGAAATTCAGTGCCCAAATTAATGGTAACATTTGATAATTAATAAAACTTTGGTAGAACCAACAAATATATTCATAAGGAATGAAATTCATTACTTTGTATATATTATTTAAATTTATAATTTAACATAAGTCGCACGTATTATTTAACTAGTATATATACATAATTTAACTAGTTCATATATCTATACATACATATAAACGAGGCCAAATCTAGTTTGTGTAGAATTGGGATGGATATTTTCATGGGCTCGTGAGCTAGTTATTCTTCGTTTAGGCCCATATAAATGTGAAAATATTTAGAACTTGATTCAACAACTCATGTTTGATCTTATATAAGACTCACTAAAATAAATGAAGTGAACTCGTGTTCGGTAATATCCAGCTCCATTTATAATGAAATGCAACATATAGTTATTTTTCGAAACAATAAAATCTATAGTTATTGGTTTAACATTCAATTTACTATAATCAGAAGGGTAGTGCTAAACATACATAATATGTACGTACATAATGCCTTTCAATTTTTTTTAACTCAATTCGTTATTTATGGTAATAAGATCATTACTAAATTACCCCTAATCTATTTTTGGACAATTATATTATTAGATTACGTTCTATTTCTTTACATTTTTTACTCAAATAATTTTGGAAACAAATTATTCCTAAAGATAATTTATGTAATGCTGAAGACGTAAGTTACGATTCAATTTTTTATTTGTCTGTAAAATATATTTATTTAATGGAGTGGTTGTTACGTCCACTGCGGCATAATTCTAATGAAAATCTCATAATAGTGAATGAACATAATCTCATAATAGTGAATGAACACCATACTTGACTTGGAAAACTTGTTGCGTGTCAGAAAGCCGTAAGCTAATTAAGAAACAAATCCTTTCCTTAATTATCATTATGAGTAATTAAGTAAATTACAAATTCAATTAAAATATAACTAATCTATTAATTCTTGAAAATGTGTAAAATGATAAAAATATCTAATTATGTACGTACATATTATGTACGTTTAGCATTTTCTTAATCAGAATGAGAAATGCCTACGTTTGTTGTGGCGTTATGAAAAAGGGTCATAGTCCTATGAGTTAAGGTCTTCTAGCTCGCAATTGTGTCCCATTTTCTATCTCCTTCCAAAATTAGAAATCTTTAAGTTTAAATTCTAGATTTAAGTATTACATTTCAGATTTGGAATTAAAATCTAGTGTGAATTCTACATTTTAGTTACTTGCTTTGTTTCATCAAACTTTGCTCATATGTCCTACCCAACTTTGTTCATTTCCCTTTTATCATTTTAATTATTTTATATTTTTCTCCAATCTATTTTTTTAATCTTTTTAATCATTTTATATCATATTTTTTTTTATCTTTTTAATCATTTTAATCATTTTTAAAATAATTATGTTGAAAATAAATGAGTCATACAGAGGGATGGATGGAGAGAGTAATTATGTTGAAATAAATGAGTCATACGGAGGGATGGAGGGAATATTTTATTCTTAGTTTAGTATACTATATAATGAATGAAACAGTTTTCAGTCACCGTGATGCGGCTTTTAAAATTTCTCATTAATTAAAAAGAATGAACAAGTTATGAAGTCGTCGTCGAACGGTCTTTCCTTTTCAGATAAGCTAGCGTTACACACGATAGCTACTTCTTGTCGAATGGAGGATCGAGGAAAGCACGTGGTTTTTTTATGAATATGCTCAAGCATCTCTTGTGTCACTATTAAACAATGCCACGTAGATGGGTCCATAGTCTGTCAGCGAGGTGTCTAGCATAGGAAAAAGGTGTAATTTTAAAAAGTGATGTTTTGTTTTAGTGAGTAAAAAGTCACACTTTTCTAATTAAACTAAACGGGATTATTAGTATATTGTATGGCTTATTTTAGTAGGACCTCATACTTTAGCAAGTGGGAGTTGTATATAGATTAGAATATCAGATATCTACCCAGAAAATCTTAAATAGTGTGAAAATTGCAAAATATTAAAAAGTGATGCTTTGTTTTAGTGAGTAAAAAGTCATGTAAAAATTATAATTCGTGTAAAAGTAATTTTAGATCCAACAATTAACTCTTTGAAAAAGTGCACCTTTAACAAAATTGTTATGTATGAAGCTGGAATTCTTTTGTTTTAATTTGTTTGAGATCGAGTTACTTTTTTTATTATTATGTGTATTTATTTATCACCAAGCCATTAAAAATTGTGTTCAAATATGTTTAGCTAGTATATGATCGTTTGATATGCATGACATTCCAAATCTAATTGCTCATATGCACAGCAAAAGCTGCAAAACAGATTTGAGCCACATGATATATACCATGGAGAGTTGATTGCTCAACGGTCAATGGGTTCAGTGGGAATGAGAGGTTTGCCGTTGGTTTAGGAGGGTGGAGGAAGGTTAGCCGTTAGGTTTTGGGGTTGGGTGGTTGGCAGTTGGTCTTGGGAAGGTGGGGAGGCTTGACCGTTGGGTTTTGGAGGGGTGGGGAGAGGTTGGCAGTTGAGTTTTGAGGGTTGGGGGTTGGCATTGGGTTGGGGGTTGGGGGAGGTTGTCGGTTGTATTTTATGGGGTGGGCACGTGTTTTTCGTCATTTCATTCAATTTTAGATAATTTTGATAGCAAATTATAGATTACAAATATATTTTAATGTATATGTTATATATATGGTTAACAAATATTTTCTCTCTATTCTTATATTCCTAGTTATTTGATTTTTATATTTAAAGAGTTGCTGAATGTAGAATTTTTTGTAGATTTAGGTGTGATATCAGACATTTTCTCGTGGTAATCATATACTATCTAGGGATGGCAATGGATCATAGACTCAGTCCAAATCTGCAGATCCGGATTCATTTTTAGGATCTGGATCTTCAAAAATAGCATCTGACGAATCTTAATCAGATCCGGACCATCCTTTAAAATTCAGATATGGATCTTGATTTTTGAGATCCAGATCCGACTCGTGGATCCATATAATATAATATTATATATATATATATGTGTGTATATATATATATATATAATTTTTATTTTTATTTATAAATGTATTATATTATTTTTCTTTCTAGTCCAAGTTAGATAAAGTGGGTTATTGAATTGGATGGTAGGTCAATAACATTAGAAAATTGTACCATGTATTTGAGAAAGTATTGTATATGAGTGGTCTATTTGCTAAGATTAGTGTGCTACTTCTTCTATTCCTATTGCAATATTATTTGTTGTCATGAAAAAAAAATGAATTTATAACTAACATATTCTTGTATAGTGATGATTGTAGAAATTCTAAATAATTATCATAGTATTATTGTGTATTTGATTATTATTATTATTATTATTATTATTATTATGGTGTTACTATGAATTATAGTTGATTTATAAATTATTTTGGAAGAGAAAACATATGGATCCAGGCTTAAACCTTGGGCCCAACAGATCTTATGGATATGAGTCTGGATCTAATTTTGTTGGATCCAATGAATCTGGATCTAATCCAGATTCAAGTAAAAAAATTCAAATCTGAATCTCAACCTAACAAGATCCGGTCAGATCTGGTCCATTGTCATCCCTAATAACATCTTATGGGCACTCATCAGTTATAATACAAAACTACTACACATACGTGTGGACAGATGAAAGTATCATTTGTTTTTAAGAAAAATATCATTTACATTGATAAAATATCATTTATTGTTTACTCTGTAATTAGCAAGTACATCATTTTGAATAAAAATATCATTTGCATTGAAAAATAATATCAATATCCACACATGTAGACGTTCGCACTGGAAACCACCTCTAGTTATAATCGCTTGTTCTGTTTTTCCATTGTCGAATGTTGTCTGCATGGGTTTATGTGAGAACTATTACATTTATTGTTTCTTTCTACCGATCGAAAATTTGACTTAAGTTTCAATAGCTATTCGGTACCTAATTCTTGACCTTTTAATCATATGAGCTTACTGAATTCTAAATCTCATGGCAACAAGTAAGACATCTGATAAACTGAATAATCCTGATTAGTTATTGCTCACTTTAACATAAATTCCTTACGTTTTCCCCCCTTACTACAAGTATATGTAGATGTGGAACTCGAATGAAGGGGACGATTTGCAAGTTCTTGTTGTTATAAATAAGCCAGTGGTGGGAAAATATGCTCGGTCTGACCTGGTTTTGGGTTCGATTGGATTAAAAAAATATATACTTGATGGAATTTCAGAGTAGGTATCAAAGCCCATCAGGCTCAAAATTTGTACTAAAAATTATATTTTGGGCTTGGTTGGGCCTATTATTTTTTCAGGTCGATAGATTTTTGGACCGAATGGTCGAGATAATTTTTTGAAAAATACCGGTGAAGTCGGGCCAGGCCATTCAGTTGCCAGCTCTAGCCATCGTGGTGAAAATGTAAGTTACAATGCACAATGTCTCATTGCCAATAACGAGCTCTAACTAGAGCCGACAAAATGAGTCTGACCGAAAAGTTCACTAAAGTGCACCCAGGATTTGGATTGGTTTGGGCTTAAAAATTAAAGCGCGAAAAAATTTAATTAAAAACACCGTCCATAAAAATCCCGAGCCTATTGGGCTGAAAAAAAAGCAAGGTTTTGGGCTAAAAAGTATGTCCGATATTATGTTAATTATACATATTTATAATATTATTTGATATACATATCTATAATTATTTAATAATATTTTATATAATTATTTATTTTTACATTTATTTTATACATTAAAAAAAAATAGAAAAATGATCTAAAAAAACTTGTCCGCCCGTCCGAGGCTGGTTTGGGTTTCATATTTTTTGGCTTGGAAAATTTCGAGCAAACTCGATCGACCCAACCTCAAAAATATAAAAGTCAGATAGACCCAGGATCGGGCTGATTCGACCCCTACTTTTGACAGTTGTAGCTCTAACTACTTGGTACATTAGTTTTTGGACTCGGCTAGAACTCCATCTAATATGTTGAATTGTCAATCATACTTTTGCTTTATGAAAATCTATTTCACGTCTTGAAGAATTAACCCATGGATACTCTGGTCAATGAATTAATCAACAAATTTAGAAAAGGAAGTGGAACTTTGTTGCTTGTGGGAATATTATCTCAGATATCCAAATTGACATCTATAATAAGATAAAAACATTAGATATGATTTTTTCCTTATATGCATTACTAATTCATGTTATTTCTAGAAGCCAATTTTATACTTGTGATGGAGATGGGGCAATGTTACATCAGCAAATCATCAGCTACAACAAATTAGTTTCTTAGTTAATATCTCAATTTTGTATTTCTTTCTAGAAGCCAAAATTTTATTATATCATACCGTGTTTTCTTTGATGTGTTTTTATTATCTTAGCAGGAATAATAAAGTAGTTGTCAGATGAGGTTAATCAATTATTTTAATGTATGTGAGATTGCTTGTGAGCAAGGAGCTTGAAAGAAAATTAAAAGTGCTAGATTAATTTTGTAGTTATTATACGATTTTTTTTACTTTGATATAGATATATTTAATTAATTTTATTTTATGAAAATTATTTAAGTAAAATTTCTATATTGCATTATTATTATATTTAATGTGTTGCGTGTGTATTATAGTAGATTAATGGTTCTCGAAGTATATATCATATTTGCATACTAGAATGTATACATTATATATAAAATTAGAAGAAACCATAAAATAGTATTCTCCACACATGAATATCTTTTTATCTACACTTAAATTTATTTTATCTATAAATAGTTAATTTTTTTAATATATAATTACCAACAAATGAATCACTAGTTTAGATACACGTATAAATTGTCATGTGTCAATATCCTCATCCACCTCATTTCCATCTCATTATTACTCCATAGCAAAAACATGTTTATCCCATAAGATATATATTTGGTGATATATATAAAAACATATATGCCTAGACAAAGATCTTTCTTCACAGGTAACTAATGATATATATGTCGACATTTAGATTAAGTAAACTCTACAGTCGCACACTAGCATACATTTTGGGTAAGTATACATGAAAATCTACATACGTAATCACTGATGAAATTAAGGTTTGTCTTATTTAAAATTTTCAACGTTGGAGTATTAATTAGTTGACTCTGTACACATTTCCCAATTATCTATATAATCCCTTATTTGCTCCCTTTCTCGATGAACTTTATATTATTCTCCGATAAATATTCCAATGTCTGAGTTCACCGATTCGTTCCACCAACTCACTACCTTCCTAATCAGGGTCGGTCCTGACAAATAATGGGCCCTAGACGAAACAACAAAAATGGATCATTTTTTCACTATTGAGATACAATTGAATATATCTAAAAAGATGCACAATATATCATTTATAAAAGAATTATTTTTTTGTACAAAATTTGGGCCCCCAAAAGTTTGTAACAAAATTTTGGGACATTGAATATTTATTTTTTGAATGAATATTTATATTAATATAAGAGGATATATAAAATTTTGGCTTCTAAATGATGGGCGCGGACGGTCATGCATGCTCATCTACTCAGGGACGGCCCTGTCCATAATTTCTCTACTAGTAGCATTTTTGCTACTGAAAGACCGTCATTAAGTTAGTCAACTCTATATGGCATTAAAAATGTAATGATATAATCATTGACGGAGCATGATTTAAGATTTTTTAAAAATATATATTGTATAAGTAAATCGATGTTGTTTTGATGAAGTGACATTACGTCGACTACCATGTCGAATTTAATTTTGACGTCATGTAATTTGTGGAAAAAACTACATTTATATTAAGTGCGCCAATAATCCATAATCCAACATGACTATATCATAATATTTCTCTTAAATGAAGCAAATCTAATTAAATTTTTATCTCCAATATTTGTCGGTTTTAAGAAAAGAAAAGTAACCTAACGTTATTCCCAACTAAAATTGATCCTAATTTCTTTTTCCTCGAGAAAAATCAGAAAACAAACAAGAACAAGTTTTCCCCATACATTTATTCTGCCATTCTGCAATTGCCATATGCGTGTGAAACGGAGTGAGACAAGTCAGATGGAGGAGGTTAGATAATTCATTTATCTTGAAAATCACAAAAGTTGATG
The DNA here is from genome assembly GCA_036937905.1 of Salvia rosmarinus. Lineage (NCBI taxonomy): Eukaryota > Viridiplantae > Streptophyta > Magnoliopsida > Lamiales > Lamiaceae > Salvia > Salvia rosmarinus. The sequence continues at coordinate 5,092,041 of CM072822.1, forward strand.
CATTCTGAAAATTGATGTATTATTTAAGCTTTCTAATTAAAGTAAATAGGATTATTAGTATATTTTATGGCTTAATTTAGTAGGACCTCACACTTTTTTATTATGTGTATTTATTTATCACCGACTCATTAAAAGCCGTGTTCAAATCTAATGGCTCATCATATGCGCAGCAAAAGCTACAAAACAGATTTGAGCGACATAATATATTATTTTTTATATTTTACAAAGCATGGCAGATTGAGACGTGGCTTTAGACAATTGCTCTGGTTACTATTATGGTTTCAGTGTTAGACTAAATGAGTATTTTTATATTCCTACTTGTTTGATTTTTATATTTAAAGAATTGATGATGAATGTTTAATTTCTGGTAGATTAGGTGTGATTTCAGACATTATCTTTTGGTGCTCGAAATCCATCTTATAGGCACTCATTAGTTACAATGGCTTGTTTGGTTTTTCCATTGTCGAATGTTGCCCTCGTGGGTTAACGTGATAACTGAAACATTTATTGTTTTTTCTATCCACCGAAAATTCAACTTAAGTTTCAATAGCTATTCAGTATTTAATTCTTGACATTTTAATAGTACGAGTTTACTGATTTCTAAATCTCATTGCAACAAGGGAGACCCCTGATTTGTTGTCGCCCACTTTAACATAAATTCCTTATGGTTTCCTCCTTTATGTGATTATCTACAGATGTGGAACACGAATGAAGGGAACGACTCACAAGTTCTCGTTGTTATATATAAGCCATTGATAGAGGTGGCACTACAACAAAATATTCCAATAGTGATATGACTTTTGAAAATTGTTTTTTTTTTTTTGGTCAAAACGAACGAAATAACATAAAACGGGCAAAGACAAGCTACAAACTTAACTCAGGCATACCTGAGGGGGATACAGCCTAATTTCCGAAGAAATGCGGCAAGGGGTGGGATAAAACACCTAACAGCCAAAACATATAGGCCAAAGAGCGACTCGCTCAATCTAGTAAAGCGGTAAAGACACAAAATCATATCAACGAACCCCTTAGTGACGAAGAAGGGGCGGGCCTCATTAAAAACCCCATGACCAGTGGGGAAAAGAGTACCCTTGTGCAGTGAGACCGTGGGGCACAGGGGATTGGGAATGTGAACACATGCAAGCTCATGAGGTGCACTGCTTCGGTTGGGCCTAAGCAGCCCCTCAACACACGCACCCAAAAAACCACTATCAAACAACAAGTACATGATATGGCATCCCAAAAGTGGATCCAAGAACAAGACTGAGACATCCCTCAGCTCACTACAAAGCCAACTCAAAATGAGAACTAACAAGATCATAAGAATACAAAGAAGCATAAACATCTTCTTGAATGGTCTTCACAATGGTCTTCACATCAAAGGGGATGTCTTCAAACTTCAACTTATTACGCGCATACCAAATGTGATTCACCGTTGCTGCTAAACCGATCTGCTTGGCACGGAGTATGATTGCCGACCCGCCTTCTTCTCCTCTCGATGTGCTTGATAGCACTAGCAATGGTAGTCATCCTCCTGGAGGCGGAGCCACTCTTTAATCTTATTCCAGACCGCTTCCGTGCCCTTACACTTAAAAAACAAGTGTTCATGAGTCTCTAAATGGGTATTACAAATGATACATACCTGTGAGATATTCATGTAGCTCAGTCTATCCACCGTCTTAAGTCTACCCCTCATGGCAAGCCACATGGTGATGGAAAACTTAGGCGGGATATATTCCTTCCAAATTGCCTTGTGCCAAAACTGTCTCTCACCCTTCTCTCGAAGATAGTGATAGGCAGCTCCCGTCCCTTTGGATCCGAAAATGCTCTCCAAAGATCTGCGGCTGTGCCATGGTAACCTCCTACATCCTGCAAAAAACGATCACGAAGGATTAGGATATTCTTAATTAGAGGAGATAAACGAATGTGAGAAGGATACTCCCATATGGTGTTTGACGCCGGATACTCAAAGATGTATCCACCGAATCCACAAGGATCCTTCTTGGTATGGATGTTCCACAATGTCTTTGCAAGAAGAGCTTTGTTCCAAGTCGAGAGGTCTCGTAATCCGAGGCCTCCTTCATCCTTAGGTAAGCAAACGACTTTCCAAGCAACCGGACAATATGTCGATACCACAAGAACCTCCTAGTCATCGAATTGATGCGATCAATTACGGTGGCGGCAGAGGTAGAACTTGTAGCCAGAAGCACTCCACTCCTTGCAGAAGTGAGCGAATCAACTCCAATCGCCCTGCAGAAGAAAGATTCATATTAGTCCAACGGTGAATGCAAGACGCTATCTTCTCCACTAGTCCACTATCTTGGTGACTCTGGTATCCTTGAAGATAGCGGGATGCCGAGATATCTTGTCGGGAGTTCTCCCATTGGGAAGCCGAACGGATCTAAGATCGCGCTTCTCAAAAGGTCGAACTCCGCCATGAATATCAAGGACTTGTGATTATTAATCTTTAACCCCGACGCCGTGAGAATTCCCCAGCGTGATCGACTAAGACCTCCATGGATGCAACATCACCCCGCCAAAGAGTAACAAATCATCGGCGAAGGCTAGATGCGTAATGTTAAGACTACTACACTTAGGATGAAATTGAAAATCCAACTCTCTTGTGCGTTTCTTGAACATCCGCGAGAGGTACTCCATCTGACATAGAAAAAAAGTAGGCGACATCGGGTCCCCCGCACAAGACCCCCCGCCCGTGATGAATCCATCGTCCTCCATTGATAGCGAGTGTCGTTGCAAGTGACGCGTCGTGATCGATATACAAAACAAGGGTGAAACCAAGACCATCCAAAGCCGCTCGAGGAAATCCCACGAGATGGAATCGTAAGCTCTCAAGGTCAATCTTGATACATCTCGGTGTGATCTGCCTCTCATAACCTCTAAGCGGTTCTGTGCAAAAGATGTTATTCGAGATGTTCCGTCCTCTCACGAACCCGGATGCCGGGTTTATGATCTTGTTCATCAAAGTCGCCATTCTCTCGGTCGGGATCTTAGTGATGGTCTTGTAAATGACATTAGTACAAGAGATGGGTGCGAAATCGCACCTTGATCGGATTGTGATGCTTCTTATGGATAAGGGTGACCACCGAGTGGTTAAGCTCCTTGAAAATTACTCCTTCTCAAAGAACTCTCGTATCGCTTGAGGATCACATCGTTCCCAACAATATCCCATTTCTCTTGAAGAAAGTGAAGGGTAGCCATCCGGTCCCGATGCCTTATCACTTGCAATGTCGAGCGAGCATTTTTAATCTCTGCTGCGATACCTCCATAACCATGTCCCTCCGATCGTCGATGTCGAGCCGAGGTCCTCCTCAAAAGCGAAGGATCAAAACCGCTCGTTGAAATCTTTACACCAAATAACTCGGTATAAAATGTTTAGCGCTATAATTTCCTCCATGTCATAAGTTGGTTCCTCCGTATCCACGCACAAGAAGGAAATAGTATTACGCGTGTGGTTCCTTTTCACCATTGAATGAAAAACTTAGTGCATCCGTCGGAGGTTGATGTGCAAGTTCTTCATTCTTTGCTTGAAGAAACTTCGCTCAACATCCTCCAAGAACTTAGTCTTCTTGCGAAGACCAAGTTCTTGTTCAACGATTCCCATTTTAAGGGGTCACTATCAAGAGCTAGTTGCGTAATGCAACGCAGCTCTTGAGATACTCATCCTCTCCGCCGGTGGCTGAACTCCTGAAGTTGAACTCCTTGAACACGTGTCGCATCCTCTTCAACTTTCTTTGCCAAACCCACCGAGGCCGTCCATTCACTTGTTACTCCAATTTTCTTCAAAGGCGTTTGAAGTCGTGATGCTTCGTCCACGTGTTGAAGAACTTAAAGACGGTGGTACCTAGTCACATCTCCAAAAGAGTGATGAGTGCGGTGATCGAACAAAGTGCCTCTTGGCGAGAAAGTTTGCCGTGATCGGTCCACGTAAAGTGGCGTCCGTCGGGGAATCCTCGAGTCCAGAGCACAAGTATCAACAAAGTCCTTGTACTCTCGTTCGGCGGAACTCTTCCTCCAATCCTCTCATCCGGTCGAGGACACAGTTGAAGTCTCCGCGATAATAGTAGGCTTTGTGGCTCGATATGGATGATCATAGAATCCCAAAGCTCCCGTCTATGCATGACCGCCAAAAGCCATAGACAATCGAGCATCCAAAAGTGGTATTAGTAATAAGACAAGTGAAATTGGAATGGATCACTGTTTTCTCGTTTGAATGACATCAACTTTAATTGCATTCGGGTTCCAAATAATTAATATCCTTCCCCCGCAACCTCATCAAAGTTGTGGATACACTCCCATTGGTCAAGTACTTAGCCATGAAATTCTTGAGCTTCAGCTGAGTGAGCTTCGTCTCGATCAAAGCGATGGCATCACGCTTGTGCTTGAACACATGGTCGGAAATAGCAGCTTGCTTATGAGCCTTCTGGAGGCCTCTTACATTCCAGGTCATAATAATCATCGACGTCGTGTTCTGCGACTAACTGGAATACTGTCCTCCTTGATTGGAGAGATCCGTCGGCTTGTGTTTGATTTGCTCCTAGTGATACGGGCTAGTGGAATTTCCACATCTTCATTGTTCTCTGACTTACCTGCAAGGTTAGTTGCAGTATAACTATCAAATGAACTAGAGGAAGTAGAGTGTACCGACGAGTCCGACACTGTGTTATGAATCTGGGGTGCCTCCAAAGCAAGAACCGGGTCACTCAAGTCTGTGAACAACTTTCGTTATCCCCCTGCAATTGGTGGCCGAGAAAGGTGGGTAGAACGTGTTGGAGGTTTTTGTAGTTGGGTAACGTTTCGAAGTTGTTCGACGGGTGTTGTGGGTTGTTGGAACTCGGACGAAAGCGGGCTAGAGGTGTCGGCCGAAGATTCCTGTCGAGAGTTCTCGGCAGGATGGGTCTCGGCAGGATGGGTCTCGGCAGGATGTGTCTCGGCAGGATGGGCGTGCAATGTCGGGCGAGAGGCCTCGAGCGAGAAGGGCTGGGAATGGGTTGTGCGAGAATTCTCGGTAGAGGAAGGAGGCTCGGCCGAGGGTGTTTTCTCGGGTGTGGGTTGATGATGGGTGTTGGGCGAAGGCGGGCGGAAATGGACGCCTACCTGCCGAGATTTCTCGGCAGGGTGCTTGGAAGTTGGTGCGGGCGATGGGCTGACGGGAGTCTGCCGAGAATTCTCGGCAGTGCGGTGTTTCTGGGCGAATGTTGGTGAGCAGACGCGAGGGTGTCTCGGTATGTTTGGGCAGATTGGGTGTTGAAAAGGAAGGTTGGCCAGATTCAAAGTTTTGTGTACTATCAGAGGAATCAAAATGTATGTGAGTGTTTAAGGCCTCAAATTTATTTCTAGTCTCAATCCCATGTGAGATGGGTTGAGTCCGAATTTCTTTGTTTTCTTGGGACGGAAACACTTCTCTCCTCCATTCGGCTCTTGGGGCCTGGGGTCTTAGAGGCTCGGCCACGTCTGAGGGACGAGGTCAGGATCTCTTCCTCTAGCAGCGTTGCAAGCATCGTTCCTGCATGGTTAGGCGTGGCGTGGAGGGTTTGGCGCCCACGTGCTCTGGCATATTGAGCAGTTTGATTCCAAATGTCGACTTATGACACGTTTTGCACATTTTGGGATAAAATCGAATTTAATATATTGCAAAAACGTGTTGCCCGTGTGCAATTGCAGATTAACATATTTCCTAGGTTCACGCATAGCATCTACTAACACATGAAATCTAGGTCCATCTAAGTTGTTCTTAGCAATAGTTCTGTAATCTACCTCTATGGGATTTCCTAGTAAAGAAGCAATATTTCTATAGCATTTGGGTTCCATAGTTCAAGAGGCAAATTTGGCAATGAAGCCCACACAGAAATTTGAAATCGGAGGCGAATCAAACCTAAACTCTCTGAGGCATATGTAAAAGGATAAGAGGAATACGAACACGCATATGATTGATCGCTAATATTCCTACCAAATAAATGATAGTAAAACAGCAAGTATATATATCGTATCCACAGGGACTGCGACTCGAGAACACAACAATTAATTAACACGGAATCTTTATTATTATCCGAGCAACAAAATCAAGAGAGGATATTATAAAACTAGACTCAGAAAAATAAATAAGGAATAAACCGGATATGAAAGACCACAGGGATGTACTTAACCTAACGATTCACACAATTAACCTATTAATCTGTTTACCAATTTAATTCACATTCGGATGAAGGATCACTAATGTAACTATAGTTTCCGCATGAGATGACCTATAGTAGTAGGTTAGCCTAAACTCTATCTCCGTCGGTCTCGAGAAGTAAGCTAATTACAAAAGCACACAAAGATTTAACCTCCTACAGGTTCACCTATCTCCGTCGGGTCTCAAGGTAAAAGCGTATTATAAATTCAAGATATCGATTATGCAATTAATTCCGCCAAGACATCAATCACATAACTAGCATGCATTAATATTGGCCAGATACCAACACATGAGAATTAAATCCAAGAATTATAAATCATGAACGGGACGGCAAAACAGTATCAACAGATCAATCATACAAATCTAGTCAGACATACAAACCCTAGGATCAATACAGAATTTAGCTATGCATAATTAAAATAACAAAACAATAATTAAATAAATAAAGCATAAATTGAGATAGATAGATAAAACCGTAGGGATCCACGAAGAACAATTGTAGTACTTTGAATCCGGAAGAACAACTGAAATCTCGAAAATAAACTAAACTAAGAACTGGAATTAAATTACTAAAATACTAGAAGCTAAACTAAAATTCTAAACTGGAATGATAAAAGAATAAAACTGTAGGAAGCAAAAAGAATAGAGTTCGTGTTCTGTAATCTAAAAGTGTGCGCCTCCTCCTCTGATGTGTGTGTGTAAAGTGTGTATATATTAAACCTATGCGCCTCGCGAAGCGCGCTGTGACCTCCATCCGCGAAGGCCTCTCGCGAGCTCTCAAAAGTGCTGAAATTCCGTTTATGCTCGCGAGTTAGCATCTCGACCAACGGTCGCGAGCGCTTCTCGCGAAGCGTAATTCACTGCGTGCGCGACTTCGCCGTTTCGCTCCGTTCTCTCTCGTCCGGACTCCGAATTGCGATCCGTTTGCGCCTACAGACTCCTATCGAGATGATCTTTAACATAGTACACTTTGCACATCCATATTTTTCAAAACCATTATCTCATATTCAACGTCGTTTTCAAACAGTCTTCTTCGCACGAGCTCACGATCGGGCTATTGATTCCTCTTTATCGTGATCCACCTTTTGACATTAAAACCTATGCTAAAATGACATGAAATACATACGGCATAATATCTTCCAAGGTAAACATAAATATATCAAAAGATGACTCAAAAGATCACTTATCAATTAGAAGCGAAGCGAATATAGCCTTATAAATCATGTAAAAATGAAACATCAACTCCCCAAACTTAACCTTTGTTTGTCCTCAAACAAATCAGAACAAAGAGAGCGACGAGAGGCGGTGTAAAAGTCGAGCGATAAAAGCAATAAGCACCGAGCGATGAGCAATAAACGATTCACTCAAATGAATCAAATCACAACATCTTTCGTTAAACTCCACACATCATAATAATCATAAGCACAAGCCTTCTCAAACTTGAATCCTCACGACATGGATATATATATAAGAAATCTCAAACACTCAAGTGTATGAAGGAGGATGTGTATACTCTCAAAGTTTAAAAACACATGGAATCTACCATAAGCTTGCAAATCGTCTAATTCTCCATTGCTCAAATATGTGCTCAAGAACTAAGATCAAAAAGGTCTTTATAAAAGGTTATAATGTAGGCTCTTTGGTAGGGTCGGATATATTTAGGCTAAGTGACTCATAATCCCATAATGAAAAATACCATAAGTATCACAAGACATTATTCCCAAATTTTCACAATTCATTTCAATTCTTTATACCAAGAAGCCATTTTTCTTTAAGCACTCCATAATTTTATATAAGTGATATACTAAATCTCAAGACTTAGCTACTTACCCATTTATGTTCTTTTCACACTCTTGTGTTTTTTTTTTTTGAACTTATATGGGTAAACAACTATTTTAATAATCACTTTCTCAACATTTATTCTCTTTCCTTCCTTTCTTTTCTCAACCCTCAATTCAAGCACCAAAATCGCACTAACAACATAACCCAACCCACGGATATATGAATGAATAAGGTAGGCTCAAACGGGCTCATCAAAGGATAATAACGTAACGAGGTTAATGTTTGGATAGTGTATAAGCTAAGAAAAGAATGCCTAATATCATTTCAAAATTCTTAAGCACATCAATGCAACCTCGAAAAGAACGAGCAAGTTCAGAGAAACACATGCTATTTCAAACTATTCACACAGAAAGAAACAAGGCGAAAGATATGACGATGAAAGCTCAAGTCTCACAGGTTTCAAAAATGTGATCAAGTTCTCAAAGGCTCAATACTCACAATAATCATAACATGCTTCGTCTCACAAAATCAGTTGCAATCAAATTTTCTAATAAAAACAATTCTCATCATCGGCTGCTCGTCACTCAAATCAACCCACAAAAATAGACACACAAAACCCAAACACGAAAAACCAAAACAAAAACAAGCAGAAAGAAAGCAAAACAAAAACGAAAACAAAACAAAACAAAAGAAAACATTGGGTTACCTCCCAACAAGTGCTAAATTTAAATGTCTTTAGCTAGACCATTACTAACCTCAATCAATCTGGCGATTTGGCAACAGACTTCTTCCCAAATCTGTGCTTGCCTTGATATTTCGCATTGACCATGAGACCACCACCGAGTATGGAAGTGGCCTCCCCAAACTTGAACAAGACACTGGAGTTCCATGCCGAGTCCATCTCTTCTTCCTAGCACCATTGTCATCGGCGGTTGACATCCAAGCTCGAATTTGGCTAGGCGCCACGGTAGTGATTGTCGACACTCTTCCCTTTCGGATTATCGTGTTGCTTGATGGAGTCATAGATTGAAATTTTAACTCCTCATCGTTGACACGAAATGTCAAATCGTCTTCGCACATCAATTAAAAGCACGACCGGTTGCTAGAAAAGGCCGACCAAGATTAGTGGTTGATGTTTAAATTCGGGAATGTCAGAATAACAAAATCGGCGGAAAACAAAATCCGAATCCTTACCAACACATCTTCAACTATGCCCTTAGGATATGCAAGTGACACATCGACCATCATTAATGAAATTGAGGTCTTCTTGGTTTGCCCAGCTCAAGCGATTGAATACATTTAACGGCATCGATTTATGCCGCCCCGGATCACATAAAACATTGGGAAGGTGTTCCCGCGATCTCGACTCAAAGTGAAGCTCCCGGATCCTTTTGCTTGACCGCAACTTTCTCGCAAGATAGCACTGCATTCTTGAGAGGTTGATCTTATCAAATTTTCCAACTTTTCTTATTAAATGATGCATCCTTGAGAAATTTGGCGTGTCAGGGCATATTCAAGCGCATCAAAAAGGAAGATTAATGTTCACTTTCGGAAAATCTCTTTGAAGCGGCGTACTCACTCATCATATTCGTTTTCCTAAACGCTCGGGGAACAGGGCTGTAGGCTTTGGAAACATCGGTGATCATGCGCTACTCTCTCGCGAATCCTCTCTAATCATGCCTCATGGCGCTCTCTATCTTGGCTCGCGAATCGCTCATTGGCGGACTTAGCGACCTTCATCGCGATGATTCCTCGCGAAGGCTTGTCGCGAGGTGCTCTTCTGCATCTGGCGTCGGGATCTCACGATCCTTGGTCGCGATGCCGGGTCGCGAGGAAATCATTCTTCTCGTGCGAGGCTTCCTCGCGTCTTGGGCTCGCGACATTAGCTCGCGACTCGCGCGCCTCTTGCCGTGTCGCGGCGTGATTTCTTCTCCCGCGCGTATGATCCTCTTCTTCCCTTCGTACTCGGATAATTTATGTAGCTCTTCCACTTCTCGTATGAATAGCATTGCACCGATTCGGAGGTATATGATTCTTAGGATTACATTCGGTGTTGCTTGGAATTGCCGCGCACGTGCGTTCCAGCCTCTCATTGGCCATCTGCCCTACTTGGTTCTCCAACATCTTTACTTGTTTTCCAAGGGCTATCACTGTATTGTTGATGGCGTTGACCGTGCTCTCCAGAGCGTTCATCCTATTCCCAAGCTGCTGGATCTGAATATTCTGCTGAGTCACCATTTGTTGGTGACTCGTTGCTATCTGCTGATTGCTCGCCAACAATTGTTGCATCATATCCTCAATGCTCGGCTTCTTGGGCTCCACAATCATTCCATTATTAACAGCAAAACCAGGTGGTAATTGCTGAGCATTCTGCGCGTTAGCATAGGAAAAATTGGGATGATTCCTATTGTTGGGATGATAGGGCGGATTCCGCTCCGATCCCCCGGCCATTACTCCTTTGGTTCAAAATTGAACCTCCTCGATATCTGCGCCATGGCTTGTCATACGCCGCTTTCTCTCGGCCGTACTCATACGCAAAGATGTAAATTTCTCGATAAATCATCATACTTGTCATCCAACTCTCTGAGCCCACTCTTACGATGGTTGTCTCTCCATCGACCAGCGATAAGCGTTGGATGCCATCTCTCAATTATTCTCAACGCTTTGTCTATTCCACGATTGAGCGAGCATCCTCCGGTGACGCATCAACAATGCTCGGTGTTAGCATTGAGTCCACTATAAAATTGTGTCACTTGTCGCTCACGTGAAAACCCATCTTGTGGACACTTGCGGGCGGTTTCGAATCGCTCCGGGCCCGAACAATGACTCATCTCCCAACTGTGAAAATGGGAGATCTCGGCAATGATCTTACGAGCATGGCGGTGGAAAATATTTAGGCAGAAATTTTCACGAGGCTGCCCACGTGATAATCCTCGATCTGTCCAAGCTCTTGAACCGTCTTTCGCTTGACTCATGGCGAAAATCCGAACATCCGCATCCGGATGGTATCACCGCACTTCCGTTACTTTGATAGTATCGCATATATCGAAGAACGCCCAAGTGAGCATTGGGGTCTTGGTGACCTCCCCAAACCTACTCGCTTGTATCATGCGATGAGAAAGAGCTTTAACTCAAAATTATTGGCATTGACGTTCGCCCCCTCCACCTTGAACCGATCCGTGGGTGGTGCGTATATGTGGTTGAGCGGTAAGGGCATGCTCGACCACCCATCGGCCCGTCGATTATTCAACGCCGGTTGGCGTTGCATTCTTCTAACATCTCCTCCATTTCGGCCATCCGATCGTGCCTTGCATATCGCCATTGTCATTGTCTTCTTTCTCGGCTCTCTCTTATGTGATCTTTCAATCTCAAGATCGAGGAATAATTTCTTTCCTTTGGGATCTTGTAATCATCTGTTTGCGAGAGATAAAATAAATCGGATCGAAGCAACACGAAATAATAAGATCTTTTTTTATTTTCTATTTTATTTTTATTTTTTATTTTTTTAAACTCACGAATTAATAACTACAATCCAGAAAATTATCTTTGTGAAATCTAAGCAGGTCCCGACAGCGCTAAAATTTGATCGCTAATATTCCTACCAAATAAATGATAGTAAAGCAGACAAGTATATATATCGTATCCACGAGGATGCGACTGAGAACACAAACAATTAATTAACACGAATCTTTATTATTATCCGTGCAACAAAATCGAGAGGATATTATAAAACTAGACTCGAGAAAAATAAATAAGGAATAAACCGGATATGAAAGGCCACCACAGGGATGTACTTAACCTAACAGATTCACACAATTAACCTATTAATCATTTACCAATTTAATCCACATTCGGATGAAGTATCACTAATGTAACTATAGTTTCCGCCAGACGACCTATAGTAGTAGGTTAGCTAAACTCTATCTCCGTCGGGTCTCAAGAAGTAAGCTAATTACAAAAGCACACAAGATTTAACCTCCACAGTTCACCTATCTCCGTCGGGTCTCAAGGTAAAAGCGTATTATAAATTCAAGATATCGATTATGCAATTAATTCGCCAAGACATCAATCACATAACTAGCATGCATTAATATTCACGATACCAACACATGAGAATTAAATCCAAGAATTATAAATCATGAGCGGACGGCAAAAGCAAGTATCAACGGATCAATCATACAAATCTAGTCGGACATACAAACCCTAGGATCAATCTGAATTTAGCTATGCATAATTAAAATAACAAAACAATAATTAAATAAATAAAGCATAAATTGAGATAGATAGATAAAACCGTAGGGATCCACGAAGAACAATTGTAGTACTTTGAATCGGAAGAACAAGCGAAATCTCGAAAATAAACTAAACTAAGGCTGGAATTAAATTACTAAAATACTAGAAGCTAAACTAAAATTCTAAAGCTGGAATGATAAAAGAATAAAAGCTGAGGAAGCAAAAGAATAGAGTTAGTGTTACGTAATCTAAAAGTGTGCGCCTCCTCATACGATGTGTGTGTGTAAAGTGTGTATATATTAAACCTATGCGCCATGAGCGCTGTGACCTCCATCCGCGAAGGCCTCTCGCGAGCTCTCAAAAGTGCTGAAATTCCGTTTATGCTCGCGAGTTAGCATCTCGACCAACAGTGCGAGCGCTTCTCGCGAGCGTAATTCACTGCGTCTTGCGACCGCCGTTTAGCTCCGTTCTCTCTCGTCCGGACTCGGTGCGATCCGTTTGCGCCTACAGACTCCTATCGAGATGATCTTTAACATAGTACACTTTGCACATCCATATTTTCAAAACCATTATCTCATATTCAACGTCGTTTTCAAACAAATTCTTGCTTCATACGAGCTCACGGTGGGCTATTGATTCCTCTTTATCGTGATCCACCTTTTGACATTAAAACCTATGCTAAAATGACATGAAATACATACGGCATAATATCTTCCAAGGTAAACATAAATATATCAAAAGACAGCTCAAAGATCACTTATCAATTAGAAGCAAGCGAATATAGCCTTATAAATCATGTAAAAATGAGGCTTATCAATGGTCCTGAATTTCGAACATGTTCCATATCCTCCTCCTTTTCAAATCTGAACGCAATCCAGCCATTCGGATGATAAGAGATTTTCGTTGATTTTTTCCATCCCAAGGTTAGTCGTTGCGTAGCTTCTTTGCCGGGAAATCGTCCTGCAAAAAATCCTAGCAAAGAAAAACCCCACCCTTTCGAAATAGGGGTGTAATCATTAGCCTCAAGAGTTAACACATCATTGATAATACTTACCTCGAATTTGGCTAGGCGAGGTCCGTCTTTCTCACGGGGTCGGATTTGAAAAATTCCCGTATTTCTTAGCAGGCGATTGATCAGTGGTCGAGTGCCCGGATTGGGCATCTTCGGTGGTCGTGTGCTCTCGGCATCCTCATGATGATTCTCGGGAGGTGGCGAGGACCATCGAACTCGGGCGCACTCTTTTTCCATGTCGAGCATCCATCGGGTCACCGTTTGTGGTGGCGTTTCATTATTTAGTATTGCTCGTCGGTGGTAGTGGGCTGTTCCTCGCGGTCTTCGTGGTTCGCCACGCGGGCATGTTAGTCGCGAGGTTACAGCGCGATTGGTAGCAGCGTTCGATTTCTGGTAAGGCGAATTCCTCGTGACAATTGTTGGATATGCCAGCCGGGTGGCATCTCCGGTAGTGCTTGCTCCGAATGTCTCGGACGTGGCGCGGATGCCTGGTCCTGTTGGGCCGCAACTGGTGACTCGGTTGGAGGAGTGTGGCCCAGGATGTGGGCTCTCATAATTTGGGCTCGGCTTCCAGTCACATGGGCTCGGTATTTTCAAACGCCTAGCCCACGTCTGAATAGCCCATTGGATTCATCAGTTGTGGCCCATCTAGTCAATAAAAATGTCTAATAACCCATGGCCCAAAGGCCCACAACACACGGCTATTAACAAATAAGGTAAGCGGCAGGTTTATATGGCAGTTGTTATGTTTCCAAGTTAGATTGCATGCAATATGGGAAAAATCAGCAACGAAGGAAACTTTCCAAAATATAACAAGGTAATATCTATCATGCGGAAAGTTACCAAAATGTAAATATGGAAGATTAGAGCAACACGCACACGAGGAAAGTTCCTTGTGTGTGTACGTCGGATGGTGGTCGTCCGATGATCGGGTGGCGGTGCTAGGTTTTCCGGCGACAATTGAATGGCAAAATTTCCGATTTTTCGGCTGAATGAGGTACGCACCCACAACCGGTGAAAGCGATAGATGAAAGCCTTGCGCAAGGTGGTTGTGTGACACTTGTTGAAAATGGGCAACTAACAGTGCCAAATTTTCCGGCGAGATTGAACGTTGCAAGAAACGCAAAAACAACACACCACAAACCAATTAATCCAATAAATAAATTAAAAGGGATTGAATGATTGCCTGAAAAATAAAAGGACCCTCGAACACTTGTTGGAAATAAATGGACAGCCGAACTAAAAAGCTTTCCGTCGTAAGTCTTTGAGAACTCCGGCGACCACACCAAGTGCAAGGAACCTTGGTCCGAGGACGCCTTCGGACGTGCAGCCTCACGGCGTGCAGCCTTCCGGCGTTCGTTAACACGGCAGTAGTTCACGTGAGGATTGACGATGCCAAGATGCGCACGGTTGTTGTAATTTTCCGGTGAGAACTCCGTTTAAAACTTCAAACGCGATCGGTAGAAAAGCCAACGAAGATGAAACGAGATGATGCACGGTGAAAAAGCTTGAAGACGTTGGCCGGAGCACCCCGGAAGGAGTTTACCGGCGACGGCGGACGCAAGGGACTAGCAAAAAATCGAGAGAGAATTTGCTAGAGAGAGAAACTCAACCCAAGCGCGCTTTTTCAGCTTTGACTTTTGAAAATTGTGACACCTATGGATGTCACTAAATAAATTTATGACATCTTGTGGATGGGTAACTATTATGCATGTCACAAAAAAAAGTATGTCACAAAATTTAGTGAAATTTATAAGTGTAGCTATTTTTGTTACATATGAATGTGTAACTATTTTTTTGACATGTGAAAGTATAACTATTTTTTGTAGTTCCTAGTTTCTCATATTTGAACTTTTTATCTCTCTTTTTGCTTTATCTTTCAATATTTTTTGTTTGACTTTGATGTCTGTTATATTTAACAAATTAATTATCTATTATATTGGAATAAATTATCTTTGTTATTTTGAAAATGTTAAGTCTAAAAAAGGTCTCAATTTGGAACATCAAAATCGGACAACTAATTTAAGAGAGAGAGAGGATGGATCAAATAGTACCCGAGCCTGAGATAGTATGTAGTACTCAATCTCATCCATTCATCTCATAAATCCTATGGTGGAGATTGTTTCGGATTTTTTAAACTTATTTTCATTAATTTCGCTACAATAATGGTAGATTAGTAATTTGATTTGTTATGTGATTTCGAAAACAAAACATACATATAGTTGAACTGAACTATGCATTTAAATGAACATAAAAATGTATTCACTTGAACACAAAAATGCATTCACTTGAATACAAAAATGCGTATGAGTTTCGAATTTAATGCATGCTGGAAACACACTCCCAGTGCTCGCTTGCTCGCATCCATAGTCGGTTGGGTGCGATACATTGTTATGTTATTTTAAATGCAGTGTTATGTTATTTCATATGTATTCTTTTTTTTTTGGTCAATTAATACAGAAATTTTAAAGGCTGCGTCACGGTGGACTCGAACCCGAGACCTTTGGCCTCAGGCATTAACCACTCTACCACTAGGCCAACACACACACACTTCATATGTATTTTTTATGTTTTGTTGTGGCTCTTCCCAAACCCAGCATCCCTACCAACGCTGGCGCGCACCCAGCGCCCCTATCCACCGTCGGTGCCCACCAAGCGTCCCTACCCAGCGTCGGCGCGCATCCAATGCCGGTTGGATGCGATGCGGTGTTATGTTATTTTAAATGCAGTGTTATGTTATTTTGTATGCATTATCTGTGTTTTGTTGTGCCTCTCCCCAAACCCAGCATCCGTCGAGACCCCAACGTCATGATTCCCCCACCAGTGTGTGGTCTAGATTGAGTATTACATACTATCTGAGGATTGGGTACTACGGGAACCCAACCACACACACACACACACACACACATATATATATATATTAAAATTTGAAACTCTTGAGTTATAGTAAAATTTAATTATATTCCTATATGTAACAAAAAAATTATTGTGACATGTTTAAAAGTAGTAAGGTTTAATTACATTGATCGATGTGACAAATTTTATTACATTTTCAAGTCTAACAAAATTTACATACATTTTTATTTGTAAAAAAAAATATTGATGCATGTATTGGTGTAATTAAATTTTGCCACATCTAAAGATGTTATAAATTTTATAACACTTCCCTTAGTGTCACTAAAAATATGTAACTACTAGATATTTTTTTTGTAGTGTGGCAAAAAGGATTTGGTCCGGTTTTGGCCTGATTGGACTCAAAAAATATAAGCCCAAGGGAATTACGGTCCGAGCCCGTAATTCATAACTAGCCATAACCCAAAACCCATTGGACTAGGGCACGATCAGCCTACACTGGAAAATTTATACTAAAAATTATGTTTTGGGCTTAGTTGGGCCACAATTTTTCCGGCTTGATAGATTTTCGATCTGGTCCGAGCTCGATTCTTTTTGAAAAAACCCGATAGACTTGGGTCGGGCCGGGTCGCCCATTTGCCAGCTCTAGCCACCGGTGGTGAAAGTATAAGTTACAATGCATAATGTCTCATTGCCGATAGAGAGCTCTAACTACTTGGTGCATTGGAATTTTGGACTCGGCTAGAACTCCATCCAATATGTTCAACTGACAATCATACTTTTGCTTTATGAAAATCTATTTCACATTTTGAAGAATTAACCCGTGGTTACTCTCATCAATGAATTAATCAACGAGGTCTAGTTGTGCAGGTGAAATATGGTAGTGCAGATTTAGAAAAAGAAGTGGAACTTTATTACTTGTGGTTGTGGTAAGATTATCTCAGAGATCTAAATTGACATCCATAGTAAGATAAAAACATTAGGTATGCTTTTTTCCATTGATGCATTACTAATTCATGTGATCTCGTTATTATTTGATGGTATCTCTCATGATATTTTGCTTTTATTTCTCTACCAGTCATAGAGAATACATGTTTTTCACAAGTCTATTTTGGATAATTTGGTTGAAATTTCTCATCTCCATTGGCATTTGCTTGAAGTTCACATGTTCTAGCCTTGTAATTCCACAATTTGGACTTGAATCGATAGTTTCTCAATATAGATCATAATTCACTAGCAGTGATTTTATTTTTTTGCGGAGGCATTATATTGAAGTTGTTGATTTATAAATAGTTTGCGACCAAAAAACTTATTAAGACTTTAGTTAACTGGTTTAAGATAGCAGTTTTTGTACTTTATGCATTCATTTCTTATCAGTTATGGAGAGTTTTTTAGTCAATATTCTCTACAAGCCAGTTTTTTGTCAATAATTGGATGTGCTATTTATAGTTTGATTTGACATATATCGTAATTCATACATACGATATTATCCAGTCGGCAATTCAAAATATTGTTAATTTGAGATATTATTCAAAAAAATATAATAATATTATCGATTTGTCGATTATATAGAGAAGAAAAAAATATTGGTAAGAGATGAAGCCTCTCTTAACGTCTTACTATGTCTGCCTTGACTTTGAGGATGTTTGTTTATAAGCTCCCAAAACGCTTATAAGGTGTTTTCAAACTTAAAAAGCGAACATAAAATTTGTTTTGGGATGCTCAACCAAACACCATCTTTGTCTTAATCACTATACTGATTTCCAAAAGAGGTACACTCACTCTCATGCCTCCGTCCTAATTCAAAATATTGTTAACTTGAGATATTATTCAAAAAAAATATAATAATATTATCGATTCATCGATTATATAGAGAAGAAAAAGATGTTGGTGAGAGTTGAAGCCTCTCCTAGGGCCTTACTATATCTGTCTTGACTCTATTTACTCACCATACTCATTTCTAAAAGAGGTACATTGACTCCGGGGCATTAATCCTAATTAAATTTTAATACAGTAATTAATTATAATTAAGAATGTTAAAGAAAGCATTAGCTAGCTAGTATTCCCTTCGTCCCCCAATTTCTTTCCTAATTTTCTTTTTTTGGGAGGTCCTCGAATTTTTTTCATATCCATTTATAATAAATATCTTTCTAACTTATTATATTCAATAATATCATTTATTTACATTTTTTACTATCGATGATCCACCATAATTTCTCCTTTTTACCTTTAACAACTCATTTATTTATATATTTTATCATCTCTGATCTACTACTAACTAATTTAATATAATATTATTTTGAAACTATTATTTTATTTATAATATATGCAATAATTTTTATCTCATGTCGAAATTTCTCAAAAATATATAGATTAAGGGGATGGGGGGACATATGTCTTTTTATGCTGTCCATAAATAGATTTAGGAGACGGAGAGGGAGATATGTCTTTTTAGAGGACGGACATCGATGTTTAATGATGTAACGCGGAGAGGGACATACGTCATTTTATGCAGCATGACTTTTCAACTTAATTGATGATTGATGATCGATGATTAATGATGTTACGCGGAGAGGGACATACGTCATTTTATGCTGAATGACTTTTCTACTTAATTGATGATTGATGATCGATGATTAATGATGTAACGCGGAGAGGGACATACGTCATTTTATGCTGCATGACTTTTCTACTTAATTGATGATTGATGTCGATGGTTAATGATGTACGGTGACGATAACGCCGACTAATTAGAATATTTGAAGTTAACAAACGGAACTTAACATTTAAGTATTAGCCTTCATGTACATCGGTCAATTTATTACTAACACGAATAGAAATTCAAGAATGAAGAAAAAACATCATACAAATAATTATACATTCATATTTTATCTAATTAGATCTTTCTACAATTATTTCATTTTAATAAATTCTCGTACTTTCGTTTGTGTTCAAAATGGCATGATCATGTGGAAAAATATATAATTTCAGTTTAATAGATTGACTTTATGATAATTTTAACATAATATATGATTTATAGTTTTATCAAGTCAGATGAATTGATTTTGTGATAATTTTAGTCTATAAGTGAATTTTAATATCAAAAGCATAATTGATAAAAAAATAACATGTAGCTAATAAGTCATTTCTAAGGATATTTATATCTTGTCTTTTATATATCGTTTTCAATATCGATTGTGTTTTTTATATCAAAATCACTTATAAACTAAAATTGTCACAAAATCAATTTATTAGGTTTGATAATGATATTATTAATTTATTAAGCCAAAATTATATGTTCTAGATCATGTTTATTAAGGGCATGTTTGCTAGCCTACATAGTTAGGTATCAAAAGTATTACCTAAAATATTAAGAATAACATATCAAATTTTAACTTGACGATCCGAGTTTAAATATGTATCAATTTTAAACATAGATTTTACTCGTGCAGTTCTAGTGTGCCAAGTCAAAATTTAGATATGGAAATATTAATTTAGTGATAGTTTTGAAAAATTATTAGAAAGCCGACAGTCTTTTTATGTGTATATTTTAAAGACAGCAGTTCTTTCACGTTCTATTTTACGTCGGCCGCAAATCACACGCAAGATACCGTTACGAATCCTTTGATTTTTAATTGCTGTGCTACCTTAAATTTAATTATTGTGGTTATGGATGTGCACCTTATTTTTTTTATTTTTTGTTGTATCATGGGAAACAATAGTGCACACTAGGTAAACTCCCATTCTTATATAATAACATACAAACAACACAAAATAGATAAATCACACTTAAAAAATCAAGTATAATAGACTCAAGCTCATAATAGAGAATATTATATGTATTAATTGATATATGGACTAAAATTGTATGTATTTACGAAAATGGTACTACATACTTACGGTGTCTCACACAGGTCTATAAAGTCCCCAAACTCCTCCCTTTTCATTATGAAGTAATACTATTCGTAATTTGCACAACCGAGTCCGATGTCTGAGTTCGCCGATTCCTTCCACCAACTCACCGCCTCCGTAATCCCTCAACTCACTGCGTTCTTGCAACTGAGGTACCGCGCCAACGATCAGACACAAACCCCATTTGCAGCCCATCCCACCACGATGTACGTCGCAGTTTCGAGCTTCATGCTCCAGTACTTGCTCCACGTTGCACTGCTCCGACCATCACCGACGAGCAGCTGGTTTGCTGCCACCGCGCAGCATTTATTGGTCTGGTCTGGCTACGGCGGTTTCCACTCTTGCCGCCGTCGTGTTCCCCGAATGGGCTACCCCTTTATCTACGTGATCTTCGGGTTGCTATCAGCAGGTGAGCTGGCTCAATTGTGTTTACATTTTAGGATTTATAAATGGATGGATGTATAGTTTAGTGGATAGAGCATCTTGGATATATATGATAATATTACTAAACGTGTCCCCTTAGGGATAGCCTAGTTGGTAGGTCTAACTGGTATTCATGATGCCAAGTATTTTCTCAAGTTTAAATCTCTCCGAAATCTCTATTGATATATAAGGAGAGGACTATCTAATGCGCAACGAAATTGCGTTTTCAAGTTTCTAGGATATAATTAAAAATAATATATTACTAAAAGTATTATTTTCATTAGTAATATCAATCATCAATCCAATCCATTCGGTTTTGGCTCAATCCTATCCCACTGTGTTTTGGTCCAGTTCTATTAGACTACGGGCTATTCGATTCAGATTAGGTGAACTAAAATTATTTTTAGACTAGAATTTTTTTATCCTAAATCATCTTCTCTTTATTCGTTATTCCAACTGGTTGATTTATAGTTGGATTGACATAAGTCGGACCTACTCACCTGGTTTTGGGTAAATTTCATCGGGTTATTCGATTTTGAGTCTATTGACTGAATATTTTTCAGGTTAGAAGTTTTCGATCTTAACCTCTTTTTTTAGTCTATTCAACCAACTCAGTGAATTTCAAGCTGAATTCACAACCTTTATTTTTATAATATGATATTAACTTGATGGAAATGATAAATCGTATCAAATATATCATCGACCTAATTACTCACTCAAAAAAAATAATTAAGGATCTGTCGTTACCCACCATAGAATACCAAAAAACGCAAAGAATGGACATTGTTGGATAGTTTTAGCAATCCGTAAATTAAGCCATATGAAATTCATGCTCTTTATTTATATTTGTTCGAATTGTAGGTGAAGTGTTTCATATGTTTGGCGACAAAGTCGCGACTGAGGACGTGGAAGAGGAAGATGAAGAAGAAGCTTCAAAGTTTGGGATTTACAAAAGGTGTGTTGGTAGGTTCTTGAACCGGATTGTGCCCAAATTTTTTGAGAAGCAACATCAGCCGAGACTTCCAGTTTGAAACATGAAGAAAAGCATACCTCAATTTGGAAATTGTGTTGGCGAAATTTTGAGCATGCTAAGAAAGAAAATGGTGTTTGGCTTGATGCTTGACTTTGCAAAGAGTCAAATTGATATTTGACTTGAAAAAGTCAAATTGATATCGAGCTAACGGATAAACTTGATTCTGAAGATAACTTGCGGGGTGTATGTGAAGAAGTGTGTTGGCTGCGTGATGTGGTTCCTATGGATTGTGTAATAAGAGAGGAGAGTGATTACTGTGTGTCTGTGTGTGAATAAATTAAAAGATGAGTGACACACGTAAATAGATAAAAAAGAAGAAGGTAGATATTATTTTAAGGGAGTGTTTACTTTTCATTATTAGCATTTTGAATGATTAACTATTTGATGGATTAAATGTGTGATAAGATAATTTTTATCTATCAATCATTTGTTTACTACAAAGGATTAGTGAATGATTAAAATTGAAATAAATGATTCTCCATTTATTTGGATGATTAATTCAATCCTACCTATATTGATTGAATAAAAATTAATGCAGAACAATTCAAATGATTAAATAATCACGAGCTTTGGGATATTCTCAAATATTAATCCTTAAAAGTAAATACTTGATTAGATTGAATTAATTTTATTTATCCAACCTAATCATGCAAAGTAAATACCTCATAACAGTAACGAACAAAAGGTTACTCCAATATGTTCCTAGATAATTTATTTAAGAATCCCTAAATATACATACTGATGGGATATGACCCAACCGCTTAGGCCCACTAAGCAGACCAGCAGAGCCGGGCACGACGATGATGCCCCACGCGGTTAAGCTAAAAGCTCACCTCTAAACCCCTAATTAAGGCGAAGTCAAGGCGAGAGATCATTGTCGATTATGGAAGGATCGTGATCCCACCAATCAATGGATCCAGTATGAGATCCACGATCATGTATAAGTAGAGGTTAGGTCGACAGTAAAAGGGTTAGCAACTTATTGAATACTAGAGCCTTTTAGATATATTCATTGTAATCCGTTTATAGTGAAAGTATTGAGGATCATCACCTCCGTGGACGTAGATCTCATTCTTGATCGAACCACGTAAAACTCTTGTGTTCTTTACTGCTTTTCATAAATCTCGTCTATTTACATATACTAGATTTATCATTGGCGCCGTCTGTGGGAAACCTTTTTGAACAAAAAGCTTCGTTTTCTACAATTTAATGGCAAGAACACGTAAACGCTTAGCACCGTCGGCGATGCGGCAACAACCGCGTTGAAGGCGATCGGGTAGTCACGCAGCGCCGAGGAAAGGGGATTGCGGATGCCACCAGCGGCAACACACCTGAGGGTTACATAGAGAACGCTCCTATACACCCTCAGGATCGCCGCCCTAACGAGGAAGAAGATGCCGATCTCAACACCAGTGAACAGGCGGTTCACCGGTCTCATGAGGTCCTCGGCCGAGCCGTGTCTGAATTTCTCAATGCTAATCTCGGCCAATTCGAGTTTCTCCACCGGAGGACGAGCAGATGAGCGGCTCTCGAGTGCCCGGCGGTGATTCTGGCGCCCGAGGTCGTTCACCACCGAAGTGGACAACGCCACCTCGGCATAATAGCCGAGAACGCGTACATCGTCCGCCGTAAGTCAATCACCTCGCCGAGATGGTCACAACCATTCGCCCCACATCACCGCCAAGTCGCCGCCACCTCAAAGACGCCGCCCCAGAGCGGAAAGGGATAGAAGAGATGAGAGGCGGGCGAACTCCCCGGAAGGCGATAGGCGCCGTTATCGATCTCCCACCCTCCGAGAGAGATGGCAGCGATATCCGGGGTTTGACGATGCGGAGAATCATCTCCTTTCTCCGGAGAAATTATGGACACACCCCTTGCCCCGCCGATACATGGCACCCAACATCGCCGCCACGATGGTCTCGGGACCCTCCGACTTCCTTTTCGCCACACCACCAACATGGCGAATCAAGGAATGGAGGATTTTCATATGTAAAATCTTCCCACGGTGCGATCTCCAACGCCAGCGTTGGTTCACCTCGCTCCTTCCGTGAGCGGCATACATTGCTTCAAAGATCTTATGGATCGATTGAATGGCGTTTCTACCGAAGATGCCATCTCGGCAGCCTTTGTCCGACTGCCACCATCCGCCAGGCGGGACGAGACGATGTCGAATTTCGTCTCGAGGTTCATCAGAGAGTCTCAAAATTGATGAGTAATGATCTCTATATCATCAATGCGTTCAAGAACGGGATCCGACTGCGACCGAATAAAGAGATCACCGGGAAAACCGAAGGCGGCTAGTCGCCTCGGACTCGGTCGACAACTACATCAAGGAGATGAGTCGGATCGGAAGAGAAAACTGGGATGAGCGAGAGGTGAAAGAAAGAAGCGAATGACCGAGGTCGAGGGCCGATCGTCAAGTGCCTTCGAGAGGATCGAAGGGCCGATGGAGTCAGTGGGACCTCGGCCAAACCCTAGCGGCAGCGCTGCCTCATCCGCTCAAATCGGAGCGGAGATATTTGAGCTCCACGTCGAGCTCTTCCGAAACCTCCTCCTATGAAAGAGGATCTAAGAAGAGGCGACGGAAAAGTATTGTGACTATCACCAAGGGTGCGGTCACAATATTGAGGATTCGAAACTTGGGCTCCCAAATCGACGAGCTTGTCGAAGGAGGCGCTTAAGAAATATCTCGGCCGACTGGGCGGGGGGAACAAGCGCAGAGGAAAGAATGGAGGTGGCAATAACTGCGGGCCAACCTCCACGACGACCCAACCTGAAGACGACGAGGACGAAGGTCCCAATACGATAGAGCAGGTCTACGCCATTACCGGACTGCCCATAGGAACAACGAGGTCGTCGTTGAAGAATGAAGCTCGGAGGTCGGTCCCTGAGAAGCCGAAAAATAAGCGACTCCGGGACGGTGAGAACATCGTGTTCTCCAAAGATGACCCGGTGCCCAAGATCATGCCCCACCAAGATGCCATCATCATACAAGCCGTGGTGGGCAACAAGAACGTCCACCGGGTCTACATCGACATCGGTGCATCCGTCAGCATCATTTTCCAGAGCTGCCTGGACAAACTTGAGGTCGGTGGGATTCAAATACAACCTGCACCATCCCAGCTGCGAAGCTTTACTCAGGAGGCGGTCCAACCCGAGGGCGTCATTACCCTTCCGGTTACCGTAGGACGTGCTCCTAGGTCGGTCACCAAGGCCATTCAATTTTTCCTGGTCCGAGCTCCTTCTCCGTACAACATTATTCTGGGAAGAGACTGGTTATACGCCACCAAAGCCGTCTGCTCGGTGTACCACCTCACCATCAAGATACCCACCCCGGTGGGAGTGCTAAGCATCTAGGGTGACCAAACGACAGCCAAAGAGTGCCTACGAGTCTCAACCCAAGATGTGGCTTTACCTCAGGCCTAGCAATTATAGAACCCTCAGAAGCTGACACCCCGGGACGACCTGACCGAGAACCTTCAACTATGCGACGACGACCCCTCCAAGGTCGTCAAGGTCGGCACCTGTGGTCCAACCGATATTGACGTAGCGTCAAACGACTTCGAGGGAATACAAGGATGTGTTCGTGTGGTCCCCACTCGACATAACCGGAGTGTCACCCGAGCTCATCACTCATCGCCTTAACATCGACCCTGCCACCAAACCAGTTCGACAGAAGAAGAGAAGTTTCGGCGAGCGCGGCCGGTCATAAGAGACGAGGTGACTCAACTCGGGAGGCCAAGATCTGCTCGAGGTCAAATACCCGGCGGATGGCTAATCCGGTTGTGGTCCAAAGCGAGGAGGAGGGTGGCGCATGTGTGTTGATTATACCGACCTCAACAAACACTGCCCAAAAGATTGCTTCCCCCTCCCCGATATTGACAAGAAGGTGGAGGCACTAGTGGGCCATGAGATCTTCAGTTTACTGGATCTATACAAATGGTAACACCAAGTCCTGATGAGCCAGGAGGATGCTCCAAAGACGACGTTCATCACTGACTTCGGTGTCTTCACATACCGAAAAATGCCCTTCGGCCTGAAAAACGCCGGAGCTACCTATCAAAGGATGGTGGACGCTATATTCAAAGATTATATTGGGAAGATCGTCGAGGTCTATATCGACGACATCGTGGTCAAAAGCCAAAAAATAGAAAGTTGCGCTGACGACCTCAAAACGATCCTCCAACTCCTCAGATCGGCAAACCTCAAGCTCAACCCCAAAAGTGCACATTCATGGTGAAAGCGGGAAATTCACGGGATTTGGGTTTCTCAAGAAGGCTTGAAGCGAATCCCACTAAGGTCAAACGGTACTCGACATGCAAGTACCAAAACCATCCGTGAGATCCACAAACTTACGGATGTCGGCGCCTCGAGATTCCTATATCGGGTCGCCGATAAGCCTCATTTTACACGATTTTATGGCTATATTCGTTTCGTTTCTAATTGATAAGTGATCTTTTGAGCTGTCTTTTGATATATTTATGTTTACTTTGGAAGATATTATGCCGTGTGTGTTTCATGTCATTTTAGCATGGGTTTTGATGTCAAAAGGTGGATCACGATAGAGAGGAATCAATAGCCCGATCGCGAGCTCATGCGAAGAAGCTGCTTGAAAACGCCGTTGAATATGAGATAATGGATTTGAAAAATATGGATGTGCAAAGTGTACTATGTTAAAGAGCATCTCGATAGGAGTCCGTGGCGCAAGCGGATCGCACCGGAGTCCGGACGAGAGAACGGAGCGAACGGCAAAGTCGCGCGCGAGGATTACGCCTCGCGAGCCGAGATTGCGACCTTTGGTCGCGATGCCGGTCGCGAGGAAGAGCTGATTGGCAGCGTTTTTCGTGACTTCGCGAGTTTCCTTCGAGAGAAGCTTTGCTAGCGCGCATCGCGGTGGAGGTTCGTAATACATATATATTCACATTGCGGCGCACACATGGAGGGTTTTTCGCTTTTTTTATATACGCAATAATTTTACATTCAGCCGAGAGCACCTTTATACTTTTATTCTTTTGCAATTTTATTTTCCGAATAGTGTTATTAGTTTAGTTTATCAATTCCTTTTATATTTCGTTTCAGTTTTGTTTCCAATTCGCTTTTGCTTTGGATTCAAGTCTACAATTGTTCATCGTGGATTCATACGGTTTTATCTATCTATCTCAATTTATGTTTTATTTATTTATTTATTGCTTTGAGAATTTAATTATCGTAGCTAAATTCAGTATTGATCCTAGGGTTTGTATGTCCGACTAGATTTGTATGATTAATCTGTTGATCTTGTTTTGCCGTCCCATTCATGATTTATGATTCTTGGCTTTAATTCTCATGTGTTGGTATCCGCCAATATTAATGCATGCTAGTTATGTGATTGATGTCTGCGGAATTAATTGCATAATCGATATCTTGAATTCATAATCTGATTTTGCCTTGAGACCGCGGAGATAGGTGAACTGAGGAGGTTAAATCTTTGTGTGCTTTTGTAATTAGCTTACTTCTCTTGAGACCGACGGAGATAGAGTTTAGGCTAACCTACTACTATAGGTGTCTGGCGGAAACTATAGTTACATTAGTGATCCTTCATCCGAATGTGGATTAAATTGGTAAGCAGTTAATAGGTTAATTGTGTGAATCGTTAGGTTAGTACATCCCAAAGATTGGTCTTTCATATCCGGTTTATTCCTTATTTATTTTCCGAGTCTAGTTTGATAATATCCTCTCTTGATTTTGTTGCTCGGATAATAATAAAGATTATGTGTTAATTACTTTGTGTTCTCAGTCATGATCCCTCGTGGATCGATATATATACTTCTTGCTTTTTACTATCATTTATTTGGTAGAATTTTAGCGATCAAATTTTGCGCGCTGTCGGGACCTGTTTAGATTTCACGGTGATAATTTTACGGATTGTAGTTATTAATTCAGCGTTAAAAAAAAAAAAATTAAAATAGAAAATAAAAAGATCTTATTATTTCGTGTTGCTTCTCGGATCGATTTTATTTTTATCTCTACATGCGATGCATGATTACAAGATCCCAAAGGAAAGAAATTATTCTCTTGGATCTTGTGATTGAAAGATCATATAGAGAGAGCGAGAAAGAAGACAATGACAATGGCGAGATAGGCAAAGGCACGATCGGATGGCGAAATGGAGAGAGATGTTAAGCAATGGGAACGCCGGCGTTGAATAATCGAATGGGCGGATGGGTGGTCGAGCACGCCACTTACCGCTCAACCACATATACGGACCACCTACGGATCGGTTCGAGGTGGAGGATGGGGCGAACGTCAACGCGAATAACTTTGAGTTAAAACACGCCTCATCGGCATGATACAAGCGGGCGGTTTGGGGAGGGTTTCAAGACCCCAATGCTCACTTGAAGTTCTTGGATATCGTGATACTATCAGCGAGCTGGAGTGCGGTGATGCCATCCGGACGCGGATGTTCGGATTTTCGTTGAGTCAAGCGAAAGGCGGTTCAAGAGCTTGGACGGATCGAGGATTATCACGTGGGAGCAACTCTGTGAGAAATTTTTATCTAAATACTTCCCACCGCCAAGTGCTCGGAAGATCATTGCGAGATCTCCAATTTTTCACAATTGGGAGATGAGTCGTTATTTGAGGCTTGGGAGCGATTGAAACTTGCTCAAAGTGTCCACAAGATGAGTTTTCACCGACGACAAGTAACACAATTTTATAGTGGACTCGGTGCTAACACCAAGCATTGTAGATCGTCGGTAGGAGGATGCCCGCTCAATCGTGGAATAAGCGGCGTTGAGAATTATTGAGGAGATGGCATCCAATAGCTATCAATGGCGATGGAGACAGCCGATCGGAAGAGTGGGTCAGAGTTGGATGACAAGTATGATGACTTGTTAGAAGTTCACAACTCTGCAGAATGAGTACTGTCGGAGGAAAGGCCAGATGACTGTGGCCATGGCGCAGAATATCGAGGAGGTTCAATTTTTGAACCAAAAGAGTAATGGCCGGGGGAATCAGAGTGGGGATCCGCCTTATAATCCCAACAATAGGAATCATCCCAATTTTTCCTATGCTAACGCGCAGAATGCTCAGCAATTACCACCGGTTTCTTTGTTAATAATGGAATGATTGTGGAGCCCAAGAAGCCGAGCATTGAGGATATGATGCAACAATTGTTGGCGAGCAATCAGCAGATAGCAACGAGTCACCAACAAATGGTGACTAAGCGTAATATTCGGATCCATCACTTGGGAATAGGATGAGCGCCTGGAGAGCACGGTCAACGCCATCAACAATACTGGTGATAGCCCTTGGAAAACAAGTAAAGATGTTGGAGAACCAGTGGGCGGATGGCCAATGAGAGAGCTGGAACGCATGCGAGGCAATTCCCAAGCAACACCGAATGTAATCCTAAGAATCATATACCTCGAATCGGTGCAATGCTATTCATACGAGAAGTGGAAGAGCCTACATAAATTATCCGAGATGCGAAAGGGAAGAAGAGGATCATACGCACGGGAGAAGAAATCACGCCCGCGACACGGCAGAGGGGCGAGTCGCGAGCTAATGTCGCGAGCCCAAAGACGCGAGGAAGCCTCGCCGAGAAGAATGATTTTTCGCGACCCGGCATCGCGACCAAGGATCGCGAGGGCCCGACGCGAAGCAGAGAGAGAGCACGTCGCGACAAGCCTTCGCGAGGAATCATCGCGATGAAGGTCGCGAAGTCCGCCAATGAGCGATTCGCGAGCCAAGATAGAGGCGCCTCGCGAGGCATGATATCACCGATGTTTCCAAAGCCTACAACCCGTTGCACAGGCGTTTAGGAAAAGCGAAATATGATGAGAGTACGCTCGCTTCAAAGAGATCTTCCAGAAAGTGAACATTAATCTTCCTCTTTTTGATGCGCTTTGGAATATGCCCGGATACATCAAATTTCTCAAGGATGCATTGGCGAATAAGAAAATTTGGGGAAATTTGACAAGATCAACCTCTCTGAAGAATGCAGTGCTATCTTGCAGAGAAAGTTGCCACTGAAGCAAAAGGACCCGGGGAGTTTCACTTTGGAGTGCGAGATCGCCGGGAACACCTTCCCCAATGTTTTATGTGATCTGGGGGCGAGCATAAATCTGATGCCATTAAATGTGTTCAATCGCTTAGAATTGGGCAAACTGAAGAAGACCTCCATTTCGTTAATGATGGCTGACAGGTCAGTCGCATATCCTAAGGGCATAGTTGAAGATGTGTTGGTAAGGATTCGGGATTTTGTCTTTCCTGCTGATTTTGTTATTCTAGACATTCCTGAATTTAAACACCAACCACTAATCTTGGGTCGGCCTTTTCTAGCAACTGGTCGTGCGTTAATTGATGTGCAGGAAGGCGATCTGACTTTTCGTGTCAACAATGAGGAGCTGAAAATCTCCATATATGAGGCCATCAAGCAACATGATAGTCCAGAGCATGAAGAGTGTCATTCAATCACTACTGTTGCTGTTAGCCAAATCTCGAGCTTGGATGTGAACCGTCCAGTTGACAAGGATACTAGAAAGAAAAGATGTACTCGGCATGGAACTCGAGTGACTTGTTCAAGTTTGGGAGGCCACTTCCATACTCGGTGGTGGTGCGGTCAATGAAAATATCGAGGCAAGCATGATTTGGAAAGAGGTCTGCTGCCAAATCGCCAGATTGATTGAGGTTAGTAATGGTCTAGCTAAAGACATTTAAATTTAGCACTTGTTGGGAGGTAACCCAATGTTTTCTTTTGTTTTGTTTTGTTTTCGTTTTTGTTTTGTTTTCTTTCTGCTTGTTTCTGTTTTGTTTTTCGTGTTTGGGTTTGGTGTCTGTTTTGTGGGTTGAGTTGAATGACGAGCAGCCGATGATGAGAATTGTTTTTATTAGAAAATCTATTGCAATTGATTTTGTGAGACGAAGCATGTTATGATTGTTGTGAGTATTGAGCCTTTGAGAACTTGATCACACTTTTGAAACCTGTGAGACTTGAGCTTTTGACTGTCATATCTTTTCAGTCTTGTTTCTTTCTGTGTGAATAGTTTGAAATAGCATGTGTTTCTCTAGAACTTGCTCTGGTTCTTTTCGAGGTTGCATTGATGTGCTTAAGAATTATGAGATGATATTAGGCATTCTTTTCTTAACCTATACACTATCCAAACACTAACCTGTATCTTATTATCCTTTGATGAGCCCGTTTGAGCCTACCTAATTTTTTTCATATAGCCGTGGGTTGGGTTATGTAGTTAGTGAAATTTTTGGTTGCTTGAAATTGAGAGTTGAGAAAAAGAAATGAAAGATAATAAATGTTGAGAAAGTGATTATTAAAAATAGTTGCTTACCCATATAAGTTCAAAGAAAAAAAAATAAAAAAAATATATTGACACACGTATGTGAAAAGAACATAAATGGGTAAGTAACTAGTGCTTTGAGATGAGTATATCACTTATATGATAAGTGTGAGGTTCTTAATAGAAAAATGACTTTTTGGTGTAGAGATTTGAAATGAATTGTGAAAGTTTGGGAATTGTGTCTTATGATACTTATGGTGTTTGTCATTATGGGATTATGAGTCACTTAGCCTAAATATATCCTACCTTACCAAAGAGCCTACATTATAACCTGTTATAAGACCTTTTTGATCTTAGTTCTTGAGCACATATTTGAGCAATGGAGAATTAGACGATTTGCAAGCTTATGGTAGATTCCATGTATTTTTGAACTTTGAGAGCATACACAACCTCCTTGATACACTTGAGTGTTTGAGTTTTCTTATATATATATATCCATGTCGTGAGGATTCAAGTTTGAGAAGGCTTGTGCTTATGATGTTTATGATGTGTTAAGTTTAATGGAAGATGTTGTAATTTGATTCATTTGAATGGCTCATAGCTCTGAGGCTTATTGTTTTTGTCGTTCAACTCTTTGCCTATTGTTGAGCGTCTCTCTCTCTTGTTTTAATTTGTTTGAGGACAAACAAAAGGTTAAGTTTGGGGGAGTTGATAAGCCTCATTTTTACCTGATTTTTATGGCTATATTCGTTTCGTTTCTAATTGATAAGTGATCTTTTGAGCTGTCTTTTGATATATTTATGTTTACCTTGGAAGATATTATGCCGTGTGTGTTTCATGTCATTTTAGCACAGGTTTTGATGTCAAAAAGGTGGATCACGATAGAGAGGAATCAATAGCCCAGTCGCGAGCTCATGCGAAGAAGAACTGTTTGAAAACGCCGTTGAATATGAGATAATGGATTTGAAAAATATGGATGTGCAAAGTGTACTATGTTAAAGAGCATCTCGATAGGAGTCCGTAGGCGCAAACGGATCGCAATTCGGAGTCCGGACGAGAGAGAACGGAGCGAAACGGCGAAATCGCGCGTGCAGGGGATTACGCCTCGCGAGCCGAGCTCGCGATGCCGGGTCGCGAGGAAGAGCTGATTGGCAGCGTTTTTCGTGACTTTCGCGAGTTTCCTTCGCGAGAGAAGCTTTGCTAGCGCGCATCGCGAGGTGGAGGGTTGCGTAATACATATATATTCATATTGCGGCGCACACATGGAGGGGTTTTTCAGTTTTTTTTTATATACGCAATAATTTTTACATTCAGCCAGAGAGCACCTTTATACTTTTATTCTTTTGCAATTTTTATTTTCCAGAATAGTGTTATTAGTTTAGTTTATCAATTCCTTTTATATTTCGTTTCCAGTTTTGTTTCCGAATTCAGTTTTGCTTTCGGATTCAAGTGCTACAATTGTTCATCGTGGATTCATACGATTTTATCTATCTATCTCAATTTATGTTTTATTTATTTATTTATTGCTTTGAGAATTTAATTATGCGTAGCTAAATTCCGTATTGATCCTAGGGTTTGTATGTCTGACTAGATTTGTATGATTAATCTGTTGATCTTGTTTTGTCGTCCATTCATGATTTATGATTCTTGGCTTTAATTCTCATGTGTTGGTATCGCCAATATTAATGCATGCTAGTTATGTGATTGATGTCTCGGAATTAATTGCATAATCGATATCTTGAATTCATAATATAGTTTTTCCTTGAGACCACGGAGATAGGTGAGCTGTAGGAGGTTAAATCTTTGTGTGCTTTTGGTAATTAGCTTACTTCTCTTGAGACCGGCGGAGATAGAGTTTAGGCTAACCTACTACTATAGGTCGTCTGGCGGAAACTATAGTTACATTAGTGATCCTTCATCCGAATGTGGATTAAATTGGTAAGCAGTTAATAGGTTAATTGTGTGAATCGTTAGGTTAGTACATCCCTAGGTGATCTTTCATATCTGGTTTATTCCTTATTTATTTTACGAGTCTAGTTTGATAATATCCTCTCTTGATTTTGTTGCACGGATAATAATAAAGATTATGTGTTAATTACTTGTCGTGTTCTCGAGTCGCATGATCCTCGTGGATCGATATATATACTTGCTTTTACTATCATTTATTTGGTAGGAATTTTAGCGATCACCGCCGAGAAGCAACTTCCTTCTTCAAAATCTTTAGAAGAGCCGGACTTCGCTTGGAAGGAAGAACATCATGTCGCCTTCACCCGGTGAAAGCATACCTCCGACCGCCCACCTGCTCGCCTTAGAAGAAGGCGAGCTCCTTTCTTTATACAGTCGCCTTAGGCGAGGCAATCGGTCTTGCATTGGTGCGAGATGAGGTCGGTAAATGACTTCCTATCTACTTCATGTGAGCTCTCAAAGGGCGGAGACAAGATACACCACTTGAGAAACTAGCGTTGGCCTTGGTGAACACCAAGCATCTCTCCCGACCTTATTTCCAAGCCCATTCAATTTAGTCTTGATCGACTTACCTCTAAGACAAGTCTTTTCAAAACCGGAATCATCGGGTATGATAGCAGTGGGCACGGAGCTCGGCGAGCATGACATTTTATACTCGCCTGCACCGCCATAAAGGGT
This sequence comes from Salvia rosmarinus, assembly GCA_036937905.1. Classification (NCBI taxonomy): domain Eukaryota; kingdom Viridiplantae; phylum Streptophyta; class Magnoliopsida; order Lamiales; family Lamiaceae; genus Salvia; species Salvia rosmarinus. Next base: position 5,125,400 of record CM072822.1, read on the forward strand.
AAGCCCTAGGCGATTTTCCGGTAGAGGTCGAGTTACGAGGTTAGCCACGCCAAAGAGGTCAATCCAACCCCACTCCTATAACGGGAACGACCTCGACATACCCGAGGGTGGCGGTAGATGTGCGTGGATGGAGCTTCGTGCAAAGCGGAAGCGGGCGAGCATCTTGCTCCTCGCCCGGAACAAGAAGTGACCTATTCACTCGGTTTACCTTCCCGACCACAAACAACGAGGTGGAGTACGGCACCGATCTCGGTGCTCTACCGCAAAGGAATTGAAAGTGAAAAAGATCCGGATCTTTGGAGATTCCTGTGTCTTAGTAAACCGGTCCCGGCAAATCACGAGGCGAGGAGGATCGAATGAAGCAATACCTTGAGAAGGCAAAGGAGATCGACCTCATTCGTGTACTCCGCATTTATCGTATCCCGAGGGAAAACAGGTGAGCCGAGATCCTCGATAAGTTGGCTTCATCATCAACAAAATCTCCAGTGGAGGAAGTTCATTCCAGAAGCATTGCGGAGTCCCACGTCGGCATCATCACTGAGATGGAACCGAGCTGGATGTCTCCTATAAAGGCATATCTGGAAGAAGGAGCGCTACCTCAGGATCGGCTCGAAGCCAAAAAGATGCTGGTCCAATCCCAAAAGTACCTCATGCATGAAGGCACTCTCTACATGAAATCCTATCTTCAACCTCTCTTGAGATGCCTTGGGCCAGAAGAAGCAGACTACGTGCTTAATGAGATTCACATGGGGTCTTGTGGAAGTCACATTGGATCGGGAGAGCTCTCAAAGAAGACGCTGAGGTCGGGATACTATTGGCCCACCCTTATCTAAGACTCGGCCGAGCTCGTCAAAAGTGTCAAAGTGCCGACTTCACTCCACGATTAAGAAGCTACCCAGCACCGATCTCGGTAGCCTCTGAGTCCGTGGCCTTTCATGCGGTGGGGATCGACATCGTTGGTCCATTTGACCGAGCACCGGTCGCTTCGATACTTAGTCGTGGCTGAGACTACTTCACAAAATGAGTCGAAGCGAGCCACTTTCGAGCCTCACGAGCGAAGGATTCAGACCGTGTGGAAAAACATAGTTTGCCGCTTCGCATACCGCATGTTTTGATCTCGGACAACGGCACCAGTTCGTCGACAAAATTTCAAGGAATGGTGTGAAGAGCTTGGATCAAGCAACATTTCACCTCGATCGCACACCCGCAGCTAATGGTCGACCGAGGTGACGAACCGCACGATTGTCAAGGGTTGAAAAGAGGTTAGACCGAGCTAAAGGTGATTGGGTCGAAAATCTCCTCAAGTCCTCGGTCCCACAGACAACACCCGGACTTGCGGAGAAACCCCTTCTTGGTCTACGGACCGAGGTCATCATACTTACAAGCAACGCCGCCACCCAACGCGTCGGACGTCTCGGTTGGACCTCATCACTCGACTCCGGACCTCGGCGTCGTCCTTCCAAGCGACGTTGCTATCCGGCGTCGACGATCCGACTCGGACCTCGGTATCATCCGTATGATATTTCTATCCGATCGGACCTCGACATCATCCGATGGATATCTCTATCCGATTCGGACTTCGTATCATCCAGCGAGATATCGCCGCCCGCCTCGGTCCTCGGTATCATCCGAAGGTATCTCTATCCGATCGGATCTCGGTATTACTCGGACGAATACTACTATCCGTGTCGAACCTCAACATCCCTGCGGGACATCTCGTCCCCATGACGCGGGCGACTCGATTCGGTCCTCGACAAGCGCACGCCCAGGCCGACACACCGTCCAACTCAATTCGAAAACAGATCGTCAGATCTAGCCCTAACGTAAAAAAGACAGCACCTTCGACAATAACCTCAGCCGAGCACTAACCAGCCTCGGTAGAATACGATCTTCCCCTCACCTCGGCATAGTTGTTACTCGACTATTTGGGGGGGGGCTATGATGGGATATGGCCCAACCGCTTAGGCCCACTAGCAGGCCCAAGCGAGCTGGGCCTGACCTGATGACGGCCCCACGCGGTTAAGCCTAAACCCCAGCCTCTAAACCCTAATCAAGACCCTAATTAAGACGAAGTCAAAGGCAGAGATCGTGGTCAGTTATGACGGAGATCGTGGTCAGTTATGGCGGAGATCATGGTCAGTTATGGAAGGATCGTGATCCCACAAATCAAGGGATCCAGTATGAGATCCACGATCATGTATAAGTAGAGGTTAGCCGACGGTAAAGGGTTAGCAACTTATCAATACTGAGCCTTTTATATATACTCATTGTAATCCGCTTATAGTGAAAGTATTGAGGATCATCACCTCCGTGGACGTAGATCTCATTCTTGATCGAACCACGTAAAACTCTTGTGTTTTATCGCTTTCATAAATCTCATCTATTTACATATACTAAATTTATCACATCGTTCTTTTACATTTAGTACACTCAAATTATTTGCACTGAGATTCTAAAATGAAATTAAATAGAATATAGCTTTATATATCATTTTTAATATAGATTTACAACTTAATACATCAAATTGAATGTACCAAGATTAGGAAATATCGAAAAAGACTTGGAACCGGGCCACCAATTAAGGCCCAATTGAGACGAGAAAATCAGCCGAGCAAGTTCATATATGATCCACTTATTCAGTATTGCTTAATATTGTTTATTTTTAATTTTGCTTAATAACGTATTAATTTATTATGATATATCATCGGTACAAAAAATTGTGTCAAATGGGTCCAGACCTATCCAAGCATTAAAATGCGAGTACATGCATGTATTGTCTAGTGGTATAGTGATTAATGTATGAGATCTAAGGTCTTAGATTTAAATCCATCACCATATGGTCTTGAATTCTTTTTTGTTAATTGACCAAAATAAAGTAGGAGTGAGTTTTAGATATCATCCCATATTAATGAAGCTTGATGTCGTGTTTTGATAGTAGTGATGGATCCTAATTGAACATGGTATAATAGGTCCGACAACTTGAATATAAATTATTATGATATCTCGATTATACAATTTCTCATATCCATTATCCCCTGTAATCAAGACAGGTCTATAGCTTCGAGTCAGAACAAACTCCATATCCATTTATCTTTTAGAAACCATACCCATTGCAAAACGAATCCATATGTATATAGGAATTACAAAAGTAGCATCCACGGACTTAGTTCAGTTGATTAAGAACTAATAGATTTGAAACAAGGAATCACAAAATGAACACTTTTTAGAGAAAGGTTCATAAAAATAGTTCCAAGGTTTGTTTACACAATTTGAGTAGCCCTTCTGCAGAATATTAAGAACGGACCTGCTTGTTTGATAAACATGTGTCCATTTTTAGTCAATTCCCAACAATACCAATCACAATTCACTCCACTTTATTAATTTTACAATTATAGTTCATCTCTATTTGATCATATTTAATACATGGATCAAATTATTATTTGTTAATTTCATTTGGCACTTGTAGATATATTAGTTTCACAGATTTCAAAGGAAAAAATGTGTAGCAATGTTAGGTTTTTATAAGATATCTGTACAAGTCTGTCAATTAATTACGAATATTTTATTATTTCTTTGAAACCTACACGTTGTACGTAGTTCAAATATGAGTTACCATGAACTGGTTTACATTTAGAATTTTATACGATTTTTGAATTTTGTTCTCAAATTTACACAGTTTATATGGTTTGCATCTTTTTTAATTTCATTATGCGACGAAATTGAAGCTGATTTGGTAGTTAAAATTATTAGTGTGGACATATTGTCCAGCATGCACAAGCAGCACAACACCATCTTATATTTTTTTTACTTGCAATTATTTTCTAAGTTTCAATTTCGTAGAAAAGTATAATTAGGGTAAAATTGTAACTAATTTAAAGTCTTTATATTTAAGAATAAAATTTAAAATCATATGCGTAACCAAAATTAACCCACAGTTCGTCTGTTTTGAACCAATTAACCGTTCAAAAATTAACACTTCAAATTTTATGGTAGACGGCGGTGGCAGCACTTGACTTGGAGCTCCTCTCTCTCTCTCTAGCAAAGTTTCATTAACTCTGAACTCTCTGAACTGTTTAATGAACTTCTCCATTTCCATCAGCCAAACTCCCACTTCCTTAATTAATACTTCCATAACCAACTACTGATCACATAGATATTAAATTGGAAATTTCACAACCTATATACACACATACACACATAAAAACTCCACGAGCTTAATTCAATTAATTAAAAGCTAAATTTAATACAAGTAACCCCAACTTGGACGAACACATCCAAAACCTTATACTCTCTCTCTCTCTCTCTCTCACACACACACACACACACTCACACAATGCCACAGAACGCAAGAAACACCCCATCCGCAGCCCACATCTTCCAATTCCTCTGCTCCTTCTTCATCTCTGCTTCTTCGCCGCTTTACCCTTTCCGCCCGGCTGCAGCTCATTGATCAACTCAACCGAATCTTCGCCTCCGCAATCCTCACCCTCCAATCCTTCCTGCAGCTTAAGTTTCAGCCCATCAATGATCGCTGCGAATACCTCTTCGCAGCCCATACGATGGCAATGCGCGTCGCCGTCGCCAGCTCCATCATCTACTTCCTCGCCTACGGCGCCGTGCTCCGATTCCCTCTCCACCGCCACCCCTCTCTCGCTCATCGCGTGCTCGTCTCCTCCGGCTGCATTAAGGTGGCGTCTCTGGCGGCTGTGATGCTCCCGAATACAGTGAGGCCTTTCGTCTACGCCGTTTTTGGACTGATCGCCGCCGCCGGATAGTATGTCTATACTGCAAACTGGTGGCGGAAGATGATGAAGCAAAGCTTTCGCCGTTTCTCGAGGGGAACTTTTCTCCCAGTTTGAATGAACAAACACAACAGTTTTACTCATTTTACCTATATGATTATTGCGTGAATATATAATCGAAAAAACGTATGGAATTTACGAATTTTGAGTTGTTTGTATGTTGTATTTTATATTAATAAATAATTTGAATCCTATCTAATTTTTATCACTTAAATTATTTCATACTTTCTTCTATCTACTTTTTATCTATTTTTATGTCATTCTTGTTGAAACAGGGATGGAGGGAGTATTTTATTCTTAGTTTAGTATACTATTTAATGAATGAACAAGTTTTTCTTTTTCTTTTCGTTTTGCATAAAAGTTGCAATTGCATATTCGATTTTAATTATCATCAATATTGCTATGTTCAAATTCAAAGGGTAACGATGACTGAGATAGGTGGTGACTTCATGATTCAGCAGAATTTGGCAAAATAAAAATAAGTAAAATTATTAAATAATGAGCGGAATCTACCTAATTCTATCAATTGTATTTGGTCTGATTTTCCTCAACCAATGAGACCTCAACGTTTTATGAGATAAATTATATACTAGATTTAGAGGGTGTTTGGTTGAGATAGCCCCCAAAACAGTTTATGTTTGCCTTTAAGTTTAAAAATAACTTATAAACATTTTGAATTTTATGTTCTCACCAAACACCTCTTAAAAACAGAAACAACAGGTGACCAATAAAATATTAAACTTTGTATATATGTGGAACCTAAAACGTTATTAATGCGTCATTTGCTGGGTATAGTACTAAAGGGAAGTTCTTGAAATTCTTAAAACACTATAAAATCCAATCATAAAAATAAGAAATATATTATTAAAGTAAAACTAATCATAAATTTTAATCAGTCCTTACCCCTCAAACAATAAAAATAAATCTTTAATCAATAACGTAGTGGGGCAAGAGGTACAAGTGTACAACTCTCTCTCTCTCTAAGAATTTGTCCCTACCATTTGTCTTAGTTCCTAAATTGTCACCGCCTCCATCTATCTCAAATTCTCATTAATATATTGAGCAACATATATGAGCACTAATTTTTTGAATGTATTATTATGAGTTAGAATCTATTGATAAATAGATTCAATCAATATATATATATATATATATAGAGTGAGGTTGAATAAACCAATTTTAACGTGTAACCAAGAAACCACGAAAATTACACGAACAAAATGAATATCTTATGAAAGTAAATGAATCTGTGCGAAAGTTAATGAATCTAAAATTGAAATTTTCACGGGGTTGAATCCCATGAGGCTAAAATTCTATTTTTTATTCATTAACTTCGCAACAGTATTCATTAACTTTCATAAGATATTCATTTCATATTCATGATAAAATGGTTCTCACGTTAACCCTTTCATATATATATATATATATATATATATAGGGAGGGTTAACGAAAACCATTCTTATTGTGCGACGTGAGAATCTGAATATCTATGAAAGTAAATGAATCTGTTGAAGTTAATGAATAAAAAAAAATAGAATTTTCGCCTCTCATGGGATTCGAACCCTGGTGAAAATTCCGAATTTTTTTATTCATTAACTTTCGCAGAGTATTCATTAACTTTCATAGCATATTCATTTTGTTATGGTAGTTTTTAGTTCTCACGTTAAAATTGGTTCTTATTTGAACCAAACTCTATATATATATATATATATATATAAAGTTGAAATGTAAAATTGAAATCAAACCCGTATTGTGATGGAGAAAAGGTGCTGCGGAAAAATATTTTGGACTACAATATATTCTTTCGTGGTTAAAGAAAAGAAAAAACGAAAGAATCAGAGTACACGTAACAGAAGAACCCAATCCCCATTACTGTATTTTTCTATTTAACTAAGTTTTAACTAAATAAAGAATAATTAGTACGACAAGCTCTTACGGAGAGAAAACATAAACATTAATTCGGTTGGCATGCCTTGAAACTATCTCTCATTTCGAATAATATTGGGCCATAATATTATATTAAATTTGAGCCCAACCTGTGTATCTCTCTTAGTATTATATATATGCTTTTGAGAAATCAGAATTGTATTATGAAAAACCCTAACCGCTGAATAAAATATGTTCTCCTTTTTCTGCCCATGGATGTAACCAATTCATTGTTGGTGAACCATATAAATCTGTGTTTGTTTTACGTTTTATGTTTATTATTTGCTCAATAATCCTAATCTGTTACAACAAACTCTTTAACTTATTATATTTTATTATAGGTAAATACGTAATATCATTTTAATCTTGCAACTACTACATTTATCTCAGTGTAACTTAGCGATATGCAAAACCCTTTTTGTTTAGGGGTTTAGCTATATGCAAAATTAAGAGATGAATGACAATTAAATCGATTAGAAGGGTGCCGCTATAAGAAATTCAAATGAAAAGTTATAAGGAATTTCAACATATTATTTATTATTATAATAAAAATAAAGAAGCAGGCCATTATTACTTGATCTTCGATAATTAGATATAATAATCTATTTTCCCCTGAAACAATTAATTAATAATATATTTGATATGATTAGTTTTCATATACTTTAATGAAACTGAATTAATTGCCTTTTTTATATGTAAAAATGGTGTCAAATAAATAGCATGGCGACACAATAAATCTGGGTATTAATTTTTTTTTTACATATAATTAATAACATTGTATTTTTGTAAAGGGGTATTCACTACGATTGATTTTTTTTTTTACTTTTTTCTGAGACTTACTTCAAATTCGTCCCAATTTTTTTTGTTTCAGTTGGGAATCAAGAGATTGTGATTCACATATCCTAGTTACTGATAACCTACTACATTCGAGTAATTCGTTCAAAAAATCATAAATCTACACAAAAATATTGTAGTAATATACACCACTTAAACACGAAAATCGTTGAAATTATATAAAAACAAAATCAATAATTGTGTTTCATATAAACGTTCCGAATTTGTGTTTGACCCGACATATATTTCCACGAAATCGGTATGGAGATTAGGGACAAATCGCGAACCCCCAAAAAAAAAAAAAAAAAAAAACCAAAACAACTGGAAAGCACATTCTTTATTTCAATTTATTAGTTTAATTTTACAATTGTTGAAGGTTTGTTATTTTAATTTCATTTTTTTGCTTTTAAAATTCATCACTTCATTACTTGAATTTGTAAGAAGATAGTTTTAATTATTGATTAATTAAATTAAACGTAATTGATTCGATTAATCATATTAGAATTTTGATACAGTTTATTGATCGGTTCGATTTTTCAACCTTTTTCCTCAATTCCTACTTCAGATCCATCCGATTTTTTAACTAGTTCAAATTCACCCATTTGAAATTAAATTCGTTTGAAACTTAAAAATCTTAAACTAAAAACATTGCAATAACACGATAGTCATGGGAATTATATGAAAGCATGCAACAATAAAATATAGTGGGAATCCTAGTTAACAACTTTTGTAAAGAGAAAGGACTAAGACTGATACCGCCTCTGTATGAGACTTGGTAGGGAATCAATGATGCTTAGCTCATCATTGATGTTAGATCAACCCTAACTTTCTCCTTTTCAATAATCACTACGTTGATCATTTCGCAGTAGCAAGAAAATATATTCTCCCCAAATTTCAGCTTGCTTTCTTATTTTCAATTCATCATGCCGAATGATAATAAAAAATAATATTAAGGGATCTGAATTTTCTCGTTTAAAAGGGTATATTTATTTGATCTCTTTATGTGTGTGTGGAGCGAATTTTACTTAATAACTAGGAGAGGAGGGAGGTGGAGTATGAACATATTTGATGACTGTGTTGCATTTATTAAGAACTAAAGAAATTCAAAAGTCAATTTTAGTCTTCATAATCACTACTACATATATGCCTTTTCTCTACACTTCATAGACTACGCTTTTTCTTAAAAAACGTAGTCTATAGGTATAGACTACGCTTTTTTATCAAAACCGTAGTCTATGTGCGATTTTTTTTGAAGTATAGACTACGCTTAACAAAAGCGTAGTGTATGTGCGTAGTCTATAGTAGGTATAGACTACGCTTCGAAAGCGTAGTGTATATGCATGTTTTTAATAAAAAAGCGTAATCTATGTCATAAATAAAAAAAAAAAAGGAAAATAATAAAAAACAAAACAAAACAATCTCTCTCTTACTCTTCGGTTTGTCCTCTCAATCCCCCCTCTTTCCACCCTAGCCGCGGAGCTCACACTGGCACACACCTTCACACCGTTGTTCAGCAATCTCCCCCGGCAACCATGGTAACTGCCTTCTCTCTCTCTCTCCATCATATACAGTGTGTGCGTTCACTTACTTTATTTTTATGTTGCAATTTTCAGGCGGACGTCGACCCCGAGGTTGTGGCTGGGCAGCCGAAGAAGAGAACATTCAAGAAGTTCAGCTTCCGCGGCGTTGATCTCGATACTTTACTTGATATTTCCACAGATGAGCTCGTCAAGCTCTTCAATGCCCGCGCCCGAAGACGGTAGATATAGTTTTTGATCCTTTCCCTTTTTTCATTGTGGTTGTTTTGATGGACTCAGATTGATGATTTTATTGGTTACGTTTCATTTATAAGACTGGTGCTTGTTTTTCGTAATTTCGAATTCTGTTGCTTGTAATGAGAGGATTGTAGTCTTTCTGTAAATTGCCTACGCATTCCACTAGTTTGTAACATCACAAGTTCGGGATACAGACATTATTAGAATTTTAAGTTTCGATTTGACGTAAATTTGTTTTGATTTTAGAGTAGGCAATTCTCCTCAGTCCATTTCGTTTCTACACCTTTTTTTGTCATCTCTAAATTTTAGTTAAGTTTGTTTAATTAGTGTATCAAATGTATAACTGCCAGTTACTAGATTAAAATTTCAAAATTAATAACTGTTACAGTTGTTACAAATTCATACTGAGTGATCACTTTTTCCTCCTTTACCATGTTATTCTGAGCTAAATGAATTTAGTTGTAGATGTTAATGTATTGATTTATCTTGAATGAAATTTCTATTTCCTTCATTTGAATGTTGAATGAGCAGCTTTCAGAGAGGTTTGAAGAGGAAGCCCATGGCCTTGATCAAGAAGTTGCGCAAGGCTGTAAGTGATCCACTCTTTCTTTTGGAATTTACGTCTTGCAACATTCTAACAGCAAATATTGCTAAATCTCCACAAGTCTATCAACTTAATTGGAATTCTTGATATTTTATGTTCAAAATAGTTATTAGTCGTACTAGTTTACTGTATGGACTGTGTTATACCCACTGGTTTAAGCTTATGAGAAACAAGGTTACTGGTTGGCGGGCATACCTTTAAGTTATGTATAATATGATTTATTCAAGCCCATTAGTTAAAGGTATTCTATTCTGGGAGTTTTTGTTATGATTAATTGTATGGTCCAGAATGTTTGTTTTTATTGTTATAATTTAGTTACTGATAATTGGCTTGTATTCTCCTTTCTAACTGGTTTGGAACATTAAATATTGTAGAAACGTGAAGCCCCAGCAGGTGAGAAGCCAGCCCTAGTCAGAACCCACTTGAGGAACATGATCATTGTTCCTGAGATGATAGGAAGTGTTCTGGGAGTGTACAATGGGAAGACCTTTAATCCTGTTGAAATTAAGCCAGAGATGATCGGACACTACCTTGCTGAGTTTTCTATTTCATACAAACCAGTCAAGCACGGTAGACCTCTCCTAGTCACTTTTTAGAGAGCCTTGTTTCCTGCTAGAATCAATTATAATGGGAATTAGACTTGGCTAATGAGGGAAGAGGAACCTATATGATGGTTATGGAATTTGTTGTTTATGTATTAATATCCCCAATTTTATATAATGTGAGTGATATTGTCAAAATGCACTTATATGTTTCTTTAAATCCAAAATTTGTCTTGAACATATTCATAATAACATTGCAGCCAAAATGGATTCTTCCATTGCTGATTCAAAGCACTTAAAAAAATTACATAAACTTAAATAAAGTTAGTTCTATAATGTTTGAGCTTTGGAAACTCACTATATATAGAATTCCATTTCAAAGTCATTTTCTTTTTCTCCTTCAGATATTAACGTTTTCAAGAAAAATGGCAGGCTTCTTCTCATTCTTTTGTTTTTCTTATGTGTGTTTTAACTTTTAACCAACTCAGTTGGAATGGAGATAAAGCTTTAAAAGAGCTACAGATTGCTAATATATCCTTACAAATTTTCCAATCTTGCAACAAGTGTGCCAAAAGGTACTTATAATCATCAATGTTCGGTTTGTGAATCTTCTAATGCTGGTTGACATCATTTCATTCATTATGCTTGGCCATTTTTTGTGACTAACCTCGCTTCTAATTTGTGATGGTCGCATTGCTTTGAAGGCCATCGAGTCGCTTGTAAATTTATCTCCAATTTCATGTTTTCATATGTCTACAATGATGATTTTTTGTTGATCGCCTTCTTGTGATCATACATGATTATTCTCTTCACTCGCCATTTCTTCTCCGGGAATGGCGTCCATGCCCATGACTTTGAACCGCACTGCAAAGAGTTGTGAAGAAAGATGAAGGCAAGTGGTAACGTGGTTACTTTCTTCTAATGCTTAAGCCTCCTATGTCGATCTTGAAGGATAGTGAAGTTCGTTGTCAACCATTCTCCACTAGATGCCAAATTATGTGAATTGTGGAAATAAGAGAAGTATGGTCATGCTAAATTTGTTATATAACTCAAAACACTTTGAAAGACCAGGCAAGGTCTGCTATTGCACTCTAATGCTTAGCAAAAGTTTCTAAGGTTTCTCATTCTTAATAGATGCCTAGATGGCATATTCTGCTTAAGTAACCTACGTTTGGATCAAATACCGTTGTGGTTATGGCTTCTCGTATTTTACCTTTTTAGCTTTGTATTTTGTAAAAGTAATAAGCTTGTATTTCGGATGGATTGTAAACGTTCACCACAAAAGTCCATTTACTCCGGCTTGTGTCTTCATTCATGTTGCACATGCTTCTACAATTTTAGTGGTCTCTATCGATATAATTTGTATTGTAATTATATTTAAGTTAGTTTCCTAACTTGAAGTTAAATCATTAGTTCTAAATTGAAATTGCAAATGATACTCACCTGATAAAGGGATAATTTCTCTTACTTGATATGGTGATGGACAAGTTCGGGAGAAGCGGGCAGATCTTGACAAGTTGAGAAACAATTTTGTCAAAAGAGCATCCGAATTCCTGAGCAACTATTTTACTAGTTTGGTAGATTTCATGATTAGTGATAAGAGTTACTTCTCTCAGGTATTCCATGCAAAGATATTGTTGATTAATAATCATCGGTCCGCAATGGTGATTGTAATTTTGCTATTGTTTGGTCTTTAACAAAGTGTGGACAATCAAGAAGCTCGATCATGCCGATTTGAGATACAAGTGCACAACATACGCACTCTTTGCAACACTGAAGGTACACCGCTTGAACTTGAAAGAAACATTTAGTCTTAGATATTAATAATTATACCATAAAGTCAATACATGCACAATTTATTATCAAGTAGAACTGAAATTTATTTTGGACATTTTAAAAGATGTCTCTACCAATGCAAGTTTTGGACTCTTGCCCATTTAACGGTATTTCTTAATTTCTCTTTCACGAAGCTCTTGAAATAAGACAAGGATGTGGATCATCTATTTATTTATTTGTATTAATTATTTTATAAATGTCTTGTACTTTGTAGCTAATGTGATATGAAATAGATATCTTCAAAAGGAAAACTTATATCAACAATTAGAATCAAGAAATGGATTGACCCTTACTCCGTGTTGCTAATTTTCTTGTAATATTTAGTGTGTTGCCATTCCTTTAACAGAGTTGTGCCCTTCGTGAAGAAAATTCTCCTCCTCGATTCGAGAAGGAACCGTGTTGCAGCAAGTTCTATTCACATGACCGCCTACTAATAAAGCGAAGGAAACTTTCGAGAAGGTTTGATTTACTAAGACTCGGAAGACAAATGCCCGAATCAAGGTGTTCTCTCGGTTTTTAACTTTTCTACAATTTTCATGTTCTTCTCCAATTGTGTTGAACGATTAAGTAAGACTTGCATTGTTGGAAACTTCATTTGCTTTATGTTATCAGATCCGGATAAGCGTATGTTACGACCTTTGAAATGCTCTTACTTATCATGGTCTCGATGGAGTAGAGTTGTTGCGCCTTCTCCTTAATGATGGAATGTATACATGATTCATCGCTTATGTGGCGCTTCTCCAAGTTTGTGAAGTAGAAATCTAATGCTTAATGAGATATCACGTGGTTCTTTAAATTGTTTCCATATGTTTCAAAGCTAGATAGTTTCTAATACTAACGTTAGCTTTTGCTTTTCATTGTCGACATCTTCCCAATGGAGATAACTATGTTTGATAACAACATCATCAGTATACAAGTTTGTTCAAGACCGCACTTTTTGTTATTCGGGGTGAAGATGAAAATGAAGTTATCTTAGCATCCATTCTTGTGGATTCTTTGATGTTGCTATTCTACTCTGTAGTTAACTTGGTCTCCTTATTGCCTCCGGGGATGTTCAATAGTTTTATTCGTGCTTCAGTAGTCTTTGCTCCACTTTGCTTCCGTGGACAATGTCGATGAGGAGGCACTTTAAAATCTGGATCTCATTCTCTATGCATCGATTGAAATTGTAAATCTTTTCGAGTTCATGATCTTTTCAATTATTTTGCATCTTGTAATATCGCGGGATACGGTCTTATTGTTTTGTTATGTGATGTGCATAGTATTTTTGTATAGTGATTTTGTAGCTGTAATGAAAACAGATTGTATATTTTTGTATAGTAATTTTGTAGCTATAATGAAAATAGATTGTATATTTTTGAATAGTGATTTTGAACGTAGTCGCAAGTATATTTTAATCTCATTTGCTTGTGCGTTATTAATTGTACGAGGTTTAAATAAAGAAATTAACTACGGTTGAAATTGAAAACCAGAGTTGTTATTAAATCGACTACGGTTGTAATAGAAAAGCGTAGTAAATTTGGCATTAAAACCGTAGTAAATAAACTCAAAACCGTAGTTAATACATATAGACTACGCCGAAAGCGTAGTGTATATGCGAAATTTTGTGTAGTTCGTCGGTATAGACTACGGCGTAAAAGCGTAGTCTATGTGCGGCGTAGTCATATGTGGGTATAGACTAGTCTATGGTGGTATAGACTACGATAAAAAGCGTAGTGTATGTGTGAAATTTTTGTAGTGCGTGGGGCATCGACTACGGCGAAAAAACGTAGTCTATGTGCGAAAAAGCGAGTCTATGGTGGGTATAGACTACGACAAAAAGCGTAGTGTGTGTGCGAAATTTTGTGTAGTGCATGGGGTATAGACTACGCCGAAAAGCGTAGTCTATGTGAAAAGCGTAGTCTATGGTGGGTATAGACTACACATAAAAAGCGTAGTGTATGCGCGCTATTTTTCTCTACACCACTTTTCTCTACACTAAGAAACGCACATACACTATACATAAAACGCGTAGTCTATACCGATTTTTGTAGTAGTGAATTTTGGCTCCAACTTTAATACAAGAATTATATACATGGAAAACAAGATATTAGAAATGTAATACTAATTATTTATTTTTGATTGAGAAAATATAGAATCATAACTCCAATATTTAAACATTATAAACATGATTTATTTTGTATACAACATATCAATGTAAGTATATATACTTAATATTGGTTCATCTTAATTTATAGCATAAAACAATCGAAATATTAAGTAAAACTCCTGAACATGTCATATACTCTTTTTCTTGAAAACGTCAAATGTGTTTTTAATTTTCAATATTCAAATATAGTTTTTTAACAAATAACATCAAATGATTATCAAGTATCTATAAAGTTAAACCAATTATTATTATAATTGATTGTATCCACTATTTACAACTATATTATTTTATTCAACTAAATATTCACACAGTATTATATTTTTTTAAATATAAAATTAGTGAACTTCTGGTATTTAGTACTTTTTTTCGAATACTTTTTTTAGTTTAAAGTTTTAAAATGTTGTACATTGATAATTACAAGATTTAATGGAGATGGAGTGGAGTTTTCAAATCTTTCAACTAAATCATTTAACAGGGATATTTAGTCAAAGCACATAACTATTTCTATATATATTACATAAATGAGAGGGAAATAAAGGTGTATTTGGATCTGTGCTTTTGCTTTTCCCTCAACTAATTATTCCTATAAATTCAAAGATCTTTTGTTATAATCAGGTTCCACAATTAAAATTCCATATGTGAATCCATAAAGGTGGCGACGGTTGGGCGTGAGTGATAACTTAATTTTTATCGATTTATATTTTCTTAATTTTCTTTCGTATTTTGATTCCCAGAAAAATTCTTTTGCATTTTAAGTATAAAAAATTCATTTAATTTTTGGTGGAAAAGTTACCGCCAATAAAAAAGAGCCTTTTTCTTCTATTTTTCGGGTGGGGCATTTTAGGGTGTCGTAAGTGATGTGGTATATAACTACACGTCCTTTCTAATGTTGTTATGTTAGAAAAAGATTCGTAATAAATAATATTTAAAAAAATTGATGTCACAATGCTATCCAAAATACACATAATAGTGTCGCTAAAGTGGTGTTGTAATAGGCCTTTTTTGCTGTAGTGGAGATACTGTTAGTGGTTTTTCTTTGATTAAACCTTCAATTAAATAAGATAGCAACCGTGTCATGTTCATTGTATAGTTTGTTTTTTTCATTCAGAAAACTTTCGGAATGCATTTTGATGTGTTTTCACTAATTTACTGAAATATTTTGTATTTAATGAACGTATTTAATTTGTAAACTGTCTTTTATAGTTAATTATGATAATTTAATATCCATAGTTAGTGGAATTAATATACTAAATATATAATATAAATTTTTATATATAGTATATAGTGCATTTAGTGATGTACTCGATCCGAGCAAAATCGAGTACTATGGTGTTCAAATCGACTCGTTTGTAATTGAATCGAACTCAAATTTTATTTATCAAATACCTTGTGATTTCTGAACATTTTCGAAGGTAATTGAGTCTAGAAAAAAATTTCATATATATATATATATATATAGAGAGAGAGAGAGAGAGAGAATACGATTCAAATAAAAATCATTATTAACGTGAGAACTAAGAGCCATGAAAATTTGCTATGAATAAAATTAATTTGCTATGAAAGTTAATGTATTCTCTGAGAAAGTTACTGAATCCAAAAATCCAGAATTTTCACCGAAGTTCAAATCCCATGAATGACAAAAATTGTATTTTTTTTGGATTCATCAATTTTCATAGTAAATTAATCGTTTTTTGGTTTTCACGGTAAATGAGTCTCACGTTAAATCTTCATACATATATTAACTGATAAAAACATGAAAATGGAGCAACTAAAAGTGAGTAAAACATATACATAACATAGACTTATTCTATAAATTGGTTGGAGGAACCGACAGTGCAAGACATACCAATTAGTTGTAATACAGTCGGACACGCTTTAACTTAATTCGAATATATTTCCTTTAATGGTAGACTAATCATCACATGTTCAATAAGTTCCAACCAACAAGAAATCCTAATGAACCTAAAGACTCAAAAGTTACTTGTCCATTTTTGAGTCTTTAGTCTATCTACTTACGTTGATGATTTTTCCAAAGCTATTTGTTTTTCTTTTTGAACTAACATTTCATTCCGGTCGGCACGGGCATAATTTATATCAGTAATTTAAATGAAATTAATAAAACGATAAGTTGCGTTCATATTTGTCATATTTTATATACATATTTCTCAAATTTTTATGTATGGATAGAGCGTGTACTAATAATCAGTTCATAATAGTGTGTCTCCTTCTTTTTCATTTTAATATTTTTTCTTTAAATAAAAAAATTTAATTCGCAACTCATTTAACTTGTTTTACTTCAATTCATTTATGTACTTGTACTGTGAATCCGACATGAGTTAGAAGTACAAAAACAAATATATATTTTTCATTTTGGAAAATTAAAATATATTAAAATAGATAAATATGAATAAACTTGTGCGTGATACTAAATGAAGCATTTTCAATTGAAATAGACTTTCATTCATATGTAACTTTATTTTTCTTTGTCATAGTGAATCAAGAAATTAATATATAGAAATTCAAAATTTTGAATAATTATAGTATATATTTGTATATTATATACTTATTTTACAATATCCATTTATATATTTAGTTTAACTTGTGAGATATATTTATTTTAGTTTGAGAATTAAAATCATTTCAAATTTAAAGTGATATTATATATATATATATATATATATATATAAAATAAATTAATATTATAATTTTTATAGAACTAAAACTACTGAACATGTCATATACTCTTTTTCTTGAAAACGTCAAACGTGTTTTAATTTTCAATATTCAACTATAGTTTTTTAACAAATAACATCAAATGATAAATCAAGTATCTAGAAAGTTAAACCAGTTATTATTATAATTGATTATATCCACTATTTACAAATTTATTATTTTATTCAACTAAATATTCACACAGTATTATATTTTTGAAATATAAAATTAGTGAACTTCTGGTATTTGGTATTTTTTTCGAATACTTTTTATAATTTAAAGTTTTAAAATGTTGTACATTGATAATATACATGATTTAATGGAGATGGAGTGGAGTTTTCAAATCTTTCAACTAAATCATTTAGTCAAAGCACATATCTATTTTTATATATATTAGAGGGAAATAAAGTGTATTTGGATCTGTGCTTTAGCTTTTCCCTCAACTAATTATTCCACAAGTAAAATTCCATCTGTGAATCCATAAATTTAAGATTTACCACTCGAAACAAGTGTGCAAAAGTGGCTCAAATTGCAAGTACTTTTCTTTTGGAGAGGGAGGAATAACGCTTTGGTCCTTTATTCAATTTAATCTTATATATACATGTATCTCAAAAAAAAAGTGTCAATCTTATACATTAGACTTCAAAAAGAGTCAATCTTATACATGTATCTCAAAAAAAAAAAAAGAGTCAGTTTAACAATTTCGAAGATAATCGAGTCTAAAAAAATTATCATATATATATATATATATATATATATATAGAGAGAGAGAGAGAGAGAGAGAGAGAAACCATTTTTAACTTGAGAACTAAAAACCACAAAAATTCACTATGAATAAAATGAATTTGTTATAAAAGTTAATGTATCTCCTGAGAAAGTTACTGAATCCAAAAATCCATAATTTCTGCACAAGTTCGAATCGCATGAGGGCGAAAATTCTATTTTTTCTGGATTCAGTAACTTTCCAGCAGATTCATCAATTTTCATAACAAATTCATCATTTTTTGATTCTCACGTAAAAAATGGTTCTCATGTTAAGTCTCCATACATATATTAGCTGATAAAAACATGAAAATAGAGTAAGTAAAAGTGAAAATAGTAAAACATATACACATAGGATTTATAGAACATATACATAACATAGGACTTATTCTATAAACGGGGTGGATGGACCGATAGTGCAAGATAGTGTAAGATTCCACTTAGTAGGAATAGTGATCCCACCTCCATCCCATGTTCCCTTTTTTTTTCCCCCTTTAATGGTATACTAATCCATCCCATATATGTTCCCCTTTTTTTCTTCAATGATGTTAAGGAAATGTAATTATGATCCGACATCTTTCAACCAAAATTGTTAAACTGATTCTTTACTAAAAGTTTTAAATGATGCTTTCTTGGTGGGATTGAAGGAGCAGGAGAGATGGAACCACGTGAAGTTGTATTTACACTAGACTAGATTGGCCCAATTATTTCGAGTTCATTTTGGAATTCTTTTAGAAATTCTGCAACAAAATGCGTGGATTCATCATGCCCTACTTTAAAGCAGTGAAATCCATAAAGAGATGGAAGACATAACAGAATTAAGATTACACACGGCACTACACATGCACTTGACAATGAATTACCCACAAAAACTTACCTATTGACTTTTTATAAATCATCAATTAATCTATATATATAGTTGAATAGATCTTGGATCATGAAATTACCTTCACATACTCACTTTTACAATTTTAATATGCGATTTGCATACATGAAAATTAATTACTTAAAGTTCGTGAGAATTTCTCTTTAGCACATTAATAAATATGTTACGCATAAGCGTTAATATTGTGAAAAAGTGATCCAATTACTGTTCACGTTAAAGATTTTATGTTTGGACTAGTTTGATATACTGCTTGTGAAGACAAATAATACTTGAACTACGAATAGTAGATACCTTTTATGTATTTGATCATCATATTCAAAGTTCATATCAGGAATCATGATTTAATTATTATCATAGAAAATACGATGTTACATTAACTCACTAAATTAACACCAAAAATGATTGTCTCATTTTAGGGGGTAACTATTTACTTTTTTGACAAAAGGTATTATCTTTTGTAAACCTACACGCAACTAGCTAGGTATTATAATCTTATAGGCACCACCAAAACGCACCTCTCTCTCTATATATATAGTGAAAACCTAATCACATGGCACTCCTCCCATCCAGTGTAAAAAGCCTAATTTCGCAATGATCTCGCATCCAAACACTGTCTCTGTAATCCCTCAGCTCTTAGCCTTACTGCAAATCAAGTATCAGACAGAAAACCCATTTGACACCCATCCCACCACCATGTTCTTCGCCATTTCGAGCATCATCGTATTACATTATCCAAATCAGCCTGCTCAGATTTCCGATGAGCAGTTATGCCGAGGTCACGCGCCATATCTTGGTCTGGATTGCTTACGTAACGGTTTCCTCTCTCCGCTGCCCTTTACCCGGAAGCTACGCCTTTTATTTACGCAGCTTTTGCACTGCTATCATTAGGTATTCTGTTTCATCTACTAGTTTCTTGAACTTTTCCGATGTTTTTTTTCCGGGCGCCAGGTGGCTGTCCCTTTCGCACGGCCCCCGCTGTCTGTCCTGGCGCGTGAGCCCCATCGGGCCCCTTCGTACAGCTCCCGCTGTCTTTCTGGGCGCGCGAGCCCCATCGGGCTTCAGACGTGCCGGACGCCTATCCCCTTAGCACGGCGCCTGCTGCCTGCCCGGCGTGGGTACCGCCGCACCGGCACCAGCACCGGGTCCGTGTGGGGCGTAGGGCTCGGGGCACGCGACGATGGCCTTGTTTTTTTTAATAACTTGCAGAAGAAGTTTTTCAAATTTGCAAGGGGAGGAACCCTAATAAGCTATAATGGTTGTGATGATGGTTGTAATGGTTTGGTCCAAACTGCAGGTGATATGTTGTATCTGTTTCGCCACCGACATGCAGTTGAAAAGGGGGAGGTCGAGGGCGAGGCGGAGGGCGAGGGAGAGGCTGAAGCGGAGGGCGAGGGAGAGGTCTAGGCAGAGGTGGAGGGCGAGGGCGAGGGCGAGGCCGAGGTTCAGGTCGAGGCGTTTAGCTCCTTGAAAAAGAAGTTGTACGATGTGGCCAAATTCTTCGGATATCAGCCGACGCTTCCAGTTTAAATATGGTGAGAATTTTGTGTGCAACAGTATACGAAATATCGTTATTTTGTGTAGGTGTGAGTGTTTGTGTGTTTCAATGTTGTGACTTTTGTGTCTTTTAATTCCATGCCACTGTATGACAGATATTATATTTCCATTTCTGTTTTGTGTATTTGTTGGGTTGATATTAATAAAAGCCTTGTTTGTATTGCAAGAGCTCATGCGCCAATTTCCGATTCTCCGATTATATGTGTATATAAAAGCAGTTTATAAACAGATAACTGATCGCAGTTTTAATGGTGACAGACGCTTTTGATATTTGATTACCTGCGTTAATTTGAATTGATACTATTAAATAATGAGTGATGCTATTCGGTCATAATGTGATTGGCAATAATCAACTTTATTGAATGAAAAAATCATTTAAATTTAAATTTAATAATTTAATATTTTTCAGAGTAGGTGGAAAAAGGGTGTGTGGTAAGTATAATGCTACCAAGATAACTTTATTGTTAAATAATATCCTACTTATTTTTCGAAAGTGTTAATTAAATAAGAAGCAAATACCTTTAAATATAAAATAACGGTAAATATCTTGACATTAAAAATGGCTGTATTTATCTTTCTCATTTGAATGAATAATTTGTATCTTCTCTATAGCAAATTAGACATTATCATATATTTGCTCTTATTCACTCTCTCCCTCTCTCTCTCTCTAGAGACAGAGAGATAAAAGCTAAATCACAATTGAAGTGACTTTCAAGCACAAAATCTATAAAATCTAGATGCCAACTGAATTTTCATCCCAAGCACAAGAGACAATTATAAGATATAGGATAGGCTCCACCACGCCACATGGACGTGGCTCCTATTTGTTCACCCTTTTATAATTATTAATATTACATTGAGTCTTTTTAAATCGTATTACAATTATTATTGAGCTATTAATTATCCAATCTATATATATATAAATGTGTATTTACAATTTATTATTATAAACATTGAAGTACAATATATAAATATTATATATTATACAAGTAAACCGTATAAAATTTAGACACTTGAATTTTATTTAATTTTAAGTTCTCACTGATATGCTTTAAGCATATACAAATGTGTTATTTTCTGCTTTTACAAAGATAATTATTTTTCCCTAACAAAAAGATAATTATTTGATGTAAGATATTCAAAATTATAGATAATGTAGTTATTGTATGACAAGCAACAAAAACCTGGTTTGCCATGTATGGGACCCTTCATTACTTTATTTTCACTTTTTTTATTCGTGACGATTCAATTCTTAGAGAATATTCTTTTAAATAAAGTTATAGCCTTTCATTTAGAAAGAAAACAAAATGAATGAAATAAGTAAATTTAGAGCCTACGGTCTGAATAAAGTTGAATTTATAGGAGTATATTTTTTTCCAGAATCTATTTCGGAAGAATGGTGAATTAATTAAAATTAGTGTGCAACATTAGCAACTTTTTTTTTTTTATCACTGAAAACTTAGCAAACTTGAAAAAAAAAAATGAAGAGTGCAAAAAAATATGGAAAACCATATCCCTCAATCAAAAAAAAGAGGTTGACTCAGTATTTTAATATCAAACCCAGTTAGTGAACATGGAATCACTAGCCAAAACTAGCCAAAACACATAGTCATGAAATATTATAAAAATGATAAATAATAATATAACAATCAGCTCCTTTCCACGCTCATGAGTTTGAAAAATTCCTCCAACCAACTCACTACCTTTATCATTCCCATTCTCTTAAAATAAGATAAAAAAAAAAACTTAAAATAACGGATCAAGTTATTGGCTCCCTAGAAAGGGACACATATTTTTGTAATAGTGTTTCATCAGAGAAAAAGTTAAACAAGATTAGATGATTAACAAGGTTTATCTAACTATTAGTGGAGAGCTTTCACAATTAACTATCCTAATGATTAATTATTTGTAATAAATGGAGTGTAGCATATGACACCTATATGACTATAAACACACATAGACACATTAAACACATGAAGTAATGTTGTTGATAGTAGTGGACAATGAGTGATAAAATTGTAAATAAGTGGTAGTGAGGATAAAACGTACGATTGATTTTTGAACTTTTTCTGAGACTTGCTTCAAATTCGTCCAAATTTTTTTTTGTTTCAGTTGGGAATCAAGAGATTGTGATTCATATCCTAGTTACTTATAAACTACGTCATTCGAGTAATTCGTTCAAAAATCATAAATCTACACAAAAATATTGTAATAATATATACCACTTAAACTCGAAAATCGTTGAAATTATATAAAAACATAATCAATAATTGTGTTTCATATAAACGTTCCGAATTTGTGTTTGACCCAACATATATTTCCACGAAATCGGTATAACACCCCCAACTAAAAACCAAAACAACTGGAAAGTACATTCTTTATTTCAATTAATTATTAGTTTGATTTTACAATTGTTGATAGGTTTGTTATTTTAATTTCATTTTTTTGCTTTTAGAATTCATCACTTCATTACTTGAATTTGTAAGAAGATATATAGTTTTAATTATTGATTAATTAAATTAAACGTAATTGATTCGATTAATCATATTACAATTTTGATACAGTTTATTGATCGGTTCGATCCATCCGATTTTTTAACTAGTTCAAATTCACCCATTTCAAATTAAATTCGTTTGAAACTTAAAAATCGTGGAAATTATGTGTAAGCATGCAACAATAACACGACAATCATGGAAATTATATGTAAGCATGCAACAATAAAATATAGTGGGAATCCTAGTTAACAACTTTTGCAATAATCCATCATCATGTTCATTTTCAGACTAGATAGGGAATCAATGATGTTTAGATCAACCCCTAACTTTCTCCTTTTCAATAATCCATCATCATGTTCATTTAGCTCATCAGATATTAATTAATCACTACGTTCATCATTTCACAATAGCAAGAAAATATATACTCCACAAATTTCTGCTTTCTTGCTTATTTTCAATTCATCATGCAGAATGATAATAAAAAATAATAAGGGATCTGAATTAGTTACTGTTTCTCGTTTAAAAGGGTATGTTTATTTGATCTCTCTTTATGTGTGTGTGGAGCGAATTTTACTTAATAACTAGAAGAGGAGGGAGGTGGAGTATGAACATATTTGATGACTGTGTTGCATCTATTAAGTATGAACTGAAATATTTTATATTTAATGAACGTATTTAATTTGTTAACTGTCTCTTATAGTTAATTATGATAATTTAATATCCATAGTTGGTGGAATTAATATACTAATATATAATTGAGTCTAGAATAAAATTTCATATATATATATATATAGAGAGAGAGAACTATTCAAATAAAACCATTATTAACGTTTAAGTATATATAATGTAAGTTATATAATACATAAAGCTAATATTTGAGCATACAAATACACAAAGTCACAACAACAAAAAGCTTAATAAGAACTCACACCTTGATTTGAAATATAATTCAAGAGACTCAAGGTATGTCCAATGACTTAGGGGTGTTTGGCTAAGCTTATTTTAAAGAGCTTATAAGTTCTAAGAGTTTATAAGATATTTCAAGAGCTTATATAAGAGATAATGTCTTAAGTGCTTATAAGTTGTTAAAGTGTTTGGATAATTGATCTTATAAGCTAGAGAAAGAATCGCGAGTTAGAGAGAAAAAATCATAGTTAGAGAGATAAAATTGACGATAGGTGAAATTAATAGTGTATTTGTAGGAAAATATCGAATTATAATAAGGTTATTTTGGTAAATTCATGATTACTTATAAGTTTATGAAAAAATAAGTTAGGGTTGACCAACTTATTTTTAGGGGAGCTTATAATTGTTGGAGCTTATTTTCACGACTTATAATTCGTTAGGAACTTATTTTGCCAAACACTTTGCAAATGCCTTCTAAGCTCTTAAACAACTTATAAGTTGTTTTAAAGAGCTTATAAGCTCCGCCAAACACCCTCTTAGTCGCCGCACTCATAAATTCATTAAATCTAATATTTGTAAATAGATGCTTAGCTTAATAAAAGTTCAATTGATCTCATGACATGCTATGGAAATTCATAAACCTTAAATGAATTTATTGTAAAATACAACTTAAATTATATGAAAAATTCATGACAAGCTATGCAAATTCATAAAACTTAAATTATATGAAAAGTGTCAAATATAAATTAATGTAACTTCAAGAAATTAAGATATATTATGTAAATTATTTAAGCAAATATATATTAAATTTTGAATATTTAGAATTAATTATATTTTAACGGAGAAATATAAAGATACTAAATATAGATGTGAGAAATTTAGACGGAAAACATTTTTAGAAATGATTGAGTATATATATATATATATATATATATATATATATAATGGAGATTGTTAATGAATAGTATCGGTTTGCAATCTCATGTCATCAGCCATTTTATGGTCAAGATTTTATGTCAATTTGTAACAGAAGTTGCAGCTAGCATTCGTAAAAATTTAACTAGGTCCTTTACTTACCGAGTGTAAAATGAAAATAGACTATGTTGTGTATTGTTGAAAGAGTTCGTAATTATAAACAATGAGTTGGGATTGAGAAAGTGTGAAGTCGGTTATGACTTATAAATGACTTTATTTGATGATTGGAAACATTATGACCCTGATATTTTGCATGATCTATGCCCATCAAGAATATGGAGTAGTAGAAGAAAATGAATAATAGAGAAATGCACATAAACAGTAATCTTGTCCCCAAAAAAACAAAGGATGGATTATGCATGTTTTATGAAAGTAGGTATTTTTGCACATTTGCAATCGAAAGTGGGAGTTTAATTTTTTAGCCTAACATTTTTACATTGTTTTATAAAAAATATATGGAAAAAGAATTTTCATATAATTTCAAAATTATTGCTGAATATTAAGCAGGACTCTTGCATTCCAACTCATCTTTCCAATAACATAAATTTTTGCCATGCCACATTTGCAGCTTCGTCAAAAGGCCAATATTTCTTTTCTTTTTTTGTTTTTTATTGCCATTTAAAAGGTGAATCCCATTTTTGTTTTATATTTATATTCGAAAGTAGAGGGGAGATTCATTCGGTAATTTTAAGTTTCTGAGTGTAAGTTTGATTTACATATATTTTTACGTACGTTTTACAGCTATGGTAAATTAAATCCACCACGCGCCACAAGAACCGCTTAGACAGTTTTAGGGAAAAAGCAAATAAAAGCAAAATTCCGTTGCCGGGATTTGAACCCGGGTCTCTCGGGTGAGAGCCGAGTATCCTAACCAACTAGACTACAACGGATTTTAACATCATAGGTGATTAATTTAATATTTTTTTAAAAGGAACAGATGATGATTATCCATACCAGAACAAACGGCTATCTTGATTCAGTAGAAATTGATCTGGTAAGGAATAGGGGGGAGAAAAGAAGAAGGAGGAGGAGGATGAAATCGCTTGTTTTGCCTCAAAGACCAATTGATCCTAGCGAGGATTTGAAGATGATGAAGCAAATATGCACAAATGCAACAAAAAATAGTAGTTGATATGATCTCTTATTTCAAGACAAAATTGCCCCACCTAAGTAATTACAGTTCTTGGGAATGTGTCCCTCATAAGTCATAACCAACTCTGACTACGTACACCATATTTTTGAAACTTTTAGAATGATTTTCTGATTTAATTTAATAAAAGTCAAATTCATTTTTATTTTGTTTTAAATTAAGTCTATGTTTGATACTTGGATAATATGTGAGAAATTTAGACGGGAAAACATTTTTAGAAATGATTGAGCTTTAATATATATAATGGAGATTGTTAATGAATAGTATCGGTTAATTGCAATCTCATGTCATCAGCCATTTTATCGACAAGATTTTATGTCAATTTGTGACGAAAGGTAGTAACATTTGTAACAGAAGTTGCAGCTGGCATTCGTAAAAGAAGGTAATAGCATTTGTAAAAAAGCATTTGTAGGAAAAAGCATTTGTAAAAAGCATTAAAAAGCATTTGTAAACACACACGTATATATGGGTATTATATTGGCACCACCAAATACGCACATCTCTCTCTCTCTTCCCTTTTGCCTAAATAACCAGCCACTCCTCCAAGTTCCAAACCCATCCTGTGTAAAAAGCCTAATTTCGCAATGACCTCGCATCCACTCACGGTCTCTGCAATCCCCCAGCTCTTAGCCTTACTGCAAATCAAGTATCAGACAGAAAACCCATTTGACACCCATCCCACCACAATGTTCGTCGCCGTTTCGAGCATCATGGTGTATTACATTATCCAAATCAGCCTGCTCCGATTTCCGATGTGCCATTATGCCGAGGTCAGGCGCCATATATTGGTCTGGATTGCTTACGTAACGGTTTCCACTCTCTCCGCCGCCCTTTACCCGGAAATAGCTACGCCTTTTATTTACGCGGCTTTTGCACTGCTATCTGAAAGAAAACATAAAAGAGGAAACAATGCCATATTTGCGAAACTCAATAATTCTTCATTTCTACTTGAAAACAAAATACAAGGCAGATGCCTATTTATAGAAACAGAAAGTGTAACCTAGTCTTGAGAGCTAAGCTACACTACAAAGCAAAAGGACAAACAAACAAAATAGCTAAACAGAAAGCAACGTGCTGCTTCATTCTTCATGCTGCACAAGACTGCATTGCATGCCAGCTTGGACATGTCAAGGGATTGGCAGGTGGTCCAATATGGCAATCAGCTGCAGCAACTTTATCACTTGATATGGCTATGCCATAACCATTTCTCTTTTCATCACAAGGTGAGGCTTTCTCTTCATCATCTGTTTTACCAACAGAAACATGTAAGTTAACACTTCCCCTCAATTCGAGCGAGGAAGAGGAACATATCCCCAATTTATTCCGAAGTCTCGAGAAGAATTGGTAACTTAGCGGCTTGGTGAAAATGTCCGCTACTTGCTCTAATGAAGGCACATGACGAAGATCAATCTGCTTAGCTGCAACCTTATCTCTAACAAAGTGTATGTCCAGCTCTATATGCTTTGTCCTTGCATGGAGAACTGGATTTGAAGCCAAGGCAATTGTACTAAGATTATCAACCCAAACGGTTGGTGGGTGAGCAATTTTGATTCCAAGTTCAGTGAGTAAAGATCTAACCCAGTGACTTGACACGACATGAGCAAGACTCTATATTCACCTCCGACTCGACCGGATATAATGTGATCGTTTCTTGAACACCATGATATCAAGTTCTTGCCGAGATATACAAAGATAACCGTAAATAGATCTCCTATCATCTAAGTCTGCCGCCTAATCCGAATCGGAGAAAGTGTTATATCGAGGATGATTTCGAATATGAAGACCATAATCAACCGAGCTTGCAAGATACGAGAATCCTCTTTATCGCTTCCAATGAGTGTCAGAGGACAAGACATAAATCGACTCACCTTATTAACACCGAAAGATTTGTGTCTCGTAATAGTGGCATATTCAAGTGCTCCAACTACACTTCTATACTGCTTTTCCATCAACCGTAGGATTTCCTTCAACTTTAGACAATTTGCGTTGGAAATCATCGGAGTAGGATTTCCTTAGCATCAACCATCCGTGTCTTCCGCAAGAGATCTTTGATGTAGGCGACTTGACTCAAATGAACACCTTGAGCGCTTTTCTTAACCTCAATACCAAGAAAGTGATGCACTTCCCCTAAATCCTTGAGAGAAAATTGTTGACTGAGCATGTGAATCACTTCTTTAATCTCTAAAGGATTGGTACCAGTTACGAGAATATCATCCACATAGATAAGAAGATAAACCACAGAAGATTTGGAATTCTTGAAAAATAGAGAGGGGTCAGCCCGAGATTGAGTGAATCCAAGATGAAGTAAGGCTGACTTAATGGTGAGGAACCAAGACCGAGAAGCTTGTTTCAAACCATATATAGCCTTTGAAAGTTTGCAAACTTGATGAGTATTCTCCTCAAAACCCGGGGGCTGCATCATATATATATCTTCTTCTAAATCACCATTAAGGAAAGCATTGTCAACATCCAGGTGAGTGACAGACCAAGAATTAGAAACAGCCAATGATAAGATAGTGCGAATGGTAGTCGGCGACTACAGGATCGAACGTCTCGGAGAAGTCAAAACACGGCTCACGAGTAACCTTGAGCTACTAATCTGGCTTTGTATCTTGAGATGGAACCATTAACATGACGTTTAAGTTTGAACACCCACTTACATCCAATCAAGTTTTTACCAGGAGGGAGAGTAGTGAGACGCCAAGTGCGTTTATGTTTCAAGGCATGAATCTCTTTTGTCATTGCACAACGCCAAACAGGAGAATTTAAAGCTGTAGAGTGATTTTTGGGTTCAGACTGTGTAAGGTCAATGGGAGATGTAGTGGTGGCGGTGAAGATTTTGGGTTTGAAGATTCCAGATTTTGCTCGGGTGACCATGGGATGAGATTGAGGAACATGAGGTGATGGTAGAGGTGAAACAGAACTACCGAAAGAGTGTTGGGGAACTTCAGTATGTTGGGGAGATCGTGCAGGAGAAGACGTAAAAGAGTTAGAAGAAATAGGAGAGCCATCTTGAGGAGAGGTCTGTGGATGAGAGGACGGTGGAGATGAATCAGAAGGCTGAAAATTCGCAGGAGATGGAGAATGAGGAGTGGGATTATGGGTAACATAAGTGGAACGATGAGGAATATGGATAGAAGGTGATAGGCATGGTTGTGGAGCAGGAAGATTTGTAGATTGAGAAAGATTTGAACCAGGAAGATATGGATAACAAGTTTCATCAAAGATGACATCTCTGGACACAATAACTCTACCTGTTGGAAGAAGAACCTTATATCCTTTATGTTGAGTACTGTATCCCAAAAATGTGCCAGCCATGGAACGATATTGGAGCTTGTTTTTGTTATAGGGACGAAGAAATGGATAGTAGAGACACCAAAACTTTCAAAAGTGTGTAGTCGGGTTTATGATGGAAAAGGCGAGCAAAAGGAGTATGAAATCAATGACTTTCTTTGGGAATGCGATTGATGATAAAGGTAGCGATAAAATGCGTCATCCCGAACTTGGTTGGCAAATTTGCTTGAGCTAGAAGAGCTAGCCCATTTCGACAACATGGCGATGCTTGCGCTCAGCAAGACCGTTTTGTTGTGGAGTATAAGGCGGAGACTCGTGAAGAATACCGTCTGTAAGAAAGAAGTTAAACCCCGTATTCTCCTCCCCAACTGTCGCAACACTTTAATCTTCTTATTGAAGCGAGTTTCAACAAGACTTTGAAGTTTCTAAAATATTATGAACTTCCCTTTAGTCTTTAATAGATACGACCACGTGAAACGACTATAGTGATCAATGAAGCAAACATAATATGAGAAACCATTTCTAGAGAGCACGGAGAAGGACCCCATAGATCACGTGGATCAAATCAAGAGGTTGATTATATTCGACAAAGAATCGAATAAGGAAGACGATGACTTTTAGCAATGCAACATGGGTGACACAAAATGCTCGACTTCATTGAATTGAAGGGATGTTACAACTGTTTAGAGCTTTTTCAACAACATCGAACGCACAATGGCCGAGCCTTTTGTGCCAAAGGTCTATGCTACAACCAAGATTAGTTACGAAGAAGAAGAACAACGGGAGAAACATGTCCTAAGTGAGTGAAAGAGTCAAGATGGATGATGAAAACCGTCCTTGATTGAAATGGAATTGGTGCGGTTGTTTGTTTGGTGAAGAAAAAACTGATATAGACCTTGCTAAGTACTCCTTGAGGAGTGTGTCCTTGGTAACCGATCCTTAACAAAACAAACGAAGGATGGAATTCAAAAACACACCATTATCACGAGCGAATTGAGACACACTAAGAAGGTTTTTAGTGATTTGAGGAACATGGAAGATTAGTGAGAGTGAAATTTCTTGAATTGCAACAAGGAGATTTCAGACGATTTTCCTATATGAGAGATATTCAAACCAAGACCATTACCAAGATGTAGCTTGTTACTCCATGATACTCAACAGTAGAGTTCAAGTTTGAGAAGTCATTTGAGACATGGTTTGTAGCTCTGAATCGGGATACCAAATGGAGCTATCAAAGTCAGTATTCGGAGGATTGTGGTGTGCACAGTTAGCAGAGGTCATGCCACATTCAAGCCGGAGTTGGTGGAAATGTTGTTGAAAATTCATTGATAGTTGGGAGCGATTGATATGTGTGAAAGTTGTCGTTGTTGAGATTGTGGAGGAACAAACTTTTGCTCGAATCGTGCCAACACTTGTCTGCAGATGACCAGGTTTTGACAGAGTTGACATATAGGCTTGTTTCCGAGGATCTGTTTACCACCTCCTCGCCCTCCTCGAAACCGAACTTCTTCCTCCTCCTACCGTTGTTTTGATAGCTTCCTCTGTTGTCATGTGAATAGTTGTTTCTCGAACACTATTTTGAGCAAAGCTTCTTTGAAGGTTGAGACCCATCTACATTCACGAAGATAGTTTCATTGACTCGAGTCCGGACTCAAAGCTCATTAACAAAGAATGAACATCCCTGCACTCCCATGAATCGCCTTGGAGTTAATCACCATAACCGGATCATACTCGAACCGAGACCGGCTAGAATATGAAGAACCTGATCTTCATCCGGGATTCGATAACTGCAGATCCAAGATTATCACAACAAGTTTTACTTTATTGAGATATTCTCTCATAGTGAGAGTTTTTTTTCGAGTCTCGCAAGCGCAATTTATATTGCATCGCTTTGCTTTTGATTGACCCGAGAAAGTTGGTCTCCAAAGCATTCCAAATATCTTTGCTTGAAGTGAGACCTACCACCGAGTCATGGTACTCTCGGATAACGAGGATTGAATCCATGCGGAGAAGTTGGTCTTGACGATGCCAAGCTAAGAATTCGGATTAGATTTTTCAACTGTGTATTTGGGACGCTTATGAACTCATTGGTGGCTCCATTTCTTGATGAAGTAAGGCTCTAAGCCATATCCTGAGACGAAGCAAGAATTTGTTGTTTCCAAATAAGAAAGTTTCCATCGATAATTTTATAGAGAGAGAGTGATTTAGAGGTAGGATAGGGGTTGCATTGTTTGTATTTTGTTGAACTTGAATCGATAGATCCGGCCATAGGAAAAGGCGGATGCTAAAGAAAGGGAAAAGGAGGTAATAGTGACGGATCCTAAGTCTAGCTCGATACCATGAAAGAAAACATAAAAGAGAAACAATGCCATATTTGCGAAACTCAATAATTCTTCATTTCTACTTGAAAACAAAATAGGCGAGATGCTATTTATAAAGCAGAAAGTGTAACCTAGTCTTGAGCTAAGCTACACTACAAAGCAAAAGGACAAACAAACAAAATAGCTAAGCAGAAAGCAACGTCTCGCTTCATTCTTCATCTTTGACAAGGCGCATTGCATGCCGCTTGGACATGTCGAGGATTGGCGGTGGTCGATATGGCAATCATGCAAAGAACTTTATCACTGATATGGCTATGCCATAACCATTTCTCTTTCATCACAAGGTGAGGCTTTCTCTTCATCATCTGTTTTACCAATGAAACATGTAAGTTAACACTATCATTCGGTATTATATGTTTGATCTACTCGTTTCTTGAACTTTTCAGTTTTTTTTTTTTTGCGGCGCCGGTGACTATCCCGCCATACCCCTCACTGACTGTCCGGGCGCGTGAGCCCCATCGGGCGCTGGACGCCTATCCCCTCCGCATGGCCCCCGCTATCTGTCCGGGCCCACGAGCCCCATCAGGCGACGGATCCCGGACTCGCCGTCGTACGCCTATCCCCTTAGCACGGCCCCTGCTGCCTGCCCGGCGCGGGCCCCGTCGACATCAGTGTGGGGCTTCGGCATCGGGGTGCCTATCCCCCTAGCATTTTATTATATATTAACTTGCAGACGAAGTATTTCAAATTTGCAAGGGAAGAAACCCTAATAAGCTATAATGGTTGCGATGATGGTTGTAATGGTTTTGGTCCAAACTGCAGGTGATATGTTGTATGTGTTTCGCCATCGTCATGCGGTTGAAGATGGCGAGGCGAGGAGAGGTCGGCGTTTAGCTTCTTGAAAAGAAGTTGTTCGATGTGGCCAAATTCTTTGGTTATCGACCTCGTGACCGCTTCCACTTTGAATCTTGTGAGAATTTTGTGTTCAACAAGATGTGAAATATCGTTATTTTGTGTGCGTGTGAGTGTTTGTGTCTTTCAATGTTGTGCGACGGTACAACGGATACTATATTTCCTATTCTGTTTTGTGTGTTTCTTGGGTTGATATAAATAAAAGCCTTGTTTGTATCTGAACTGTATCTCAATTTTGTATTTCACCAATTTCCGATTATATGTGTGTATATATGTTACAGTATATAAAAGCAGATTATAAAACCCATATGGAAGAATAGAGTGGAAAATATTTTGTATCTTGGTTTGAACTGTATATCAATTTTTTTAACAAAAATTAAAATGACAAAAATACATGTAACGTTGACCTAACATTAAAATAAGAACTTAAACATTGTATGGAAGGTCCAAGTCTTTCGTCTTAATTTGTTATCTTCAATCGTGCACTAGAAGCGGTGAAATCCATAAAGAATTAACGGAACACATAATATAATCATGATTACGCACCACATAATTTGATACGCACTACACATGCACTTGACAATGAATTACGCACAGAAACTTTACCTATTGACTTTTACAATTTTAATATGTGATTTGCATACATGAAAATTAATTACTTAATTAAAGCTCGTGAGAATTTCTCTTTAGCACATTAACAAATGTGTTACGCATCAGCGTTAATATTGTGAAAAGGAGATCCAATTACTGTTCACGGTCAAGATTTTATTTTTGGACTAGTCAAATAATGCCTGAACCACGAATCGTAGATACCTTTAATGTATGAGATCATCATATTCAGAGTGCACGTCATGCTCTAATTATTATCATAGAAAATTCGATGTGACATTATCACTAAATTAACACCAAAAAGTGATTGTCACATTTATTTTTATAAGCGGCTAGTCTCTTTATGATGAAAACAAAAATCACAAAGCACTCCGCCAAGTTCCAAACCCATCCAGTGTTAAAAAGCCTAATTTTTTCGCAATGACCTCGCATTCACCCACTGTCTCTGCAGTCCCTCAGTTCTTATTAGCCTTATTGCCAATCATCATATTTAAAGTTCATGTCAGGAATCATGATTTAATTATTATCATAGACAATTCGATGTCACATTAATTCACTAAATTAACACCAAAAAAAGATTGTCACGTCTTTTTATATATAATAGTTGGTTTTAACTTTTGCCCCGCCAGCCGTCTCCCAGTGGAAGCCAATAATACCTTTGCGTGTGTCTTTCAAAATGATAATACCTTTGCACAAAAATAATCAGAGGTCACAAGACTTTCTATGACTTCTGCTTTGCATTTGCCACAAATTAAATAATTAATTAAGCAGAAGTTAAAGAAAGTCCGGTGTCCTTTGATTATTTAATTTGTGCAAAAAGTATAATCTTTATGATTATTTAATGTATGCAAAGGATCTTTATCTTTTTAATTATTTAATTTGTGCGAAATTAACTTTTTAATTATTTGATTTGTGCGAAAGGCCGGACTTTATTACTTAATTGTCTTTATCGGCACCACCAAATACAAACCGCTCTTTCTCTCTCTCTCTCTCTCCTTATAAGCAGCTTGTCTCTTTATAATGAAAAACCTAATTATCACAAGGCACTCCTCCAAGTTCCAAACCCATCCAGTGTAAAAAGCCTAATTTCGCAATGACCTCGCATTCAACCACTGTCTCTGCAATCCCTCAGCTCTTAATATCCTTACTGCCAACCAAGTATCAGACAGAAAACCCATTTGACACCCATCCCACCACCATGTTCTTCGCCATTTCGAGCATCGTGGTGTCTTACATTATCCAAACCAGCCTCCTCCGATTTCCGATGAACCGTTATGCCGAGGTCACGTGCCATATCTTGGTCTGGATTTCTCACGTAACGGTTTCCACTCTCTCCGCCGCCCTTTACCCGGAAAGAGCTACGCCTTTCATTTACACGGCTTTTGCACTGCTATCATTAGGTATTATGTTTGATATACTCGTTTCTTGAACTTTTCGTATGTTTTTTTTGTTTCCGGGCGCCAGGTGACTATCCCTTTTGCACATGGCCCTCGCTGTCTGTCCAAACAGTGGTTGTGATGATGGTTGTAATGGTTTCGGTCCAAACTGCAGGTGATATGCTGTGTGTGTTTCGCCACCGACATGCAGTTGAAGATAGCGAGGGCGAGGGCGAGGCCGAGGCGGACGGCGAGGGAGAGGTCGAGGCCGAGGCCGAGGTCGAGGAGTTTACCTTATTGAAAAAGAAGTTTTACGATGTGGCCAAATTCTTCGGATATCAACCTCAGCCGACGCTTCCACTTTGAATCTGATGAGAATTATATTTCCTATTCTGTTTTTTTGTGTTTCTTGGGTTGATATAAATAAAAGCCTTGTTTGTATCTGAACTGTTTCTCAATTTTGTATAGAACTGTGTCTCAATTTTGTATTGCATGAGGTCATGCGCCAATTTCCGATTCTCCGATTGTATGTGTATATATATTACAGTATATAAAAGCAGTTTATCATATATTTGCTCTCATTCACTCACTCTCTCCCTACATATATATAGTTATAGATAAAAGCAAAATCCCAATTGAAGTGATATAAATATTATATATTATACAAGTAAACCATATTAAATGTATACACTTCAAATTTTTATTTTATTCTAAGTTCTTACGGATATGCTCTTAAGCATATACAAATGTGTTATTTTCTGCTTTTACAAAGATAATAATTTTCCCTAACAAAAAAAAGGATAATTATTTGATGTAAGATATTCAAAATTATAGTTAATGTAGTTATTCCATGACAAGCAACAAAAACCTAGTTTGCGATGTATGTGACCCTTCATTATTTTATTTTCGACTTTCTTGATTCGTGACGATTCAATTCTTAGACCATTCTTTGAAGTAAATTTTTAGTCTTTCATTTATAAAGAAAATAGAATGAATGAAAGAAGTAAATTTAGAGCCTATGGTCTGAATAAAGTTGAATATATAGGTGTATATTTTTTCCAGAATCTATTTCGGAAGAATGGTGAATTAATTAAAATTAAATGTGCAACATTAGCAACTTTTTTTTAATCACTGCAAACTTAGCAAACTTGAAAAAAATGAAGTGTAAAAATATATGGAAACCATATCCCTCAATCAAAAAAAAAAGAGGTTGACTAAGTATTTTAAATATCAAACCGTGTTAGTGAACATGGAATCACTAGCCAAAACACATAGTGATGCAGTATTTTAAAAATGATAAATAATACTATAACAATCAGCTTCTTTTCACACACACGAGTTTGGAATATTCCTCCAACCAACTCACTGCCTTCATTATTCCCATTCTCTTAAAATAAGATTAAAAAAAAAACTTCAAATAACGGATCAAGTTGTTGGGGACATATTTTTTTAATAGTTTCTGTTAGAGTCAATGTTGACTCTATTGGATGTTGGATATGATGTTGGTAATATCTTATGTTGGCAACATTAATATTTCATATAATTATTTATTTTTTTACATTTATTTTATATATTAAAAAATTAGAAAAATGATCTAAAAAAACTTGTCCGCCCGTCCGGGGCTGGTTTGGGCTTCATATTTTTAGCTTGGAAAATTTCGAGCAAGCTCCATCGGCCCAACCTCAAAAATATAAAAGTCAGATAGACCCAGGACCGGGCCGATTCGACCCCTACTTTTGACAGCTATAGCTAGGGATGTCAATGGGTGGATTTTACCCGAATCGATCTGAAATCGTTCAAAACCCATTAAATTTTAAACCAGCGGTTCTGGTTCTGGTTCCGATTCCAGACCCGCTTTAGACCCGGACCGTTTAGATCCATAGTTTGATGGTCCGGTCCGGTCCGATCCGGATCTGATTCCGGTTCCAGAACCATAACCAATACTTATTTATTGATTCTGGTCCGAGTAAAACCCGTCTATTGACAAGCCTGAGTTTAAATAGGCTTGTCAATGAGCTAGTTTTATCTATATCGATTCAAAATCACTCATAACACATTAAATTATAAATCAATAGTTTCATTTCTAGTTCTGGTTCTTGTCTGGTTCTGGTTCCAGACCCGCTCAGATCCGGACCGCTTAAGATCCATAGTTGATGGTCTGGGTTCGGTCCGGATCCATTGTCTAATGGGTCGGTTTCAGAACCATTACTTATTTATTGGTTCTGGTCCGGGTAAAATCCACCCATTGACATCCCTATCTATAGCTCTAACTACTTGGTACATTAGTTTTTGGACTCGGCTAGAACTCCATCTAATAT
Source organism: Salvia rosmarinus (assembly GCA_036937905.1). NCBI lineage: Eukaryota > Viridiplantae > Streptophyta > Magnoliopsida > Lamiales > Lamiaceae > Salvia > Salvia rosmarinus. The sequence goes on from CM072822.1 coordinate 5,162,139, forward strand.
GTTGAATTGTCAATCATACTTTTGCTTTATGAAAATCTATTTCACGTCTAGAAGAATTAACCCATTAATCAACAAATTTAGAAAAGGAAGAACTTTGTTGCTTGTGGGAATATTATTTCAGAGACCAAATTGACATCTATAATAAGATAAAAACGTTAGATATTCTTTTTTCCATAGATGCATTACTAATTCATGTTATTTCTTTACTGTTTGATGATATCTCTCATGATATTTTGCTTTTATTTCTCTACCAGTCATAGAGAATACATATTTTTCACAAGTCTATTTTGGATAATTTGGTTGAAATTTCTCATCTCCATTGGCCTTTGCTTCAAGCTCACATGTCTAGCTTTGTATTTCCACAATTTGGACTTGAATCAATATTTTTAATATTTATCATAATTCATAAGTAGCCATTTTATTTTTTACAGAGTCATTATATTAAAGTTGTTGATATATAAAGTTAACTGGTTTAAGATGCAATTTTTGTATTTTATGGATTTATTTTTATTGTTATGGAGAGTTTCTTACTAGTATTCCAATTTTACATTTCTAGAAGCCAATTTTATACTTGTGATGGAGATGGGGCAATGTTACATCAGCAAATCAGCTACAGCAAATTAGTTTCTTAGTCAATATCTCAATTTTGCATTTCTTTCTAGAAGCCAATTTTGTATGATATAATATGTTGTACTGTGTTTTCTTTGAAGTGTTTTTATTATCTTAGCAGGAATATTAAAGTAGTTGTCAGATGAAGTTAATCAATTATTTTAATGTATGTGAGATTGCTTGTGAGCAAGGAGCTTGAAAGAAAATTAAAAGTGCGAGATTAATTTTGTAGTTATTATACGATTTTTTTTTTACTTTGATATAGATATATTTAATTAATTTTATTTTATGAAAATTGTTTAAATAAAATTTCTATATCGCATTATTATTATATTTAATGTGTTGCGTGTGTATTATAGTAGATTAATGGTTCTCGAAGTATACATCATATTTGCATACTAGAATGTATAAATTATATATAAAATTAGAAGAAAACATAAAATAGTATTATCCACACATGAATATCTTTTTATCTATAAATAGTTAAATTTTTTAATATATAATTACCAACAAATGAATCATCAACACATGTTATAGTTTAGCTACACATACAAATTGTCATGTGTCAATATCATGTCCTCATCCACCTCATTTCCATCTCATTATTACTCCATAGCAAAAACATGTTTATCCCATAAGTGGAGTGAAAAAATATATATATTCATGCATGTAAACTTGGTTAAAAAATTTGGAAAATTCATCCGTGTTGTTTTACATTGAACCGGCATTGACATTTAGGGGGCGGGGGTGTACTTTACATAATTAGAATTGAGAGATAAAATTAATGTAACTTAATCTAATTTTTGAATTAAAAGATTAATATTTGAAGATATCTTAAAATCCAAAATTATTTTAATCCTTTGGGTTGCTCTTCATTTATTTTAACCCAACTAATATAGGTGAGATATGAGTATTAATCCTCCAAACAAATGGAGAGTTAGGTCCACTTGAATGAAGTTGGTTGTCTTGTACAATTTTGAAGGTCTATAAAATGCAATAAACGATAGTGTTAGGTTAAGTGTGGTGGCCCACCACGGTAAGAATTTTGAAATATTCTTAAGAATGCAATATATATTTTATTATTTGTGATTAAGGAGCTTGGTGTTCAAGTTTGGAAAATAGGGGATAGTCCGGGGTGAAGATGATGACAATTTTGTTGGGTGTACATCAAATAGATGCATAAATACGACAAAGTATATGTTATCAGTGTCTTAATCACTATGAGCATATCTCTTGATTCTTTTCCGTTGAACTAGGAAATGGACATATGGCAAAGTTCCCAAGATATCCGATATTGCATATATGTGTACATGCCAAAAAAGCAGTTAAAGTTTCCTTATATATAGTTTCACAAAAAGATGAACAGTAGTGAAGATCATGTGGATATATATATATATATATATATTTGTTGGCATTGAAAATCTTAGCTATTTAATAATACCCTTTTAATACATTTTTGGTGATATATATACAAACATATATGCCTAGACAAAGATCTTTCTTCACAGGTAACTAATGATATATACATGTCGACATTTAGATTATAAGTAAACTCTGCACTCGCACACTAGTATACATTTTGGGTAAGTAAGTGAAACTCTACATACGTAATCACTGATCAAATTAAGGATGGTCGATAGAGTATTAATTAATTGAGTTCTGTACACGTTTCCCAGTCATCTATATAATCCCCTATTTGCTCCCTTTCTCGATGAACTTTATATTATTCTCCGATATATATCCCAATGTCCGAGTTCACCGATTCGTTCCACCAACTCACTACCTCCATAATTTCTCTACTCATAGCATTTCTGCTACTGAAATACCACGCCAAGGATTCGATGCCAACCCCATTCGCCACGCATCCCACCACAATGCTCGTAGCCATTTCGAGCTTCATCGTCTACTACTTGCTCCACATCTTGCTGCTCCGTTCGAGGAGCAGCTTTGCTGCCGTCGCGGAGCATTTCTTGGTCTGGTCTGCCTACGCCACGGTGGCCACTCTCGCAGCCCCCGTCTTCCCCGACCGGGCTAGCCCTTTCCTGTATGCGATCTTCGGGTTGCTATCAGCAGGTTAGACGGTTTCGTTCGTGTTTACCTTTACAACTTGTTTACTTTGAGGATTCATATGTCGAGTTTAGCTAAATAAAACATTTTCTATTTCATTTAGGGATACGCCACATGTTAAAGAAAATTTATGAATCTACCAACTTTTGTCTCAGAAACTCATGAAAGTTAGTAAAATTTTCTCTTTGGATCAGTCCCGTGGTAAAATTGTTGTCTATGGCCAAAAAGGTTATAAGTTCGAACCCTACTAATGGCTTAATAGATCTGAGTTTGTCAGACCTGATTTTTCAAATGTAGTTATCCGTCCTATGTGATTTGTAGGATATTACACAGGAGCAAGAGTTTATCCAGTGCACACTAAAAATAACAGTTACGGGATTCCTATGAATTATATATATATACTCTAGCTGCATGGAATACATTATCAATGATTCAATCACTCAAAACTAAATTATTTGAGGATATTAAGTTATCCATCCATTTAAGATCAACAAAAATGGGACACTATTTGGATAAATTTCAGTATGCCACCCTTGAGATGGATTGTTCGGAGATGTCAAAATATCTTAGATTTGATCTTATAAGTCAAATATGAAATTTTCTTTAATGCAATATACTTCTCTATTATTTGTAACTTGTAACACAAGATCGGGGTAAGGATTTTCCTAGAGCACACCCTACGGTAGCGACTATACGTTTCCCTCATCACCTAAGATTTAAAAGTTTTAACTATATAATAGTTTTTATGAAGCAGGTGAAGTGTTGTATATGTTTGACGACAAGGTTGTAATCGAGGGCGAGGTCGAGGATAAGGTCGAAATCGAGGTAAAGATGAAGGAAGAGGAAGGTTCAAAGATTGAGGTTTACAGAAGGCGTGTTTGTCGGTGCTTGAAACATTTATGCTGCCGGTGGAGTGTAGATAAATTCTTTCGAGAGCAGCCCCCGCCGATTCCGATTTGAATTACAGAAAATTGGTGCTGACTTGGAAATAAAAAATCAAAATAACTTTGATTCAACGCCGTTCATAGTTTGATCAGAACTTTGCGAGTGTGTGTGTGTGTGAAGGAGTGTATTGGCTGCATGCTGTAATTAAAATCATTTTAATCTTGCAACTCTTAGGTTTATCTCAACTTTCAATCCAATGTGAACGAGAAGCAAAATTATCACGATTTTATTATGTCAATACGATAAGGCTTGATACTAATCTATTATTAATTCCGTGCATGTTTATTTTATATTTTGTTATCATGTCAAAAAATTGACAGACTTACTTTCTCTTTCTTGTTTAGAATTGATTATCTGGAAGGAAGATTCAAAAGCATATAGGTAACAAAGTTAAAGCAGAATAATTGCAATAAAGAATGATGTGAGACATCTATATATATAATATTATAATAACGATTACTGATTGCTCTCCATTTCACATTTTCGAATTTAGAAATTGATTTTATTGAATATGAAATTAATTCCATTTTCATAAGCTTTCATGCCTTCTAGTTGTGACTTAATTCAATGGAAGAAAGTGATTTTCGTTGGAAATAAATTGAAAACGTGTTTTCTACATATGTTATGAATTACTTCATCCATCTCATTTAAAATGTTTCACTATTCTTTTTTTATTATATCATTATAAATATCTCATTCTATTTTAAAGACATAATTATTTTTTCAAAAGACGTGGACTACACCTATTTTTATCTTTTTAACTATTTTATAGCTTTCTCCTAAATACTCGTGTCCAAAAAAATGGAACATTTTAAATGAAACGGATGGAATATTTCTTTGATCAAATATTGAAAATTAGACAAAATAAGGAATTTATGAAATTTGGGTTGTTTGTTTGTTGTATTTTACTGACCAGATTCTGTGTTTCGGTAATTATATTTGTGATACAAATTAGAGATAAAAGGATAGAAATAACCCAATTTGGATATCTTTGGTCGTGAAATCAAGAAGGTAGCAGCCAGAGATTTGTCCGACACAGCGCCGCTCCTCAGTCGTTGTTGTTTCCTCGTCACAGCCTGCAAAACAAGCCCCGAGGATGATCTGAGGAAGATACTCCGATAATCAAGTCACTAATATGTTCGATAATAGATAAAATAATTTGTGTGTATGTATGTGTGTGTGTGCGATAACGGTAGAGGGAGAGAGAGTGACGTCGCTGGTCTAGCCACAATAAGAGGTGGCGATAAGACAGCTGCATAGCTGCGTTGCTGCCGACGAAACTCAGGGAGCCATAGCTCTCTGGTTGAGAAGGATTCTCAAAATCGACACTCAGAGAGAGTGATTAGAGGGGCTGTTGGGTTCATAGGAATTGAAATCATGGGCGGATTAGCGAAAGCCGTAAGCGATGATCCCGTTGACTTCATAAATCCATGGAGATAGAGTCTCACTCTACTGATTCGTTTGTCTCTCTCTCTCTACTGATTTTAATTGGCCCTCCCTTGTTCCAAAAGGAGAAACTCTCTCCTATGAGTCCCACATCCATCCCGGTTTATGAAATTCTCACTTTGGGATTGTTAGAATTTAATCTTTGATCTTTGTTCTAAATATATTAATTTTTAATCAATTGAGTTAAGCTTGTAAGAGTTTTAATGAACTCCCCAAGATAGAAGCAAGTTGGCATATAAAACAAAATAGGGCCTCATCTCCATTAAGTTGCCTTGTGTGTGTGGTCTCTCCCAACTTATCCCAAGGAGGCTAAGGTATTCAATATTCTTATTCTTTGGATTGGGTTTTATTGTTCAATGGGCCAATTAGTGCTGTTTTTATCTTTATCAATTTGGATCTTCGATTCTGCTCTATTAGATTGTTGGAACATGTATTTTAATTAAAGAAATGTTGGGACACCACGTGGCATAATTCAATCGTTAAAGTAGTCGACGGAGCTTCATTTTAATTGGAATAGAAGATCGATGGTGCCCTGTGTTTTATATTTCATCTCTGTTGTGACAGAATATGATTATTGAGCAATTAATAAACAAAAACGTAAAGTAAACATAAATTTACGTGGTTCACCAACAATGAGTTGGTTACGTCTACAAGCAGAAAAGGTGAACATATTTATTAGCGGCTAGGGTTTCAGAATTACAGATTACAGCTCTCAAAGACCATATATATACTAGTACTAAGAGAATAAACCAGATGGACTCAGCCCAATACGACTAGTAAGGCCCAAAACAAGTGTTAAGGTCCAACACTGCATACCGTCGGGCCGGGGGCGGAGACCCCCAGGCAAGGGAGCGAGACCCCGTCTAACTATTAGAAGCGGGAGATATTTCAAGGCATATCAACAATCTCATTGTATTAACTGTGGTTTAAGCATTATTAAAGTGAAAAATTAGACGACATTATTATTTGGTGTGAAAATTGGCTTCATGGTTACTTCGATATCTAGTTGATTAATAAAAGACAAATTCGAAATTCTTAAGTCCGAATTATATATTCATATCCATTTATCTATAACTCCTCAAAATTATGAAAAAATCTATCTAGTATATAAACATATTTGGTATAGTTAACCAGTACATATATCCAGAGGGCCATAATCTAGGGGTGCAAAGGGAGCTTCAGCACCCCCAATCAATTTTTATTTTTCTAACTTTATATTTATTACTTTGACAAAAAAAATATAAAAAAAAATCAATATTAGCTTTTACCAAACTATTTTCCTACGTCTCCCATGCATGTATATATGAATCACAAAAGCGAACCCTTTGACCTGGGTTCATTGGAGGATCTTGACAAAGATTTATAGTCAAAGACGCCTTCTACAAACACCTTAACAACGAATCCACCACTTGTTTGACAAACATTCCTCCATTTTTGGATCTCTCACTTTCTTACAATTCTAGTTATAATCAGCGCCATTTTATTAATTATAATTATATTTCATCTTTTCTTTTTTGTATAGCTAGGTATACTCATTATTTTTGCATGGGATCCATATATTAGTGTTTTTTATAACCAAAAGGAAATATTTCATTAAATAGCATTATATATATCAACTTTGACAAACGGACAGAAAACTTCAAATTAGAAGCAAGAATCTAAAACTTAAAATTTCAATGTAATCAGAGTGAGCATGGATGGGAGGATTTGGGAGAACGATTATGAAGTTAGAAAAAAGAATAAAGAAAAATTATCTAACTAATTACTGTGGCCAATTTCAAATCCCACCATTACACTCCATCCGTCCCACAAAATTTATCATTTTATTCATATCTGGGATGTTCTAAAAATTTAGTCCAATTTCTTAATTGAAATTGTATTAAAACATTCTTTTACTAAATAACCTTATTCAATGTTTATGAAATGATATGTGGACTAGTAAATAAGCACAAAATAGGATAATTACATATACATTTATGTTTTTCAATGACTTAAATATATTTTCTGAATTCGTGTGAAAATTGAAATGAGACTAATTTCGTATAATTGAGATGGAATGTGGAATATGTAGGGAGGAAGCTAATCCATAAAATAGATATATTAGTTTCACGACTCCAAATAAATAGAAAGAAAAAGAATGCATGTACTAGTTTTATAAAAGTTTTTTAATGGAATTTGAACTTATGATTTTTAGTTTTAAGAAGCCCTACTCAACAACTAGACTATCCCTAAAAGGACTAGTTTCATATATAATTAGAAACGTAGAAATTTGTACAAGTCTTCAAATTAGGAATTTGATATTGTTTCGTTAAAAACAACAAATACACCATCCTCGTCAGTGGTTGTGAATGACTGATTTTTTCAATCTTTTCGATCTTGGTTCCGTAGGAGCAAGTCATAAAGATTAAGAAATAGAACCATCTGATTTAAGTCGTTCTCAATAGCCATGAATGATCATCTTAGGGTGATCCTTTTGTCGACGGATGCTCCTATTACACTCGTAGTCTCTGAAGGATGGGAACTAACTATGTAGCATCTACATCGAGAATTCAAATATTGTATACGCCATTAGTCCAAAACAACATACTTACATGGTGTATTTGCAGTTCCAAAAATATAGTAGTATTTCTTAGTAAATTGATCATGAAGTAGGCCATGTTAAACTTTATGTAAAAATCCCCATAGAAGAGGATGAGATTCAGTATTCTATAGTTACTTTTTGTGTGCCACCGTGTTCTATTATACCTATTATATTAATAACTGTTATTATAATATTATGAAGAGATAATTATAGTTTGTGTCTCCAACTTTGACGAGATTTTGAAAAAATTCACAACTTTAGTTAATACATCAAAACGTCCCAACTTCAACGAAATTTTGAAAATATCCTCAATTTTAGTTAATACATTAAATGTCCCCAATTTTAACCATATTTTGAAAAAAAATTGTCTCAATTCGAGTTGTCTACAACAAAATGCTACATTAGTTCGTTGGATTCTCTTATGGGTTATAGCTCAATGACTTAGCATTCCATCTCATGTCGATTATAGTTCAAATGACTCAATATTACGTCATCGAGAACTCTGGAACCGGGATACTTTTTAAAATATCATCAAAATTTGGGACATTTAATGTATTAACTAAAAAAGTTGAGGATATTTTTTAAAATATCGTTAGAGTTTGAGATATTTTAATGTATTAATCGATGTTGGGGATATTTTTCAAAATTTTGTCAAAATTGGAGATTAGTTGTCCCTATTCTGAATCATAATTAACTTTTATTGAAGTTAGAAAACAATTATATACTCTAACTTTAAATCTATGAACCCAATAATGAATGGGTCAGTTTCAACTCCACATCTCTCTCTCTCTTGCAGTAAAATTGCATAGATGACCAATTGGACCTCAAACGTCTGAAGAAAGATTCAATTAACTATGGACCTTTGAACCTTGTTTAGTAACCCTTTCATTTTCATTTGCATTAATTTCCCTTCCTTTAACACCCTTTAACACCCTCCACATTTGAGTAGAGATTAAATATATTCATGTTACATTAGAAATTTCCAAATCAATAAACTCTAACCCCAATATATATATATAGAGAGAGAGAGAGAGGAGAGATCATATGACAATAGATATTTTTGTGAGAAATGAGAATGAATTTCAGCCTTTTAATTAATTAGATCTATGATTTAGATTTGATTATATAAATATTGTGATTATTCAAACCGTGTGCTACAATTTATTATGTTTTCAATTTTAAAGAGAGTAATATTGTATTTTTATGTGAGAGAAAATATGGTAGTTACTAATTTTATGGGATTAGATAATTAATGGAATGGATATGGTTAGTTTTCTTTACACGTTTAATATGTCTATTCATTTTCGCAAAAAAAAAAAACTAATACATTTCAGAATTCATTACAGAAGACAATGAATGATTTAGGTATCCTTATGATTTTTCTTTAATTTTTGTTCTGATTTTTTGTTGTAATAGGTATCCTTAGTTATAGCATATTATTGTATATATGTAGCACACAATATTGGTCTGTGCACGCCCAATTCAGGAATGCACGGATGTCGGGGTATGACTAGGGGTTGGAAATAAGAAGCGGGGAAGAAAGGGGGGAACCATATATATACATATGAGGTTCACTTACATGCCAAAAATTGGGCAACATCTCCTCTATAAAAGGATAAATCCAAAAGGAAGCGAAGCGAAAATAAGCAAACAAACACATCTTCACAACATTGGTGTCGGAAAGCTCGGACGCCACGTTGGTCGTATACAACCGACTACAATCACGGGGTGAACAATGGACAACCAATAACAATTATGGGTAGGGCGTCTACTACACCTCAGTAAAGAAAAATGATGGGGTATCGAGAGCCTAGCTCGCCAAAAGGAGTTGGCCGACCAGCTCTGCTCATGAGGTCGTTACTGTCTCGACTACTACATGAGGGCTTTGACCAAGCGTCCAAGAGGGGCCGACTACTCGCACTCTCCATCGAAAGCAATAAAGAAGACGGTACAGATTTCATAGCGTAAACCAACTGAACTTAAAACACTTCAAATATAATAGTCATAGAACTCAATGAGTTTCAGACAATAGCCACAAAACATACACACTTTAGAGCGCATGATGAACGTAATATACTTAATACAAAAATAGAGAATGATGACCCGCCTCACCGCTCATCACGTCCTTGGTTTATTAACACGAAATCATTTGAAAAGATTTTTGGGTGAGTACTAGTGTACTCGATGGGTCATGCATTTTCATAAGCAGTTCATATAAACAAAACGAAGAAAGTCCATGCCATACGGTAAACATAGAAGGTTTTAAAACATAAATCCACTTCCATGAAACCAAAACCTTTACTTGGGGCCCATTAGCGCATTCCATTGTTACTCTAAGCTAAGATCTCGGGACGAACCACACCGAGATCACATTAACATAACCCGGTGAGACTGCGGGACGAACCACACCGAGATCAATCACCGGGCTGGCAACGGGCGAACCCGAAGCCACATCATATGTCGACGCCGAGGCGGATCAATTCACGCGATGACGGACTCGTACACAACCCTTAGTAAGTGTGTTAGACCCACTAAGAGCCACAATTGCTTTACAGAGAGCATTAAACATATAGAGATGAGCCAAAATATTTTCATGGACATTCAGCATTTTCTTTTGAAATATCAGAGCTTAATAACTCAAGATATATACTCAAAATATAACCTACCTATACCGACGAAAACGTCTACTGGGAGAGATCTACAGATCCAACAACTATACCGATCATGCTGGTAAGTACCTGGTAACAATACGGAACAACTTTTGGAGTCACATTCCACGAAGCAAGACAACAATGCGATCAAAACGGAGATCGAAGCAAAACGAGGGTTTTTGACTATTCTAACTCATTTTTGGCAACATCCGGGTTTTCAAATCAACTTGATGCAGAAGGCAAAAATGTTCAGGGCATTGAAATCTATAAAGGGGTACCTTGAAAACATGCATGCGTGGAAGTTGATACAAAACTTAGCTACGAAGAAGCTTCAAAACTTTATGCTTATCCTCAGATCTAGGATAAACCATCCAAAACCGATGCATGAAAATGGAAACATAAGCAATATGCAATTTTAGAAACATAGAATGACAAGCCATGTTGAAAATGGATAACCCGGGCATGTCTTCCTTTAGAAACTCAAACGACGAAAAACATCCGGTATGTAAAACACGAAAACGAGAAAAAGAAATCGCACGCTAGCGTAACACATAGCCCGAAACTCAAAACCTAAAGGGCCCATAGCCAAAAAGTGGCCCGTCGGCCACCAAATCGGCGGCCAACCGGCGACGGCGGCGTGTAGAGGCGGCGGCGGTTCCTCGGCCGGTTTGGCCGGCCTCAGGCCGTTTCCTCGCCTCGTCCCTTTAGAGACCCGAGTTCTACACTATGCTATCTACGAAAAGACGGAATCAAAACAAGAAAAGGATAAAATTTAAAAACGAAGGCACCGGGAGGCGATCGGTTGTGGTAGGCGGCAGCAAGCAATGGCGCCACCGCCGAGCCCTCCCACTCGATCCCACTCCTCCAGCCCGCAGCTGCACTGGAGCTGCTCGGCTCTTCCGTAAACACGAGAGGCGCTTGAAATGAACGTTGAAAATGAAGGCCCTAGGCCCTATTTATAGATTTTCGGCTCGCTTGCAAGCATGCGCAACGACGACGCAATTAAGAGTGTGTTGCGCAATCACGACATCGTCATAGCGAAAAATACTTTAAAATCATAACTTGATCGTTTGAAATCCGTTTTCCAAAATTTAAGAGCCTACAGGCTCGCATTTAAAAATCCTTCACAACGACTATTCATTTGCAAATTTTGGAAATCATGTGAATATAATGCATATGAAAAACGGATTTAATACGGACGTCAGATCTCGTTCTAGGTCCAAACAAAGTCCAACTTTTTCCAAACTTCACCGAAAAATCTAACGAATATTTTAATAATATTCTACGAAGAAACGGGTCATCACAGGTCCTTTACAACTTATCAAAATTATATATCATATCTTGATATAATTATAGCATATGATTGTATATATGTAGCATATGATAGTAAGCGTAAAACATTTGTAAAATTGGTCAAATAATTTTGCAGAAATATGTTGTTTCATTATTATGATTTTAGTTGCACAATATTACTAATATGTTGCACATATATTGAATAAATATGGCATAATATCGAATATTGCATAATGAATACACATATATAGCACATACTTGTATTTACCTCTCAAATTTATATACTATCATTTATCAAATTTGTATAGCATATCTTGATATAATTTATAGCATATGATTATATATATGTTGCACATATATATTGAATAAATATGGCATAATATAGCAGAAATATCATGTTTCATTATTATGATTTTTGGATTGCACAATATTACTATTATGTTTCACATTCATATTTTTACCCTTGCACAATTCAGTATGAATATGTGAATCAGTTTTTTTTGGCAACTATAATAATGAACGAAATTTGGAACGTTGATTGTATTAGAATCAATGGATGTAATTTATTCCTATTTCTTACACTTAATACATTTCTCACCATAACCTTATATATATATATATATATATATATATATATATATATATAGTTAGTTAGTTAGTTAGTTAGGTTCAAATAAAATCATTTTTAATGTGAGAACAGAACCACAAAATTTCAGAATGAACAAATGAATTATTATGAAAGTTTAATCGATCCGTAGAAAGTTCTTGAATCCAAAATCGATATTTTAACCCGAATTCAATCTCATGAGAGGCGATATTCTATATTTTTGGATTTTTTGTGATTAATTAACTTTCAACGAATTTATTAACTTTCGAATTCATCATTTTTGATTCGCACGTTCACGATAAAATGTTTCACGTTAACCTCTCCTCTATATATATATATATATATATATATATATTAACCCCACACCTTCGTCAAATTACACACCAAAAACAGTCCTCTCTCCACCGCAATGCCGCAAAACGCGAGAAACGCCTCACCAGCTTCTGCTTTACAATTCCTCGGCGCCTGTGAGTTCCAATTTCCGACTGCATCTTCTTCTCCGTCTCCGGCCACTTCAACGCAGCATTCCTCACCGTAAGATTCCACCTATCCCATCTCGCCAGCCTCCAATTCATCACTCACTTCCACCAACTCACCACCTCCATAATCCTCACGCTCCAAACCTTCCTGCAGCTCAAATATCAGTGGATTCACGATCCCAAACAGTCTCCGTTCTCGACGCATCCGATTGCAATGCACGTCGCCTTCGCCAGCTCCGCCGTCCACTACTTTGCCTACGCCGCCACCGCCTCGCCTTTCTCGCCCATCTGCTCGTCTCCTCCGGCTACATCGCGGTCGCGGCTCTGCCGTCGGTTTTCCTCCCGGATACCGCCGCCCCCTTCATCTACGCCGTTTTCGGATTGCTCGCAGCTGCTGAATTGCTGATTTGGCTGCATCGGAAAGCAGAGCTTTGGATTCTGACATGGCAGATTCGCCGTTTCGTCTACAATATATTTGGGAATTCTCGGAATTCTTCTTTTGTGCAAAGGATGTTGAGATTGCAAGTTTTAGTGAAGAAATTAACGCAACGGTTTTTGGCATTAGAGACAGCATTGTAGTTTATGAGAATGGAGTGTGATTGCTGCAGTTCATATTGTTGTTCTATTTTATTAAGTAGTCTGCACATTTTACATAATATTATACTACAATATACCGTGTTCTTATTAAATGAAATACTCCACGATTTAATACGATTTCTCGGAATGGTTTTTCATGATATTTTTGGGGTCAATTAATAAAGAAATTTAAAGTTCCACGGTAAATTCGAACCTGATATATTTAACCTCAAACATTAACCACTTAACTATTAGATCAACACACAGTTTTTTCATATTTTATATGTATATATAATATGTATTATGATCGAATGAAATATTCAACAGAATACCTAACTAATCTTTTAACTGTGTACTATTTTTTTTTTATTTAGGGTTTATTATGAATTCTCGAGGTTTTTTTTTCAAATTTTATATATAAAGCATTGTGTGCTGATTAAATGTAATTTTCCACGAGAGTAACTAATCTTTTAATTGTGCACTGATTTTGATTCTGTACGTTATTTTCCAACACTTTTGCACACTTGTTTCGGGTGGTCGATCTTTGAATTTATGGAGTCATATATGGAGTTTAATTGTGGAATCTGATTATAACAAAAGTCGATCTTTGAATTTATAGGAATAATTGGGTGAGGGAAAAGCAAGTGCTCATTTTTGTAATATAAAAATAGTTATATGCTTTGACTAAAATATCCCTGTTAAATGATTTAGTTGAAAGTTTGAAAAGTCCATTCCTCCTCCATTAAATCTTGTAATTATCAATTTACAACATTCTAAAACTCTAAATTATAAAAAGTACTCGAAAAAATACTAAACACCAGAACTTCACTAATTTTATATTTCAAAAATATAATACTGTGTGAATATTTTGTTGAATAAAATAATATATTTGTAAAATAGTGGAGATAATCTATTATAATAATATTTGGTTTAACTTTCTAGATACTTGATATATCATTTGATGTTATTTTTTAAAAAACTATAGTTGAATATTGAAAATTAAAAACATATTTAACGTTTTCACAAAAAAGAGTATATGACATGTTCATATCCATAGTAGGATGGGAAAAATTAAGAATCAAGATCAAGATCCGAATTTTAAAGGAATTGTTCGGATTTGATTCCGATCCATAAGATCCTATTTTTTGAAGATCAAAATCCTAAAAAATAGATTTAGATCTGTAAATCTAGACCGAATCCATGATCCACTGGTATCGCTAAATGGTATACGAATACCACGAGAAAATGTCTGAAATCACACCTAAATCTACCAAAAATTCTACATTCATCAACTCTTTAAATATAAAAACCAATTAACTAGGAATATAAGAATACTCATTCAATCTAAGCACTAAAACCATAATAGCAACCAGAGCAATTGTCTAAAGCCACGTTGGAATCTGTCAAGCTTTGTAAAAAATAAAAATTAATATGTTATGTCGCTCAAATCTGTTTTGCAGCTTTTTCTAAGAGTTAATTGTCGGGTCTAACATTAATTTTTACAAGATTTATAATTTTACATGACTTTTATTCACTAAAATAAAACATCACATTTTAATATTTTACAATTTTCACACTAATTAAGATTTTCTGGGTAGATATCTGATATTCTAATCTATATACAACTCCCACTTGCTAAAGTATGAGGTCCTGCTAAATTAAGCCATACAATATACTAATAATCTTGTTTAGTTTAATTAGAAAAGGTATGACTTTTTACTCACTAAAACAAAACATCACTTTTTAAAATTAAACTTTTTTTCCGGTCTTCGGTCATTTTGGTATTTCTCAGACATAACTAAACCGAAATAATCAAATTATATATTTATATTTTTTAATATAATTTATTTAAATTAAGTTAGATAATTTCTAATATCTTTTTTTATTATATCAATTACTAAGGGGACCATTTACTTGTTAGACTATTGTTATTAGTAAATTTTAAGAATGGGTAAAATTAATTTTCTGGTATTAAAAAGAATTCAAAAAGTCCTTACGATTCGATTCGATTCGATTTTCAAAAATTCACTTACTTCAATTGTATTATTTTCCAGACTAATTGAACTAAATAACCGAATATTTATTCAGAGTATATCACGTTGAATCTTTCCTATGCTAGACCCCTGGCCGACAGACTAAGGGCCCATCTACGTTGTATCGTTTAATAGTGACACGTGCACGTGCATGAGCACAAGAGATGCTTGAGCATATTCATAAAAAACACGTGCTTTCCTCGATCCTCCATTCGACAAAAAGTAGTCATTTGTAATGCTAGCTTATCTGAAAAGGAAAAGACTGTTCGAACAAAAAATAATACTAGTAAATTATATATATATATAGGTGTCATATGCTACACTCTATTTGTTACGAATAATTAATCATTAGGATAGTTAATTGTAAAAGCTCTTCTATAAATAGTTAGATAAACCTTGTTAATCATCTAATCTTGTTTCATTTTTTCTCTGATGAAACTATTAAAAAAATATGTCCCTTTTTAGGGAGGCAACATCTTGATCCGTTACTTGAATGGGAATAATGAAGGCAGTGAGTTGATTGGAGGAATGTTTCAAACTCGTGTGTGTGAAAAGGAGCTACTATTATTTATCATTTTATAAATGCTGCATGACACATACTTAGTCAACCTCTTTTTTGGATTGAGGGACATGGTTTCCATATATTTTTACACACCATTTTTTTCAAGTTTTCTAAGTTTGCAGTGATTTAAAAAAAAGTTGCTAATGTTGCACATTAATTTTAATTAATTCACCATTCTTCCCAAATAGATTCTGGAAAATATACATGATATTCAACTCTTTTCCGGACCATAGGCTCTAAATTTACTTCTTTCATTCATTCTATTTTCTTTATAAATAAAAGGCTATAATTTTATTTAAAAGAATGGTCTTTAAGAATTGAATCGCCACGAATCAAGAAAGTCGAAAATAAAATAAGGAAGGGTCTCATACATGGCAAACTAGGTTTTTGTTGCTTGTCATAGAATAACTACATTAATAATTATCTTTTTGTTAGGGAAAAATAATTATCTTTGTAAAAGCAGAAAATAACACACTTCTATATGCTTAGAGCATATCCATAAGAACTTAAAAAATTGAAGTGTCTAAATTTACTATGTGTACTTGTATAAGATATATTTATATATTGTACTTACTATACAATATTTATAATAATTAAATGTGAATGCACATTTATATATATTTTGTATAAGTAATAGTTCAATAATAATTGTCATACGATTTAAAAAACCTCGATGTGAAATTAATAATAATAATAAAAGGGAAAACAAATAGAATAACTTAATAAGATCCACCAATGAGGCGTTTTGGAGCCTACCCTATCTTATCGGCCTCGATATCTTCAACTGCATGTCGGTCGCGAAACACATAACATATCACCTGCAGTTTGGACCGAAACCATTACAACCACATCACAACCACTGTTTGGACAGACAGCGAGATGAGCGAAAGGGATAGTCAACTGGCGCCCGGAAACAAAAAAACATCGGAAAAGTTCAAGAAACGAGTAGATCAAACGTAATACCTAATGATAGCAGTGCAAAAGCCGCGAAAATGAATGGCGTAGCTCTTTCCGGCTAAAGGGCGGCGGAGAGAGTGGAAACCGTTATGTGAGAAATCCAGACCAAGATATGGCACGTGACCTCGTCATAACGGCTCATCGGAAATCGAAGCAGGCTGATTTGGCAAATGTAACACACCATGATGTTCGAAATGGCGAAGAACATGGTGGTGGGATGGGTGTCAAATGGTTTTCTGTCTGATACTTGGTTGGCAGTAAGGCTATTAAGAGCTGAGGGATTGCAGAGACAGTGGGTGAATGCGAGGTCATTGCGCAATTAGGCTTTTCAGAGAGAGAGAGAGAGAGAGAGAGAGAGAGAGAAACGTGCGTATTTAGATAAAAATAATATAGACTAATCCCTTGTTTACTTATGTAGATTAAATTTAATGAGAATTTGTTAATAATTACTCCCTCCGTCCCACCCAAGATGGCCCGTATTCCATTTTGAGCTCTCCCACCCAAGATGGCCTGTTTTCTTTTTAGGAAATAATTATCTCTTCAAAAGTTGTGGGTCATACTTACTTTTTATCACTTTAACCACTTTATCCATTCTCTTAAATAACCATGCCGAAAGAAATGAGCCGTCTTGGACGGGACGGAGGGAGTATTATTTTAGTTCTTGGAGCCTTGAACCAGTTTATCCTAGTATCAGACCAGCTTTTACATTCACGTTGATATATGGTTTATCCTATTTTATCTGTACCAAATCAAACGAAAATACTTGAAAATTAATCACATATTTTTGGAGAATCGGAAATTGGCGCATGACCTCATGCAATACCAAATTGAGATACAGTTCAGATACAAACAAGTCTTTTATTTATATCAACCCAAGAACCACACAAAACAGAATAGGAAATATAGTATCTGTTGTACCGTCGCACAACATTGAAAGACACAAACACTCACACGCACACAAAATAACGATATTTCATATACTGTTGCACACAATATTCTCACAAGATTCAAAGTGGAAGCGTCGGCTGATACCAGAAGAATTTGGCCACATCGTACAACTTCTTTTTCAAGAAGCTAAACACCTCGACCACTCCCTCGGCCTCGCCCTCCGCGTCACCCTCGCCCTCGCCCTCGCCCTCACCCTCCGCCTCTCCCTCGCCCTCCGCCTCGCCCTCACTCTCGCGCTCCGCCTCGCCCTCGCCCTCGCCCTGGCCATCTTCAACTGCATGTCGATGGCGAAACACATAGAACATATCACCTGCAGTTTGGACCAAAACCATTACAACCATCATTGCAACCATTATAGGTTATTAGGGTTACTCCCCTTGCAAATTTGAAAACTTCGTCTGCATGTTATTATAAAAAATAAAAACGCCAGGGGGATAGACACCCCGATGCCGACGCCCCACACGGACCCGGTGCCGGTGCAGGTGCCCATCGTCGACGGGGCCCGTACGGGAAGGCAGCAGGGGCCGTGCGAAGGGGATAGGCTTCTAGCGTCCGGCGCCCAATGGGGCTCGTGGGCACGGACAGACAGCGGGGGCCATGCGCAGCGCCCGATGGGGCTCGCGCCAGACTGACAACGGGAGCCATACGAAGGGGATAGGCTTCTGGGGAGGCACCCGATGGGGCTCACTGGCCCGGACAGACAACGCCTGGTGCTCGGAAAAAAAAATATCAGAAAAGTTCACGAGTAGATCAAACATAGTACCTAATGATAGCAGTGCAAAAGCCCCGTAAATGAAAGGCGTAGCTCTTTCCGGGTAAAGGGCGGCGGAGAGAGTGGAAACCGTTACGTGAGAAGTCCAAACCAAGATATGGTGCGTGACCTCGGCATAACGGGTCATCGGAAATCGGAGCAGGCTGATTTGGATAATGTAACACACCACGATGCTCGAAATGGCGAAGAACATGGTGGTGGGGTGGGTGTCAAATAGGTTTTCTGTCTGATACTTGGTTGGCAGTAAGGCTATTAAGAGCTGAGGGATTGCAGCGACAGTGGGTGAATGCGAGGTCATTGCGAAATTAGGCTTTTACCCTGGATGGGTTTGGTACTTGGAGGAGTGCTTTGTGATGTTTTTTTTTCATTTTAAAGAGACTAGCCGCTTTTGGGTGATAATGATAGATCATGACGTGGATTCCGAATATGATGATCTCGTCACTAAGGGTTATTTGACTACAAAACAAAATATTGATTGTGATGCCTAACATATTTATTAATGTGCTAAAGATAAATTCTCACGAGCTTTAAGTAATTAATTTTCATGTATGCAAATCGGATATTAAAATTGTAAAAGTGAGTATGTGGAGGTAATATCAATATCCAAGATCTATTCAACTATAAATATAGACTGATCAATTTGGGAAGGTAAATAGGTAAAGTTTTTGTGCGTAATTCAATGTAGTGCGTAATCTAATTATATGGTGCGTAATCTCAATTATATATTGTCTTCCATTTCTTCATGGATTTCAGTGCTTCAAAGTAGTGCATGATGAAGAGAACAAATTAAGACGAAGGCGTGGACTTTCCATACAATGTTTAATTTCTTATTTTAATGTTTAGGTCGACTTTACATGTGTTTTTGTCATTTTAATTTTTGTTAAAAAAAATTGTGCACAATTCATTGTTGAGCATGTGGTGAGTAATCTAATTTATATGCTGCTTAATTGGTAGCCTCATACAAGTTCGTATACGGCTGCGTGATCGTATATTATGTTCATTCCAATTTTATTTTGGATGTATGCTCCACTTTCAGTCCAACTTATATTATGTATATAATTTTGCTTATTTTGGATGTATGCTTCAAAGAGTTGAAAGAAGGATCCTTTTTTGGAGAGGTTATATAATATGTGTGTGTTGCAAACCAACAATATTAATTGATGTGAAGATCCAAAATGCTACTGTCATTTATTTTATTATGGGCCGTTCTCTTTCTTTCCTTTTCTTTTCAGGCATTTTGCTTCTTTTTTTGTCACTTCCTATGCGATCCTTTTGGTATCGGTAGCAAACTTCGAAGAAATTCAGTGCCTAAATTAATAGTAACATTTGATAACTCATACAACTTTGGTAGAAACAACAAATATATTCATAAGGAATGAAATTCATTACTTTGTATATAGTATTTAAATTTATAATAACATAAGTCGCACGTATTATTTAACTAGTATATACATACATAATTTAACTAGTACATATTTCTATACATACATATAAACGAGCCCAAATCAAGGGGTGCTAGGAGGATCTCCGGTGCCCCTAATCAAATTTTATTTTTTAATTTTATATTTATTACTCTGATGAATTTTTTTATTTTTAGTATTCCTTATCATCGATTTTTTTATTTATTTCAGTTCTCCCCAAATTATATTCCTACATCCCATCCCATGCATATATACATATGTAAATCTAGGGATGTCAATGGGTGAGTTTTATCCGGACCAGAACCAGTAAATAAGTAACGGTTCTGGTTCTGGAACCAACATTAGCTACTGGATCCGGACCGGACCATCAACTATGGGTCTTAAGCGGTCCGGATCTGAGCGGGTCTGGAACCAGAACCAAAACTGGAACCGAAACCGTTGCTTTATAATTTAATGGACTATGAGTGATTTCAGATCTGAATGGATAAAGCTAGCTCATTGACAAACCTATTTAAACTTAGGCTTGTCAATATACGGGTTTTACTCGAACCAGAATCAATAAATAAGTATTGGTTTTGATTCTGGAACCAGAACCGGATCCGGATCGGACCGGACCATAAAACTATAGATCTAAATGGTCCGATCTAAAACGGGTCTAGAACCGGAACCAGAACCAGAACCGTTGTTTTAAAATTTAATGAGTTTTGAACGGTTTCGGATCGATCCGGATAAAGCCCACCCATTGACATCCCTATGTGAATCTGAGTGAACCCTTTCACCTTGGTTCATTAAGATAGTTCAAAGACTTTTTGTTCTTAAAATTTTTGTGATCATTATTACATTCTAACTACCGACATACCCTTTCTAGTACATTTATTATATTGTGTTTTAGCTTATGATTATTTTACTCCATTTTCTTTTTCAACATCACTATATTGTGTTTTAGCTTATTTTACAATTGTTATCAAGTTTATTATATCCAATTAAGGCTATTAACTAGTATTATTTTTCTTAATTTGCACTTTTGGTTGATAACTGATTGAGGATTTAATTTTAAAAACTTTCAATTATTTGTTAATAAAAGTTTGTCCGGGTTATTCAGAAAAAAGGCAGAATATATAGTCAAAGAATGATCTTAATTTTTGCACTTTATTTAGACCATAATAACAAGATCACTTATTTAATTTGCACTTTCCAATCAAAGAATTAGTCGAGAGCATTAGGTTAGGGAGATCCAACGCTAGCTAATACTCCAAATTAATTTGACTTGGATTATTTGTTTATTTTTGACGTAATTCCGGCTTATATATATATGTGTGTTACTCCCCCCGTGTTCTTATAAGTGACCTCAGTTATCAAATTAAGCGTACTAAGAAAATAGAACAATTTGCCTCTGTAACCTTATTAATTATCAAGATAAATATATTCATACAATTAATTATTAAACTTCAAGAGTATTAATTAGGGTAAATAAGCGATATATCACTATTTCACTTTTAAATTGCAAACAAGGACACATATTTAAAAATAAGAAAAAAATGCGAATGAGACAATTAAAAAAGAATAGTGAAAGTATATTTATAATTTTAACCTCTCTCTAATTTAAGAGTCGAGAATCACATGTTAATTTGAAAGGATGAGTAGAGAGGAGAGGAGGTGGAATGAAGGCAATGAGTCAATAACTGTGTGCAAGTGGGGCTTTTCTTTTCCTAATTCTCCTTTGGATTCTTATGTATGAATTAAATGTTAGATCGAATTTATTATAAACAGGGTACGAGACACACACAGAGAGATCGGCTTCTGTTCTCACACACATATAAATGTTAGATCGACAGGGTGGACGAAGTTTCCACTTTCCAAGCACATGCATTTATTTGACCCAACGACCACCACCTCACCAAAGGAAAATCACAATTGGGAGATAAAGGACGGATACCGCCAATGTACAAGGCATGCTGATATATATAGTTATATAATTTCTCAATCAATACTCCCCAAATTTGCTTTTTTCTTTTTCAATTCATCACGGCGATTTTCAATTACTCTATGACCATGCACATGGTCACTCAATCGAGTCGTGTTACTTACTCGCCATCATGCTAATGTTCGGAAGTGAAGTTGCATTGTCCAATAACCTTATCAAGATGTTCTGATTGCTAAATCCAAGTATCAAATTCAGTAGTCAATGAATCAAAGACGTCTCTATGTCGGTTCACGTCTTCCTCATTATATGAATACACCAGCTCGTCTTCCTCCTCACCTAAAGACACCAGCGCATCTTCGTGTACCGCTGAACTAGTACATATTGCACTAAACTCGGACAAGACTTTGTGAACCATATAATACTGGTGTCTCTGTGTGTACTATGTCTGCAGATTGCTTGCATTTTTCGATCACATATATAACTGGATCATCATTTTGTTCCATAATCAATAAAAAAAATCAGTGTCAGTTTTCAACGATACTTTTGTTCTTCTTTCATCACTAGTGCTCGTTGTGTAGAAAAACATATAATTAGATCCACCGTTGTTGCCTACTTGCTTAGAAGATTAGAACGTGAAATCTGTTCTATAGTCATGCATAGAAGAACCTTGTTGTTGCCTATGTACTCTGCTCTGTTCCAACGACCACTATGATGTATAATAAGACATTGAGATCTGTTGCAAAATAAGACATATAAGATAACAATCATATGCACGGGATGTAAGAGATGAGTGGTGTGTACATACTGATCGGCACGAGCATGCCCTGACGTGTACTGTGCACGGCGTGCACGAATGCACAGGCGTGTATTGTGCACTAGTGCACGATCGTGTACTGTGTACTAGAGTTGGCAAAGTAGCGGGCCGGTCCGACCCCGGGCTCATCGGGCTTTTAAATTTTTCGGGCCGGGCCCAAAATTTTTCGGGCCTAAAAATATGAAGCCCAAACCAACCCCGGGCGGGCTTTTTTTAGATAATTTTTTAATTTTTTTTAATATATAAAATTAATATTTAAAAATTTAAAAAAAATTTACTTAATTAGATAATCATCAATGTTATATATTTTTGGAGATCATTTCTTTTAGGAATTATTTTTGAATGATTTGTGAGGTTATTATTTTTCATAATTTATTTTCCTAACTAGTATGTGAATTAGTAAGAAAATTGTTATTATAAAAATAAATAATTATATAAAATATAATTAATATTATTAAAAATTATAGATATGTATATTAAATAATATTATAAATATATATATATATTTAATAGAAATCATGAGCTTTTTAACCCAAAACCTCGGGCTTTTTGGCCAAGTCCCAGAGGCCTGTGGTTTTTCGAGGCGGCTTTTAGGCCCGCTTTTTTGGCCTTTAATTTTGAAGCCAAACCGGCCCAAACCTCGGGTACCCCGAGCGGGCTTTTCGGGCCGGGCTCATTTTGCCGGCTCTACCGTGTACTGATGAGTATTGTGCACTCAATTCATCAACGCACGATGCTCATTAGTACAGGGTGCACAGTTCAGTATTAGTAAGTCATACATGTTAACTAATTAAATGATCCTAAATATTAAATTAATCATTATATTAACATAAAATCAACAAAAATAACATATGAGGCATATAAACATATAACTATGTAAAGATGTGTACTCAAGAGCGTATTGTTTTTTCTAAACATTAAAATTATCGTGCCAGTAACATAAAATAAAATAAAAACGTATTTGGGCCCTAAAATTAACAACCGTGTACTCAAGAAAATTTTAAAAAAATAAATCGGATATTAATTTACCTTAATCAAGCAAGCAATGCTCGATTTCCACTATTTGATTGAAAAAGCGAAGATAACTTGTTCTAATTATTTTCGCCTCTCCCTCCCTAACGTTTACTATTTGAAATTGTAATGTTACAAATGAATTTGTTGTGATTTCAATTGAATATCAACACTTTTTTAAATTAAATATTTACCAACCTCTACTGTTAAAATTAATGTTTACGAACTCTCTTTTATGTCTTCATTAATTTCGAATGGTAGAGAGAGATAAGAGGCTACGATGGAGAGAGAAAGAAGAGAGAGAAAAAATAATAATTAAAAAAATTAAGATTATTTTTAAGTGGTGGGGTTCATTAGGGATAATTTTTATCTTTTTAATCCAAAATAATTAGAAAACTCATCGTTCTATGGACTTGGTTATAAAACTTATCCTCCTATTATTTTTTGCTATATGTAAATTTCCCTATTATTTTTTGTCCTTTGAATGAGCTTTATCCGAAATAGATTCTGGAAAAAATATACTCCTATATATTCAACTTCATTCAGACCGTAGGCTCTAAATTTACTTATTTCATTCATTCTATTTTCTTTCTAAATGAAAGACTATAATTTTATTTAAAAGAATGATCTCTAAGAATCGAATCGTCACGAATCAAGAAAGTCGAAAATAAAATAATGAAGGGTCGCATGGCAAACTAGGTTTTTGTTGCTTGTCATACAATAACTACATTAACTATAATTTTGATTATCTTATATCAAATAATTATATTTTTGTTAGGGAAAAATAATTATCTTTGTAAAAGCAGAAAATTACACATTTGCATATGCTTAGAGCATATCCGTAAGAACTTAAAATAGTATAAAATTGAAGTGTCTAAATTTAATATGGTTTACTTGTATAATATATAATATTTATTTATTGTACTTACTATAAAATATTTATAATAATTAAATTGTAAATGCACATTTATATGTGTATATATATATATATATTGTATAATTAATAGCTCAATAATTATTGTAATACGATGGGAAAAAACTCGACGTGAAATTAATAATTATAAAAAGGAAAAAAAATAGTATAACTTAGTAAGATCCACCCATGTGGCATTTAGATTTTACAGATTTTGTACTTGAGAAACACTTAAATTGGGATATTACTTTTATCTATATATATATTTCTATAGAGTGAGAGAGTGAATGATATCAAATATATCGAGTCGTGTAACTTAATTACCTTTATTAGAGTGAATGATTATGATACGAATATATATCCCTATCTTCCAACTCGATAGTAACCAGGGGGCATCATATAGTAGCAATTTCGATATTCCATGGACACACTAAAACTCTAAATATTAAAAGTTAATCATTGAAAATAACATAATATTTATTTAAATTTATAATTTTCACATGATTTTTGGAATGTCAATTGCAACACCACCTTTTAGTTTACTTTTACAATTACAACAAATAGACAATTTTAGCAAAAATAATCAAATCAATGTGTACCCTAAAGCAACATTGTTTTACTACCTATGAAATGATATATTTATACCTAAAAAAATGACTCAATTTATAGGCATTGCTTTTTCTTTGATTAAGATGATGTTTGATTGAGCTTACAAGACGTTTAAAAGGTTATAACACTACAAAAATACAGCCGAACAACGACGGATTATCGACGGTAAAAATTCGGGTCGTGAATCAGCTACGGATTAGCTACGGAATAGAAAGAAATTTTATTAGCGACGGATCAACGACGGAAAGGGGCGGGAATATCTCGCGCGAACTGTTAACGACGTCATACCCGTCGCTAGTCCGTCCGTCGTTAAATTTGACGACGGACTAAGTCAGTCGTTAAATTTTTTATTTTTTTAATTGCAGTTTTTCTTTAGCGACGGAATAATTCCGTCGTTAATTGTGTCCGTCTCTGATCCGTCGCTAAAAAAACGGATTTTTTGTGTT
Source organism: Salvia rosmarinus (assembly GCA_036937905.1). NCBI lineage: Eukaryota > Viridiplantae > Streptophyta > Magnoliopsida > Lamiales > Lamiaceae > Salvia > Salvia rosmarinus. The sequence goes on from CM072822.1 coordinate 5,187,803, forward strand.
TTTTATTTTATATTTAATTTAACGACGGAAATAATCCGTCGTTAATATTAATTTTGAATTTATTTATTCCAAATAATATTAACGACGGATATTCCATCGTACATCCGTCGGTAAATTTAACGACGGACTGTTGTCCGTCGTTATATTAACGAGTTTTTTATTTTTTTTTAGTTTTGTACGCAATTTAACGACGGATACGTGTCCGTCGTTAAATTTAGTCTGTCGCTAATGACTTGGTTCCGTCATTAGAGACTTTTAAATTTAACGACGAAAATTTTAGTCGTTAATCCGCCGCTAAAATTTTTATAATGACGGATTTCTTCCCCATTTCATATCGCGCCTCTAACTTCCTCCCCACCCCAACCCCGCCGTGCCACTTGCCTGTCAGGTCGGCCAGCTGCCGCTGCCAGCGTCGTGCCAGCGCGTGCCCCCGCCGCCGCGCCCGCTCGCCCGCCCGCCCCAACCCCGCCGTGCCCTGGGTGTGCTGCCGCCGCCGTGTCGCCGTCATGCATGACCCGGCCTCACCGACCGGCCCCTAGCCCTCCATGACCCCAGCCCCTTACTGCCATTATATTTTAGTTTTTATTGATTTGTATTTCAATTTTTTTATTTTGTTGATATATATCTGTTGATTTTGTTAATATGCTAGGATGTGTTGAGTTTATACATATATGTGGCTGAATGTTATCGAATTTAGTGGAGTTTGTGAAAATGATGCATTGAATGTTAGTCTTGTGATTTGGGCTTGTGAAATTGATAAGCTTGGATGTGAATTGGGATGATAAATTCATCATTTCGTGAATTAACTGCACGCATATGTGGTGTTTGATAAAAATGTTTGCGAGAAATTGATAAGTTTGGATGTGAATATGTTTAGCTTGGATGTGAATTGGGATGATAAATTCATCATTTCGTGAATTAAGATGTTTTGAGTTATTAAGTGTATAATTATGCATATGGTGATGATTTGGTGAAATTTGGATGAGTTTGGTTGAATTGGGAATGAAATGGCGATTAATTTTATAAAACTTACTCTGCCGAAATTTTGTTAGAATTGGTATATGAATAAGATGTTTTATAAGTAAGATTTGCTCACTTCATGCTTAGGTTAATGTTAAGTATATGAAACTTGAATTAGGGTTTATGTTGCCTCGTAGATAACAAACCAATAATTATTATATAGTATGCACAAGAAACGTTTTATTTTCTAGTATGCACACAAAACGTTATGATATGTATTATTTGTGAAATTTTAATACAAAGATTTTTACCTTTGTTTGCAGATGTCTCACAAGTGGACGAGGTGCATCGTCATCACGCCGGAGGCATCCAGATCATATCGCCGTCGTCACTCGCTGCCGGGCTCGAAGAAGGCATGGAGGCACTGTCTCACGCCCCCCCCTCGGCGATGAGTGCAGTGCCATCGAGAGAGGATGAAGAAGATAGCCATTGTGAATGGGTATGTTATCTATGTATGTCTCGGTTAAAATAAATTATAACATTTTGATGTCTTTATTTCATGTAAATTGTAGCATTTTGTGTCCGAGCAATGATATAGCCCGCATGATTACGGAGTCATTCCGTAAATTCATGAATCACAACGGCTTCAATTGGAAATTGGTGCCTCAATAGTTCAAGCAGATTTATTTCGATGAATTAAGGGTTCGTGTTGTTTATCTGAAGTCATTTATGTTTTGACCTTTGACACCGGTCATATTGTAATCATATATTTTTGCGAAATATTTTTATTGGGATGATACGATGGGCGAGGCCATGGTCTACTCCTCTTGATGCGCAAAAGGCCGAACGCTATAAAAATCTTGTTCACAAGATCAAGCGTGAAGGACTCGCTTAACCAATCTCCATTTATCCCCGGCGAGATTGGGATAATTGGAAGGTATATTGGGCTCGGACATACGCCCAGCGGCGGCAAAGGCCCGACAGCATGAATGTCCGAGCGGATGGCGAGGTCTTGGGATAGTCAAGCATCGGGGTGGCTCACGCCCGCATTCGAGTACGAGAGAGATTGTAAGTACTTTGAAGTTTTAGATATAGTAAATTTATTTAAGAATCGTGATATTTGTTAATTATTTAATTTGTTTGACTTATTTATAGCAAGAGAGCATGGAGTAGCCATAGAAGATGTCCAATGGGATGTATTCAAAGGTATCATGCCACCGACGACGAGAGCTATACTGACGGAAAGCTCGGAGTATCATGTAAGTATATTCGTTAGCGCAATAACGAGCATTTAATTAAATAATAATTGTACGAAATTATATTACGAGGCGGTGAGGAACATGTCACTCATTGAGCCAATCTGGGGAGTGATGGCGACACCAAAATTGATAGGACTCAAATTCTCAAAATGTCATGGGAGCTCCTCAAAGAAAAGAATAGGATATTTAGAGCTGGTTCTCTATCACGGACATATATACAGAGCGAAGTGTCGTCTCATTCGGTGGAGAGTGCCCGGCTCTGCGATTCCATAGCTTATCATCATCACTATTGGAGATGGAGGCCGGATGGCAAGGTGGCGCCCGAGAATACGAGGCAGATTACAGGTGGTGAGAGCGAGATGACGTGCAAGCACAGATTCGAGCTCGATTCTTGGCCTCGGCAGGAGGCCTTGGGCGCTTCATGGCCAGCTCCGTTTCCCCCCTCGTGATATCGCCTCGTTCCCTCACCGTCATATTTGGGTTGTATTATGAAGAAACAAAACATTTTATTTGTAAACTTATCGTATGATTTAGAATTGTTTGGTTTGTTTGATATTATGACGTGAAATTGTTTTGTTTTAATTGTGTCGCCTGATTTAGAATGATAATGTTTATCATTTAGAATTGGTTTGTTTGCATTGTGTTTGTTTGAAAACAGGTTTGTTGTTTGTTGTAAACGGCTGTCCAAAATACAAATAAAAATTGTCCAGTCCGTGCACATTTAGCGACGGATCGGCAACGGACTAGAGACAGATTGGCGACGGATCAGCGACGGATTTACAACGTGAAATAACAGAACAAGCTGTAACTAACGACGGATTAGAGACAGAACAGAGACGTACTAGCGACGGATTGACGACGGATTTGTTACGTGAAATAAAAAAAATCATAATTTTAACGACAGACTGTGTCCGACGCTAGATAACGATGGATCAACGACGGATTGTCGTCGAATTAACGACGGATTTGCGACGGTATTTTTTAGCTACGGTGTTATTCCATCGTTAATCCGTCGTTATTAACGACGGATTAAAGTCGTATTAACGACGGAATATGTATCAGACGACCGTTCGGGAGGTTGTCGATTAGCGATTGAAATTTTCGTCGTTAATCCGTCGCTAATTATTAGCGACGGACTAAATTCCGTCGTTAGAGATTTACCAACTAGCTTCCCAACGACGCCTTGATTCCGTCGCTGATCCGTCGCTAATCTATTTTAATGACGGATCCGACATGATTAGCGACTAGTGTAAGCTTTTGAAAAATATGTGGAAAAAAAATTATAATCTCCAAAAAAAAATATAAAAAATAATAAGTTCATTAATCCCATCTTATTTTTTTTATGATCATATAAATAATAAACAATTTATAAAAATAATCCTACTATATTTTATTATTTTCAAAATATATACTTCCCGCTTCGACTCTCATCGATTCAAAAGCAGCCTCTGATTTTCCTGATGTGTTTGCTGACAAGGACAAGGTTTGGGAGGAGAGAGAGATGAGGAGATGAGGGAGACATCACATGGAGATGAGGGGAGAGCTTCTAGATTAAGGATTTTTTGAGAGAGAGAATCGCGAACATTCTTTTATTTACAATAATATATTCCAGTGGAAAATACTCCCTCCGTCCCCCATATTCCTTCATAGGAATATGGGGTGCGGGTTTTAATAAAAGTTGTTGGTGTATTGTGAGTGGAATATGGGTCCCACATTAATGTAATATTAAATTAGTTAGTAATTGACCATGTGGGTGGTAAAACGTGTAAATAAATAGGTTGTTGAGGGTAAAAAGATAAATAGTGGTGGGCCATAGGTGGTAAAGGTGTAAATAAAGAATATTATTGAGGGTAAAGTTGGAAAGATAGTTTCCATAAATAGATAGGAAGAAAATTGAGGGACGTCCCAAAAAGGAATACTAGGAAGGAATATGGGGGACGGAGGGAGTATCAATTTCTAATATTAAAATATTATTTGTATTTGTGGGCTTCAACTGTCTCTCATTGCACGTGCATCGGGACCAATAAAATATTTATAATATTTTAATGATATCACATAAATAAAATAAAGTTAACTAACTATAAAAATGCTTTTGAAGTTATTTAAAACAAAGCATAAATATCGATCTAAGTATTTTTCCAATATTTGGACCAGCTTTTTTTTGCCCAGAATTGGTTTTAGTTTTTTAGAAAATTGACTTGTAAATTAATTAGGATTGGTTGATATTCTTTAGGACTTTAAATTAATTAATTAACTAATTTTAGCTTTAAATTATAGATTTGATTAATTTGTATTTAATTAAATTATCTCTGAGAATTATCATAACAGTAATAAATGTTATTATGCTTCTAAGTGATTGCAAATGGAAGAAAAATACATTAAAATGATAATATTGATATTATTCTATCATATCACTATCTATTAATTTATCATATCACAATCTATTAATTTAAATATAAAAAATAATTTTAATAATCATATATTGTTTTTTTTATTAATCTTATTTATCATTCTAACTATCTTTTATATGTCGACGTTTTCCTTTCAGGTCGAGTTTCGAAAATTGTTGACTTGAATAACATCAGTGAATCGGCACGGAATGAATCAATGATGCGTGAAAAAGAAAACATAAGGCAGATACTCTCGCGACCAATCCCGTACATGGTAGGCCATTAATAAGGGCAGATAACATTGTATGCCTTAAAAGAATGTGTGAACTGAGATAAGTGGCTTGATTTAGAGGCGGCGGGTCCACACAGAAACATTACATATTATCGTACGATCTTCATCTGTTGTTGCCACTTGTCAATCATAATGGGGCCCTTTACTGTTTTATTTTCGACTTTCTTGGTCAATGGTAATACAATTAAGTCAAATTAGCGACTTATATAGACCTATGTTTTATTTCCAACTTTATTCATGAAAAACTCCCGCAGTAGATATTATTGAATAAAATTATAATTACGTATAATAACATGTAAATCATATAAGACAGTATTTCCATTCATGATATAACTATTATTTCTTATATTTATTTCACAATATCTATTATGAAAATAAAAAAAATTAAAGATAACTTACACTTTAAAACCTAAACAATTTATATTGTTGTACGAATATCCTGAACCATTAATATGTACTGATATGTAATACTAAATATATTGTTTTGTAATTTTATTGTATAAATATTACTCCCTCCGTCCACCAAAATCGTTCTTTGATTTTGGTAGCACGGGATTTAATAAATTATATTGAGTATAAAGTAAGTAAGTATAAAAAGATGTGCCTAAGGATAATAAATGAATATATTGATGGATATTGAGTGTAAAAAGGTCGGCCATATGCGGTTTTTTTTATATATAAGTAGATAGGTTTAGGGTAAAAATATAAAGTTGATGTTTCCAAAAAAGGAAAGTGAATATTTTTTGTGGATAGACCAAAACGGAATTAAATATACGAATTTACTGGAGGGATGGAATATATAATAAGATAACTTGTGGAAGAAGCAGAAGTTACGTAGAGAGACTAAGTAGCAATGAGATACTTTTCATGTGCTCACCTTTGCGATGGTCTCACAAAGATAATAGCAACTAGAAAACAATAAACACTTCAGTTGAAAGAGAGAGAAATTAAAATACTAAAATAACAACTATTAAAATAATGACATAAAAGTGAGTTTCCATCAAATAGCACCACATATAGCTTCCCCATCTTCAATCCCAAATTGTGTTGACTGGTCCAATTCAACTTCTCTTGACTGCAGTAGCCCATATATCTTAATGGTTTTCCTTTTTTCCAAAATCAAGCTTGAGTTCACGACATAATACTTGTAACTAAAGTCACGAACCATCGCAAAATCAACAAACACTATTCCAGAGGTAATTTCCAATGCCAGAGCAGATGGGTGAATTTGGACTAGTACTTTTTTTTTTTTTTTTATCAATCCTAATATTTTCTCTTAGTTAGAATTTGTCTAAAAGGAAGATAAAAAACATATACATAACAAAGCTAAAGCAGAACGGTTGTAACAAAGAATGATGTGAGACATTTAATATCATTTTAATTTACAATCAGTAATTGTAGTTAAACTATATATTGAATTTTCGAGATGAATGGATTTCAAAAAGTTTGGCCCAAGTACCATATGGATACTTTAGTTATAGGAGTATATTAAGATCTTTTTGACTTGGAATGATTAGGTAAACATAACCGAATCGAAATTGAAAAATTCAAACCGAATCGATGGATTTCAGTCGGTTTCGATCAATTTAGAGTGGTTTCGATTTCGGTTCAGAATCATTTGAACATCACCCCCAAACATAGTGAAATCTGTATCAGATAAATATAGTGAAATATCTGGCTTAACATCACCCGCAAACATAGTCGTAAGACGAATTGGGTAAACAATTCTTATGTTCTTTATTTTCTGTCGTGGTTGCTTTTTTTTATCAATCCTAATATTTTCTTTTAGTTAGAATTTATTATCTAGAAGGAAGATTCAAAAACATATATATGATAAAGTTAAAGCAAAACGGTTGTAACAAAGAATGATGTGAGACATTTAATATCCTTTTACAATCAGTAATTATAGTTAAACTGTATATTGTTTTCTCGAGATGAATGGAATTTCAGAAAGTTTGGCCCAAGTACCATATGGATACTTTAATTATAATGAGTATATGAAGATCTTTTTGACTTGGAATGATTAGGGTAAACATAATCAAATCGAAATTGAACCAATCTATTTCCATCCGTTGAAATCCGCCAATTCCTTAAAGCTTCCATAACTAAGTAATAAGTTGTGATGATATGTGTGATATTACATTGGAAATCTCCCTCAAAACTTCAATACAAGGCTGTGGGCCTGAGGATTGGCCCGTGAAGTTTAGGCCCCACTGACATATATGATCCAATACAAAGATATTATTAGGCTCAAATTGGGCCTATTGAGAATAAATGTCCATCAATGTTATATTTTTAGTAAATTTCGTCAGGCTGATGTGTTCTGTGTATGTCAGCAGTTGTCTACATCATTAGTTAATTAATTTATTATTTATGAACATGCATATCTAGATATAATGGGGTTTACTTTTCATGATTATCATTTTGAAGGATTGAGTATTTGATGGATTAATTATGTGAAAAGATAATTTTTATATATCAATCTTTTGTTTACTACAAAGGATCAGTGAATGATTAAAAATCTATCACTTATTTATTAAAAAAAAACTCACTCATAACCCACATTTTTACTCTCACTATCAATTAGTATATTCATTTATTATATTCATTCACTTCACACTAATTACAGTTTATTAAAACATGTGCCATTAAAAACAATGCAAGCTTTTGGGAGGACGGAAGAAGTACTACAAAAACACATTTATAAAATGTTGTTCTTTGCTTTTAATTAACTACTATGGTTGTTTAATATTATTAGTATTATTATTATTAAATATTTTATTTAAAAACTAAAATTTATAAATAATAAAATAACTTTAATTTTAAATTGGGTTTGTGCTATGTAGGTCGTCGTAGGGTAGGCTTGAAAATAAAATAAAAACTATTATATATATATATATATATATATATATATTATAATTACTCATACATTAAGGTCGTATTTGTCAAAATAATAATAATCAAACAATCTAATATAAATATTTTACCCTCAATAACATTCAAATCAAGACCCAAAAATCGTTGTTTAACTACTTCCATTTATGATTTTTTCACAATCTATTAATAAAAAACAAAAAATCAAACTGAAAATAAAGTGAATCACGATCTTGTTTGTCTGCCCAAACCAAGATTGAAAAAAATCATCACCGATTCACCATGTTGTTTCCATTTGGTAAAGTGTGATTGGTCAACTAATTTTTATTGAGATATAATTTGTATTTTATATATTCTATATGATTATATATTAAAAAATAAAATATTTTATCAAAATTCATCATTTTTTTCATCTATTAATAAATCCTAATGTTGTTAGTTTTTTATACAAATTCAAATTCTCTCATTTTCATACATTTCTCTCTTGTATTTTCAATCATTTAAATATGTAATTTTTATTTGTTATTAAGTTTGTATCTTATTTTATGTGTATAATATTTTTTTATAATTGTGAACTTAAAATATAGATAATTATAAATATATTTTTAGACATTTTAAAGATAACAAATTTACTATAGATAATAAGTAGTTAAAAAAAAGTAAAAATAATATCCTAGATTAAATTGGTGTCACTGATGGAGTTTAAACATGATGAAATTGGATTGGATTATAAATTTTGTAGGCAAATGAGAGAAAACAATGTTTTATTAAAAAATTGAATTAGAATAGATTGTGGATGTAGATAGTATTAGCAGATCTTCACTCTTTGACACAACACTTTTTACTTGAAAAGTAATGTTTCTCAAGAAAAAAGAGGTAGATTTTATTTTACGGTATTAGTTTTTAGTGAATGTCTTCTTTTTTCTGTTAACATATTACTTGTTCATTTAGAAATACTATTTTATATGCATATATAGGTCTGAGCTTGTCACATCATATTTTGCAAATATGATTTATCCGTTATATATAGAAACGTAAACTTTACCTAATGTGCACCAAATAAATGGGCTACGAGATTCTCATGAATTCAAAATAAGATACTATATCACACTTAATATGAGTAGCTTCTTTTGTACAAGTATTTAAACTTTTTCCCTTAAAACAAGTTCCGACTTCAGTTAATAGCCTTTGTTACACCCAAACAATCCAAATCGCATAATTTATTACATGATTAAATAACATTTTCTGTTACATTTAAATGTCAACTTTGTTGCACCCAAAGAATCTCTAGCCGCATCCTTTATTACACGTATATTAAAGAGAGTTATATTTTATGTGTAAAGTAGTGTGTGACACGAAATTTGATGTACTTTTTAGTGTAAAATTGTTTTCTTTTTTGGAAATGTGCCAACTTAATGGGACAACCCCAAAAGGAAAACGAGCCAACAATAATGGGATGGAGGGAGTATATTTTTACGAAAATGAACTACCATAAGGTGTCTCCCACAGGTCTATAAAGTCCCCCAACTCCTCCCTTTTCATTAGGAAGTAATACTGTTTGCAATTTGCTCAACCGAGTCCAATGTCTGAGTTCACCGATTCCTTCCACCAACTCACCGCCTCCGTAATTTGACACACACACACACACAAATTTGTTGACTAATCTATATAATTATATTTAATAATACATACCCGTATATCATATCCATATTGATTATAGAATTTATTATAAGTATGCACTATGTAATAATCATTAGAATATATAACAATACATACAGTATTAAATATATTATATTTAATACACACACATACACATATATTATTTGTTGACTAATTCATATATTAAAGTTAATATATATCATATCCATATTGATTATAAAATTTATTATAAACATGCATCTATATAATAATTACTAGTGTATATATAAATAAATACGGTATAGACAGTAAATTGGCAAGATATTAAATATCCATATGTAGATTTCAAGCTATCTATATTATGAGTATATATAATATTTATCTAATAATATCTTTAAATATCCATAGTTAATTGGTACCCATATCTAATGACATTTATTAATTAATTACGAAAATAACTGATTTAATAATTACTTAAATTTGGATTTTAGGATGTACAAAATCAATAATTAAAAAATTAGAAATCTAAAATTCTTGCAATGTCATGTAGGATTGTGGATGGATGAGACGATAGGACTCGGTAACGGAATATAATATTATTTGATAGATGTTGGAGCCTTGGAAACCAATGGATTCAACATTTTTCCTTTTTTATCTTTTGTGAGTTGGTTTGGTTGGGATTTAGAGAGAGGTGTTTTTGATGTTTTTGTATGAGCCTCCTCTACTTATATGGCAAATGGTTTCTGATAGGATACGGCCCAACTAACAGGCCCAAGCATCAGGCCCAATACAAGTAAGCCTGACATCAAGCTCGGCCTGGACAAGTTCGGCCCAAGAAGACTCCTTAAACCGGTGGGAGCAGAAGGCTCGGCCATATCTAAAAGAATCCTAATGGGAGAAGACTTTGAATCCTAATGGAGAAGACTTGAATCCTAATGGAAGAAGACTTGAACCTGAGTCAAACTCATTATATTTGTGTATAAATAGGGCTAGATTAGGCGAAATAGATTCATTCACACTCTTTGTAATCGCTTCCTTACACCTTCAATACACAAATACTCTCTCTCGCTCCGTGGACGAGATCTAATTCAAAGATCGAACCACGTAAATCTCTTGTGTTCCTCTCGCATTTATTTCCTAACGAAATTAAGATCGATCATCGGGCGCCGTGCGTGGAAACGAAATTTGTGCTTCGATCAACCATTGTTTGTGGAAACAATCATGACAAGGTACACCAGAGTCACACTTCAAGGATCATCGCCGGCAACAACGGTGGACGATGGAGGTAGGGCACGCCGAGCTCGCTCGGAAGCGGCCCAATCGAGAAGCGAACCCCGAAGGTCCCAGAGCGCTAACGAGCGAAGCAGTCCCACCTCGCAGGAAGAAGTAGGACACCAGAACAATGAAGGTTGCTATGACAATCAAGGAGAACCTCCGGCTCAGCAGATGAACCTTGACGACGCTGTCAAGGGATTTCTCGAGAAAAATAAGGAGAGCTTTCTCCAGTACCTCAGCGAAGCACAAGGTCGGCCACGTCCTGAAGGCAGGAACGCCGAAGCCTCATCTAGGAACGAGGCACCACAACAAGAAGTCGGGGCCCAAACCGACCACCCAAGGAACGAGCAGCGCGGGAAAGAACGTCGGGATCGCCACGAGGCCGACCCCGATCGCCAAAGCGAGTTCGATCAACGAACCCCGCCCGCTTCTCGAGCGAACGAGCGGCGGGAAAGAACGTCGGGATCGCCACGAGGTCGGCCTCGATCGACAAAGCGAGTTCGATCAACGAACTCCGTCCCGCTCTCCAAGGGACGAGCATCACGGAGGAAGGCGTCAGGGTCGCCACCAGGCCGGTCCGAACCGCCGAAACAAATTCGACCATGGTCGCCACGAGGCCGATCCGAATCACCAAAATGAGTTCGATCGCCGAACTCCATCCCAATCTCCAGAGGGCGGCTTCGATGGATACGGGAGAATAGTCACCCCGTTCTCAAACAGGATACTCCACACTCCGCTCCCGGATAAATATCGAGTACCGAGCATCGCCCCCTATGACGGACTGAGGGACCCACAGAACTTCCTCTCGCAGTTCCAATACAATATGATCAACCAACGTCTCAGCACAGTTCACATGTGCAAACTCTTCCCGGAGTTACTAGTCGACAACGCCCGCCGGTGGTTCGACAGTCTGCCTACAGGAAGCATCGGCTCCTACCGCGATCTGATGGCGGCCTTCCATCGAAGGTTCTTCCAGGCGGAGTCAAAGACGTCATCGGCACACCTCCTCACTGTGAGGCAAAGCCGAAACGAGTCCATCAGTGACTTCATGACGAGGTTCAACAAGGAGTGCTTGAAGGTCGAAGATGTGAACGACCTACTAATCATCTCAGCCTTCCAAAACGGCATCCGCCGGGGCCTTATCTGAGAAATCGTCGCTGGCACGAACCCCGTCATTGCGACGGAGCTGTGGCGCATAGCCGACCGGTTCGCCAAAGCGGACGAGGCTGATAAAAAGAAGCGCGAAGCCGAAAAAGGAGAGCCCTCAGAAAAAGGAAGAAGAGATGAAGGACGGGGAGACCGGAACCAAGGCCGACGAAGCGCCTTGGAAAGATTACATCTCCCCATAAGGTCCAGGCTCGGCCCGCGCGACGCATCGGAGCGACCTCAATACACCCAGTTAACAAAGCCAAGGGCAGAAATCTACGCACTCCATATGAACCTATTCGAGAAGCCTCGACCGATGACAGGAGGAAATGTTATAAACTGGGTATGTAGAAATGCGAATATAACGTATAAAGGGAATGCTATATATAACCGAGGCAAGAGTTAGACTCTTTCTCCGCAAGATAATATTGCTCCGCTACAGTGCACGCGGTTCAACAAACAATTATCTCCAAGATACAACGGTTTAATAAATACGGTAGTTGCACTACTAGGCGTATTTCCGCGAACTACTAGATAGTCGGACGAGAGGATTTTGAAGAATGAATGAGAAGATTGATTATCTTCGTTGGTGTGTTTAATCATCTTCCGCAGGTCCCTTTATAGCCCACGGTGCCTGTTCGCGAAGTGGTGCGAAGGCCCAACTGCTGACCCGAACCAGTGCGTCGATCCAAGGCCTATCAGGTTAGCCCGAACCGACGTGATGGTTCGTCCATGCACGAGCCCAACCGCCCCGCCACGTAGTCGAGTCCGACGTGTCGCCCGAGCCATCTCCGTGTGCCATGTAGGCAAAACTTTGGCTCCTCAAAGCTCCTCGCGACGATGCGTGCGTGCGGTGCAAAGTGCGCCTCTAAAGCGCCCAATGCGACAAGTGCGGCGTGCACGTGCTCGGACTCGGACTCCGGACTCGGATGGTGCTTCGCACCATCCTCGTAGCATTGGGTTAGCCATAAAATAGCTAATTAAAACCGACTAGGGTGCACCATAGATGGTGCACACTGATTATTCCTTATTGATGTGAACTCATTTATAAATAGCTTAGAGCTTCCTTATTTTTTCAATGTGGGATAGAAAACTTATTCCCACCATTAAGAAGCCATCTTTGTGCATTAATTGTTCATTCATCCCACAATGGATTTGAACACATAAATACACTATATTGATCTACACAAAATGTAGATTCCAAATCTAAGCTCATATATAAATTTATTCCAACAATCCCCCACATGAATGACGATTAATGCAAATGCAAGTTTTATCAAAGTCCCGATGACCTATTATTGCATTAGGATAGGTAGTTGTTGGCTTTGAACCTTCCTTAGTATAGTGTTATCGGATTTACTCACTGCTCGGTGAACACGATGTCTTGAACCGATCAGTTTTTGTGTAAACCAAGACAATAACACATACACAATAATAGATACACTATCTTTCGTTCTCACGTTGTGTCCATTTGGCCTTGGACCATATCTTGATTCATAAGTGTTATTTATTTGAAGCGCCCACACTTCACACTTAGATAGGTGATCTCCTATGAAGAGTATCTGCTATACTCCACCAATAAGGCTATAAGAATCATTAAAAGTTTTTAAAACTTACCCTTTACCACTAACTATGAGGTTACACTTGAACAACTATGAGAATGGATTATTGAGATTTCAAGTGTATAACTGAACCTTCATAACTTAGTTGTCTCTTTGAACCAAGTTTTGGGATCTCCAATCATCATGGTTGAGTTACCATTATGAACGTTCTTTAAGCGTGGATTTTAATCCCATTCCCTTATCGCATTGTATAATTGATCACGATTAATACCTTTAGTAAACGGATCCGCTATATTGTCTTTTGACTTTACATAGTCAATACACATTATACCGATCGTGATCAATTGTCTAACGGTATTATGTCTTCGACGAATGTGTCGAGACTTACCGCTGTACATGCTACTCTTAGCTCTCCCTATGGTCGACATGCTATCACAATGCACCATAACGGAGGTATGGGTTTTTCCCAACAAGGAATATCTCCTAAGAAATTTCTTAACCATTCGGCTTCTTCGCCACTTTATCTAAAGCAATGAATTGGATTCCATTGTAGATCGAGCTATACAAGTTTACTTAGAAGATTTCCATGACATCGCTTCCTCCACCTATGGTGAACACGAATCCACTTGTGGATTTGGAGTCTTTGTATCGGATATCCAATTTGCATCATCTTGTATCCTTCCAAAACAATTTGGATATCTTTGTAGTGTAAACTATAGTTCAAAGTATGTTTTAAATACCTTAGAACTCTAGTTAATGCGGTCCAATGATCCTTGCTTGGATTACTTGTGAACCGACTCAACTTGCTAATTGAATATGCTATGTCGGGTCTTGTACAATTTGCTAAGTACATTAGACTTCCAATGACCCTAGCATAGTCCAATTGGGATATCGAGTCTCCTCGATTTTGGCTAAGTGTAGACTTAAATCAACAGTGTCTTAGCCGGAGGTAGATCATAAGCTTTGAATTTCTTAAGCACGTTCTCAACATAGTGAGATTGTGATAAGACAATTCCATCATGTGTTCTAGAAATTTTAATTCCTAGAATCACATCACTATCCCAAGTCTTTCATATCGAATGTTCTCTTCAACATTTCTTTAGTATTCATGATTATATCACGATTACTACCCATTATGAGCATGTCATCAACATAAAGACATACAATGACAAAATTATCGGATGTCCCTTTAATGTAAACACATTTGTCGATTCATTAATTTTGAATCCATTTGACATCATCACTTGGTCAAATTTCTCATGCCATTGTTTGGGTGCTTGTTTAAGTCCGATAAAGACTTAACAAGTTTGCAAACTTTGTTTTCTTGTCCGGGATGACAAACCCTTCAGTTGTTCCATGTAAATTTCATCTTCTAAATCCCCATTTAGAAATCTGCTTTTACATCCATTTGATGTACTTCAAGATTATGCAACGCAGCTATAGCAAGTAGCGTTCTTATGGATGTAATCCTTGTAAAAGTGAGTATGTATCAAAGTAGTCATACCCTTCCTTTTGTTTATAACCCTTGGCTACCAAACGTGCTTTGTACTTATCAATAGTTCCATCGGCATTGAACTTTCTCTTTAGAATCCACTTGCATCCTAAAGGTTTACAACCAGGAGGAAGGTCAACGATTTCCCAAGTGTGATTGTTTAAGATAGATTCAATTTCACTATTGATAGCTTCTCCATAAAGCAAGATCGTGACGCACAATGCTTCATCGATTGTCTTAGGATCATCTTCCAACGAATAAACCACAAAGTCTGGACCAAAGAACTTTGCAGTTTTTGTTCTTTTTCCTCGTCTTGGTGTAGGTGTTGGCTCAACATTTGGTCCAATATTTTCTGACGAGTTTTCTTCATAAGTTCTCTTCTTAGAACTTGCGTCGCTTTTTCTTTCTTGGGAAATATAGTTTCAAAAATGTAGCATTTCTTGATTCTATGATCATTCCTCATGCATGTTGGGTATTTCCGACTTGTGTACCAAAAACGATATATGCTACTATTGTTTGCATATCCAATGAAGATGCAATCAATAGTTTTAGGGCCTATCTTGACTTGTTTTGGTTTTGGTACTTCGACCTTTGCGAGACACCCCCACACTTTCGTGTATTTGTAGGATGGTTTCCTACCTTTCCATAATTCATATGGAGTTTTATCTTGTTTCTTTTGGGGTAACTTGTTTAATATTTTATTTGCCGAAAGGATAGCTTCCCCCCACATGTTATGTGATAAGCCCGAGCTAATCAACATAGCATTCATCATTTCCTTTAATGTTCTATTTTTCCGTTCGGCAATACCATTTGATTGTGGTGAGTAAGGTGCCGTTGTTTGATGAATAATACCGTTTTCACGACAAAATTCTTCAAACGGTGCAACATACCGCCACCACGATCACTCGAATCATCTTGATTTTGGCATTGAGTTGATTTTAACTTCACTTTTGTAACTTTTGAAAGCTTCAATGCTTCGTCTTTGCTTCTCAAAAGATACACGAATAAAAATCTTGTGCAATCATCTATAAATGTTATAAAATAATTCTTTCCACCTCTAGTTTGCACAAGTTTTAAATCACATAAGTCGGTGTGAATCAATTCTAGAGGTGTAGTTGATCTTTCCATCGAATGAAAAGGTTTCTTTGCCATTTTCGCTCAACACAAATTTCACATTTATTATGTTGATCAAAAGTTATCTTTGGCAATAGCTCTAAATTCACTAATCTTCGTAGTGTATTTAAATTTGCATGACCTAATCTATGATGCCATAAATTAGGAGACTCGATCACATATGCAACGCTTTCCTTTATTTCATCATTGGAGATTACATTGAGTGCGCTAAGCTTGAAAAGACCATTATCTAGATAGCCTTTTCCTATAAA
Source organism: Salvia rosmarinus (assembly GCA_036937905.1). Classification (NCBI taxonomy): domain Eukaryota; kingdom Viridiplantae; phylum Streptophyta; class Magnoliopsida; order Lamiales; family Lamiaceae; genus Salvia; species Salvia rosmarinus. The sequence goes on from CM072822.1 coordinate 5,204,076, forward strand.
GTGACCATTTTGGTCATTACAACTTTGTCTCGCTTCAAACACTAGTCTAAAACCGACTTTGCTCAAAACAGAACCGGACACAAGATTCTTGCGAATGTCGGGAACATGCAACACGTTGGTCAACGTCACTTTCAATCCCGAAGTCATCTTTAGCACAACTTTTCCCGTTCCAACGATCTTGGAAGCTGCGGAGTTGCCCATGTACAACTTCCTCTTTTCGGTGACGGGTTCATAGGTGGAGAACATTGACTTATCAGCACAGATGTGCTTTGTAGCACCAGTATCAACCCACCACCCAGTTGGGTTGCCTACCATGTTGACTTCATCTACAACAACCAGATAAATCGAGTTCAGATAAGTCAAGGGGTACCGTTTTTTCCTCCGTCACGTTTGCTTGTTGATGACCATCTTTCTTCTTTGGTTTCCGACAATCCTTCGCCATGTGCCCGGGTTTGCCACAGTTGTAGCAATCTCCTTTGATCCTCTTTTGCTTCTTCGGGTCTTGCTTCTTCCCGTTGAACTTGCGTTTCTTGTTGTTGGTGCTTGATTCGCTAGATTTGCCTTTGCCTCCATAGACGATTTCTTTGCCATGTTGTCGGTTGCGGTTGTCTTCTTGATCCTCGATCGTACAATAAGATCTTCAAGTCCCATCTCCTTGCGTTTGTGTTTGAGATAGTTCTTGAATTCTTTCCACATTGGTGGTAATTTCTCGATCATCGCAAAGCAACCTGAAATGATTCAGAAAGTTCCATACCTTCGGCGAGAATATCGTGCGTAATCAAGCGGAGTTCTTGCACTTGTTCAAGTACCGTCTTGCTATCCACCATTTTGTAATCTAGGAAGCGTCCGACGATAAACTTCTTTAGACCGGCATCTTCCGTCTTGTATTTTGTCTCTAAAGAGATCCATAGTTCCTTCGACGTCTTGGCATTAGAGTAGACACTATAGAGAGTGTCGTCTAACCCATTGAGGATGTAATTACGACACAGAAAGTCGCTATGATGCCATGCATCTAACGCAGTGCGTTTTTGTTCATCGGTCTCATCTTCCTCCACAGTAGGAGGTGACTCATTCAAGAAACGGGCCAAATTGAGAGTAGTCAAGTAGAAAAGCATTTTAGATTGCCAACGCTTAAATTCAGAACCTGAGAATTTTTCCGGCTTTTCGGCATGAACAGGGGCATTCGGAATGTTGCTTCGACTTGTCGCCATTTCCACAGAATATTATCTTGCGATTGTTATAAACTGGGTATGTAGAAATGCGAATATAACGTATAAAGGGAATGCTATATATAACCGAGGCAAGAGTTAGACTCTTTCTCCGCAAGATAATATTGCTCCGCTACAGTGCACGCGGTTCAACAGCAATTATCTCCAAGATACAACGGTTTAATAAATACGAGTAGTTGCACTACTAGACGTATTTCCGGCGAACTACTAGATAGTCGGGACAGAGAGGATTTTGAAGAATGAATGAGTAGATTGATTATCTTCGCTCGGTGTGTTTAATCATCTTCGCGGGGTCCCTTTATAGCCCACGGTGCTGTTCGCGTAGTGGTGCGAAGGCCCAATCACGACCGAACCAAGGCGTCGATCCAAGAGCCTATCGTTAGCCCGAACCGGCGTGATGGTTCGTCCATGCACGAGCCCAACCGCCCGCCACGTAGTCGAGTCCGACGTGTCGCCCGAGCCATCTCCAGGTGCCATGTAGGCAAAACTTTTGGCTCCTCGCGACGATGCGTACGTGCGAAGTGCAAAGTGCGCCTCTAAAGCGCCCAATGCGACAAGTGCGACGTGCACGTGCTCGGACTCGGATTCTCGGACTCGGATGGTGCCGCACCATCCTCGTAGCATTGGGTTAGCCATAAAATAGCTAATTAAAACCCACTAGGGTGCACCATAGATGGTGCACACTTGATTATTCCTTATTGATGTGAACTCATTTATAAATAGCTTAGAGCTTCCTTATTTTTTCAATGTGGGATAGAAAACTTATTCCCACCATTAAGAAGCCATCTTTGTGCATTAATTGTTCATTCATCCCACAATGGATTTGAACACATAAATACACTATATTGATCTACACAAAATGTAGATTCCAAATCTAAGCTCATATATAAATTTATTCCAACAGGAAAGAGGCGCCGAACCAGGGATAAGTACTGCTCATTCCATGAAGACTATGGGCACGACATCGAAGAATGCAGAGAACTCATGGGAGAGATAGAGATGTTGGTTCAGGATGGACCCCTGAAGAAATACCAAACACAGGGTCGCCAAGCCGACCAGAAAGAAGAGAAGAGAAAACAGAGGAAGAGGGGAAATTGCGCCCCCTACAAAAAAAAGCGAAACGCAACACCGAGGCGAGGAAGGAGACGACGAGCCCCAATATGACGGGTGATCTCCACTATTACGGGCTCCCGTGGAGTCACGAAGTCCTCCTCAAGGCCGATGCCCAAGTCCTAACACCGCGAACCTACCAATAAGAGGTTCGAAAGGACGAGGCGATCACCTTCTCGAGGGACGACCAGTAACATGACGATACCCACCGGGATGCGGTGGTGATCCGTGCAATGGTCGCAAATAAGTTGGTGAAGCGTTTACATTGACAATGGCGTCGGTGAGCATCCTTTTCAATGAATGCTTTGACAAGCTAGGAGTAGAAGAAGCGCGCCTCGCACAGGCACCACTGCCACTCCGAAGCTTCGTCCAGGAAGAGACGCGCCCAGAGGGGATAATCGAGCTACCCGTCACGGTGGGGAAAGCACCAACGACCTCGACCAGGTGGTGCGGTTCAGTAGTGAAGGCCCACTCGCCGTATAACATCATACTAGGGCGAGATTGGCTGAACGCTGTAAGGGCGGTATGCTCAACGTACCACCTGACGATAAAGATACCCACCACGAGGGGAACCGCAGTGATCCGAGGAGATCAAAAGCAGGCCAAGGAATGTATGCAGGTTGCCTTACGAGGTGCCGGGACCTCGGTTCAGCACCCACAGGCATAGCAATTAAAGGAACCCAAGGAGTTGGAATCAGGAAGTACATCGCCTATCCCTGAAAGCCAGGTAGAAGAGGTCGCACTGTACAAAGATGAGCCATTAAAGGTCGTCAAAGTTGGTTTCACCAAGACACCTAAAATGAAGGAACAGATCATCCAACTCCTAAGGGAATTCCGGGACGTGTTTGCTTGGTCTCCCCTCGATATGACCGGGGTCTCGCCGAGTATCATCACTCACCGGCTCAACATCGACCCGAACATAAGGCCAGTTCGACAGAAGCAAAGAATTTTTGCAGCCGAACGAAACCAAGTCATCCATGACGAGGTGAACCAGCTATTAAGAGCCCGCATACTGTTCGAGGTCAAATATCCGACCTGGATAGCCAACCCGGTAATGGTGAAGAAAGGAGGAGGGGGATGGCGAATGTGTATTGACTACACCGACCTCAACAAGCATTGCCCAAAGGATTGCTATCCCCTTCCCAACATTGACAAGAAGGTCGACGCGCTGGTCGGATACGAAGTCTTCAGTTTCTTGGACTTATACAAAGGGTATCACCAAGTCCTGATGGACGACGAAGACGCGGCCAAGACAGCCTTCATTACCGACTTCGGAGTCTTTGCATATAAAAAGATGCCATTCGGCCTTAAAAATGCAGGGGCTACCTATCAAAGGATGGTGGACAAAATATTTCAACCCTACATAGGTCAGAATGTGGAGGTATACGTAGACGACATCGTTGTCAAAAGCAAGGAAGAAGCCGCATGTGTTGCCGACCTCCGGATCGTCCTCGGCCTTCTTCGGAAAATCAACCTAAAGCTGAATCCCCAGAAGTGCACGTTTGCAGTCCGGTCTGGAAAGTTCTTAGGGTGTTGGGTTTCACAAGAAGGGCTAAAAGCAAACCCGTCCAAGGTCCAAACCATTTTAGAAATGAAGATGCCAAAGACCATCCATGACGTACACAAGCTAACAGGCTGCATAGCCGCACTGAGCCGCTTTCTTTCAAAAGCCGCGGATAAGCAGCTACCCTTCTTCAAGATACTCAAGAAGGCCCCGAAATTCAGTTTCTATCTTTTTTGAAGGGAAAAAAAGAAAAAGCATTATTCAGAGTTGTTGCAGCGGACGGCTTTTTTATATGTTGCTAAATGAAACACTGCATTCTAGCTTTGTTTCACTCTGCCTCTCAGTGTATATTCTAATACCTTTCATTTTCACTCTCACTTTCAATGTATATTATAGATTATTAATTTTTGGAACAATTGGTATCGGCTTCCACTTTTTCAGCTCAAAATTTAATTTCGAGCTGCAATTTCTGATCCTGCAGTTTTTTGACGTTCTCTCTATTTTTTGTCGGCCGCAAATTATACGCAAGATACCGGCCGCAAATTACACGCAAGATACCGTTAAGAATCCTTTGATTTTTAATTGCTGTGCTACCCTTAATTCAATTATTGTGGTTATGGATGTACACCTTTTTAAAAAAAAAATTATAATGGGGAATCCGCAGCCGCTACCTATAGTGTGCACTGGGTAAACTCCACGTTCTTGTATAATAACCTGCAAACCATACATGGCATGTAAATCACACTTGAAAAATCAGATGTAACAGACTCAAACTCATAAAGGTGTTTGGTGGGGTTCGAATCTTTTAATTCATTTGATAGAGAACATTATATGTATTAATTGATATATGGACTAAAATTGTATATTTTTACGAAAATGGACTACCATACTTACGGTGTCTCCCACAGGGCTATAAAGTCCCCCAACTCATCCCTTTTCATTATGAAGTAATACTGTTCGTAATTTGCACAACCGAGTCCAATGTCTGAATTCGCCGATTCCTTCCACCAACTCACCGCCTCCGTAATCCCTCAACTCACTGCGTTCTTGCAACTGAGGTACCGCGCCAACGATCAGACACAAACCCCATTTGCAGCCCATCCCACCACGATGTACGTCGCTGTTTCAAGCTTAATGCTCCAGTACTTGCTCCACGTTGCACTGCTCCGACCATCACCGACAAGCAGCTGGTTTGCTGCCGCCGCGCAGCATTTATTGGTCTGGTCTAGCTACACGGTGGTTTCCACTCTCGCCGCCGTCGTGTTCCCCGACTGAGCTACCCCTTTTATCTACGTGATCTTTGGGTTGCTATCAGCAGGTGAGCTGGCTCTACTCGTGTTTACATTTGAGGATTTATAAATTGATGGATGTATAGTTTAGTGGATAGAGCATATTGGATATATATGATAATATTACTAAACGTGTCCCCTTAGGGATAGCCTAGTTGGTAGGTCTAACGGGTATTCATGAAGCCAAGTATTTTCTCAAGTTTAAATCTCTCCGATATTATCTCTATTGATATATAAGGAGGGGACTATCTAATGCGCAACGAAATTCTGTTTTCAAGTTTCTAGGATATTAAAAATAATATATTACTAAAAGTATTATTTTCATTAGGAATATCAATCATCAGTCCAATCCATTCGGTTTTGGCTCAATCCTATCCCACTCTGTTCTAACCCAGTTCTATTAGACTACGGGCTATTCGAATCAAATTAGGCGGGCTAAAATTGTTTTTAGGCTAGAATTTTTTTATCCTAAATCTTCTTATCTTTATTCGTTATTCCAACTGGTTGATTTACCGTTGGATTGACATAAGTCGGACCTACTCACCTGGTTTTGGGTAAGTTTCATCAGATTATTTGATGTTGAGTCTATTGACTGAATATTTTTCAGGTTAGAAATTTCAAGCTGAATTCACAACCTTTATTTTTATAATATGATATTAACATGATGGAAATGATAAATCGTATCAAATATATCATCACTCAAAAAAAATTAATTAAGGATCTATCGTTACCCGCCATAAAATACCAAAAAAACGCAAAGAATGGATCTTGTTGGATAGTTTTAGCAATCCGTTCTTATCCATCAAAGTAAATTAAGCCATATGAAATTCATGCATTTGAGATTCTAAAATGAAATTAAATAGAATATAGCTTTATATATCATTTTTGTAATATAGATTTACAACTTAATACATCAAATTGAATGTACCAAGATTAGGAAATATCGAAAAAGACTTGGAACCGGGCCACCAATTAAGGCCCAATTGAGACGAGAAAATCAGCCGAGGGCTCGATAAGATCATAAATGATCCACTTATTACGTATTAAGTTATTATGATATATCATAGGTACAAAAAATTGTGTCAAATGGGTCAAGACCTATCCAAGCATTAAAATGCGAGTACATGTATGTATTGTCTAGTGATATAGTGATTAATGTATGAGATCCAAGGTCTTAGGTTTGAATCTATCACGATACGGTCTTTAATTTTTTGTTAATTGACCAAAATAAAATAGGAGCGACTTTTAGATACCATCCCATGTTAGTGAAGCTTGATGTCGTGTTTTGATATTAGTGATGGATCCTAATTGAACATGGTATAATAGGTCCGACTATTTGAAAATAAAATTATTATGATATCTCAATTATACAATTTCTCATATCCATTATCCCTTATAATCAAGATAGATCTATAACTTCGATTCAGAACCAACTCCATATCCATTTATCTTTTAGAAACCATACCCATTGCAAAACGAATCCATAAATATAGGAATTACAAAAGTAGCATCCACGAACTTAGTTTAGTTGGTTAAAAGCTAATAGATTTGAAACAAGGAATCACAAAAGTGAACCCCTTTTAGAGAAAGGTTCATAAAAATAGTTCAAGCTTCTTTTACAAAATTTGAGTAGCCCTTCTGCAGAATATTACAAACATGTGTGATACGATCCTCGTTGGTACGAAGGATCTATCAGTACGCGAACGGAAGATTTTGAACGGAACCGATGGAAAAATCTCAAAACCTCTGAATCTAACCCAAGAAGTGATATAGGTCAGTATGTCGCCTATACCCCAACGTGATGTTGACGCAGCAACTCGGGGACGATGAATGACACACAAACGAGGGATGACTGTCTCGTTGATACGCCGATAAATGAACTACTGACAAATCTCAAGAAATTCAAGAGCTAATGAAGAGAGAATAAAACTTACATATATTAAGTAAATCAAAAGTGAATATTTTCGTATGCTTACAAGCCTTTATATAAGCTAAAATAAAGAACCCTAATCCTTGTCAAAGAATGATTCCTAATCAAAACAGACTCCTTATCAAAGAAGGATTCTAACTAATATAAGAAACCTAATTGAACTAGAAAACTATTTAATCTAATATCTAAATGTATTGTAAAAATAATTAAAAAAATAACTTGGCCCACAATATCAAACTCCATCATTCCTCCTCTTGAGAAGGATTTGTCCTCAAATCCAAGTCGTCACGTATATCAACCGATGACTTTTCCTTATTCACCACCCACTTCAAATCATTAGCCCTCGCAAGACAAGACTTTTGGATTACTACTTTCTTCTTACTTCCATCACTTTGCCCAACCGACTTCACCAACTTCGATTCCTTTTAACAAAGACTTGATCCTCATAAACTTGTTTCGAGTAAGAGAAACAAGTGACACTTTCTTTGATTGAACTCGAGGGAGTATTTGTTCAGAATCCATCATGCTTCACTTTTCTATCAAACTGCCACGATCGTCCCAATAGTATATGGCTCGCCTGCATCGGAATCGCATCACAAAGAACTTCATCCTTATACTTGCCAATGAGAAATGGAATCTTCACTTGCTTCGTCACTTTGACAATGCCACTATCATTCACCATCGCAACCGATATGGCTTGAGATGCTTCACTAATGGTAGCCCTAACTCTCAACCATGGTCATGCTAGCCGCATTGGTACAACTCCCACCATCGATGATCACGCTCCACACCTTATCTTTGACATGACACCTCGTATGAAAGATGTTCTCTCGTTGCTCGTATCACTCATTGGATTCTCAGACACTCAAAGCTCTCCTAGCAACAAAATGAGTGCATCCGGTGCTTCAATCTCTTCAACATCGGAATCCTCCAAGGCTGGCATCTCTGGATTAGTAGCCTCTCCTTCATCATCAGTCACCACCTCTCCATCATCCCGAATGATCATCACCCTCTTATTCGGACACTCTCTAGCAATATGTCCAATTCTATGACAAGTAAAACACTTCAAATCACGGTTCCTGGTACCGTTAGGGTTGGCTTGAGTTGTGTAACTCATAGGATCTGTTCTTGGCTTTTCAAATGGCCACTTCTCCCCATTCGGATGCTCATCTTTCTTCCATTGGTGCCCTCTTGATGAAGAACCACTAACATTTTGGGGCTGCCTCCAATTGGACTGATTTTTCTTCGTGTTACCGCCATTACCCCTCCTCTTGAGTTGGTTCTCAATCTTTATGGCCATGTGAACCATATCCTCCAACTCGACATAATGTTGCAACTCCACCCATTGCGAATCTCCCAATTCAATCCACCAAAATCTTGCCATAGTCGCCTCTATCTTCAACAATCTTGGCTCGATCATGGCTACTTCCATCTCCTGAAGTAGTCATCCACACTCCTCGACCTTGCCTCAAATTCAGTAATTTGTTGTACACTCACGATAATAATGATTAGGCACAAATCGCTTCCTCATCACAGCCTTCATCTCGTCCCATGTGTGGATAGTGCTCTCGATTCCTCCGCCTACTACTCACCAACCGATCCCACCAAACAAGTGCATAATCGAGAACTCTATTGTCGCTAACTTCACCTTCGAGCTCGGAATAATTATGGCAATCAAACATGAGCTCCAACTTTCTCCCACTCCAAGTATAATTCAGATCATTTTCCCTTGAAAATAAGGGATGTTCATCTTGATCATCGCTCAGATTGTTATCTTCTCGATCTCTTCCTCTAGGCGGCTTTCATCAAAACTGAAACTAATCTTCCTCATTTTCACCTCTTCAGATCTATTATCTCGATGAAAATTTCGCCGCCTCCTCTTCGCTCTCCACCTCGTTGATACATAATAGGATCTAGCCGACGTCGCTCCTCTCACGAGGTCTCTCCTCAAGTGCGTGATTCGATCATGCAGCTCCTCCATCTCTTTTGTGATTATCATTCCCAATTCAGAACACAAGGCCTCTATCATGAATTTTGTTTGACGACTGATAGAATCATCGTCGTCCTTATGACATGATCCATCTGATTCCACCTTCTTAGACATTGCTGCAGAAAAACGTTAGAAAAGAAAAAATAACAGGAACCTCACCAACTCACAAACGCTTCATGTATTACTCAAAATGAGTCACTCAGCACTCGTGTATCACTCAAAATTTGATTTGTTTTTTTTTTCCCGAAACCTCACAGAACGTAGATGCGGTAAATCTAGAGAACGAAAAAATAAAAATAAAGATACAGATATTGAATGGATAACGATACGGATAATGTATGGAATGGATAATGATATGGATAACGATATGGATAATGAACGATATGGATAATGAACGATATGGATAATGTATGATATGGATAATGAATGATATGGATAATGTATAATCACTCACGATGTGGATAAGATCACAGATATGGTAGACGCTGATTTTAAAAACATGGATGAACAAACCCTAGCCGCTACCCACGTCACAACAGACGAAACGAAACGAAAGAAAGAAACCCAGATACTACCCCGACACGAACGAAAGAAAAACGAAACACGGACGATGAGCGAGTGGACGACTTAACGGATGGCTCGATACCAAATGATACGATCCTCGCTGGTACGAAGGATCTATCAGGACGCGAACGGAAGATTTTGAATGCAACCGATGGAAAAATCCCAAAACCTCGAATCTAACCCAAGAAGTGATATAGGTCAAGATGTCACCTATACCCCAACGTGATGTCGACGCAAAGAACTCGGGGACGATGAATGACACACAAACGAGGATGGTGTCTCGTTGATCGTCGATAAATGAATTACTTGACAAATCTCAAGAAATTCAAGAGCTAATGAAGAGAGAATAAAACTCACATATATTCGTAAATCAAAAGCTGAATATTTTCGTATGCTTACAAGCCTTTATATAGACTAAAAATAAAGAACTCTAATCCTTGTCAAAGAAGGATTCCTAATCAAAACAGGACTCCTTATCAAAGAAGGATTCTAACTAATATAAGAAACCTAATTGAACTAGAAAACTATTTAATCTAATATCTAAATGGGCTGTAAAAAATAATTAAAAAAAATAACTTGTCCCACAATATCAAACTCCATCAATGTGTCCATTCATAATTCACTCCACTTTATTAATTTTACAATTATAGTTCATCTCTATTTGATCATATTTAATACATGTATCTAAATTTAATTTATGGATCAAATTATTATTTGTTAATTTTGCCAAATGTAGATATATTAGTTTCACAGATTTCAAAGGAAAAGATGTGTAGTAATGTTAGTTTTTATAAGATATCTGTACAAGTCTGTCAATTAATTAGGAATATTTTATTATTTCTTTGAAACATACACGTTGTACGTAGTTCAAATATGAGTTACTTGTTTTAAAATACATGAACTGGTCTCCATTTAGATTTTTATACGATTTTTGAATTTTGTTCTCAAATTTGCACAGTTTATATTGTTTGCATCTTTTTTAATTTCGACGACATTGAAGCTGACTTGGTAGTCAAAATTATCAGTATGGACATATTGTCCGGCATGCACAAAACCATCTTATATTTTTCAAGTCATGCAATTATTTTCTAGGTTTCAATTTGGTGGAAAAGTATAATTAGGATAAAATTGTAAATAATTTAAAGTCTTTCTATTTACGAATAAAATTTTAAAATCATACGCCTGACCAAAATTAACCCATAGCTCGTTTGTTTTGAACCAATTAACCGTTCAAAAATTAACACTTTCAAATTTTATGGTAGACGGGGGTGGGGTCACTTGACTTGGAGCTCCTCTCTCTCTCTCTCTAGCGAAGTTTCGTCAACTCTGAACTCTTTGAACTGTTTAATGAACTTTTCTATTTCCATCAGCCTAACTCCCACTTCCCTAATTAATACTTCCATAACTAACTAGTGATCACATAGATATTAAACTGGAAATTTCCACAACCTACATGCGCATATACATAGAAACTCAATGGGCTTAGCTCAGTTGATTAAGAGCTAGCAGATTTGGAACAATAAACCCCACCTTCGACAAACACATCCAAAGCCGTCTACTCTCTCTCTCTCTCTCTCTCTCTCTCACACACACACACACACACACACACACATAATTGCGTAAATATACAGATTGAGTTGTGATATGAATGGTGAAGTATAGAGTCGAGTTATTTGTCGAGTCTAGTTGAAGATGCCTCGAGATACATGTCTTTATACATGTATCTCAACTATGTTTTTCCGCTATAAAATACTTTGATTATGATTAGTCCAATTACATATAATGTTATTGTTTGAGTATAGTTCGTACAACCATTTTTGAATATAGATTGTTGATTGCCATAATCTTCTAGTGTTTAATCAAGTATATATATATATATTGTGTGTGTGTGTGTTTTACATATAAGAAATGATAAATAATTAAGGTTTTGATTTGAACCTCTCTCTCTCTCTCTCTCTCTCTATATATATATATATATATATATATATATATATATATTATGTGTGTGTGGAAATTCAACGGAGACGTGTCTATTTTGTTAATAATTACTCCCTCCGTCCCATTTAAAGTGTTCTTTTCTTTTGGGCACAGATATTTAAGAGATAAGTATAAAGTAATTAAAGTGATGAAAAGTGGGTAGGGCCCACATTTTTTGAAGGGATAATTACTTCCTAAAATGGAATGAGACATTTGTAATGTGACAATCCAAAAGGAAAGTGAGACATTTTAAATGGGACAAATGGGAGTATTATTTTAGTTCTTGAAGCCTTGAACTAGTTCAACTAGTTTATCCTAGTATCGGACCAGCTTTTACATTCACGTTGATATATAGTTTATCCTATTTTATCTGTACCAAATCAAACGAAAATACGTGAAAACTAATCAAACCAAATAGATTCTCAACTTCTTGCTCTTTTTTACGTCTTCTTGTTGCGAACCCGACATAAATTAAAAATATAGCATCATTAATTCTAATATATTATTTGAGCTGAGCGGACTAATAAGCCTAATTTTTAATTAATCTATATTCAAAGTTTGACTTATCCAGCTTAATACGTTTCCACTATATTATACTCCCCAACCACCGCTCCCTTCTAGCTCTCTCTTCTCGGGTTCGAGCCAACTGTGACGCAGTCTTTAAAATTTTTGTATTAAATTAACCAAAAAAAAAAAAAGATATCTTGTTTTGAGTGGTTAATGCCCGATGCCAAAGGTCTCGGGTTCGAGTCCACCGTGACGCGGCCTTTAAATTTCTGTATTAAATTGATCAAAAAAAAATTGCTTTGACACCAATTTTACATATAAGAAATGGCAAGTAATTAAGTATATATACACATATATATGTTTGTAGAAATTTAATGGGAGACGTGTCTATTTTGTTAATAATTATTATTTTTGTTCTTGGAGCTTTGAACTAGTTCAATTAGTTTATCCTAGTATCACACCAGCTTTTACATTCACGTTGATATATAGTTTATCCTAGTATCACACCAGCTTTTAGATTCACATTGATATATAGTTTATCCTATTTCAACTGTACCAAATCAAACGAAAATACTTGAAAACTAATCGAACCAAATAGATTCTCAACTTCTTGCTATCTCGACTCTTCATGTTTCGTTTGCTTAACCTGGAAACTATTCTCCACTTCGCTGCCCATATATTTTCCCACTCTATTCTTCCATATGGGTTTTATAAACTGCTTTTATATACAATCGGAGAATCGGAAAAAAAATAAGATATAGTTCAGATACAAACAAGGCTAGTCTTAATATCAACCCAAGAAACACACAAAACAGAATAGGAAAAACACACACACTCACGCGTACACAAAATAACGATATTTCGTATACTGTTACACAGGCGTAAGCATGGCCACGGCGGCACACGAAATTCTCACCAGAGATTCAAAGTGGAAGCATCGGCTGAGGCTGATACCCGAAGAATTTGGCCACACCGTACCACATCTTTTTCAAGAAGCTAAACGCCTCGACCTCGCCCTCGCCATCTTCAACTGAATGTCGGTGGCGAAACACATACAACACATCACCTGCAGTTTGGACCAAAACCATTACAACCATTATAGCTTATTAGGGTTCCTTCCCTTGTAAATTTGAAAAATTTCGTCTGCAAGTTATTAAAAAACAAAAACCGCCAAGGCGATAGACACCCCAAGCCCGACGCCCTACATGGAACCGGTGCTGGCGCCCATCGTCGACGAGGCCGGCGCCGGGCAGGCAGCAGGGACCGTGCTAAGGGGATAGGCGTCCGGCGCCCGATCGGGCTCGCGCGCCCGGACAGACAGCGGGGGCCGTGCGAAGAGGACAGTCACCTGGTGCCCGGAAAAAGAAATATCGGAAAAGTACAAGAAGCGAGTAGAGCAAACATAATACCTAATGATAGCAGTGCAAAAGCCGCGTAAATAAAAGGCGTAGCTCTTTCCGGGTAAAGGGCGGCGGAGAGAGTGGAAACCGTTAAGTAAGCAATCCAGACCAATATATGGCGCCTGACCTCGGCATAGTGGCACATCGGAAATCGGAGCAGGCTGATTTGGATAATGTAATACACCATGATGCTCGAAACGGCGACGAACATTGTGGTGGGATGGGTGTCAAATGGGTTTTCTGTCTAATACTTGATTTGCAGTAAGGCTAAGAGCTGGGGGATTGCAGAGACAGTGAGTGGATGCGAGGTCATTGCGAAATTAGGCTTTTTACGCAGGATGGGTTTGGAACTTGGAGGAGTGGCGGGTGAGTTAGGCAAAAGGGAAGAGAGAGAGGTGCGTATTTGGTGGTGCCAATAAAGATCCTTATTATCTACTTAATGCGTGTTTGTTTAAAAATGCTTTTTTCCCAAATGCTTTCCTACAAATGCTTTTTTTACAAATGCTTTCCCACAAATGCTTTTTTACAAATGCTACTACCTCTTTTACAAATGCTGCTACAGCTACCTTCTTTTACGAATGCTGGGCTACCTTTTGTCACAAATTAACATAAAATCTTGACCATAGACATAGACAGTAATTGGATCTCTTTTTCACAATATTAACGCTGATGATTAACATATTTATTAATGTGCTAAAGATAAATTCTCACGAGCTTTAAGTAATTAATTTTCATGTATGGAAAATCGCATATTAGAATTGTAAAAGTGAGTATGTGGAGGTAATTTCAAGATCTATTCAACTATATATAGACTGATCAATTTGGGAAGGTAAATAGGTAAAGTTTTTGTGCGTAATTCACATGTGTAGTGCGTAATCTCAATTATATTATGTCTTCCATTTCTTTATGGATTTCAGTGCTTCAAAGTAGTGCATGATGAAGAGAACAAATTAAGACGAAGGCGTGGACTTTCCACACAATGTTTAATTTCTTATTTGTATATAATTTTGCTTAATTGACACATATATAAATTTGGGAATCATGTAAAAAAAATAAAAAATCCTATTTAATATATATTATTGTGCTTACGTAGTGAGTACGTACATTATCGAGACAATCGATCTGTACAAAATTTTATCGAATTGAGTTACTTAACTCGTCACACAGTCTTCGACATATATATATATCTCCACGCATTTCGTTGCAGAATTTCTTAAAGAATTCCAAAATGAACTCGAATATTTGGGCCAATCTAATCAATGTAAATACAAATTCATGCGGTTACTGTGCTTCAGTCCCACCAAGAAATCATCATTTAAAACTTTTAGTAAAGGAATCAGTCTAACAGTTTTGGTTGAAAAATGTCATATGTAATTACATTTTCTTAACTTCATTGAAGACAAAAAGGGCCGACAAAGGAAACTCATCATTACTTTTTCTGCATCTTGTAATCAATTTCAAAGAGTTTAAAGAAGAATCCTTTTTTGGAGAGGTTATATGTGTATATAATATGTGAGACCGGGGGGTAGTTAATCAAAACCCTAGATAGAAAAACGGAACTCACCATTACTTTTTCTGCTTCTTGCAATCAACTTCAAACAGTTTAAAGAAGGATCCTTTTTGGAGAGGTTATAATTAATCAAAACTCTATAGAAAAACGGAACTCACCATTTCTTTTTCTGCCTCTTGCAATCAACTTAAAACAGTTTAAAGAAGGATCCTTTTTTTGGAGAGGTTATATGTATATAATATGTGTATGTATTGCACGTATTATTTAACTAGTATATATATACATAATTTAACTAGTACATATATCTATACTTACATATAAACGAGGCCAAATCTAGGGGTGCTAGGAGGATCTCTAGTTCTCTACCCCTAATCAAATTTTGTTTTTTTAACTTTATATTTATTACTCTGATGATTTTTTTTTATTGTTAGTATTCCTTATCATCGATTTATTTATTTATTTCAGCTCTCCCCAAATTATATTCCAACATCCCATCCCATGCATATACATATGTGAATCACAAGAGTGAACCCTTTCACCTTGGTTCATTAAGATAGTTCAAACTTCTTTAATTTGCATAATTTGTGTAGAATTGCGATGGATATTTTCATGGGCTCGTGAGCTAGTTATTCTTCGTTTGGGCCCATATAAATAAGTGAAAATATTTAGAACTTGATTCAACAACTCATGTTTGATCTTATATAAGACTCATTAAAATAAATGAAGTGTACTCGTGTTTGGTAATATCCAGCTCGATTTATCATGAAATGTAACATATAGTTATTTTTCGAAACAATAAAATCTATAGTTATTGGTGTAACATTCAATTTACTATAATCAGAATGAGAAATGCCTACGTTTGTTTTGGCGTTATGAAAAAGGGTCATAGTCCTATAAGTTAAGGTCTTCTAGCTCGCAACAATGTCCCGCTTTCTATCTCCTTCCAAAATTAGAAATCTTTAAGTTTAAATTCTAGATTTAAGTATTACATTTCAAATTTGGAATTAAAATTTAGTGTGAATTCTACAGCTTAATTACTCTCTCCGTCCCATCAAACTTCGTTCGTATTCAATTCCTTTCCGGATTGTCTCATCCAAATTTACTCATTAATTTCCCTTTTAGAAATAATTATCTCTTCAAAAAGTGTGGATCATATATATTTCTTATCACTTTAATCAATTTATATTTTTCTCTTATCTACTTTTTTTTTTATCTATTTAATCATTTTATATAATTTTTTTTAAATAATTACGCTGAATAAAATGAATCATGTTGGATGAGAGAGTATTTTATTCTTAGTTTAGTACTCATTCTATCCCACTCAAAATGATTCCTTTTTGGATTGTCTCATCCAAGATGACCTGTTTCATTTTTAGGAAATAATTATCTCTTCAAAAGTTGTGGGATCTACCTATTTTCTATTACTTTATACTCTTCTCATAAATAATCGTGTCAAAAAGAAATTGCTCGTCGACTTAAATGGAACGAAATGAGTACTATTTAATGAGGGAATACTATTTAACGAATGAACAAGTTATTGAGTCGTCGTCGAATGGTCTTTCCTTTTCAAATAGGCTAGCGTTACAAACGATAGCTACTTCTTGTCGAGTGGAGGATCAAGGAAAGCACGTGCTTTTTATGAATATGCTCAAGCATCTCTTGTGCTGATGCACGTGTCACTATTAAACAATGCCACGTAGATGGGTCCATAGTCTGTCAGCCAGGTGTCTAGCATAGAAAAGATTCAACGTGATATACTTAATACTTTGAATAAATATTCGGTTATTCAGTTCCAATTTAGTCTGGAAAATAATCGAATTGAAGTAAGTGAATTTTTGAAAATAGAATCGAATCGTAACAATTGAAGGACGTTTTGAATTCTTTTTAATACCAGAAAATTGATTTGTCATTTTTAAAATTTACTAACAACAATAGTCTAACAAGTAAATGGTCCCCTTAGTAATTGATATAATCAAAAAAGATATTAGAAATTATCTAACTTAATTTAAATAAAATTATATTAAAAAATATAAATATATAATTTGATTATTTCGGTTTAGTTCTGTCGGAGAAATACCAAATTGACCGAAGAACGGAAAAAAAATTGTAATTTTAAAAAGGTGATGTTTTGTTTTAGTGAGTAAAAAGCAATACTTTTTCAAATTAAACTAAACAGGATTAATAGTATATTTTGTGGCTTAATTTAGTAGGATCTCATACTTTAGCAAGTGGAAGTTGTATAAAGATTAGAATATCAGATATCTAGCCAGAAAATCTTAATTAGTGTGAAAATTGCAAAATATTAAAAAATGATGTTATATTTTAGTGAGTATAAAGTCTGTAAAAATTATAAATCGTGTAAAAGTAATGTTAGACCCAACAATTAACTCTTAGAAAAAGTGAACCTTTAACAAAATTGTTATGTATGAAGCTGGAATTCTTTTTGTTTAATTTGTTTCCGATCGAGTTACTTTTTTTATTATGTGTATTTATGTTGGAAAAGTGCGTGTACAAATAGTACAGAACTTATCGGGTGTATTACAACTCAAAACAGAAAGGTAGAAGGTAGGAGATCAAACAACAATTGAACTAAACTGAATTGAAATACAAATGAAACTAAACTGTATACTAATGCCGAGTCGAGGAGACCTCTTTCCGCAAGACGAGATATACCCCGGTAGTGCTCTCGATTCTGACGTATCGTCCCCAAAAATAAAATGGCAGCGTCGAAAGTGGTAGCACCGCAGACCAACGAGCTTCGGCGAACTGGACGGAGGTGAGGACAGAGCTTGGACACGAACTATGTATGCAGGGAGTGCTCTTGGAAGATGCTGGAATGCTTTAGACAATAGGTGGCTTATGCTGGGGAAGACATGCATGTCCTATTTATAAGCGTCGTCCCCCTTATGGGGAGCATGCTGGAGTCAACACCCGCATTGATGTCGGGTGTTACGAAGTTATGTTCCCCATTGAGTGCAAAGGGGGTTACGCGGCGGTTTCTGGAGACAATGTGGGAGTTACACTCACGTTTCCTGCAGAGCCATCATGTCAGAACGTTACCGACAGTTACGAAGAATCTAGACAACGCGTGCGTCCAGGTTCATTGGACGTATCCGGAGGTCTCTCCAAGTGCACAGCAGGCCCAACGGATTGGGCAACACGAGTTGGCCTCGGACCAACTCCGTCTTTGGGCTCGATCAAACGTTGATCCGAAATATACGGGCTGGGCCACGGAAACAGGCCCACGAAACAAGCCCATGGAACAGCCCAAAGACCAAGATCCAAGATCCACGGACCACGGAACCGGAGCCGGGTCGGGCCGGGTTGGGTCGGGCCGGGCCTAGGCCTGGACCTAGACCCGGATCGGGGCCCGGCCACGAGCGGCGCCTTGTGCGCGCATGGCTTTTCACCCATCACTTGTGCACATAATTATACTAAGGCCTCGCTTTGGTAGCAGATTAAGACTAAATCATGTGCAGATTGGTTTTGTAACTCACGGTTGACCCCGATTTGTATCCAATCGCACAAGAACGAGGCTATCGACCGCCACGCTACTCATTTACCGTGCGATTGGATACAAATCGGGTCAACCGTGAGTTACAAAACCAATCGCATGTGATTTAGTCTCTGTAATCTGCTACCAGCGAGGCCTAAGTGTTCAATGAACCACTTATATAAACAATTAATGAAGGTACATTAATCAATGTGGGATAATGATGAATTAATCCCCTCACATAACTCCATGTTTAAGTGACCAACTTTGATCTACTATTTCCCACTCACCGGAAATCGGATTTAAGAATGCGAATACACCACGATCATCTACTCGAAACGTAGATCGATCCTATGCCATTTAATTTCAAAAAATTAAACGTTACATCACTCAAAATCTTGATCAAAGTAGCTTCCTGAAAACTTGACCTCATATATAATAAATATATATATGCGTTGATTTCAACAATCCTCCACATGAGTGAAAATAGTCATATGCATGTATACAGACACAGCTCAGTCCTCAAGAGATGTTAAAATATTTGGACATGTGGTTTATGACCTTGAACCTTCCATTGTTAGTACCATCGAGTACACAGCGGATTAGTAGATACGATGCCTGAACTATTCCCCACAACGCAAACCGAGACAATGGTATTAACACTTTAACACCTCAACCTCATACGTTCTCACGCTGATTCCATTTTGGCCATGGACATCCACTTTGATTCATAAGTGTTTTGTTTGAAGCGGCCACACTTCGCACTTACATAGGTGATTCTTTACCGAGTATCTAGTCATACTCAACCTCCTCGGTATCTTAGGAATCATTAAGAGTCAACGGCTCAACCTCACCACTAGATAAATTTTCCAACACTCGTGTGCTTTCTAGGGAACAGACTAAAATGAGTGTTTACACACGAACTCCTATAGCTTAGTTCTCCCATTGAACCCAGTTCTTGGGATCTCCAGTCATCATGGTTGGATTACCACTATGATTGTTCTTAAGATGTTGATTTTAATCTCATTCCCTCTAGCAACTTAATCATTTGATTCCGGTTCAACCTTTTGGTTAACGGATCTGCCAGATTATCTATTGACTTGACATAGTCAACTGAGATAACCCCACTTGAGATCAAATGCCTCATAGTATTATGTCGCCGACGTATATGTCGAGACTTACCATTATACAAACCACTTTTCGCCCTTCCAATAGCTGTTTGGCTATCACAGTGAATCATCACCGGTGGCACGGGTTTAGAAAAACATGGAATATCTTCCAAAAATTATGGAGCCACTCGGCTTCCTCACCGCCTTTATCCAAAGCTATGAATTCGATTCCATGGTGGATCGGACTATACACGCCTGCTTCGTGGATCTCCAAGAAACAGACCTCCCAATCGTGAACACGCACTCCACTTGTAGAAAGTGAATCTTCGTGTCGATATCCAATTGGCATCACAAGCATCTTCAAGCAACGGGATATCTCGTGAAATGCGCCTATGATTTTGAGTATACTTCAAGTACCTCAAAACTCTCACTAGAGCCTTCCAATGCTCCATGCTTGGTTTGCTCGTGTAACGACTCAATTTATTCACAGCGCAAGCTATGTCGGGTCGGGTGCAATTTGTAAGATACATCAAACATCCGATGACCTTAGCATAGTCTTCTTGCCCAACAGGTTCACACATGTTCTTACTCAAATGAACATTGAGCTCCAATGGGATCTTAGCAGACAAACTATCAAATGCGTTGAATTTCTTAAGAACTTTCTCGACATAGTAAGATTGTGTCAAGACAATTCTGTCTAATCTTCTTAGAATCTTGATTCCAAGAATCACATCAGCTAATCCCATATCTTTCATGTCAAAATTTCTATTTAACATGCGCTTTGTGTTATTAATGACTTGAGTATTGCTACCCATGATCAACATGTCATCTACATACAGACACACTATAACATAACCATTATCAGTGTTATTAACGTAGACACATTTGTCACACTCGTTGATCTTGAAACCATTTGCAAACATTACATTGTCAAATTTCAAGTGCCATTCAACAATAGCTTATTTCAAACCATATAGAGACTTCACGAGTTTGCATACCTCGCCTCTCGACGGTACTACAAACCCTTCGGGTTGCTCTATAGATACCTTATCCTCGAGGTCACCATTCAAAAACACAGTCTTAACGTCTATTTGATGAATCTCAAGATTGTGGAATGCAGCAATTGCGAGAAGTATCCTAATAGACGTAATCCTGATGAATAGGTATCGAAGAAATCGTACCCCTCTATTTGTTTAAAACCTTTGACAACCAAACGGGTCTTATACTTTTCAATTGATCCATCTGCCTTGTACTTTCTTTTAAGGATCCGTTTGCATCTTAAGGGCTTACAACCTTCTGGCAAATCAACCAGCACCAAAGTGTGGTTTTATAGAATGAAATCAATCTCACTTTGAACAGCCTCTCGCCCGAGCATTTCGTCTGATCGAGCATAGGCTACTTTAATCGATGTAGGTTCTTCGTCCGACATGAATGCAATATAGTTAGGATCAAAATCCTTTGGCGTTCTGACTCTACTACCACATCTCGGTTTCGACCCCTCTGGATCAGACTTCGATCGCTTATGCGATATCGGTTCTTCCTCCAAAGGTTTAGAACTCGAAGCTTCTCCATCAACTCTATTGCTAGAACTGGCTTCACTTTTATCCTTGTCTTTACAGGGATAAACACTTTCAAAGAATATAGCATTCCTTGATTGATCGTCATCCCCACGGTCATATCCGTACCTCGACACGTGGGTTAGAAAACGATAAGCGCCATCGCTCAAGCAGCATACCCAATAAAGATACAATCGATCGTTTTAGGTCCAATTGTAACTTTTTTGGAAGAGACACCTCAACCTTCACCAAACACCCCACACTTTGAGACATTTGATGATGGCTTTCTTCCTTTCCACAACTCGTAGCGGGTGACATTCTTACCTCGAGTGGAATCTTGTTCAAGATGTGGTTGGTCAAAACAGCTTCCCCCACAAGTTCTGGGCAACCTCGAACTAATCAAGAAACATTCATCACTCCTTAGTGTTCGATTTTACGCTCATCAACGCCATTAGGTGAGGTGAATAAGGAGTCGTCGTTTGATGTATTATACCATTTTCGTTGCATAATGTCTCAAACGAGCTACATATTCTCCCTCTATCACTTCGAAGCAGTCTTAATTGACAAATTAGTTGATTCTCGACTGCTCAAGTTTTAAAAGCTTCAATAGCCTCGTCTAGGGGTGTCTAAACGGTTTTGATTTTTGGTTATAACCGAAATCGACAAATTCGGTTAACCAAAAACCGATAAATTCGGTTATCGGTTCGGTTTCGGTTCCTGAGTTGAAAAAAATTGATTATTCGTTAACCGATAACCGGACGATTCGGAATCGAAAACCGTTTTTTAATTTTTACTATTATTTTAATTATTAATTAATTATTAAAAATTCTGAAAATCAATTTTTAATTATTACTTTATTAATTATTTGTTAAATATTTAATTTATATTTAATAAGTTTCAATTTTTTTATTATTTTATTTATTTTAATTATTTTTTAATTTATTTTTATTATTAATTATTTTTAATTCGATTTTTCGGTTAATCGAAAATCGAACCGTCGGAACCGATCGATTTTCGGTTAACCAAAAATTTAAAACGGTTCGATTTCGGTTTCACTTTTTCAGAGAAATTCGGTTCGATTAACCGAAAATTTCGGTTCGATTAACCGAAACTGAACCGTTTAACAGCCCTAGCCTCGTCTTTACTTCTTAGAAGGTAAAGATAATAATATCTTGTACAGTCATCAATAAACGTGATAAAGTACTTTTTATCACCTCTAGTTTGTATAAACTTTAAATCACACACATCAGTGTGAATAAGTTCTAGAGGTTTCGTGCTCCATTCTACCGAATGAAACAGTAACTTAGCCATTTTGGCTTCCACACAAACCTCACATTTCGTTTGTGTATTCACTTTATTTAACTTTAGTAAATCTAAATTTACTAATCTTTTTATTGCATTTAGATTAACATGTCCTAATCTACAATGCCATAAATCAGAGCACTCGGTCAAGTAAGAGGGAGTAGATGGATTTTCATTCATAGCAACTTTGGATACACGGTGCACAGCCATTACATTCAATTTGAAAAGACCCTCGGTGAGATAACCCCTATCAAGAAACTTTCCAAACTTAGTCAAGACAAACTTGTCCGACTCAAAAACTAGTCTAAAACCCTTATTAACTAGAATCGAGCCCGACACTAAATTCTTACACATGTCTGGGACATACAGCACATCCTTCAACATGATCTTAATACCGGATGACATCTTGAGCACCACGTCACCAACTCCGACGACCTCGGACGAAGCTTGGTTTCCCATGTTGAGCTTCCTCCCCTCAACAGCCGTGTAGGTAGAGAAACGCCTCTTTTCGGCGCAGACATGCACACTTGCACCAGTGTCGATGAACCATCCACCTTGATTATCGATGTGGTTGACTTCCTCGGTCACCACAGCAGCCAAATCATCCTTGTCCCATTTGTCGAAGTCCTTCTCGACAACATTGGCGACTTGATTAGCCTTCTTCTTCTTCAGCTGATGACAGTCCTTCATCGTGTGGCCATGCTTGCCACAATTGTAACATTCCCATTCAAACTTATGGGCAATCACCTTCCCTTTGCCTTTATCTTTGACATTGGAATGAACACGTTTGTTGGAGGACCGCTCTCTCCAACAGTTGGCTTTAGCATCGATCGCCTTTCGCTTTTAATTTTGCTTCACGCCGACTCGATGCACGGTTTGACGATCAAGTCTTCAAGCGCCATATCTTTTCGCTTTGCTTAAGGTAGACCTGAAGTCTCTCCACCCGGGTAGCTTCTCAATCATCAGTAGCGATGAAAAAGCCATCCGAAACAGTATATCCTTCGGCTTGAACCTCGTATACAATGAGTTGGAACTCTTGCACTTGGTCCATGATTGGTCGAGAATCGACCATCTTGTAGTCCAAATATTTGGCTACAATGAACTTACGTACCGCATCATCACTACGGTGCTTCTTTTCTAGCGCATCCCACATACATTTGGATGTCGTTACAACAGCATATACACTATACAAGCTACCTTCTAAACTACAAAGTATGAAGTTTTTACAAAGATAGTCGCCAGTGCGCCAATTATCATATGCTGCTCGGACGTGAAAGTCCGTCACCAAATTCCCCAAGACGACGGGCTCATCTTCCACCAAGAAGTTGGCGGCCCAACGCCGTGAGGTAGAACAACATCTTTGCTGCCATCTCAAGTCGGATCCTCCAAACTTCGACGGCTTTTGGCGGGCAAGATCATCCTCGCGATATGAGCAAAGGCCGAGATCGATCCATAATCGGATCCACCAACACCACTGAAGTGTGCCAAACATGGAACTCGTATGAGAACGACCGGTGTTAGATCCCGTGGATCCAACAGTCGACCCACTGAAAAGTGTAGTCGTCGAGCCAATGGAACCACTAAAAGTGGAACCAACAGTCGACTCAAAGGGTCCAATGGTTGACCCCGAAGGCATCAAACCAAACATGGCCATAGCCATAGTGCCGTAAGTGGCAAGCAGAGATGGAGGCAATGACGGCGGCGAAATGCACTTCGGTGGCGTGTACAATCGACATCTCCAAGCAAAGGTATTAGTTTCGAAAGTTTTAAGTTAATTAAAAGTTTGAACTCCTTGATGACAAAAATATCTCGTCTTGCGATTGTTGGAAAAGTGCGTGTACAAATAGTACAGAACTTGTCGGGCGTATTACAACTCAAAACAGAAAGGTAGAAGGTAGGAGATTGACGAGCCAAAGTTTTGTGCTCTTTTTCTGTGTCTTGTCTAGGTCTAGATCGAGTCTTTGTGTCTTTCTTATTGTGTTTTGTGTCCGGGAGGACACAATGGTCTGCAGGGCAAGCGAGTATGAAATGGGCAATTACATCTCCGGAGGCTAGGCGATGGGCAAGCGCGAGGAAGAAGGAAGAAGAGAGAGACGGGCAGAGAAGATGAGAGAGAAGGCGTCATGAGCAAGATACGCGGGACCGGGATGAATCTCGCTAAATCCGGAAAGGATGTGCGCTGAGGCCAAATCCCATAAAATCCGGAGGAGATCACCTCAGATCCGTCTGGGCAAGGAAACAATGTTGATCAACAAGGAAACCCTAACGGATTGTCCAGCCCATGGGCCAACACCATCGTCAGCCTCTCTCGGTCTATATATAGGGGATGAATGTGCGGCTTGTGCGCATCATCTTATCATCGGAAGCATCATCTTTTTAGCATCAGAATTATCATCACCATCACCACCACATACATTAAGTCCCTTCGGGGCAAACACTTTTATATCTGTTTTACGTATGTTTTGCGGCGGCACTTTGGGCTCGCCATTTATTTTATTCAAGTAATAGTAAGTTATTTCCCTTTTATTATGATCTCAATTATCTGTTGCATGTTTGTTTATTTTATGTCTAGCTAAGTCTTTATTCTAGTTTGGGCATAACGAAGTGAAGCATGATTAATATAACTCGAGAGGTCTAAGTAGGGCATTACGATCTGCATGCGTGTGTTCCCGAAGCACTAGGTCCTGGGCAATATATAGCTTAACCAAACTCGGTGTGTTAGTTGCAAATAACATAGTGGGTAAGGGAGAGTTACAAGTAATAATTGGATTAAGGTGTCGGGTATCCCGCACCCCAAATAGTACTGATCGTGTGGGCGAGTTGGAGTAGTCCTAGCACCGCCTTTGCCAATATCGAGTCTGTTTCAGATCATAACGCCGCCAGAAGCTTGCATGTCTCGAGGTGTCCTCGTGCGTGGGCATTACGGGTTAGATAGTCGCATAGGTGTCCCTCGCATTTCTTTTTACAGAAAGGATGGATTTGGAGGGGTGCATCGTGGGCGTGACGCGTGACAACGGGGTCACGGCATATGTCTCTTATAACCGGTTGATGCATGTCATGTAGTGAAAATCTTTGCACCTATGACCGAGAGTTAATCGTCTTCACCAAGTTGTTGCCCAAGCCAGATTCGTTTTATTATTTGATATTTCCCTTGAGCTCGTTTCAGGTTACTTTAGCTTTACCTATAGTGATCAAAATCATTACGCTCCTCTCATTCCTTTTAAGTGACATCGTGACATCAGAGATTGCTACACCAACTCCTCGTGGGATCGACCATATACTTATCGCTGGCTACGCCTGTGATGGGCAATAGGTTATAAATTTATTTTGAATGCTAAACGACAGCGTGTCAGAGATCAAACAACAATTAAACTAAACTGAATTGAAATACAAATGAAACTAAACCGTATACTAATGCCGAGTCGAGGTGGCCTCTTTCCGCAAGACGATATATGCCCCGATAGTGCTCTCGGTTCTGGTGTATCGTCCCCAAAAATAAAACGGCAGCGTCTCGAAAGTGACAGCACCGCAGACCAACGAGCTCCGACAAACTGGACGGAGGTGAGGACAGAGCTTGGATACGAACTATGTATGCAGAAAGTGCCCTCGAAGACGCTGGAATGCTTTAGACAAGAGGGTGACTTATCTTTGGGAGACATGTCCTATTTATAAGCGTCGTCCCCCTCATGGGGAGCATGCTGGAGTTAACACCCGCATTGATGTCGGGTGTTATAAAGTTATATCCCCCATTGAGTGCAAAGAGGGTTACGCAGCAGTTTCTGGAAACAATATGGGAGTTACACCCACGTTTCCCGCAGAGCCATCATGTCGGAACGTTACCGACAGTTACGACGAATCTAGACAATGCGTGCGTTCAAGTTCATTGGACGTATCCGGACGTCTCTTCAAGTGCACAGCAGGCCAAACGGATTAGGCCACACGAGTTGGGCCTCGGACCAACTCCGTCTTTGGGCTCGATCAAACGTTAATCCGAAATATACGGGCAATGGGCCACGGAAACAGGTTCACAAAACAAGCCCACGGAACAGCCCAAAGACCAAGATCCACGATCCACGGACCACGAAAAAACCGAGCGGTGCGAGCCGGGGGTCGGGCTGGACAGGGGCGGCGGCAGTAGGCGTGTCTTGTGGCGTGGGCTTTCCAGCCTATCATTTGTGCACATAATTATAGTAAGTGTTCAATGAACCACTTGTATAGACAATTAATGAAGGTATATTAATCAATGTGGGATAATGATGAATTAATCCCCTTAAGCAATAACTCCATGTTTAAGTGACCAACTTTGATCCACTATTTCTCACTCACCGGAAATCGGATTTGAGAATGTGAATACACCACGATCATCTACTCGAAACGTAGATCGATCCTATATCATTTAATTTCATAAAATTAAACGTTACATCACTCAAAATCTTGATCAAAATAGCTTCCGGCAACTTGACCATACATATATATATATATATATATATATATATATATATATATACGTTGATTTCAATAATTTATTTATCACCGAGCCATTAAAAACTCTGTTCAAAAATGTATAGTTAGTATATGATCATTTCATATGCATGACATTCCAAATCTAATGGCTCATATACGCAGCAAAAGCTGAAAAGAGATTTGAGCGACTATTTTACAAAGCTTAACAGATTGAGACGTGGCTTTAGACAATCCAGCCGACGACGACTCAATCCAGCAGGCGATTCATATGTGATAACTGTTACATTTATTGTTTCTCGTGGGTTTACGTGATAACTGTTACATTGTTTCTCAATCCAGCAGGTCTAATCTGAATCGCCTGCTGGATTGAGTCGTCGTCGGCTGGATTGTCTAAAGCCACGTCTCAATCTGTTAAGCTTTGTAAAATAGTCGCTCAAATCTCTTTTTCAGCTTTTGCTGCGTATATGAGCCATTAGATTTGGAATGTCATGCATATGAAACTTAAGTCAAATTTTTGGTTTTTCCATTGTCGAATGTTGTCCTCGTGGGTTTACGTGATAACTGTTACATTTATTGTTTCTTTCTACCCAAAAAATTTGACTTAAGTTTCATTAGGTATTTGGTGTCTAATTCTTGACCTTTTAATCATATGAGTTTACTGATTTCTAAATCTCATGGCAACAAGTGAGACATCTGATAAACTGAATAATCATGATTCGTCTTTGCCCACTTTAACATAAATTCCTTATGTTTTCCTCCTTACTGCGATTATCTGCAGATGTGGAACACGAAACAAGGGGACGATTTGCAAGTTCTTGTTGTTATATATAAGCCACCGATAGTGTAGTAACCCGAAAATCATTTAGTTCTAATTAGAGCATAATTAAGTATTAATTAAGGGTTAAAGGCCATTTCATCCTTCAAAATTTATAAAGAAGTGCATAATAAATTAGTAAACAATAGGAATTCGATTATTTGCTAATCGAATGAATAGAATTTAGAAGAAGTGAAGATTATTTAGAAACAAGTTTTATTATGATAAAATAGGAGATGTATAGTTATT
Source organism: Salvia rosmarinus (assembly GCA_036937905.1). Taxonomy (NCBI): domain Eukaryota; kingdom Viridiplantae; phylum Streptophyta; class Magnoliopsida; order Lamiales; family Lamiaceae; genus Salvia; species Salvia rosmarinus. The sequence goes on from CM072822.1 coordinate 5,232,073, forward strand.
ATTGTGTGTTTGGATGAAAATTTTCATTAAATAGAAATTGTATTAATTATTGTTTATGTGAGATTTATTTATAAAATGAAATGAAATAATGTTTAAGCTATTAAATGACTTAAATAAATTTATTTTATTAATATCTAGGGATAAATAAATTATTTTCTACAATTTTCGAAATTTATGAATAAATAGAATGATTATTTGATTATTTGTATATGAAAGAATTAAATCTATATTTATATGATTTGCATTCCAATAATGGATTAAATTGTTTTGGATCTTTATATTAATGAAAAAATGAGTTTTACTATTAGAAAATATTAATTTTAATATTAGTAATTTTAGAGAAATATTTATCTACTTTTCGAAAATAGTGAGAAATGAAAAGAAAATGAATTAATAAATTAATAAATCTATATATATACACAACTTCTAGAACCATATTCATTGGGAATCATCTTCAAGCTCCATTCTTCCTCATTTTTTCAAACACACACACTACTCTCACACACAAATTTTTCTCCACTTTTAATCCAAATTTTAAGTGCTTAATTAAGTGAAAATCATTCCAAAGGAGGTAAGAACCCTATTTCATCCAAGTTTTTATGATTAAAATTGATGAACATGATGTTCTATCATACTAGGGTTTTCGAAAATTCTAAGCTTGAGGTTAAGGTTGAATTGTTTAATTTTTGTTATGTTTGTTGATTTCTTATTGTTTATGATGCTTAAATATTATATTCTATGGTTTAAATTCTTGAAATTCATGAAGTTGGTGAATTAAAGTAAGCATATATAAACCCTAAATTTGCATGTAATTATTTGTTATGATTTGATTAAATTGAGTTTAGATATGTGTAATTAAGTAGAAATAAACATGATTTGGTAAAAGAAATTGGAATTAATTGAATATATATATATATATATATATATATATAATCTCTCATTTTCGAAAATTAAGGGGCTTGGATGAACCTTGAGTTCTTGATTTTATTTAATGTATTTGATATGATTTTTGAGATCTAGGATATAAATAATGTTTAAGTTGAATTTATGGGATTTTATGGACATATATATTGAAAGTTGATATATTAAAGTTTATGCTAAATTGTTAGATTTGTATGATGAGTTTGATTAAGGTTGAAAGTCATTATGGATTGGTGATCATTGATGATGGATGAGTATATATATGAATTGATTGAAGTTGAATTGATTGTGGATTGAATAATAATGTGGTTGAAGGGCATAGTTAAAGCATGATGTAAATGGATTGATTTAAACTTGCTTTAAGTTCCTAAGTATATATTTAAGCATATGGTGATAATTTGGTGGAGTTTGGGATGAATTGGTTGAATTTGGAATAAAATGGCGATTAATTTTATAAAACTTACTTTGCCAAAATTTTGTTAGAATCGGCATATTAATAAAATATTTTGAGAATCTAATTAGTAAAATTATAATAAGTATATAAGTGGGATTTGTTCACTTGATTATCCTAAGTTAAGATTTGATAATGTTGTACATTAATGAAACTAAACATATGTTACTTAAATTCTTTTAATTATGGTATGTTATGTAACTTATTAAAATTAAAGTTTATTAAGGACATAAGAAGAATGTAATAGTCTAACTTAAGTTTTAGAATTTGGTAAAATAAAGAATAAAATGCAATATGCTCAAGTGAATAATAATGTTGCTAAATTCGATAATTATTTTATTTACAAGGATCGAGTAAGGACAAGGGCACCTTGAAGGACGAGAAGGAGGAACTTATCGAGTAACAAAGTGCCAGGTGGATTTTCTTTTCATTACAATGTGTTTGATATTGAATATTTCATTTATGTCTTGCATATTATTGTGAAATATTGACTTTTGATATGTTGGAAATAAAATCATGTGATTTATTAAAAATAATATCATGTTATTTGTTGAGCATAAGATTGTATGATTTGTTGAATATAGGAATATGTTACTTGTTGAACACAAGATCATGTTGTTTGTTGAGCATAAGATTCTGTTATTTATTTAAGTTCATGTTACCTATTTACGGAAGAATTATGTTAATGATCGGGAAGTTGTAGTTGTTTAGACCGACAATGTCCGGAAAGTTTATGAATATGTAAATCGGTCAGGGTATTGAGAAGGAGACCTACTTCTCATTACCAAAGAATGTAGATAGAGCAGGACTGTGATTGGTAACCTTTGGACCAACACGGGAAGATAATACCAGCATGGCATAATATTATCTGAGAATGTATTGTTACAGTTGTATAAAGTCTATGATCACTAAAAATCTATTCAGGTATTATTTATTTCAACTCTTACGTTGAGAAAGTTCGGTAAGTTATTTAAGTTCAAAGTTTGACGATAATCCACTGAGTGTTTTTTGGTACTCACGCCCTGCATTTGTTTTTTTTATATGCAGGTTGAGCTTGGAGATGGCAATGGAAGAGGAAGCTGAGCTAGGGTTCTTTTGTTGTAATTATTATGCCCTGAATGTCATGTCTTCATACATGACGTTCATCCATCATTCTGTTGTCCAACTCATATGATCTTGTTAATAACTTATGATAATCTCTTTTGTATGTTAAAGTTGTATAACTTTGATCTTTATGTTGGTTGTGAATTAGTCAGTCGAACTCTTTTGATTTTTGGAGATGTTCAAATTAGAAATTAATATGTTCTTATTCCAACCTAGTCATAGCCTGATTACTTGGTTAATTATTTAATTAAGTAGTCGGGTCGTGACAAATAGTGGTGGCAAAATTGGTCCGACCTGACCTGGTTTTGGGTCTGGTTAGATTCAAAAAATATAGGCCTGATGGAATTTCAGAGTGGGTAACCAAAGTCCATCAGGCCCAGGCCCGCCCTAAAAAATTTGTACTAAAAATTGTATTCGGGCTTGGTTGGGCCTATTATTTTTTCGCGCCGACAGATCTTTGGACTGGAACGGTCGGGACAATTTTTTGGAAAAAACCAACGAGGTCGGGCCGGGCCGCTCATTTGCCAGCTCTAGCCACCGTGGTGAAAGTGTAAGTTACAATGCACAATTTCTCATTGCCAATAGAGAGCTCTAACTACTTGGTGCATTAGTTTTTGGACTGCTAGAACTCCATCCAATATGTTGAATTATCAATCATACTTTGCTTTATGGAAATCTATTTCACGTCTTGAAGAATTAAACCATGGTTACTCTCGTCAATGAATTAATCAACAAGTTCTATTTGTGCAGGTGAAATATGGTTAGTGCAGATTTAGAAAAAGAAGTGGAACTTTGTTACTTGTGGGAAGATTATTTCATAAATCCAAATTAACATCCATAGTAAGATAAAAACATTAGGTATGCTTTTTTTCCGCTGATGCATTAATAATTCAAGTTATTTTTTTTATTGTTTGATGATATCTCTCATGATATTTAGCTTTTGTTTCTCTACCAATCATAGAGAATACATGTCTTTCACAAGTCTATTTTGAATCAATAGTTTCTTAATATAGATCATAATTCATAAGCAGTGGTTTTATTTTTTTACAGAGTCATTATATTAAAGTTGTTGATATATAAATAGTTTGCGACCAAAAATTTATTAAGACTTTAGTGAACTGGTTTAAGATGCAATTTTTGTACTTTATGCATTTATTTCTTATTGTTATGGAGAGTTTCTTAGTCAATATTCCAGTTTTGCATTTCTAGAAGCTAGTTTTATACTTCTGATGGAGATGGGGCAATGTTACATCAGCAAATCAGCTATATATTATCTTAGTAGCAAATCAGTTACTTAGTCAATATCTCAATTTTGCATTTCTAGAAGCCAATTTTTTACGTTATGTTTTCTTTTAAGTGTATTTATCATCTTAGTAGGAATAATGAAATACTCCCTCCGTCCCATCATTCTTGGCTCGTTTCCTTTTTGGGCTGTCCCAACAAGTTGGCACGTTTCCAAAAAAGAAAACAATTTTACACTAAAAATTTTCTCGAATTTCATGCCACCTACTTTTTACACACAAAACACAACTCTCCTTAATCTCCGTGCAAAAAGAAATGAGCCATGAATGGCGGGACGGAGGGAGTAGTTGTTAGGATGAAGTTAATCAATTATTCTAACATAAACGAGATTGCTTGTGGTTAAGGAGTTTGAAAGAAAATTAAAAGTGTTAGATTAATTTTGTAGTTATATATATATATATAGGGTTTGGATCCAGTGAGAACTCATCTTTTTTGAGAACTTGAGAATCATGCATAAGACGTTGAAGATAATGCACAAAACAGTATATAAACTTGTGTATAACTAAAACTTTCTAAAATTGTTGCACAACAAAATAATTTTAGAAAGTTTTAGTTATGCACAACTTTATACCGTTTTGTGCATCATCTTCAACGTCTTATGCATGGTCGCATGAGTTCATAAAAAATATGTGATTCTCATTTGATCCACTCCATATATATATATATATTGTTTAATTAATTTTATTTTATGAAAATTGTTTAAGTAAAATTTATATATTGCACTATTATTATATTTAATTTTTGCGTGTGTATTATATTAGATTAATGGTTCTCGAAATATATCATATTAACGTACTAGAATGTATATATTATATACAAAATTAGAAGAAAACATAAAATAGTATTCTTCACACATGAATATCTTTTTATCCACACTTAAATTTATTTATCTATAAATAATTAATTTTTTTAATATATAATTAATTACCGACATAAGAATCATCAACTCAGGTTATAGTTTAGCTACACATATAAATTTTAATGTGTCAATATCATGTCATCATCCACCTCATTTCCATCTCACTATGCGTAGGCAAAGATCTTTCTACACAGGTAATTAATGATATATAATGTCGACATTTAGATTATGCGTAAGTAAACTCTACTAGCACACTAGTATACATTTGGATAAGTAAGTATGAAACACTACATACGTAATCACTGATCAAATTAAGGTTGGTCTTATTTAAAATTTTCAACGTTGGAGTATTAATTAGTTGATTCTGTACACATTTCCCAATTATCTATATAATCCCTATTTGCTTCCTTTCTCGATGAACTTTACATTATTCTCCGATATATATTCCAATGTCTGAGTTCACCGATTCGTTCCACCAACTCACTACCTCCATAATTTCTCTACTCATAGCATTTTTGCTACTGAAATACCGCGCCAACGATTCGATGCAAACCCCACTCGCCACGCATCCCACCACAATGCTCGTAGCCATTTCGAGCTTCATCGTCTACTACTTGCTCCACGTCTTGAATGAGGATTTTAGTTTACAATAGATTATAGCACGGTAACTTACATATCATGCAATTTCAGGTACAAAAAGATTTTCACACCGCATCTCGAATGAGGATATTGAATCGTATTCTTGGGTTTTGTCTAAATTCATTGAGTGCATGGGTTCTCATCCAAATAATATAATAACTGACCAAGATCCAGCATTGAAGATTGCTATTGCCGGTGTATGGCCAAATACTACCCATAGATTTTGTATGTGGCATATTACCATGAAAGTTGTTGAGAAGTTGCCAATTAGTCTGAGAGATAGTACTGAATTTAAACAAGATTTTGATGAGGTTGTTTGGTCTGATTTGGATGAACCTGATGTTTTTGAGCATAAATGGCACGAAATTATGGAGAATTACGATTTATCTGGTCATAAATGGTTTGGTGATATGTATAATCTTCGTTCTTTTTGGATTCCTGCCTATTTTCGTGACATACGTATGAGTGGATTGTTCAGGACTACATCTTCATCGGAGAGTCAAAATAGCTTCTTTGGATTGTTCTTGAACGTTGAATCTAACCTTGTCGATTTATATATGCACTACAATAATGCTATGGAGGCACAACGTAGTGGTTACGATGAGACGACATACGCGGATCAAACTCATTGCCCGATATGCAAACAGATCTTCAATTTGAGCGTCATACAAGATCCGTGTATACTAATAAGATATTTTTCGAGACACGATTGAGATTGTATCCACGATAGAAGGTGTATTATGAACGATATGCATAGAGATGGCGATGACGGTACTTTGTGGATGATAGAGATCTTGGTACGTTCAATGTTGTGCATGATCCGTTGCGATAACATTTATCGCTCATGCAAATTGTTCATCGTGAAAGGTTCTTGTCGGACATTTATTCTTTGTAATGAAGAATTTGAAAATGAAGGATATTCCTCAAAAGTACCTTTGCCGACGTTGGATGAAGTCAGATTCGTGTTTCACAAGTTCTGATACAGAACCAAAAGCCTTTAATGGTAACAAACACTTGTTTTCTGAAGTATGCAAGATGATTGGTCATGTTGAAGGCAATAAGGAGTTGAAGGATAGCTTGTACGATGACTTAAAAGCTATCACTGATAAGTATTCTAAGATTGGCCATCCAATATGTTCGTTGAAGGGCAAAGATAAGGTTGTTGAAGAGTATTATGGAATGTCGATCCCCACAGACATTGAAGTTCTTTCTCCTGAAGTTTCTAAAACAAAAGGTAGTGGTCGTGGTGGACGTAGGTTGAAGTCTAACAAAGAGCAGGCTATTGAAAAATCTCATAAGGTAAAAAGGAAATGCAGGAAATGCAATGAGGTAGGTTACCACGATTCCAGAAACTGTCCAAACCGAGGAGAAGACGTCTGATTCAGTTTTAAGTGTTTTTTATTTTAATTTATTTTATCGTACTTTATATAATTTTCATCTTCACGTTTTTTCAATGGCCATGTATTTTTCAACATTTAAATATCATGTTATTGTGCACAACATATATCCAACATATTAATGTTTTTTTTTTCTTATATTCAAACGTGAATACAAACATATGGAAATATTTTGGGTCCTTATGCATGCGATGGGGCACATCATTAATTAATATATCTACAGATCCATGACATTTATTTGATCCAACGTAAGAAATATAATGTAATAATCCGACCATTTATACACCCATAATTGGAAACTGTTCAAACCAAGTGGAAGATGTCTGATTGGTTTCTTTTTTTTTTTCTTTTATGTTACCTTATAATAATATTTATGTATTACAATTTTCATTTTCATTTATGTTGCTGCAAATTCCTTGTTCACATATGTATAGATAAATATGCATATATATTGACTCCTTATGCATTCGAATGTACATACTAATAATGCGCTCATGTATGTACTCATAAATTTAAATCATATAAACGAACAAGTTATTGTTCGTTTATTCACCCTATATATTTATTTACCGATGTGCATTAAATAATGTTTTTGATCCGAACATATAACTAACATAAGGATATTCGTTATCATATTCACAATGACTACATAAATATGCGCATATATCGATATTTGTGCATACCATTTGCATACTGAATAGATTACGTAATTTTGTGCAATTACGCACACCTCTAATAATTTATTACTAGCTGATATATACACTAACATCGCTATATAAAAAATAAGATATATATACAAAAAAAAATCAAAAGTTCAAAACTGATATTAAATTAAATGTAAGTTAAAATTAATGTATGACATTAACAGAAATGTATTTCTAAAGTATCCATACTAAATAAAAAACACACGTTTAAAATAACATTATTTCAACCAAGCAAAACTATATCGGCATTGAAGCTGGGATCCATGCACAACTCACGGTAGTAATCAGACGCTCCATTCTGGACATCTTCTTTTGCAACGTTAATGTCAGAATTTAGTATCGATGCACAATACCTTACTCTCATTCGCATTAGTTGTCTGATTGATGTTGTAGACATACCACACTTCCAACTTGTACTTCCATCACCCATAAATGTTTCCATGTGTCTCAAAAGGTATACACCGGTGTCATTTATATTCCTTTATCGCCCATTTCATCTTCACCAAATTCATCTTCGTCTTCGATATTGTCTTGGCCTTACTTGGTTGATTACGATAAGCTAAGAAATCCGACGGCATAATCACCTGCAAAATACATTTTTATTTAATTAGGAAAAAGATAATAGTATTTTATTGGATTTGGAACATATTGGAGTTATACTTGCTGATAATAAATGCATTATATAAACCAATGTTATGCGCTAGATTATAAATGTTAAGCAATGTGATCTTATACATATGCAAACGTATGGTCAACACTTACAATATCATTACACACGTGCTCATATTTGTTCATATCATTATCGTGTTGTGGTCAACTGTGCTATCCAATATGAATATCTTCTCCTTTCTCGTGTCAACGATAATGCATAATCTTGGTTATTTTCATATACTGGGAAAAAACCGCACAACATAATAAAACAAATTAGAAACAATATTAAAACTTTATGCATAAAGTAATTTTATGTAACCATTTTTCAATTACCATGTCAATTATGCTCAACGGGTTGTGTTGATACTCCTCTAGTTCGGTGACATTAAACCAAAGAAAGCATCTTTTCAAGTTCATATGCCCATTCGGTTGGTGCAATTGCTTCTAATCAGAATACGCTTGGAATTTCATATCAAACGAAATAATTTATAATGACTAATCATATTACGACCATACTTACATAGATGCTCGTCGTGAGAAAAAACCGTACTGGAGATGATTCTGAACGATATTGCTCTTTATAGTTAAGTATCGTTGCCCATGAATCAACTACAAATATACCTATGCTCTCGCCTTCCTCAAGGAGTACATGTCAAACCTCCTCATCTCAACTGATTCATACGAGAACATCACTTCCTCTCTAATGATATGCGTAAAAAAATATGCAAGTGAGAAATTTGTATATTATATATTTATCTAATTGAAATGTAGCACAATATAATTCATACTCATCATCATCATGCTTGTACATTGCATACAACCCCAGTTCCTTTTCTGATTTGGTAAGCTTTTTAGAAATACAAATCTCCCTTTGCATAAAAGGTGACCTTAATTTATTTGTTTTCGCCAATATCCCATTCTTTCCTGCATGCTCATTTATTGATAAATCCTCATCATGCTTCAAAAAAAATCGAAAAGATTAGAATAAAGTATATTATACTAGTCGAAAAGATTAGAATAAAGCGCATCTAATAATCAAGTTATACAGCCATAATTACATATTCAAAATGAAGTTATACAGCCATAATTACATACGCTTGTTCCATACTTCTCAAAACAAGACGTTTAAGACCATCGCTCTTGGATCATGTCTATCAACCCGACAGCACCACGTTATCGCTAATAATTACAACCAAATTGAACTACTTCCTCCTAGTACTCCTCCTAAGATATGTATGTGTTACCACTTTTGTTTCCATAATGTTCTCTTTCCCGACATTCGCACAACTGCACTCTTCACCTGCACAGAAATTAAGAGTTATAATTTAACATAATGTAGGATAATAACATGTAAAACTATTTCAATTTCAACCTTTTCTTGCGGGTCTACAACTTTTTCAGAACACATAACTTCTTTATGTCCACTTTCAAGAGAGGATTTACCCCTTTCACGCACATCCTTTTTTTTAAGACCCTGTCATGCAATATAAAAAAAATATACACATTACCATCTTCTATATTACGCATAAAAATAAAAAACATATGCAACCAGATATAAATAATTCACACTATGAATAACCAGTACACATCAGCAAGTAAACAACATTATTCGTATGCATAAAAACCAAAACTTATGCACATTACCATTAATATTACGCTTTTCATAATTAAATACTCAAAACTGAATTGTATAAGATATCAAGAATACACAACATTATATCGTATGCACACAAAAGGAATACTTACGATATTTCCAAGAATCCTATGAATTCCATAAACAAACAATCACAAACTGAATTTGTTTGAAAGAATAAACATTTAGACATTAGCAAGTACTTACATTATTTACTTGCATATATAAAAAACATATGCAACTAGATATAAACAAATCACACTATGAATAACCACTAACACATCGACAAGTAAACAACATTCTTCGTATGCATAAAATACCAAAACATATGCACATAACAATGAGATACTCATGCATAAGGACTAGTACAAAGAAGAAATACCTCATTACCATTTCACCTCCAACAGATGTAACCTTATTTGCAACGCTTGCATGCACATCAATTGTTGTTCCTCGACACATCCAACCTCTACTCTCTTCCCTAATATAGTTAATACAATATAAATACTTGGTCATACACTAGAGTAAAAAACCATATGAATTTTCATGCGATAATACTACGTTTACCTTTGCGGTCATAGAATCCAAATTGATTCTTTACCAACACAAACACTGCTATTCTTCCCAAAATTTACCTAGTAATAAATATTAGGAAATCAAAGAAATGCTCACAAATTAATTACAGCCCCAAATAAATATTGAATCTTTGTTTTTTTTTACCGCTTGATTGAGGCATCTAAATTGACATCAACTCATTGGTATTATCATTGTCTCCAAATTCATTGCCCAAACCCAAGTCAAAATTTGAATCAGAATCGTGACTTTTCCAAGCTTTGCGGATCTTCAAACGCTGTCAACCGCCTCGAGAACATCATCTCGGTAAAAAATGCGTCATCTTCCAGTGGCACGCAGACATCACTTTTTTTGGATAACGGAGTGTGGATATCTATGGTAATCCCCAATACTTTACGTGTTGCAACGACACTTTCATTGAAATCTTTATCCTTGAGCTCGGATATAGGTGCATCCTCAATCATCCTCTTTAGTTTCGCGATTCTCTCAAAGAATATCAATTGTTTCAACCATTATCTTGTTACCCAAGGTTTGACCGTAATATCTTGTCTTCGCGTTGTCCTTGGTCCCATCATTTTGTCATTACTTGTCTCATGAATTTCAATTGGTTCACACAATGAACCCTCCGAAATAGCCATCTTCAAGCTCTCGTTTCTGCCTGTCTCTCAATGTTTGTGATGTCCAGCTACAAATCAACGGATATGTCCTCGACTGCTTACGGTTAATTTCGAATCTATCAACGTAAAAGAGCGCACATATATGAAACGCCGATCATTTTACTTTATACAATATAATTTGTATATATTATCAGTCTTTAACTTACCACAAGAAAGAGGGTAGGGCCAGCAAACATTCCTGCCTTCTTGATTGCCCATGACCTTTTGTGATCAATGAGCGACTGTAGTATGTATTCTGCCCAATTCCATCTGCAGAGATCACGAACATTAGAAAGACATCCCATAATAAAAGGATGCACGCCCGCTACACGTGCTTTCCATCATTGAGAATGCTAATGCAATCATGAAATGTCGTTTGAACCAAGAGCCTCCGTCTGTACAGCTAATCATTTTTGTACAAACATTCCTGATCTTGATTTCTTCTCTGCTTATTCCACCAAAAAATCCAACCCATTCATCGAACAGTTGACTTGTTTCAGTACGTCCAAATATTTGTATCTCCTTATCACCTCTAGGTAATCCAAACACACGCGTCGCGTCGTCTTGGGTGATCTTCGACACCGCATCTATTGGCATCTCCACTCACGGTTGCGAGAGTTGAAGTGGTCTAGAATCCAATATGCTAAGTGTCCCGGGAGCTCTTTGATATCTAGATCCAGATATCGCGAAACCCATCGATTTATCGCCCATTTGCATATCATTAAGTTCTTTCAAGCTCTCAAGAAACATAGTGGTGTGGTTCGTGTTTTCAACTGGTAGTGACTTATCATCTTCACCCCGCACACAACCATAGTTTGACTCAAATTTCTACGCCTACAACGCACGTCCTTGGGTCGCTTTATCGCTTTTTTGGGCACAACACCAGTGAAATCATCATCATCACGATCATCAGTTACCATCTCATGATCTGGAGCACAAATTTGTTGCTGAACTTTGTTTTTTTTCATTTTTACTACAAAACAAGTAAAAGTGAGTACTCTTAAACATAAAAAAGAGTAATGTAACTTTTGTAATACATGGGACAATAATGTTTTACCCTTTTCACTACCGGTTAGCTTTTTCTCTTGTTTGATTTTGCCCGCCGATCCTATATTATAATGTATAAATCATTAAACAAAATCATTTTTTACCGATTAAGTTGAATAGAATTAAGATAGCCCAAATACAAGATAATTATGCACAATTTATGCAACTTTAATGTATGAATCTATTGCATGTATTCAATTTTTTACCTTGCACATCAAGATCTCGTGGTCTTTTCAGACCGACCTCGGTGGACACATCCTTGTTCACAATAACATCCATAATTGGCCTCCCACGGATCCCGCAAAATAAATCGTATCGTGTTGTGCGATTGTGTACATGTATAACTATATTCTCGAAAATCATATTGTGGATATTAATTACCTTTGTCTCGTGCACATTCGCCGCGATTAATTGTACCGAAGTTGCTGGTACGACATCAAATGTATCCTTGTTTATAGCTTCATCTACATTATTAATAATATTTAAATTAATATAACAAGTTGTGTCTTTCAAAAAAAAAACACTCAATTGTGCGTGGAAATTGTTTTTGTACCTTCCACAGTGCTTGTTATTTTTGTTTCATCAATACTCCCTTTTTTGGTGCCTACACCACCGCGTTTTCCTTTTACTATGTTCATACCTATTAAATGTGCACAAGAACAATTACAATATGCACAAACAAAGGATTTAAACAAAATATAGAAAATGTGAATAATTAAATTATTAATGATAATACCTTTGTTCCAACTTTCTTGATTGATTCGGTGACAACATCACTATCTTTAATAGTCATATTATTGGTTGTTTCAAGGACTACGCCATCACCTAGAAAGTATGTACAATGATATTATTATATGCTCAACAAAGTTGACTTAATCATATGCATTAAGAATATTTATGCACAAAATGGAGACAATAAAATTCCTCCAACTAGTAATGTTGATACCTTTTGAACAAACTAAATTGGTAGATTCATCGACTACTATGACCTCTTTAATAGTCACATCCTTCTTATCTACGAAGTATGAACAAAAACACTTACAATATGCACAATAACGTCCGAAAAATAAGCAGTCAAATTACTAATGCACAAAACTGTACTAATTATATTCATGAAAATATAAATTATAATACCTTTTGATACACATTTCTTCGTAAGTTTTAATTTATTCATAATCTTCTTTGCTGAAGGTGATCCTTCTGATCTTCCACCTACACAAAAATCATAAGTGATAAACATAATGACTACAAAAGGCATATATATTTGTGAAAATAATTACCATTTTACAACACTTACGCCTTAAACCACTATTTTTTTAGCCGCCTCTTCCAAAGCCATTTCCGCTTACGCATGGATAATATTAATACAAAAAGGATAAGTAAATGTCTATAATAAAATGGAACAAGACAAACTTTTTCCATGGAATTATCCAAAATTGTTCATAAAATATATATTCAAACAAACCACCATTTTATCCATCCGTGTAATGGTCCACAACTTATATTGAAATAAAAATAGTCCTCACTTTGGCAACAAACAAAAGAACACGACACGTGGGACCACAAACTACCCAAAACAACAAACGGAAAACGAAAAAACAGAAAACTCCCACATGTAGATGCACAACCCAAAGTTGCAAAGAAATTCCTTGTTGCAGACGACGAAAAAAATCGACAAAATAAACAACTTTTAACATCTCTGAAAATACAAGAACTAAGTAGCCATTTTGGTGCATAAAACAAATCTAGACAAGTTTATAAAATGAAAAGTTGCAAAGAAATTCCTTGTTGCACGCCGACGCAAAAAGTTCACAGATTATAAGTCACATCCTTCTTATCTACGAAGCATGAACAAACAAAGTGACTACGGGTTGTGTATCTACATGAACTAAGTAGCCATTTGGGTGCATAAAACAAATCTAGACAAGTTTATAAAATGAAAAGTTGCAGAAATTCCTTGTTGCACGCCGAAAAAAAGTGTGAAATTTTTTTACTATGAACAAGTTACAATTCGGAAGCCCTAGTTCATATTTACAAATCGGTGCATAAAACAAATCTAAACAATCTTTACTTACTATGGTTGATCGATCTACTAGGCCTCCCGGATCTCCGTCGTATAGATTCTCGAAATTTAGAAGAGGTCGCGTGTGTATCTTCTTCACCAACTCTTCGCCCAAATGATGTAAACGATGAAAAAGAGGAATGCACTTAATTAATCTGTATTCGTGCATAAGTAAAAAGATTTTTTCGAATCTTCTCAAATATCAGCCTTCACACTTACCGAGATTGTGCAGATTACACAAGGAAGTAACCAAAGCGTTTCTTGCGTTAATTCAGCAAGATCTGGTAGGTGAGTGGGATGTGAATAATTTAATTTACTATTATACCCTCATCCGCCTTTTCAACTCCAAATCAACCGTGTGTTAATAAGTTCACAAATTATATTACTCTGTGTTTGTGTCGTTAGATTAGATATAATCAATGGATATAGTTAGTTCTCATTTCTTATCCGAGGATGTGTTCTCCCATTAACCAACCCCTATATATATATATATATATATATATATATATATATATATTAAAATTTAAAACTCTTGAGTCATAGTAAAATTTAGTTATATTCCTATATGTAACAAAAAATTATTGTGACATGTTTAAAAGTAGTAAGTGTAACAAAAAATTATTGTGACATGTTTAAAAGTAGTAAGGTTTAATTACATGGATAGATGTGACAAATTTTACTTCATTTTCAAGTGTAACAAAATTTACATATATTTTGTGTAAAAAAAATATATTGATGCATGTATTGGTGTAATTAAATTTTACCACATCTAAAAATGTCATAAATTTTGCGGTTTTGGCCTGATTGAACTCAAATCCCAACTTGTTCCAAATCGTCTGATAGCTCAAAGCTCATACAACGGAATTGAGAAAAGCCACAAACATAGCGCGGTGTGTTCGAAATCATCAGATGGATTTCATACAACAAAATAGTAGATGATACAACAATGACGCGGAATTTGAAGATTCCGTCTTAAGATTTGCACTTTTACTTAATTATATTAAATCTTATTCACTTCATTTTGACATTTGGGATTATTAAGTTTGAATGAGTCAGCTGCATGTGGAACCTTCTCTACTCCTTACGCGTAGGGATCACATTTACTCAAAGAGGGACCCTTTGTTTCCAACATCAACACTACTTTATGTGAATAATGTGTTTATGCATTCTAACATTAATCAAAGATTAGTAGTGACTGCTTAACTTTTTTATCGTAAATTTTTTTTATGATTTTTTTTATCGTAAGTTAATGTATGAACCATGCTTGATTATATATATAATATGCTTGTTTTATCATACTACAACTTATTTGATTTTATTATATTGTGTATTAATATATATTCTCTCCGTCCCCCAATTTTCTTTCTAATTTCTTTTTTTGGGACATCCCCCAATTTCTTTCCTATCTATTTATGAAAACAATCTTTCCAACTTTATCTTCAATAATATTCTTTATTTATACCTTTTACCATCCATGGCTCATCACTATTTCTCTTTTTTACCCTCAACAACCTATTTATTTACACATTTTTCCTATTTTAGTAATATAATTGCACTCCTATTTTATGAATGTAATTTCATTTTTAGTTATTAAAATGAAATGTAATTGCGCACATGACGTTTGCGACCAAAAAAGTGAACTGCTTTAACTAGCAATGAAATGTTTGCGCACATGACGTTTGCGACCAAAAAAGTGGACTGCTTTAACTAGCAGTTTTTGTACTTTATGCATTTATTACTTATCAGTCATGGAGAGCTTTTTAGTCAATATCCTCTAGAAGCCAGTTTTTTAGTCAATAATTGGATGTGTTATTTATCGGTTGATTTGACATATATCGCAATTCATACGATATTATCCAGTCGGCAATTCAAAATATTGTTAATTTGAGATATTATTCAAAAATATATAATAATATTATCGATTCGTCGATTATATAAAGAAGAAAAAATATTGGTAAGAGCTGAAAAGGTCTTAGTATGTCTGCCTTAACTTTGTCTTAATCTCTATACTGATTTTCAAAAGAGGTTCACTCACTCTCATGCATCAATCCTAATTCAAAATATTGTTAACATGAGATATTATTAAAAAAAATATAATAACATTATGGATTCGTCAATTATATATAGAAGAAAAAGATGTTGGCGAGAGTTGAAACCTCTCCACACTAATTTCCAAAAGAGGTACACTGTGCATTAATACTAATTAAATTTAATACAGTAATTAATTATAATTAAGAATGTTAAAGAAAGCAGTAGCTAACTAGTACTCATTATGTCCCTCAATTTTCTTTATAGTGTTTTTTTTTGGATGTTCCTCAATTTTCTTCCTATCCATTTATAATAAATATATTTTCAATTTATTATCCTCAATAATATTATTTATTTTCATCTTTTACTATCGATGATCCACCATAATTTCTTTTTTTTATTTTCAACAACTCATTTATTTACATATTTTACCACCTCTAATCTACTATTAATTAAATTAATATTATACTATTTTGAGACTTTTATTTCATTTATAATACATTTAACAATTTTTATCTTTTATCAAGTTTTCCAAAAATAGATTAGGGGGCGGAACATGAGTACATAACTCTTCTTCATGACTTTTCAACTTAATTGGTGATTGATGATTGATGATTGATGATTGATGATTGATGATTGATGACGTCTTTTTAGCGGACGGTCCGGCCCACCACCGCACATACGTCTGTTCAACTTAATTAGAATATTTGAAGTTAACATACGAAACTTCACATTTAAGTATTAGCCTTCATGTACATCGGCCAATTTATTACTAACACGAATATAAATTTAAGAATGAAGAAAAAACATCATAAAAATAATTATACATTCGTATTTTATCTTATTAGATCTTTCTACAATTATTTCATTTTAATAAATTCTCGTACTTTCGTTTGTGTTCAAAATGGCATGATCAAGTGGAAAAATATATAATTTTAGTTTAATAGATTGACTTTACGTTAATTTTAATACAATTTCAGTTTAAGAGATTGACTTCTAGGCAAATGTCCACGTTCAGACATAATTGAACTTTTGCGTGTGTATTATATTAGATTAATGGTTCTAGAAGTATATCATATTTGTGTACTAGAATGTATAATATAACATATTAATTACATAAAGAATTAGAAGAAAACATAAAATATTATCCTCCTCAAATGAATATCTTTTTATCCAAACTTAAATTTATTTTTCCCTATAAATAGTTTTTTTTAATAATATAATTACCAAGAAAAGAATCATCATATAGGTTATAGTTTAGCCACACATAAATTATCATGTGTCAATACCATCTCATCATCCACCTCATTTCAATCTCATTATTACACTTTAGTAAAAAACATGTTTATCCCATGATCGATCTTGTTTTTGTTAAGGAAATAAATGCACGAGAACAACAAAGATTTATGTGGTTCGATCTATGAATAAGATCTACGTCCACGGAGAGAGAGAGAGTATTTGTGTGTATTGAGAGTTGTAGGAAGCGATTACAAAGAGTGTAGATCCCCTTTTTCGTCTAATCTAACCTCTATTTATACACAATTATATTGACCTAGATCTCGAATCTAAGATAGGATCTCAATCCTATCTCTTCTCTAATTATGATTCTCTTAGATATGGCCGAGTCTTCTGCGTTCACACTGGTTTAGGAGTCTTCTTGGGCCGAATTCGTCTGGGCCAAGCTTATAATCAGGCCTATTTATATTGGGCCTGATGGTTGGGCCATATCCTATCACATCCCCCCCCCCCAAAAAAAAAGACGCAGAAGTGAGGTCGTGATGGGTTTGGGAGTTGTAATACACCTGAGGTTCATTTATGACGAAGTGGAGCGCGATCGATCCTGTTGCTATCGTTCTACCTTGACTCGGCTTGGTGTTGTTGAGGCTTTCGAAGTCGTATGTCGCTGGCTTCGAGTGCTGAGGTGTTTTACCGAGGTCACGTTACATGGTTCCGCCTGCTTAGGCGTGCTTCATCTGACGAAGTATGTACCGAGGTCTTCTGACTGGCTTCACCTGACGAGGCGTTGTGCTGAGATCTTCTGACTGGCTTCACCTGACGAGGCGTTGTGCCGAGGTCTTCTGACTGGCTTCATCTGATGAGACGTTGTGCCGAGGTGACGCCGTGTTGGGGTTGAACACGGGATTCTCTGCCGATGTCGAACACGGGATTAGGGATTTGCATTTAATGCGCATTAAATGTGACAGCGTTTGAGTTCCCGATAAAGTGCATTATTGGGGGAATAACTTCCTTGATATGCCATTTCCCGTATCACTTTAGCCATTTCTGATTTCAAATATTTCAAAACTTCTGCAAAAGTGAAAAGTGCTCAACTGTCGCCATTGTTTGTTCTTGCAGTGTCTTCTCCTTCTTCCTTGATCTCATATCAAAAACCAATAAGTTATATTTAATGACTTCTTCATCTCCTTCCTATTCCGAGAAATCCCACGGTCATGAAGGTCGTTTGGTCTCGGTGTCATCATCTGTGGATTTAGAAGTTTATACCTTTAAATTGCTTCCCCCTTCTATCGTAGAGTAGAATTCCCGCCTTTTAGGGATTTTGGTAAAGTGTCTTCCATCCTTCAATGTTAGATGCCTCGCTATAGCGATTTTTCTTCTGAATATTTCATTCCAGTCTGTTGAATTTATTGTTCCTCGTCCGGTGGATAGGGCTTGTGCCTCCGGCCGGTATATTGACGGTTTACGAGGGCGACCGCAGGGTGGTCTTCGTATCCCTTTTTCTTCCGTATGTCGAACTCCAGCGGATGTTCGGCATACCTCTTCTCAAATAATACCCAATTCTTTTCGCATCTAACGGGTCTTGGTGTTTTTTGCCATCGGCATAACTTTCATTTTACCCTAGGGCTCGTCCTCAGGTTTTTTCAATTTAAAGCTAGCTCGGGGTGGTATTACTTATCACCTCGTCGTGGCTTCAAAGTAAGGACAAAGTCGAAAATCTCGAACTAGCAGAAGAAGTTCTTCTTCTGTCGGTTCGATAACTCCCTCGAGTTTTCTTGGAATCCGGAGAAGTTGGCGGATGCGGCCACTGATGTAAGCCTTGGTGGCTTTGAGGAGGTGCTGGATAAGGTCGGCCTCGTTGATGAAGACTTCTCCGAGGCCGAGCTTGTTGCCTCCGGACTGAGCCCTTATGACCCTGCTACCAAGGTGGAGTCGGCGAGGGGTGAGGCCCTACTTCAATACTTCGTCATATAGTTGCTTTTACTTTTGTTGTTCTGATTTGGTGTTTACTTCCTTGTAGTGAACCTGCTCGGAGGAAAGAAGAAAAGGAAGGGACCGAGCTCCAGCTCGGAGATCCCCACCTTGACGCTGAAGGACGTCGCCGAGGACTCCTCTGAGAGGGGTGGAGATGTACCGAAGTCTCCTTCGCCCGTGCCTCTCAAACGTTTGAAGAGGATAAGGCGTGCAATCCCTAAGTCCGCGGTTCCCAGCGATCCGGAGTGCGAGGTCATCGGCTCGCAACCGGCACCTCGTATTTTTCCCGAGGTAATGTATCTGTTCTCATATATTGTCAAGGAATGTGATTATTGTATCCCCCTTACCTGGTTGGTTTTTACACAGGGGGTCGAGGGTGTGACGGCCGAGCTGACGAAGGCATCTGTCTTCGTGACGGAGGCGTCCGTCCTCGTGACGGAGTACATGAAAGACGTCGTTGCCCAATTTGACGGAGTGGCGCGCTACGCACGGGAGCTGGAGGAGGAGAAGACTCTCCTTGTTCAAGATGTGTCTGAGGCCGAGGCTAAGGCTCGGGATCTTTCCAGAAGGGAGGTGGCGGCCGTGGCGGCTGCTGAGGCGGCAAAGGCGGCTGAGGTGGCAGTGGAGGCGAGGGCCAGGGCGGCGGAGGTCGAAGTCGGCTTGATGAAGGCCGAAGTGGAGGGAGCCCGACGTCGGGAGGCCGAGGTGGCGGGCTCGCAATGGCTGATGCTTCGCGCCTTTGCGGAGAGGCTATTTCGCCCGGGGTTTCTCGGGTTGGGCTGCGGCGTGGCCGAGGTCTTTGAATAAACGTGCAGTCTCGGATGCCATCGAGGAAGTTGCCGAGGATTACCCAGAGTTGGATAAGTCTAAATATGGATATGAGGTGACGGAGGACGACGCCTTGCTGCGGGCCTATTCCGAGGTCCTTGCCCGAGGTCTGAAGGACTTGCCTGCGCGCAGCCCGACTGCGTCTTGATTTCTTCGCTGAGTCTGTCCGTGCTTGCTTGGTGGACCGTGATCCCATGATCGAAGCCTTGATGGCCGACCTTACTAAGGGATCGGGGGAGATGGCAGCTAAGGCTTTGGAGGACGTCGAGGCTCTGGGAGTCCCCGAGGAAGCCAAAGCTTCCCGAACACGTGAGGAGGAGGTGCCGCTCGGGTCGAGGGGCAAAGAAGTCAAGTCGTGAGGAGGAGGTCGACGCCCAAGTCCGTGAGGTGGCCGAGCTAGCCAGCCCGAGAGCTAAGCTTCCGGAGAGGTCAGATGATCCCCTCTTTTTTTTTTTTTTACCAACTTGTAAATACGTCATCATTAAGATGTCGTTTTTGACTTGCCCTAAAGGCTTTAATAAAATTCGTTGTTCATCTGAAGAGACTTGTCTTTTTTGTTCAGTCTTCTCCTGAAATGCCTGATGCTTCCCCTTGGTTGAATCAAATCGAAGCTTTGACACAGGCTCTCGAATCGAAAGAGGTCGAACTCCTTCATATGGAGGAACAGTTAGGCCGTGCGCAGCGGAGGTCGACACTAAGCTTAGGGTCGCCAGAGAGTGGACGAGCTTCGTGCTCGCCTCTTGAATTGGAAGATAAGTTCGAGATCGAGGCGAAAGCCAAACGGGTCGTTGAGGAACATGCGAGAATCTGAAGAAATTACGCACCGAGGTGGAGGATGACCATTTCAAGTGAGACAAAGTTGAAGAGCTAGCAGCCCGCTGTTGGAGATATAGGAACGAGTACGGCTCAGATTCTTGGCAATATCAAGAGCAGTATGCCGACCTTAAGAAGGTCGGCGGCCTGTATAAGATCGTCGTGGCTCGTCATTCCTTCCTTGAGCTGGTGCTTCGTTCGGCGCCCGGGGCCTCTACCTCTGCAGCGACTTCGTCTACCAGGACTTCTGCCATTGCCTCGGAGCCTTTTTCTGCGGAGTGGCAAGCTCAAGAGAGACGTTTTATTGCCCAAGAGAGACGCAGGTCCTCGATGAGCCGAGTTCGGGTGTCATCGAGAGGCCGAGGTCGTCTTGCGGGACCTAGAGGTCGTGAGTTTATCTTATCCCAATAGGGTGAGTATCAAATGTAATACAGGGGCTTATATAGGGGCTTATTTTATATTAATTAATTAGGGGCTTATATAGGGGCTTATATACAGTATGCCCACACTATGCAGATAGCAGTAAGCAAACTCGTCTCCCAAAGGATTGGCGAGAATTTCTCTAATTTTTCAAATGTAAAACAAGTTTTGGAAAGTGACAAACTATATAAAAACTCGAAAATAACAAATACGAAAGGTATCCAGATGTTTGATTGTTACAAATATGATGAAAGTATCCCGATTTCAATTAATTCCACTCTAGTTTAGATAAATCTGATCATCGATGCAAATATAACTTTAATTCAGGCAAATAAACCAGTTATGATCACCGAAGACGCTTCTGACGCAATCTTATCTCTCCTTATTTTATCGGTAATTAGGAAGACGATTCACTAACTACTATCGACTAACAATCGTAAGAGACACTCTATAGATTTAATGAGCCGATAGCTTTAAGAACTAGAGAAACCCGATTCAAAACCAATAAACTCTTACGCATGATTATCGAATTAAGACGGTTAAACTTTTGACTCTGATGAATCACTTTACCACTAATCAAATCTAAACCACAATTACGGATGATCGATTCAATTGGCTACCAATTAATTTCAAACTACTAAATATTTGCAACTACCTAGTAGAGACGAAATAATTAACGATAATAAACACGAGAGAATAACAGATCGTGTATAAAATTAAAGGATAAAACCGATTATATCTCACGGAACGTGTCTTGAGCTTCCTTAATCTTCACCGGAATAAAAAAGATTAGGTAAAACTCATAAATGAATTCAAGCTAATAATGATAATGAAAAACAAAGAATGAAAAAATAAAACAATAATAAGAAGAAAAGTAAGACTTTTCAATTGGAATATGAAAACCCTCTGTACGTCCTTTCCTTGCGTCCAATATATAAAAGAAGAAAAGGCATTAAAATAGGATAACAACTATCATATTTCAAAACTTATCAAATCTAATCTAATATAATAAAATCTAATCTAATCCCCTATTAAAAGGGAAAACATATTCTAATATAATAAAGACATTATTAGATAATTTAAAATAATAACTAAAGAAGCTCAAATCAATATTTGAGGTCTATTACATAATTAAATTTCGTTTGACATCACAAAGCTTTAAAAAATTCACTTAATTCACGTCATTATCGTCCAGTCCCAACAAAACAGTACGGTATGAGCATATTGCACGACTTTCAGACAGTAGCTTTGCTTTAGATATTCTAAAACTCTTCTAATTTGATATCAATTCTTCTCATTGATGACAAATCCTATAATAAACCACGAAATCATAAATTATCAATATAAGCACAATTAAAATGTCCACTTGGAGCCAAAAATACCAATAATTATCCGTAATATGTGCGTAGAATAAGCCTAATCAATGGTCCCCTCCCATAAAAATCTAATTTATTGTTATGCCAGCGAATTAAACTATTAACAAAACTACCATCATGGTTTAAGTCAATGCACGGAACACTTGTAACCAAAGAGAAACATTTATAACATTTCAAAATAATATTGTTAAAGATGTTATTCTTTAATATGAAATGGAGTAACGGCAACTGTACTAACTAAAAGAACTGAAAAGACAAAGAACAATCTGGAAATAGCAAAATCAAATAATACCTTTCAAAAATAAAAATAAAATAATGTCAAAAAATAGTAATAAAACATTTCACCTATATAAAAAGTAAAGTCTAATTTGAATTTAAAAAATCTCCAAAATATGAAAGAAAATTTTGAAATTATCCAACACATGAAATCCGTTTAGAATGAACATTTTGAACATTCTCTTATACTTCCTCAAACGCCTCCGTCTTCTTTAATTTCTGGCGCCAGGATCAAAATCGCTGCCTCCGCCTCCTTTAATTCCTGACGTCATGACCAGATTAAGAAAATCGGGATTCCTGATACCAAGATCGGATTAAAAAATTTAGGGGCCTAGGATATATAGAAAAAAATTATGTAAAATAAATATTCCAAAAATCAATTTCAACTTCTGTGCTTTTTCAACCACAAAATTATTTATTAATTTTTGATAAAATATTTAATCTATCTTGCTACATAGTTGATTTTTTTACGAACTTATTTAACCATCTTTTTTATTATCTATAATGAAATCAAGTGTTCTATTTCATAGCTACTTTAATATTTTCTATCATACATATTTAGTAAAATAATTCAAAAAAATATTCTGAGCGATAAGAATGACACGTCGTTTAGCGTTCAAAATAAATTTATAACCTATTGCCCATCACGGTAGCCGGCGATAAGTATAGGGTCGATCCCACGAGGAGTTGGTGTAGCAATCTCTAATGTCGCGATGTCACTTAAAAGGGATGAGGGTGGTGTAATTATCTTGATCACTATAGGTATGACTAAAGTAACACGAAACAATCTCAACGGAATATCAAATAATAACGAATCTAGCTTGGGCAACAACTCGGTGAAGACGATTAACACTCGGTCATAGGTGCAAAGATTTTCTCTACGACATGCATCAACCGGTTATAAGAGACATCGTCGTGACCCGTTGTCCGCGTCACGCCCACGACGCACCCCTCCAAATCTATCCTTTCGTAAAGAAGCGAGGACACCCTATGCAAACTATCTAACCCGTAATGCCCACGCACGAGGACACCTCAAGACATGCGGACCCACGCGTTATGATCTAGATGGACCCGGTATTGGCAAAGGCGGTGCTATGACTACTCCAACTCGCCCACATCGCCTATTTGGGGTCGCGGACACCGACACCTTAATCCAATTATTACTTGCAACCTCCTTACCCACTATGTTATTTGCAAGCGACACACCGAGTTTGGTTAAGTTATATAATGCCCGGGACCTAGTGCTTGGGAACACACGCATGCAGATCGTAATGCCCTACTTAGACCTCTCGAGTTATATTAATCATGCTTCACCTTGTCACGCCCAAACCAGAATAAAGACTTAGCTAGACATAAAATAAATAAACATGCAATAGTTAATTGAGACCATAATTAAACGGAAACAACTTACTATTATTGGAACGAAATAGAAACGGCGAGCCCAAAGTGCCGCCGGCAAAACATCTGATAGCAAAATAATAAGTGTTTGCCCAGAAGGACTTAATGTACGTGGTGGTGGGGTGTGATTATAATTCGGATGCTAAGAAAACAGAACAAGAGTGTGGAAGAGACGCACTTGCCGCGCTTCATCCATATATATAGGCCGAGAGGATCCGTGATGGTGATGGCCCATTGGGTGGAAGACCTTAGGGTTTCCTTGCTGATCGGCTTTCTTTCCTTGTCCAGATGGATCAGGATGATCTCCTCCGATTTCATGAGATTCGGTGTCGGTAGCATCCTTTCCGGTTAGCGAGATCCGCCGGATCTCGCGTATCTTGCCCATTAGCTCCCTCCGCCTTCTCGCGCCCTTCTTCTTCTTGGTCTCGGCTCGCCTTCTTCACTCCGCTTGCCCATTAGCTTACCCTTACGGAGATTGAACTTGTGCGGTGCAGCAAGGAGGTCACGCCGTGAAGCCAACACTCTTGAGTTTGAAGCCCGGTGTGAGCTAAGCTCCTTGTGCCCTCGAGGTGCATCGTATCTCTATTCACCCGCCAAGCAAGTTCCACTCCTTCTTGCCCATTTCGCCTCGCCTTATTCCCGCGAGACCAATGTGTCCTCCCGGACACAAAACACAACAAGAAAGACATAAAAGACTCGATCTAGACCTAGACAAGACACGTAAAAGAGCACAAAACTTGGGCTCGTCACACGCACACTTTAAACATGCTTGTCCTCAAGCATGCACGCGAATTTGCCCAAGACAAAAGAAAGAAAGAAAAAGCAGACTCAAAATGTAAAAGGTCAAGACATTTCCACCAGCGGGATATCTCGCCAATATAAGCTTCATCGGAACAAACAAGTAATTCAAGTTGACTCCATTCAAGCAACGACCATCAAACAAGTCAAAATACGAATTTGAGCATATTGGGCATTTTCCTTACCAACACTGCACTCTTGTGTATAAGCTAGTGTATACGCTCAGACATCTTTCATTTCGACTATGCCATGCTCACTTCGTGTCTCTACCATCTCCACCGTTTAGACAAAGTTTTAAACATTCATCCTTAGGTCTTTTATTTGGTTGTAATGGGGCTTAAGACATAGGTGGGAAATTTTTGGAACAAGCTAAGGTCATCATGGACTCGAGGTTAGAGGAATTTATTTTGTCTTCCATGGATTTCCTTTCGCTTTTTCTTACAGACCTCAAGACAACCATTTAGGACTTCATCAATATATATTCTTTTATTTCAAGTCCTTTTCTTTCAATTCGGTACCTTCTTTATATTGGGCATTTTGCCCATTTCTTTGAAAATTGTAAACCCTTTTTTCTTGCCCGTTAAGAGACTCTTGTTCTTCCCTTGCCCTTCTCTTCTATTAGCTCCCGAGTCTAATTGACCGGGTAGCTTTTTTCCGTGCTAATTTAAGTGAATGAAAGAAATTATTAAGCTCAAGGGTTTGAGCGAGGGATTAACATTAGGTAGGACATTTTTCGCTCGATGGGCTATTTGAAAGAAAAATTTTCTAAGTCATCTAAATGTTTTAACTAAGTCAATAAGGCCTCGATTTAAGAGTGCATGCAAGTTCTAGCTAAAGCTAATGAAGATGTCGATAATCACACAAGAAAGGAAGCGTGTTGATCAAGATACAATAGTTTAAGCTCAAATCTCACCATGTGTGCTCAAATTCAATTAAATCATCCTTATTTACATACGGTCATGCTCAAGCGAATTCCTAAAACTACTAGCATTATTCACAACAAAGCAAAATATAGCCAATCAATCCCACCAATTTATACATGCCAACCGACACACAAAGCGAAAACCCTCCCACTCACACACTGCGTTGAGCAAAGTGGGTGAACAAGAGGAACACAAACAACAAACAAGCTAAACGAATCGAGCAGTAGGCGGCCCCTACTCACACACTTTGCCTTGGGCAAAGTGGGTCGAGTGAGGGACCACTCTCTTAACTCAAACAAGCGAACAGACGAACCCCTTCACTCACACACTGCGCTGGGCAAAGTGGGTGAAAAAGGTTGACCACCAACAACAACAAAACAAAACAAAAGACAAACAACAAAACAAAACAAACAAACACAACAAAACAGAAACAAAACAAAAAAGGAGGACAAGCGGTCGATGGGCTGGATACTGAATCGGCAGGCAAAGAAGGCTAGCAGGCATCATGGGTTTTTTTCGTTGTTCCTCCATCCCAGTCAGCGGGCTTTGATGTCATCATCCTCCGGCTATCTCCGACTCTCCTCCCGGCCGATCGGGTTCAACTTCCTTTGTTGATCGCGTCTTGTTTTGGCTTCTTCTTCCATCGAATATTATGAACGCATATGGAAGGGCTAATGCCCTTGATGTCGCCAACGTCCATCCAATCGCTTCAGTATTGCCAATAACACTTCTCACGCCTTCCTCCCGACTCGAGGCCGAAGTTTAGCATTGATGATCACGGCAAGGTGTCGCCCTTCCCTAGAAAGATGTACTTGGTGGTGAGGCGTCTTTAGCTCGAGTTTCGGTGCTCTCATAAGGGATGGAACGAGCTTTTCTTCTTCCTTTAGCTTGGGCATGTTCGGTATATTGACCACTGAGTCCCTCGGGTTCGCTCCGCAATAAGCAGGCCTCCGACATTGCCCATAATTTGTTTCTTCGTGGGCGTCGTCTCCTTAAGGCCACTTTGAATTGTTGCATCCAGTGGATCTTGTAAACCTATCTCGGGCGGGATGTCTCCCACCATGGGTTCAATGTGATCAATGAATTCCACGACCTCAATATCGATAGGATGCTCCATGGCCTTGAAGATGTTGAAGGTCACCGTCTCACCGTCAATTCACATGATAACTTGCGTGTCGCAATCAATCCTAGTTACGGCCGTCTTCATGAATGGTGACCCAAGAGCATAAGCGAGGATTTGTTACCCATCGTGCCCATATCCGAACGTAGAAGTCATTGGAAATATGAGTTCCTCCACTTTGACCAATACGTCTTCGATGATTCCTTCTGGATAAACGTTGGACCTGTCTGCTAATTGGATAACCACTCGTGTTGGCTTCAGGGTTCCCACCTTTAATTCATTGAACATTGACAAGGGCATGACGTTTATAGATGCCCCTAAATCCAGCATGGCCCTTTCAATCCTCGTATTGCCTATTACGCAGGGAATAAAAAACATCCCTGGATCTCCACACTTCTCCGGCAATTTCATTTGCAGAGGCTGGATACATTTTCTCCCACTGGAATTTTGCATCATCTTTGTATTTCACCTTTCGTGCACAATTCCTTCATGAACTTTGCCCATTTGGCATCGTGCCCGAGCGTTGATGAGCGGTATATTAATTTCCACCTACAAACACGCGATACATCTCGCCATTTCTTCCTCTCTCTGTTCTTGGCCAATCTGCTCGAAAGGGAGGTAAAACCTAGGATTAGGTTTGACATAGGTTGGCTCAATGATTGCCTCTTCTTTTCCTCATCTTGGGCATTCCTCTTGATCATTGTCATCTCGACCATTGTGTTCTCGTGAGATCTTCCACTTCGGTGTGTCTGCGTCGTCCTTAGGCATGAAAACTTTCTCTGGTGGTTTCTTCCCACTTCTTAGGGGCTCTGACATTCGGTTGGGCTAACTCATTTACCTCCACTTGAGGAGGTAAATTTCCTGCTTCTTCTCAAGACGAGTTCTGGTGACCGTCGATTGGGAAACTTGGTTCCCAAGGCTCTGAGGCTCCTCTTGTCTCGACCTTGAATTTCTCGTTCTCTTGTTGAGCCTTCACATTTTCTCATGCCATAGTGTGCACAAGTTCGCCAAAGATGGCCCACCGTGGTCACTGATTATTCTTGCACGGTTGTTGTTGTCCCGCCTCCGTCATCGCCGTTGTTGTCCGCCGCCTCTTGGTTGTTAGACCACCTAAAGTTTTCGTGGTTCCTCCATCCGGGTTGTAGGTCCGAGAGTTTGGATCATATCTCCTCCGTCAGATTGCCCATTACCATTTCGACCCACTGCATTGACTTCTTCTTCTTCAAACAGTGTGGGGCATTGATCCATGTGATGTGTCGCGGCAAGCATATTTGCAAACTTTAGCTTTCTTTTGCCCTCGCCTCGGTCCCGGTCCCGGTCTGTGTTGGTTATGAACTTGTCGAGCAGTTCTGAGTTTATCCACTTGGTCTCCACGGTTGAAGAAGTAGCGGCTTACTAGGAACTTCTCCTCCTTCTCTGTTTTCTTGACCATCTCACCCAACGTCTAAAGGCCTCACCTGGGAACTTTATTCAAGATTGATCCTCCACAAGTCGCATTGACCCAAATTTTCTCTGTTGCCCTCAACCGGCCATGAAATATTGGATCGGATCATGATCCGAATTTGATGTTGAGGGCATTTCACCGCTGTTGTTTAAACCTTCCCGATAATCATAAAGGTCTCCCGTGCCCATTTTGATGTCGCTTATCCTTTCCTCATGTTACGAATACGGCGGCGGAAAATACTTCTCGAGAACTTCGGTGAAGTTGTGCCCACGTGGTCACACTTCCAACAGGCAAGTGTAGAGCCATTCTCTTGCCCCATCATGCGAGAGAGTAGGGAATGACACTAATCTCACATACTCTCCAAGATTTTCATTGGCGCGGATAGTCCCACACGCCATCTCAAAATCTTGTAAATGCCTTTTGTGGATCCTCCCGGGCATGTCATCAATCGGGAGGATTTGGATGAAGAATGCTTCATCTCCCGGTTGCCATTGATCGCGGGCAAAGTGATGCCCGTTGGCCTCGAGTTACGGTTGTTGGGAACACCATTTCCTCAATGTTCGCTCTACTTGTGGTTGTTCACCCATCGTATTGCCCTCGGGTTTCTTCTCGATTAGCGACCCTCGGCGCTTGTGCGTGCCCTCCGCATCTTCGCTCTCCTCCGCCTTGCGTGCTTCTCGATCTCGGGATCGCATACAAAGTTCTCAGTTCTCCCGCAAGGTTAGGTCGTAGCATCTGAAAGAAAGCAATATAAATTCAAGAAATAGAGATACTCTTCGAATGCGCAACTCCCAAGAGCGGCGCCAATTCGACACACCGTCGTTTAGCGTTCAAAATAAATTTATAACCTATTGCCCATCACACAGGCGTAGCCGCCGATAAGTATAAGGTCGATCCCACGAGGAGTTGGTGTAGCAATCTCTAATGTCACGATGTCACTTAAAGGGATGAGGGTGGTGTAATTATCTTGATCACTATAGGTATGACTAAAGTAACACGAAACAATCTCAACGGAATATCAAATAATAACGAATCTAGTTTGGGCAACAACTCGGTGAAGACGATTAACACTGGTCGTAGGTGCAAAGATTTTCTCTACGACATGCATCAACCGGTTATAAGAGACATACGTCGTGACCCGTTGTCACGCATCACGCCCACGACGCACCCCTCCAAATCTATCCTTTCGTGTAAAAAGGCAAGGGACACCCTATGCAAACTATCTAACCCGTAATGCCCACGCGCGAGGACACCTCAATACATGCAGACCACGACGCGTTATGATCTAGATGGACCGGTATTGGCAAAGGCAAATGCTATGACTACTCCAACTCGCCCACACCGATCGTACTATTTGGGGTGCGGGACACCCGACACCTTAATCCATTATTACTTGCAACCTCCTTACCCACTATGTTATTTGCAATCGACACACCGAGTTTGGTTAAGTTATATAATGCCGGGACCTAGTGCTTGAGGAACACACGCATGCGGATCGTAATGCCCTACTTAGACCTCTCGAGTTATATTAATCATGCTTCACCTTGTCACGCCCAAACCGAATAAAGACTTAGCTAGACATAAAATAAATAAACATGCAGCGATTAATTGAGACCATAATTAAGCGGAAACAACTTACTATTATGGAGCGAATAGAAGCGGCGAGCCCAAAGTGTCGCCGACAAAACATCTGATAGCAAAATAATAAGTGTTTGCCCGAAGGACAATATGCGTGGTGGTGGGGTGTGATTATAATTCGATGCTAAGAAAACAGAACAAGAGTGTGGAAGAGCGCATGACGCGCGCCCGTCCATATATATAGGCCGAGAGAGGATCCGTGATGGTGATGGCCCATTGGTGGAAGACCTTAGGGTTTCCTTGCCGATCGGCGCTCTTTCCTTGTCGAGATGGATCTGGGATGATCTCCTGATTTCATGAGATTCGGTGTCACAGCATCCTTTCCGGTTTAGCGAGATCGCCCGGATCTCGCGTATCTTGCCCATTAGCTCTCCTCCGCCTCTCTCGCCTCGCCTTCTTTGGTCGGGTCTCGCCTTCACTCCGCTTGCCCATTAGCTACCCTTACGGAGATTGAACTTGTGCGGTGCAGAAGGAGGTCGCAGTGTGAAACCAAGCGACATCGAGTTTGAAGCCGGTGTGAGCTAAGCTCCTTGTGCCCTCGAGGTGCATCGTATCTCTATTCACCCGCCAAGCAAGTTCCACTCCTTCTTGCCCATTTCTGCCCTGTCTTGTTCCCTGCAGACCAATGTGTCCTCCCAGACACAAAACACAACAAGAAAGACACAAAAGACTCGATCTAGACCTAGACAAGACACAGAAAAAGAGCACAAAACTTGGGCTCGTCAGTAATCACAATAATGATATATCATTATATAAAAATTAAAAGAATAGTTTTGTTTTGAGAAGCTGATGCTTCAACTTAATTTATAGACTTATTTTTAAATTTGTTTTGTATTAATAAGTATAGAGATATGAAAGAAAAATTTGATAATAAAAACTAGACTAAAAAATTCAAAAAAAATAAAATATATCTATACAAGAAATCTAGATATATATAAATTCTACTACATACCCAATTATAACAAAAAAATAAAAATAAAATAAAATAAAAACCAATCTTAATTGTGAAAAACTAGTTAAGGACAAAAAAATAATCTATAATATGAATCACATAACCAATTAATACAAAAAAAATCAAATTATAACAAACAATACTTCAACTAGGAATTGAACACAAGACCTTGACTTTAACTACTACACCGCCATTTCTTTTATAAGATAAACGGCATATAGTGTGTGTATATATATATATATATATATAGAAGTAGACATATATACATTATATTATTAATACATATTTTCTAAAATTCCTGGCATTTCCATTGGCATTTCCAATACAATATTCCCGGCATTTCCATTACAATATTCCCTGAAAAGCATTTCTGAGGCACAGTGATTAGATGTATTAACTAATATATGGATTAAAATTGTCTGTTTTACGAAAATGGACTACCATACTTACGGTGTGTCTCCTCAGGGCTATATAAGTCCCCAATTATTCGTAAATTTGCAAAACTTCCAATGTCTGATTTCATGATTCCTTCTACCATCTCACCTCGTCCTTAATCACTCAACTCACGGCGTTCTTGCAACTGAGGTACCGCGCCAACGATCAGACACAAACCCCATTTGCAGCCCATGCCACCACGATGTACGTCGCAGTTTCGTGCTTCATGCTCCAGTACTTGCTCCACGTTGCGCTGCTCCGACCATCACCGACGAGCAGCAGGTTTGCTGCCGCCGCGCAGCATTTATTGGTCTGGTCTGGCTACACGGCGGTTTCCACTCTCGCCGCCGTCGTGTTCCCCGACTGGGCTACCCCTTTTATCTACGTGATCTTCGGGTTGCTATCAGCAGGTGAGCTGGCTCCACTCGTGTTTACATTTGACGATTTATAAATTGATGGATGTATAATTTAGTATATAGAGCATCTTGGATTTATATGATAATATTACTAAACGTGCCCCTTAGGTATATCTTTTATCCTAAATCTTCTTCTCTTTATTCGTTATTCCATCCGTTTCATCGGGTTCTGCGATTTTGAGTCTATTGACTTAATATTTATTGGGTTAGAAATTTTTTATCTTAACCTTTTTTTTTAGTCTATTCAACCAACTCAGTTAATTTCAGGCTGAATTCGCATCATTTATTTTTATGCTATGATATTAACATGATGCATGCAAACCAACTCAGTTAATTTCAGGCTGAACTCACATCCTTTATTTTTATGCTATGATATTAACATGATGCATGCAAATGATAAATAGTATCAGATATATCATCGACCTAATTACTCACTCAAAATCAAATTAATTAAGGTATCTGCCGTTATCCACCATAGAATACCAAAACCGTAAAGAATGGACATTGTTGGATAGTTTAGCATAATCCGTTCTTATCCATCAAAGTAAATTAAGCTATATGAAATTGATGTTCTTTGTGTATATTTCTTCGAAGCAGGTGAAGCGTTGCATATATTTGGCGACAAACTCGCGACTGATGACGTGGAAGAGGAAGACGCTTCAAAGTTTGGGATTTACAAAAGGTGTGTTGGTCGGTTCTTGAAAAATATATACTGCTGGATTGTGGCCAATTTTTTTGAGAAGCAACATCAGCCGAGACTTCCAGTTTGAAACATGAAGAAAAGCATTACCTCAATTTGGACAGTGTGTTGGCCAAGTTGAGCAGGCTAAGAAAGACGTTTGACTTTTGCAAAGAGTCAAACTGATATTTGACTTTAAAAAGTCAAATTGATATCGAGCTAACGTCATAAACTTGATTCTGAAGATCACTTGTGGGGTATATGTGAAGAAGTGTGCTGACTGCGTGTGATGAATGTGTAATAAGAGGGGAGAGTGATTACTGTGTGTCTGTGTGTGTGAGAGAGAAAATTAAAAGATGAGTGACAGTGTAGGGGTGGAAATCGGTTTCGATTTCGGTTAATCGAAACTGAAATTTCGGTTAACCGAAACCGAACTACATAAATTGTATATATCAAATACCGAACTGATTGGTTAATCGGTTCATTTAAAAAAAAAACTAAATTCTGCTCCAAGTGAGAATCAAACCCACTACCTCAATGAAAAGAGACATGCACCTATCCAACTGAGTTATGATAATTTCTTGTAATATATTTATTTTAACTATACTTATAATTAATCCGTTATCATAAAAACAAATAGGTTGGCTATGGCTGGATTTGAACCCGGGCAAAAGGTTTAGGCTAGTGCCTAAACCAACTATTCTACAATAATATTTGATAGAACAATATTTTGTAATACATATATATACAGTATTTTGGTTTATTCGGTATACCCATTCAGTTATTGGGTATTACCGATAACCGATTTTTCTAAAATTTTGATACCAAATACAGAACCGATCCATTTTTTCGGTTATTCGGTAAACCGATAACCGAAAATTCGGTTCGGTTATACAAATGACCGAATATCCAATACCAAACTTCCACCCTAAGTGACACGCAAATAGATAAAAAAAAGGAGAAGGTAGATATTGTTTTAACATTACCGAACAAAAGGTTACTCCAATATGTTTCTAGATAATTTATTTAAGAATCCCAAAATATACATACGTTCTTTTTCATTTAGTACACTCAAATCATTTGCACTTGAGCTTCTAAAAAATGAAGTTAAATAGAATAGAGCTTTATACATCAAATTTTTATATAGATTTGCAACTCAATACATCAAATTGAATGTACAAAGATTAGGAAATTTTGAAAAAGACTTGGAACTTGGCCACCAATTCAGGCCCAATTGTGACTAGAAAATCAGCCGAGCCCATTGATAAGTTCATATATGATCCACTTATTCAGTATTGCTTAATATTGTTTATTTTTAATTTTGCTTAATAACGTATTAATTTATCATGATATATCATAGGTACAAAAAATTAGGGGTGCTTAAACTGGTATCGGTTTTTCGGGTTCGGTTCGGGTATCGGTTACCCATTTCAAATGAATTTCGGTTATCGGGTATAACCGATTAACCGACGGTTATACCCGATTAACCGAAATTAATTAATTAATTTATTTATTTATTAATTATTAAGTAAAAATTATTTAATTTAATATTATAATTTTGTAATATTTGAAATAATCTCGATTATTTTCGGTTAATCTCGGTTATTTTTTGTATTTTGTATATTTTTATTTTTAAAAAATTAATTTTAATTTGGTTAATCGCTAATCGAATCGACTAACGAATCGGTTAATCGGTTAAGCGATTAACCGATTGGTATCGGTTCTGATTAGCTATTTTAGGTGATTTCGGTTTCATGGCGAAATTTGGTTCGATTAACCAAACCGAACCAAATCTCACCCCTACAAAAAATTGTGTTAAATGGGTCAAGACCTATCAAATGACAGGATCCAAGCGTTAAAATGCGAGTATGTGCATATATTGCCTAGTGATAGAGTGATAAATGTTTGAGTATCTAAAGTCTCAAGTTTGAATCTGTCACGATACGATTTTTAATTTTTTTATTAATTGACCAAAATAAACTATCAGCGAGTTTTACATATCCATATTAGTGAAGCTTGATGTCGTGTTTTGATAGTAGTGATAGATCCTATTTGAACTGGTATAATAGGTCCGGCTATTTGAATATAAAATTATTATGATATCTTGATTATACAATTTCTCATATCCATTATCCCTTATAATCAAGACAGATCTATAACTTCGAGCCAGAATCAATTCCATATCCATTTATTTTTTAGAAACCATACCCATTGCAAAACGAATCCATATGTATATAGGAATCACAAAAGTAGCATCTACGAACTTAGTTCAATTGGTTAAGAGCTAATAGATTTGGAACAAAAAATCATAAAAGAGAACCCTTTTTAGAGAAAGGTTCATAGAAATAGTTCAAGCTTCTTTTACACAACTTGAGTAGCCCTTCTGCAGAATATTAAGAACGGACCTACTTGTTTGACAAACATGTGTCCATTTTTACTCAATTCCCAACGATACCAATCATAATTCACTCCACTTTATTAATTTTACAATTATAGTTCATCTCTGTTTGATCATATTTAATACATGGATCAAATTTAATTTATGGATCAAATTATTATTTGTTAATTTCATTTGGCACTTGTAGTCTTGTAGTTGTAGATATAATAGTTTCACAGATTTCAAAGGAAAAAATGTGTAGTAATGTTAGGTTCTTATAAGATATCTGTACAAGTCTGTCAATTAATTAGGAATGTTTTATTGTTTCTTTGAAACATACATGTTATACGTATTCAAATATGAGTTACTTGGTTTAAAATACATGAACTGGTCTCCATTTAGATTTTTATACGATTTTTGAATTTTGTTCTCAAATTCACATAGTTTATATTGTTTGCATCTTTTTTTAATTACACTATACGACGAAATTGAAGCTGATTTGGTAATCGAAATTATCAGTGTGGACATATTGCCCGGCATGCACAACACCATCTTATATTTTTCAAGTCACGCAATTATTTTCTAAGTTTCAATTTCGTCGAAAAGTGTAATTAGAATAAAATTGTAAATGGTTTAAAGTTTTTATATTTAAGAATAAAATTTAAAAATCATATGCCTAACCAAACTTAACCCACACTTCGTCTGTTTTGAACCAATTAATCTTCAAAAATTAACACTTCAAATTTTATGGTAGATGGGGGTGGGTGATATTTGATCGATCTTAATTTCGCAAGGGAAATAAATGCGCAAGAACACCAAAGATTTCGTGGTTCGATCTATGAATAAGATCTCGTCCACGGGCGAGAGAGAGAATATGTGTATTGAGGTGTAAGAAGCAATTACAAAGAGAGTGAATGAATCTATGTCGTCTAATCTAGCCTCTATTTATACACAATGTATTGACCTAGATCTCGAATCCAAGTCTTCTCTAACGGGATTCGAGATCCTATCCTCTTGAATTAGGATTCTTTTAGATATGGTGAGCTTTCTGCGTTCCCAGCAGCGGAGTCTTCATGGGCGAACTTGTCGGCCGAGCTTGATGTCGGGTTTACTTGTATTGGGCACGATGCTTGGGCACAGTAGTTGGGCAGTATCTATCACAACCCCCCAAAAGGCCTTGACGAGGTCATCTTTGGATTGGGGTTGTTGTGTGAGCGGGGTTTGGACGATCTTACATTCTTTTCATTGTCGACTTTGTGTGTGTCGATGCTTTTGGCGTCGTATATCGAATCTTTGTCTTGTGAGATCGTCTGCCGAGGTCTTTTGTTTGTATCTCGGCGAGGTGTCACGGCTTCTTGCGGCGGCGTCATGCGAGAGTCTTCGGTCGGCTTCACCTAACGAGGCGTTATGCGAGGTCTTATATGGTAACCGCTAACGAGGCGTTAAGCGAGGTCTCTGGCCAGCTTCACCCGACGAGGCGTTATGCGAGGTCTTGATTTAAGGCGTTATGCCGAGGTCTCTGACCGCTTCACCCGCGAGGCGTTATGCGAGGTCTTCGATTGGTTTCACCCGACGAGGCGTTATGCCGAGGTCTTTGACCCGCTTCACCCGACGGGCGTTATGCGAGGTCTTCTTCTTGGCTTCACTGACGGCGTTATCCGAGGCGAAGACGGATTTTCTGCCGTTCTTGAGTCTTGGGACGCGGGATCGCATTTAATGCGCATTAAATTAGCAGCGGTTGGATTCCGATAAAGTGCATATTAGGGAATGTCTTCCTTGATCGCAATATCTCTTATCACTTGCTTCTTCATTTCTCGATTTTCAAAAACCCTACGCCTGCGCGAAACACTTTATTAGCGCCATTGTGATTTGAAGCTTACATCTTGTTCTTGATAAACAAAAGTAAGTAATGGCTACTTCTTCTCATAACAAGTCGCTGGCGTCAAATCGTGTCTGTTTCCCGTCGATTTAGTGTCTCTGCTGTTTTACTCGCATTCATATGCCTCTTTACGAGTGTAGTCTGCGATTCCCTCGGTGGGGATTGCGGTAAAGTGTCTTCTTTTCTTCAATCCTAAGTATTTCGACATTAGGGATATATGTTTTCAATATAGTATTCCTCTAGTATTGAGCTAGTTGCCCCGTCAGGAGGACAGGGCTTGTGCCCTCCGGACGGTTTTATTCGTGTCTGAGGGCGGCGCAAAAGGCGGTCTTCGTCTTCCTTACCCTTATGTATATGTTGAGTTCAAGAGATGTTCGGCCTATCTTGCCAACTCTCGCCGAACTCATTCCGGCATATGAGCGCCCTAGGTGTCATGCTATAGGCATAATTTTCCTTTTACCTTGGGGCTCGTCCTTGCTTTTTGCAATTGAAGGCGGTTCGGGGTGGTATTATCTATCACCCGTAGGAACTTCAAAGCGAATTAAATCAAAGATCTCAATGGCGAAGAAGTTCTTCTTACATCGGTTTGAGGACATATGGGTTCCATGGCGATCGATAAGATCGCCGATGTATGTCGACAAGGGCTTGGTGACTTGGAGGCTGTTGGAAAATTGGCCTTGTTGACGAGGTCTTCTCGAGGCCGAGCTTGCGGGCGGGGCTTAGCCCTTATGATCCTACCTCCAGGGGTGGAGTCGGTGAAGGTGAGGCCTCTTCTTCTCCTCTTTTTTTCTTTATTTCATGAGTTACGTATTGATCTTGACCCATGTATTTCCTTGTAGTGAACTTCTTTGAAGGAAAGGAAGAAGAAAGGAAGGAGCCGATCTCGTGGCGAACCGATCTACGTGGCGAGCCGAGGTCTCCGACCTTGAAGGATTTCGAGGACATGCCGAAATAGTGTGGGGCCTTGAGATCCCCGCCGCAGCCACTCAAGCGCTTGAAGAGGCGGAAGGATGTAATCCATGAGTCCTCGGTTGCCGCCGAGGTGAGTGCGAGATCATCGGTTCAAGTCGGCGCCTCGTCTCTTTCGAGGTATGTACTTGTCCTTATACTTTGTGCGATAGTAACCAAATTGTGTTCTTGACTGATGTATATTTTGTATAGGAATTCGGGGCGTGGCGGCGAGGTGTCGAAAGTATCCGATCTTATATCGGATTACTTGAAAAGCGCCGTTCGCGGTTTGAGGGTGGCCGGTATGCTCGGGAGGTGGAGGTGAATACCTCCTTGCTCGAAATGTCAAGTCGAGGCTAAGATCGGGACCTCGTCAAGCGAAAGCGGCGGATCGGCGGCCATTTGAGGCGGGCTAGGGCGGTCGCGGGCGGTGTGGCGGAGGGCGGCAGGGCGGCGGCTAGGGCGAGGTTGCCTCGATGAAGGCGAGGTGGAGCAGTTCGCCGTCGGGAGGCGGACATGGCGAGCTCTCGGGAGAAAGCGCTTGCGCGCGGAGAGGCATTCTGTCGGCGAGCTTCTCGGGGATGGTCTCGGGCGGTGATGTGCTTAACAAGCGCGCGTCTCGGGCGAATCGAAGAGGTCGCCGAGGACTACCGAGATCTGGACAAAGCCAGTATGGAGTGCGAGGAGACCGAGGATCTTGTCTGAGGCAGACTACTTTGATGTGCTCGTCCGCGGCTGAAGGAGCTTCCGTCTTTGCGAGCCTTGCCTCTTCCTCCGTTGTTTTGTCGCGGATGCATGCGCTTTGTCCGTGGATCGGGATCCCGACCGAGGCTTTATTGGCTGATCATGCAAAGGGTGGGGAGGCGGTGGCGCCGAAGGCGTCGAGACTCCGTAGTTCGAAGAGGCGGTGAGGCTATCCGAGCTTGGAGGCGTGACGTGGACATGGCGAAGCTTAGGAGG
The DNA here is from genome assembly GCA_036937905.1 of Salvia rosmarinus. Classification (NCBI taxonomy): domain Eukaryota; kingdom Viridiplantae; phylum Streptophyta; class Magnoliopsida; order Lamiales; family Lamiaceae; genus Salvia; species Salvia rosmarinus. The sequence goes on from CM072822.1 coordinate 5,270,990, forward strand.
GTCGGTTGATCCTGCATCTTTTTTCACCCTTTTTTTTTTTTTTTTGAATGTAAATGTGTGCGATTTTTACTAAGGGCATGTTAATAAAATGACAAGTTTATGTTAAGAAACTTATTTTTTTTATTGATTGTCTCTCGAAATGCTTGATGCTTCTCCTTGGTTGAACCGAATCGAAGACCTATCGCGGGCTCTTGAGTTGAAAGAGGTCGAACTCACTCCATATAAAGGCGGCTTGGCCGCGTCTGGTGAGTCCGATGTCGAGCATAAAGCCGCTCGGGAGGCTGTGGCGAGCTCGAGGCTCGCCTTTTGGAATTGGAGGAGGCGTTCGAGGTCGCGAGGAGAAGGCCAGGTGATGGCGAGGAGCATGCAGTCTGAGGAGGTTATCCACGAAATGGTGGGATAGCGATCCGGAGGTTGAAGCGAGGTTGTCGAGGCTGCTGCCCGTTGTTCGAGAGTGCAGTAGCGAATATGGTCGGACCTCACGGCGATTCACGGAGCGATCTGCTGAATTAAAAGGCTCGGGAGCATATCTGAGGCGTCATCGCTCGACAACCACGGCTCGGCGAAATACTTGACGGGATGCGAGGCCTCTTCTTCTGCGGAGCTTCTCGATCTAGAATAAATGAACCACATTATGGCGATCCGGGTGGCGCGCGCAGAGGCGTGCTATTGCCATGAGCGTCGTGGACCCTCCATGCGTCGAGGCCGGGCGTCATCAAGTGGCGAGGCCGAGCTCATGAGCTGCCGTCAGTGACCGAGGTCGCTCTGGCGGGCCCGTAATATTGACCGAGGGCGAGGTAGAGGTAGGATTAGCATAGATGAGCTGCTGAATTCCGATTTTTCTAGGGATTGGCTCGACTTTTCCCGATCCGCTCCGTCCTCGTAAAATGTAAAATGTAACTGTACATCTTTTATTTAATAAGAATGGTTTCTTATTGACTTTGTATTTGAACAAGAGTAATATCGAAAGTAGTTAGTCCTCGTAGAAATTCCGCTTTGAAAGAAATCGTTTTAAATGCGAAGGTAGGGGTTCTGTTTTTTGCGAGGTCGTCGGGAGGGTGGTCCCTTCGTCTACATAGAGAAGCAGCTTGAACTAAGCGAAGGTAGTCGATCTCGTATGTAGGAATGGTTCTGTTTTTTGCGAGGTCGTCGGGAGGGTGGTCCCCGTCTACATCGAAATAAGCGAAGGTAGTCGACATAGAAAGGTCGCGGGAGGGTGGTCGCCGAAATATAAGCGAAGGTAGTCGATCTCGTATGTAGGAATGGTTCTTGTTTTTGCGAGGTCATCGGGAGGGTGGTCCCTTCGTCTACATAGAGAGCAGCTTGAAATAAGCGAAGGTAGTCGATCTCGTATGTAGGCATGCGCGGCGTTTAGATTTACATTCGTATGAAGCAGATGTGTCGACCTCCGTCGAGGAATTTGTCCTCCGTAGAGGGTAAATAATGTGAAGATTAATTATGCATTAGTGACAAGTAGAACTCGTAAAAATAAAGATTTTATTGATAAAAGATGACGCGACCACCAAATAAGACGGACTCTAAAGCAGGACTTTAAAAATATGACCGAACAAGACCCGACCCTTGACACTTATGCATAATATTTCTTGGATGGATGATGTGCCATGCGTTGGGTAATTGCTCACGGACAATTGAAGCGAGCTTATAGGCCCTTGCTGGGGACTTCGTCGACCGGTGAGGTCCTTCCCGTGTGGCTTCCGACTTGCCGATTTGCGGCTTCTTGACTTCATTATGTCGAGATGCGAGGTCGCCCACTTGGAATTGTCGGTTTTAACACGGCGGTTGTAATACCGAGCTACTTGTTGCTTGTGCGAGCTTCCTTGATGTGGCGAGGTCTCTCTTTTCTTCGAGTAGGTCTAGATCAGCTCGTAGATTTTCTCCATTGCTTGGCGGAGAAGTCGATGATGCGAGGACTCGGTACTCCGATCTGCGGGGATCATTGCTTGGTTCCATACACCAAAGCTGTATGGTGTTTCTCCGTTTGAGGTCAGGGTGTTGTTGATGCGACCATAAGACTGTGGTAGGTTTTCCACCGAGGCCTTTAGCTCGGTCGAGGCGAGTTTTTAGACCACTACGATGGTCTGTTGGTAACCGGTCGACCATTTGCTTGAGGATGGGCCACCGGGGTGAACTTTGTTGGATCGAAGCTCTTGACACCAATCTTTGAATGTCTTATCCGTGAATTGTGTTCCGTTATCCGAAAGGAGGATATGGGGATGCGAGCGACACACTATGTTCTTCCATACGAAGTTGAGGCGTTCTTGCTTGTGATTTTCGCGAGGCTCGACACACCCACCGTGAAGTAGTCGATCGCAACAATTAAAATTGGGCTGTCACGGTGCTTTACAAAGGGGCCCACAATGTCGATCCCCATTGCATAAGCGGCGAGGGCTCTGTATGGAGGTGAGGTCGGTGCAGGGTAGCAGTGCGTTCCATGGATTTGACACTTGGACACTTTTTACGAGGTCCATTGAGTCTTGGAACATTGTTGTGATAGTATCCCATCGCATGACTTTCTTTGACAAGGCTCGGGGTCCGATGTGGCTTCATACGAACCCGTGTATTTCTCGTGAAACGTAATTAGCTCGGTTCGCCCCAAGCACCTTAAGAGGTTGGAGATATGACTTTACGTATAGGACTCACCTTTCGATTGTATATCAGAGATTTGTTCGGGATCCTCCTAGCCTCCGACTTGTCGTGGGGCGATTCGCCCTTCTCAAGTACTCTCGAATGGGAGTCGTCCAATTGGGTTCTTCATCCAGAGACTATGTTAACCTCGGCTCCGTCTTGGCATCGTTTATGCTCCTTTGGACTTCTCTCTTGGCGGGTTCGTTGATGGCGAGGCCAATTTATAAGATGTCGGCTCGGCTATTTTGCTCCCTTGGGATGCGAACTATCTGGAAGTGTGAGAAAGTCCGTTCTGGGCTTTTGCTTTTCAAGATACTTCTTCATTCATCGTCGCTTTTGCCTCGTATTTTCCCAACATTTGGCTTCTGACGACTTGAGAATCATTGTGAACTTGCGGCTCGTGTCACGGAGACTTTGAGCAAGGCGAAGTCCTGCGATCGATGCCTCGTACTCCAACCGTTGTTCGTATTTTTGAATGTGAACCGAAGTGAGTAAGCGATTCTTGGTTGTCGGGACTAGGAGTAAGATACTGCTCCATTGCTGTTTTCGAAGCCCGTCAGCGTAGAGTTGCCGGCCTCCTCGGTGTTTCAACCACGGGTTCGGCTTTGGCATCGTCGTCTGGATTCGGTGGGCGGTTTTCGGCGAAGTTAGCCTCGGCAAGGAAATCCGCTAGGGCTTGACCTTTGATGGCTGGCGGGCGAAGGATATATCGTGCTCGCCCGGTTCGATTGCCCATTTCGCGATTCTCACGATGCTTGGGCCGTCAATACTTGCGAAGTGGGTAGTCGGTGAGGACTTGTATCGATGTGCATGGAAATGCGGACGTAGTCTCTCGCGGCATTTACCAATGCTAAGGCAAGCTTCTCGGTGATACCTCGTTTAAGGCCTTTTAGTGCTCGGTGATGAAATACACCGGGGCGGCGTCCTTCTTCTCGTGCGGGCGCACTTATGGATTCGTCCGAGGCGGCGAGGTAGAGAAAGGACCTCTCCTCTTCGGGACGGATAGAGTGGGGAGCTCGGCGAGGTAGCTCTTGAGGTCTTGGCGGACTGCACCTCGTCCCATGAGAATTTGGGGCTTTTGAGTACCTTGAAGAAGGGTGGCTGCTTATCATGGCTTTTGAAAGAGCGGCTTAGTCTTGACTATGCGACTGTCGACTTGTGTCGTCATGGATAGTCTTGGCATCTTCATTTCCAAAATGGTTTGGACCTTGGTCGGGTTTGCTTTAGCCCTTCTTGTGAAACCCAACACCTAAGAACTTTCGGACGGATGCAAGCGTGCATTTACGGGATTGACTTTAGGTTGATTTTCGAAGAAGGCCGAGGGGCGATCGAGGTCGGCCACACATGCGACTTCTTCGCTTGCTTTTGCGACGATGTCGTCTCGTATACCTCCACATTCCGACCTATGTAGGGTGAAATATTTTGTCCACCATCCTTTGATAGGTAGCCCTGCATTTTAAGGCCGAATGGCATCTTTTTATATCACGAAGACCGAAGTCGGTAATGAAGGCTGTCTTGGCAGCGTCTTCGTCGTCCATCGGGACTTGGTGATACCGCTGTATAAGTCAGCGAAGACTTCGTGCCGACCAGCGCGTCGACCTTCTTGTCGATGTTGGGAAGGGATAGCAATCCTTTGGGCGATGCTTGTTGAGGTCGGTGTAGTCGATACACATTCGCCATCCCTCCTCCTTTCTTCACCATCACGGGTTGGCTATCCGGTCGGATATTTGACCTCGAGCGATGTCGTGCTTTTAATAGTGGTTCACCTCGTCATGAATGACTTGGTTCCGTTAAATTGCGAAGATTCTTTGCTTTTGTTGAGCGGCTTTATGTTGGTCGATGTTGAGCGGTGGTGATGATACTCGGCGAGACTCGGTCATGTCGGGGAGACCAAGCAAACACGTCCGAATTCCCTTAGGAGTTGGATGATCGATCCTTCACTTGGTGTCGTGGTGAAACCAACACTGGGCGACCTTGATGGCTCGTCTTTGTACAATCGACCTCTTCCACCGACCGTCGGGAGTGGCGATGTCTTCGGACTCAACTCTTGGGTTTCTTTAATTGCTATGCACGTGGGTCTTTGGACCGAGGTCCGGCACCTCGTAAGGCAACTTGCATACATTCCTTCGCTTGCTTACGATCACCTCGGATCACGGTGTTCCGCCGTGGTGGGTATTTTTATCGTCGGGTGGTGCGTTGAGCATACCGCCTTACGACGTTCAGCCAATCTCGCCTAGTATGATGTTATCGGCGAGTTGGCCTTCCTTCTGACGCACCACCTTTGTCGAGGTCGTTGGTGCTTTCCCACCGTGACGGGTAGCTCGATTATTCCTTACAGGCGCGTCTCTTCACGGACAAAGCTTGGATGTGGGCGGGGCTTGCGCGGTAGCGTCTTCCACTCCTAGCTTGTCAAGCATTCCTTAAAAGGATGCTCACCGGCCTTGTTGTCGATGTAACGCGCTTCACCAACTTATTTGCGACCACTACGGATCACCAATGCATCGATGGGGTCTTGTCGCGGAGCAGGGTCGTCTTCGGAGAAGGTGATCGCCTCGTCCTTCTGAACCTCTTATTGGTAGGTTATTTGGGTGCAGGACTTGAGCATCGGCCTTGGGGAGGACTTCGTGACTCCACGGGGAGCCCGTAATTGTGGAGATCACCCGTCATATTGGGGCTCGTCATCTCCTTCTTCGGTCGGTCTGCTGCTTTGTTTTTGTGGGGCACAATTTCCCTCTTCCTCTGCTTTTCGTCTTTTGGCTTTGGTCGGCTTGGCGACCACATCCTCAGTATTTCTTGAGGATCCGTCTGAACTAGCATCTATTTCACCCATGAGCTCTTTGCACTCTTGATGTCGTGCCGTAATCATCATGGAATGAGCAATATTTATCCATAGGTCGGCACCTCTTTCCTCCTGTCATCGGTCGAGGCTTCTCGAGCAGGTTCATGTGGAGTCGTGATTTACGCTCTCGGCCGTCAGCGGGGTGTCTTGAGGTCGTCCGGCGTCGCGGACCGAGCACGGACTTTATCGGACGATGTAATCATCAGGCGCTTCGCCGACCTTGGTTCCGATCTTCCTTCCGCCCGTCTCTTCCTCTTTCAGAAGGTCTGCCTTATGCGCTTGGCGCTTTCTCTTGTCGGCCTCGTCCGCTTTGGCGAACCGGTTGGCTATCGCCCGGCTACATTGCGATCGAGGCTCGTGCCAGCGATCTCTCGGTATAAGGCCCGGCAAGATGCCGTTTTGGAAGGCGAGATGACTAACAGTCGTTCACGTCTTGACCTTTAAACACTCCTTATTAAACCTTGTCGTGAAGTCGTTGATGGACTCATTCGGCTTTGCCTTATGGTGAGGAGGTGTCCGACGGCGTTTTGATTCCGCCTTTTGGAAGAACCTTGGTGGGCGACCATCGGTCGCGATAGGGCCGATGCTTCCGTGGGTAGGTGTCGAACCACTGCGGGCGTTGTCGACGAGTAACTCGGGAAGAGTTTACATGTGAACCGGTGAGCTTTTGGTTGATCATGTTGTATTGGGCTGCGAGAGGAAGTTACGTGGATCCCTCGACCCGTCGTGAGGCGATGCTTGGTACCGGTACTTATCAGGGAGAAGTGTTGAGTATTCTATTTGAGAGCGGGTGGCTATCTTCCGTATCCATCGAAGCCGTCCTCTGGAGGCGGGACGGAGTTCGACGATCGAACTCGTTTAGGTGACTCGGACCGACTTCGCGGCGACCACGATGCCTTTTCTGCTGCTGCTCGTCCCACGGAGATCGGGCGGAGTTATTGGATGGATTTGGCGACTCGGGCGGCAGCGGTGATCACGACGTCCTCTCCGCGTTGCTCGTTCCTTGCGCGGTCGGTTTGGGCCCCGACCTCTCGTTGTGATGCCCGTATCTAGATGAGGGCGGTGTTCCGTTCTTGGGGCGTGGCCGACCACATGCTTGAGGAGGCGGGAAAACTCTCCTTATTTTTCTCGAAATCCCCGGCGGCGTCGTCGAGGTTTACTATGAGCCGGAGGTTCCACGGATTATTACTACGATTGCCTTCGCTATGGCAACTGCCTCCTGCGGGGCGGGGTGTCCGTGCTCGTCGAGACTTTGGATATGCTCCTCGGGGTTTCTCTACGATTGGGCTCTTCCGAGTTGAGCTCGGCGTTCCTTCGCCGTCGGCGTTATTATTGCGGCGACGGTCTGGATGCATAACCACGGTGTACTGGTCATGATTATTTCCACATAAGCGGTGGTTGATCGAAAACACAAAATTTCGGTTCCAGACGGGCGCCGATGATCGATCTTAATTTATGAGGAAATAAATCGCAAGAACACCAAGATTTCGTGGTTCGATCTATGAATAAGATCTCGTCCGCAGGCGAGAGAGAGAATATGTGTATTGAGGTGTAAGAAGCGATTACAAAGAGGTGAATGAATCTATGTCGTCTAATCTAGCCTCTATTTATACACAATGTATTGACCTAGATCTCGAATCAAGTCTTCTCTAACTGGGATTCGAGATCCTATCCTCTTGAATTAGGATTCTTTTAGATATGGTGAGCTTCTGCGTTCCCAGCCGCAGGAGTCTTCATGGGCGAACTTGTCGGCCGAGCTTGATGTCGGGTTTACTTGTATTGGGCACGATGCTTGGGCACAGTAGTTGGGCCGTATCCTATCAATATTACAATCGAATGTTCTAAACTTAACACTTCAAAATTAACACACATCTTCACACGACTTAGCTTAATTGATTAAAACCTAATAAATTTATAACAATAAACCCGAACTTGACAATCACATCAAAACCTTCTACTCTCTCTCTCTCTCTCTCTCTCTCTCACACACACAATGCCATGAGCAAGAAACACCCCATCCATGCCCCACATCCTCCAATTCCTCTGCTCCTTCTTCATCTACCTTCTTAGCGCTTTATTTCTCACCGCCACCTTCACAACCATCTCCACCAATATCGGTAGGGATTCCGAGACGCACTCCGCTACCTCTCCTTTCCCGGTAGTGCACTCGTCGATCAACTCGGCGAATCTTCGCCTCCATAATCCTCACCCTTCAATCCTTCCCGCGGCTCAGTATCGGCCCGTCCAGGCGGATCACGAGTTGATGATGGGTGGGTGAAAATAAATACTTGAGTATTAAATATCATAAATGCTAAAATATTTTTATGTTTTCATAAGTTATCTTCGAGATTTCAATATACAAAATCCATCAATAATTGAGTTTATATTTATATTTTTAATAAAAATTATTTCAATATAAACCCTTCTTTAACGTAAATTTTAGAAATCCATCAACAAACCTTTGGCAAAATTTGGGTGCGATTGAACTTGAACTTTGGCGACTTGAATGGGTGAGAGAATATCAATATCGGCAAACACTTGAGCGGATCGTGTTGAGGAAGAATATGACACCTTTGTTTGGCTAATTTTTCCGACTCGTATGAACCATTGAGGATTCAGACAAATAGGGTATTCCAAAAGCATCAATATACGCGTTCAAAACAGTAGGCACACAACAATAAGGAGATACAAAATTTTAGCGTGGAAAACCTCTTAAAATGAAAAGATGAAAAAAAACCACGGGACTACTAGAGTCGTTTAAATCCACTATAATCAACAATGGAACAATACACAATATTCTCTAAATTATATTAGAGGCATACAAAATATCATAGACTGAAAATAAGCACATCAAGATGTATGGAATCAAAATCGAGCAAAGATCAAGAAAAATATTACGAAATTTTCCTCTATTCGGATCGACAAACCCGACCTTCAAAACTTAAAATCCGATCTCCATCGTTCAAAGCGTTGGCCCGGATGCTTTGAAGCTTCGTCCAAAAATCACGATGATCTAAATGTTCAATCCCGAGCGGAATTTTTCCGAAATTGCATGCTTGAAAATTCTAGAGGAAAAAAAAAGGTTCTGAATTTTACTGTTTTGGGTACTTTAATTTCTCCCTTCAAAAATGGTGGTTGACCCTTTTCATTTCTTATGGGCTTTTCTCATGGGTCAAAAATATAAGAAAATCCAACCATAACAATTTTTTTAATTTTTAATTATTTTGGACTGAGCTAATTTTTAATTAGGCTTAATTGTCACTTTATAAGCAGCTTGAGCTTGTCACTTATAGCTTGAGCTTGTCACTTTATAAGCAGCTTGAGCTTGTCAATTTATGATGAAAACCTAATTATCACAAGGCACTCCTCCAAGTTCCAAACCCATCCAGTGTAAAAAGCCTAATTTCGCAATGACCTCGCATTCAACACCAGTCTCTGCAATCCCTCAGCTCTTAATATCCTTACTGCCAACCAAGTATCAGACAGAAAACCCATTTGACACCCATCCCACGACCATGTTCTTCGCCATTTCGAGCATCGTGGTCTCTTACATTATCCAAACCAGCCTGCTCCGATTTCCGATGAACCGTTATGCCGAGGTCACGTGCCATATCTTGGTCTGGATTTCTCACGTAACGGTTTCCACTCTCTCCGCCGCCCTTTACCCGGAAAGAGCTACGCCTTTCATTTACGCTGCTTTTGCACTGCTATGATTAGGTATTATGTTTGATCTACTCGTTTCTTGAACTTTTCCCATGTTTTTTTGTTTCCGGGCGCCAGGTGACTATCCCTTTTGCACATGGCCCTCGCTGTCTGTCCAAACAGTGGTTGTGATGATGGTTGTAATGGTTTCGGTCCAAACTGCAGGTGATATGTTGTATGTGTTTCGCCACCGACATGCAGTTGAAGATAGCGAGGGCGAGGGAGAGGCCGAGGCCGACGGCGAGGGAGAGGCCGAGGTCGAGGAGTTTACCTTCTTGAAAAAGAAGTTTTACGATGTGGCCAAATTCTTCGGATATCAACCTCAGCCGACGCTTCCACTTTGAATCTGATGAGAATTATATTTCCTATTCTGTTTTGTGTGTTTGTTGGGTTGATATAAATAAAAGCCTTGTTTGTATCTGAACTGTTATTGAACTGTATCTCAATTTTGTATTGCATGAGGTCATGCGCCAATTTCCGATTCTCCGATTATATGCGTGTATATATATTACAGTATATAAAGAAGCTGTTTATCATATATTTGCTCTCTCTCTCTCTCTTAATATATAGATATAGATAAAAGCAAAATCCCAATTGAAGTGATATAAATATTAGATATTATACAAGTAAACCACATTAAATTTAGACACTTCAATTTTATTTTATTTTATGTTCTTACGGATATGCTCTAAGCATATACAAACGTGTTATTTTCTGCTTTTACAAAGATAATTATTTTTCCCTAACAAAAAGATAATTATTTGATGTAAGATATTCAAAATTATAGTTAATGGTTATTGTATGACAAGCAACAAAAACCTAGTTTGCCATGTATGGGACCCTTCATTATTTTATTTTCGACTTTCTTGATTCGCGACGATTCAATTCTTAGAGTTATAGACCATTCTTTTAAATAAAATTATAGCCTTTCACTTATAAAGAAAATAGAATGAATGAAAAACGTAAATTTAGAGCCTATGGTCTGAATAAAGTTGAATATATAGGTGTATATTTTTTCCAAAATCTATTTTGGAAGAATGGTGAATTAATTAAAATTAATGTGCAACATTAGCAACTTTTTTTTAAAAAATCACTGAAAACTTAGGAAACTTGAAAAAAATGGTGTGTAAATTTATATGGAAACCATATCCCTGAATCCAAAAAAGAGGTTGACTAAGAATTTTAAATATCAAACCCTGTTAGTGAACATGGAATCACTAGCCAAAACACATAGTAATGCAGTATTTATAAAATAATAAATAATATTATAACAATCAGTTCCTTTTCACACACACGAGTTTGAAACATTCCTCCAACCAACTCACTGCCTTCATTATTCCCATTCTCTTAAAATAAGACTAAAAAAAAACTTCAAATAACGGAAGTTGTTGCCTCTCTAGAAAGGGACATATTTTTTTAATAATTTCTGTTAGATCAATGTTGACTCCACTGCAGGGCGGATCCAGAAGTTGATGATGGGACGGACTAAAAAATAAGTACTTCGTCGTATTAAATATCATAAATGCTAAAATATTTCTATGTTTTCATAAGTTGTCTTTCGAGATTGCAATATACAAACCCATCAATTATTGAGTTTATATCTATTTTTCATAAAATTTCTTTCAATATAAACCATTCTTTAGCGTAAACTTTAGGGAATCCATCAGCCAAACCACTGGCAAAACTTGGCTGCGATTGAACTTGAACTTTGATGACTTGAATGGGCAGAGAGCAACATCGACAAACACTTGGCGGAATCTGGTGAGGAAGAATATGACACATTTGTTTGGATAATTTTCCGACTCGTATGAATCTTTGAGGATGCGAGACAAATAGAGTATTCTAAAAGCACCAATATACATCGCTCAAAACAGTAAGCACGCAACAATAAGGAGACGCAAAATTTTAGCGTACAAAACCTCTCAAAACGAAAGAGATGAAAAAACTACGGGACTACTAGAGCCGTTTAAATCCACTATCATCAACAATGGAGCAATACACAATATTCTCTAGATTATGCTAGAGGCATATAAAACACACTCGGAAAAAAGCACATCAAGATGTATGGAATCAAAATCGAGCAAAGATCAAGAAAAATATCACCAAAAATCCTCCACTGTTCAAATCGACGAAACCCGACCTCCAAACCTCAAAATCCGATCTCCACCGTCCAAAACCTTGGCCCAGATGCTGTGAAGTTGCTGTCCAAAAAGTACGGTGATCTACGGTTCAATATCCAGAAGCGAAATTTTACATTGCGCTAAAAATCCAGAGGCGAATTTTACTTTTGGTACGCTCTTTTCTATTTTGGCTGCTCCAATTTCTCACTTAAAAATGGTGGCTGACTCTTTTCACTCTTATAACCTTTTCATGGGTGCATAGATTTTTCTCATGAGTCAAAAATATAAGAAAACCCAACAATAACAACTTTATTTTAATTTTAATTATTTTGGACTGGGCTAATTTTGAATTGGGCTTAATATAATACATAGACGGAAAAAAAAAAAGTTTGGGGCTTGCACTGGGCTGGAGCCCGGTGCATCCCCTTAATGGATCCGCCTCTTCTCCACTGGATGTTGGATATGATGTTGATAATATCTTATGTTGACAATATTCTGGGTTCAGCCAACATTCATGAAATCTGCCTTGAAGCTGAACTTCGACTCTCCAAATGTAACTGTAAATATGTAATCTTTCCATTCTTTACGTTTTATTATTCTTTGTTAGTCTAATAATGGTTTGCTGCAGTTAGAACTCGTTTCGAACAAGTGGAAGTTAGTGAGATCATGGAATGAAGATCATGGGTGGTTTCTCCCTATTTTTCAGGAACATAATTTCCACTAACATTTTGCGAGACGATTCGAGCAACAGTTTCTTGGAGTGATTCTGCGGTTGTTGGAAGGTTATGAGCGTGAGAAGTGGAGCTTGATGACCACGGAATACACCTCTATAAAAGGCGCAAAGCGGTTCATTTCTTACATGAATTTGGAAGGCTAATTTGAGAGGTTCACTTCTTTTCTTTGGTCTCGACTTTTTCGCTATGATCTTCCCGATGGTTCATATAGGAGATGTTTGATCATCAAAGTAGGCTGCGCATAAAAGCAAAGCGGGAAAGCACGACCAGACTCTCGATCTCCACTATTAAACGTCTGGAAAGGCTGTAGTATCGGCGAGAATCTCGCCCCCGGTGAGTGAGCTCATAAAGCGGTGAATCAATTCATTTGAAAGAAAGTCGGGTCTAGGCGATTTTCGAGTTGACCAATGATAGATAGGTAGGAAGAGCGGGACCAAAGCGAGCATCTTGAGCTCTTTCCTTCAAGTCGAGGACCGGGAGGAAAGAAGAAGCGAAGGGGTGTAATTCTTATGGCTGAATTTAAAGTTTCAATATAGTTGGTTGTCGAGAGTAGCGTGGGCTACTCTTAATCCACACAAATTATCATGTGTGTTCTTTACTTTCGCTACGTGTTACTTGGAATGTTATTCACATTACAAGTAACATTACTCTACTAACATCACACGGTGTTACTTCATAGTAATTCAGGCACTGAATTCTTTTAGTTTCATCAGAGAAAAAATGAAACAAGATTAGATGATTAACAAGGTTGATCTAACTATTTATAGAAGAGCTTTTACAATAAACTATCCTAAGGATTAATTATTCGTAATAAATGGAGTGTAGCATATGACACCTATATATATATAGACACATTAAACACATAAAATAGTATTGGTAATGGTAAGAATGAGTGATAGTAGTAGATAATGAGTAATAAAAAGTATAAATAAATGGTGTTATTTAGGGCAAAAGTGAGAGAATATTTGGTGTAATAATTATTATAAATAGAATAGAAAAAGATTGAGATGATGTTAAAAAAAACTAAGAAATAAATTTGGATACAGGGGAATATATGTTCCTAAAATTTTTGTGATTATTATTACATTGTAATTACCGACATACCCTTTATATTTTCTCGACTTTCCAAGGGGCAAGGAGCACGTGACCCTTCCGCAATCAGTTCCGAAAACGTATTTCCACCCACCCTATAGGCTTGGCTGCTTCCTTCATTAAAAGTGGTGGACGAAGTTGACCTTTCTCGTAATCGCATATGTATTACTTTCTTGTAGAAGGTTTGGTGTCCTTTTCATCCTTTATGATTATATTACTCCATTTTCTTTTTCAACATCACTATATTGTGTTTTAGATTATTTTACAATTGTTGACATGTTTATTATATCCAATTTAAGGCTATTAACTTTTTTTTCTTAATTTGCCTTTTTGGTTAATAACTGATTATTACGATTCTTTATTTTATAATGAGGATGTAATTTTAAAAACATTCAATTATTTGTTAATAAAAGTTTGTCGGGTTATTCAGAAAAAGGCAGAATATATAGTCAAAGTATTATCTTAATTTTTGCACTTTATTTAGACCATAATAACAAGATCACTTATTTGCACTTTCCAATCGAAGAATTAGCCGAGAGCATTAGATTAGGGAGATCCAACGCTAGCTTGTACTCCAAATTAATTTGACTTGGATTATTTGTTTATTTTTGACGTTATTCCTGCTTATATACGTGTGTTACTCCCCCCTTTTTCTTATAAATGACCTCAGTTATCAAATTAAGCATACTAAGAAAATAGAAAAATTTACCTCTATAACCTTATTAATTATCAAGATAAATACATTCATACAATTAATTATTAAATTTCAAGAGTATTAATTAGGTGTTGCTTTGAAAGTGTTGCATCGCCTAAACACAGAAATGTTGTGTAGACTGTTATCCACACACAGAGTAAAACCGCGGAATTAAAAACTTGAAAAACACCGAAGTAACTTTTCTACATATTAAAATTATAATATGTAGATGCTAAATATGGCGAAATTATTTACTATAAAATTTACAGTAAACTTTACAAAAACTCACTACTTTATCACAAGATAAAGTCGGACACGTTGAGCCGAAAAACTATCTATCAAGATATATGAAAAATACTAAAGATTTCATCACACCACTCGTGTACTAAAAAGAACAACCTTCTAAAACAATTAGAAGTTAAAATACTCGTGTGTTATCGAAAATGTTATAAAAACAGACTCAACAATATAAACAGATCTTCAGATAATTCTTCAAGGATTGCGCATCTTCTGTGGCGATTTTCCTATCCTTATATAGGAGTTGAGAGGCCTTCGACTGCACGTCTTGGACCACGATCTGGCCCACTAGGATGTAAGTAAGTCGTGGCAGTTAGTCGTTCAACTTCTCCTGGAAAATAGGAACCGAATAGCTGACTTCTTCCATCCTTATCTCTTTTGACATGTTTCCCGTGTTCTTCGGTGTGTTATCATCACATCCAGCGAAACATCAATAACCTGCACATACCAAAGAGAAGAAAAGGTAAAACCCTAAAAAAACTAACTTCTTATATCGATGAGACTTGGTCAAAGTTAACCAACTCTAACAAACTCCCCCTTTTTGCCTTTCTTCACAAAACCTGCATATACAAACACAATTTACAGTATATATATACAGTACTCCCCCTGAATCCCAAATGTATGAATAATTCAAAAATATATACTCCCCCTGTAAACATTCTCCCCTTGTTTACAAAAATATCATCGTAATAGTTTCTGCAACATATTCAGCAACAACCATCTAAACAGAATAACCATCATAGCATAAACCATTTAAGCATAGAACAACAGACATCTCATAAAAACCACACGATCGATGAGTAGAAATATCAAGCGAAAAACAAAGATGTCCAGCACAAAAAAAAGATTGTCACATCCTTTTATATATAATAGTTGGTTTTAACTTTTTGCACCGCCAGCCGTCTCCCAGGGAAGCCAATAATACCTTTGCGTGTGTGTTTCAAAATGATAATACCTTTGCACAAATTAAATAATCAGAGGTTACAAGACTTTCGATGACTTCTGCTTTGCATTTGCCACAAATTAAATAATCAATTAAGCAGAAGTTAAAGAAAGTCCGGTGTCCTTTGATTATTTAATTTGTGCAAAAAGTATATCTTTATGATTATTTAATGTATGCAAAGTATCTTTAACTTTTTTATTATTTAATTTGTGCGAAATTAACTTTTAATTATTTGATTTGTGCGAAAGGCCGGACTATTGTTTTATTAGTTAATTGTCTTTATCGGCACCACCAAATACAAACCGCTCTATCTCTCTCTCTCTCTCTCCTTCTAAGCAGCTTGTCTCTTTATAATGAAAACCTAATTATCACAAGGCACTCCTCCAAGTTCCAAACCCATCCAGTACTGTAAAAAGCCTAATTTCGCAATGACCTCGCATCCACTCACTCTCTCTGCAATCCCTCAGCTCTTAATAGCCTTATTGACCAATAAAATATAGTACAGAAAACCCATTTGACACCCATCCCACAACCATGTTCTTCGCCATTTCGAGCATCGTGGTGTGTTACTTTATGGATACCATCGTGCTCCGATTTCCGATGAGCCGTTATGCCGAGGTCACGCTCCATATCTTGGTCTGGATTCTTCACGTAACGATGAACCATCGTGTTACTTTATGGATACCATCGTGGTGTGTTACTTTATGGGACATGTGTGTATATATATTACAGTATATAAAAGCAGTTTATCATATATTTGCTCTCATTCTCTCTCTCTCTAAACATATATAGATATAGATAAAAGCGAAATCCCAATTGAAGTGATATAAATATTATATATTATACAAATAAACCATATTAAATTTATACACTTCAAATTTTATTATATTTTGAGTTCTTACGGATATGCTCTAAGCATATACAAAAGTGTTATTTTCTGCTTTAATTTACAAAGATAATTATTTTCCCCTAACGAAAAGATAATTATTTGATATATGTAAGATATTCAAAATTATAGTTATTACTTCTAGTTTTATTATATTGTTAGTGTTTTGATTAGAAACGTGATTCGTCTAACAAGTCTATTATCTAAATATGAATTGATGCAGACTCTTCACCTCTTCTTTAACTCGTGACTGTAGTTTCCTTTTTGTAAGACTTGAAAATATATAATTTAATAATAAATGTTTCAGTAATATCTTTTATGTAGATATATAGATTTTATATAGATATATTATAGTTTATTTTGACGGCATCGAAAGTTTCTCTGTTTGTTCCTCGTTTAGAAATTCAGAGGTCCTTAATAAGCTATAATTTAATTTAATTTAATTTAGTTTAACAATATTTAAGCATGTATTGGAAAAGAGACATGGAAGTCTACCCAAATTGGACATAAGGAGTTTATCAAATTTAGCTGGCAAGTTTAGTTAAATGTCAATCATTGTGGATATATATGATTTAGTATTAATGCGTCTATATACAGTTTCTTTACGAATAAAATCGTTTATACGTGACTCACTAGTGGGATATAATGCAAGATAATGAAGAAACATATCATGACAACACATTATAAAGGAAAACAGGATACATAATAAGGATAACGATTGACCATGTATTTTTAGTAAATATTCTTCCCTGTATTTAGTATATTTCTCCCACTAATTGTGGGCTTTCCATTGTATCTTGATAATCTTGCTTTATTAATATGATTCTTGATCACCTCTATCAAGGGTGATTTTCAAATATTCTCACATGGTATCGAACAGCGATCCTAAACCCTACTCTTTCTTCTCAACACCATGCGTCTTCGCAGATCATATCACGTCGGACTCGTCCCTCCGTAGTGCAATTCGTACACCGGATGGTCCCTCGGTGTCGATCTGTTTATTTCTTCCTTCTTTCGCTAGTCTCTTGCTAGAGATCCTCGATTTCCTTCTTTGGTCCTCTCCAATTCTCGTCTGAAAATTCTCATGGCGCTTGCTCTACCGATGCCTTACATTACGACAATGATCAACATGGTTGCTGCTATCAAATTGAATGCCACAATTATCTCCTTGGCGTCGTCAAATCGTGCATATGGTGAATGCTTCGATTTGATGGGTTTCTGACGGCTCCTCTATTGCGCCATCGCCACTATTACTTACGTGGCGATGATATCTCGATCGACCCTGCATACACGGCTTGGAAGATGAAGGACAAGAAACTTCTAAGTGTATTGTATACCTCTCCAGAAGATCTTTGCCGGAGGTCATTGACTCGTCTACCTCGCGGGACACGTGGTTAACTCTCGAGATTGTTTTCTCTTCGGTATCGCGTCAGCATCAACTCCGGGAAGAACTTCTTTCTCTTCGTCGGGTGCTTCTTCCGTAGAGGAGTATGGTAAGTTCAAGCTTTTGTGTGATCGGTTGAATGCCATTGGTCGTCCGGTGGAGGAAACCGATAAAGTCATTGGTTTTGCGTGGTTTGGGAGTTCAATTTCTTTGGTTTCGCGGACACTCGTATGGCTCATCTCCTATTCCCGCATTCCGTGATTTCTTGAACCGAGCAAAGCAATATGATCTTATGCTCCGAGCCATGGAGGCTCCTTCTCGGCGACATTCACGGCCGATCAAGGGTCGTCGTCGAATCGGGGCCCATCTCATGGTCGTGGGCGGTCGGTGGGAATTATCACTCGTCGGGTCATCTTGGTGGGCGTGGGCGATCCATCGACCGTGGTTCTTCTTTTGGACGTGGTCGGCATTTGAACTACCGTGGTTTTATTTCAAGAAATCGGACTAATAGTACAAGTTCGAACAACGGCGCCGACCTTATATTCCTCGTTGTCAAATCGTCGTGGGGAGCATTATGCGACAAATGTCCCCAATTTCTCGGTCTTTCGTCAGCTATTTCCTCCGCAAATTTGGCTCGAGCTTTTACATCATCTTGCAATGTTTGACTCTACTCCAGTTGGTATCTTGATTACGGTGCTTCGCTCATATGACCAATCAACTCACTGCATTGGATTCTTCCGAGCCTTATTACAGTACTTGCTCTGTTATTGTTGGTAATGGAAATGCTTTAAATATCTCGCATATTGGTTCTCGTAAATTATCTGCCGATGTTCATTTGTTGGATGTTTTGGTGGTGCCTCATATCACTTAAAAATCTCTTATCTATCGATAAATTAACCTCGACTTTCTGTTGATGTTATATTTTCGATAAGTTCTTTGCGATTAGAATCGGGTGACAAAGGACATCTTGGCTCGGGAAAGTGTGATAAAGGCTTATACATGCTAGACAAGGGGTCTCGGCTTTGGTGGCGGCAGTTGAAATAAAGTCTTAAAGGCTAGTTTTGATTTGTGGCATTTACGTGCAGGGGCATGTCCCATTTCCATTGTTTCGTTATTGCATAAACTTGGTCATTTGTCGGTCACTTGATTCTGCCGAGTCTAGTGTTTGCTCTTCCGTCGATTAGCAAAGAGCAAGAAACTTAACTTTCAATTGAATGAAAAACGTCGACAATGTTCTTGATTTAATACATTGTGATTTATGGGTCCTGCACTGTTACAACTTCGATGGATTTCGCTATTACGTTGCTTTTGTGGATGATTTTCTCGTTTTTGTGGATTTATCCATTACGTGCTAAGTCGAGTTATATGACATATTAGTTCGCTTTCATGCATTTATGCACGCACTCGGTTTTCCGTAGAATCAAGATTTTCAAAGTGATGGTGGGACCGAATTTACAAATTCAAAAGTACGTGATTTTATGCACTTGAATGGTATTCATCATCGGCTTTCTTGTCCCTATACACCTCGACAAAATGGTAGGGTGAGCGTAAGCACCGTCACATATCTGGCTGGATTATCTATGTTATTTCATGCTCATGCTCAAGCATCTCTTTGGTTCGATCGTTTACTCTTTGCTTTTTGTGATTAATAGGCTGCCTTCCCCACTACGCATGACACTTCCCATTTCAGCTTCTATTTCACTCTGCGAATTATGCAAACTTTAAACCATTTGGGTGTCGTGTTTTCCGTATCTCAGAGATTATCTTTGCTAATAAATTGGAACCTCGCGATCGTCCATGCATTTTCTTGGGTTATAGTAGCATCTACAAAGGTTTTCGTTGCTACGATCCGGAATCCTCTCGCATCTTCACGACTCGTCATGCCCGGTTTGACGAACACCGCTTTCCATTCTCTCGGACTCCGTCCACAACGATTTCGATTTGGACATCTCCACTTTCACGGATGTTACGGACTACCTATTGCCTTTCGGCCGGCCTTGCGCCTAGTCGGCGTACCCGGCGCCCGTCGTGCCGTCTCCGGCCGGTGAACCCGTGCGTATCGTCCGGGCCGGGAAGATCTGCCGAGCTCCGGCCAAACCCACCACACGATCCGGGCGAATCATCCCTCTGTTCCAGCCCAAGCACTGCCGAGCTCCAGCAAAACCCACCACACGATCCGGGCGAATCATCCTCCTTTCGCCCAAGCACTGCCGAGCTCAGCCCAACCCGCCACACGATCCGGCCCAAAATCAACCTCATGTTCACGCCGGGCATCTGCCGATGCTCCTGCCGAGCGGTCCTGCGCCTCACGTCTTAATCGTCATCCTATGGTCACGAGGGACGTCTTTGGCATATTCAAGCCTCGATATCCTGTTAACTCGGCGTCCACCGCCTTACATGCGCTCTTGTTGCCACCGAGCCTCGTGGTTTCAAGTCTGCGCAAAGTATCTGAGTGGCTTGCCGCTATGCAAGAAGAAATTGACGCCTTCGTTCGAACTACACATGGGATTTGGTGCCTCGCCTGGCACAAACATAGTTGGTTCAAGTGGGTTTCGTCGAAGTTTCTTGCGATGGCTCCATTGGCGCCACAAAGCCCGTCTTGTTGCTCGAGGCTTTACTCGATTCCGCGCGACTTCCATCATACTTTCAGATCCGGTTGTTAAAGCACTCTTCGTCCGAATTATCTTGGCTCTCTCCGTACAACACGGTTGGCCTCTACATCAACAGCGTGAAGAATGCGTTTCTTAATGGCATTCTTGACAAACCCGTATTTATGGCTCGACCTCACGGTTTTGTGGATCCACGATTTCTGATCATGTCATGTAAGTGAAGAAGGCTTTATATGGTCTTCGTCGAGCTCTCTCTGCATGGTACGGAGGTTTAGCACGTATCTCTCAAGCTTGGTTTTCTTGAGTCGCGATGACTCTTCCCTCTTTCATTCCACAAAGGTACCTCTGTCGTTTATTTGTTGTTGTATGTGGATGACATTATAATTACGAAATGACCCTTCTCTTTATAAAATTTTATCTCCGTACCAGCGAGAATTTGCCATTAAGGATCTTGGTCGTCTTAATTATTTTCTTGGGCTTGAAGTCTCGTACACTTCGATGGTCTATTTGTTGGGCGGCAAAGTATGCACATGATATTCTTGAACGTCTGAATTATTGGATGCTAAGCTGTTTCACTCCTTTGACAAGCAGGGAATCTCTTATTAGTCTTGGCTCTCCATTTCATGATCCCACTTTGTACAGGTCTCTTGTTGGAGCTCTCCAATATTTGACCGTTACTCGTCGAGATCTTTCCTATGCGATCACTCGGTAAGTCAATTCCTTCATTCCCTACGGATGACCATTTTTGGCGGTCGAGAGGATGCCCGCTATGTCGAGGGCACTGTGCACTATGGTCATCCTTCAAGAAAAATCTGAATTTTCCATCTTAGGTTATTCGATCTTGGTGGGCTCGTTGCATTGAGACCGTCGTTCCACTTATGGCTACTCCATTTTCATTGGGAAAATCTCGTCTCTTGGAGTGCCAAGAAACAACCAACTGTTGCTCGCTCAGTGTGAGTCCGAGTATCGTGCTATGGCTAATCGCGGCCGAACTGGTTTGGGTCACCAATTTGCTTCATGAGCTCGGATCACTTCCTCCTTCTAGCCTATTCTCTTGTGTGATAACAAGAGTGCAATCTTCCTGAGTCAAAATCCAGTGGCACACAAGAGGGCTAAGCATATTGATCTTGATTATCACTTTGTCCGTGAGCTCGTTTCCTCGGGTAAGCTAGCCACTCGTTTCGTTCCATCACATCTCCAGCTAGCTGACATTTTCACGAAAAGCTTACCACGTCCAGCCTTGAGGTTTCTCGTTCCAAGCTCTGTGTGTCTTCACCCACGCAACGCTTCACGGGGTAATAAGGATAACGATTGACCATGTATTTTTAGTAAATATTCTTCCCTGTATTTGCGTATATTTCTCCCACTAATTGTGGGCTTTCCATTGTATCTTCAGTAATCTTGCTTTATTAATAACAGATTACTGATCACCTCTATCAAGGGTGATTTTCAAATATTCTCACAATACAGTTAAAAACAGATAAATGCAATCTAAAGTGATATACCTGATCTGGGCTTATATATATGAAGCTTAGGAGTTAGGACCCATCAAACTGAATTGAAGATACAGACAAACAGGCTCTTTTCTTTGCAAATTGTTCTGCTCAGGAGCCCACACCCGAGAAATTTGGAAATCCAAGAAATACTGAAGATCCTCAATAGGTGGCTTGTCTGCAGCCAAAGGATATAACACACAATTTAGGATACAGGAAAATAATGGCATACATATTCTTTATAAAATGACAAGATTTTTCCCAAGTAGGACAAACATGTTTCACCTGAAATTTAAAACTATCATGAAATATGCATGAATGGAAAAACTCTATCAGCGCTTGTAGACTGCATGAAAGTAGCAGTCAACCATATTGCAACTATAATTATCTGTTTTTAACTGTATCATGTTTTCCTTTATAATGTTCAAACTAATAGCTAACTTCTTTTTGTACATGGAATTACAGTATATATTAGTAATTTCTGTTCTTATCCCATATTGCAACGAAAGCAACTGGGACTTCTCCAGCTTGCTGCTCATCCTGAATGTGTTCTCCTACTATTAAGTACTTAGTTTATTAATCTTGAATGTGGACAATCTACAATTATGGTTTCATAATTAATTATTATTTGTCTACTGGAGCTATGTATGTTTACTATTTGTCTATTGGATGTATGTATGTATACTATTTACATTTTAATCTCCAAATATTTTTTTCTATAGAAATTTTATTATTGGGATAAGGATTTGAAGGATGACGTTGTTTACGAGCTCTGGCGCGCGAAGGCAGGGGATAGATACAGGGATCTTCTTCACAAGATCAAAAGGAAAATGAATGACGAGATACCACCTCCTTCAGGGTGGGCAGCTTGGAAGCAATATTGGAGTCGTGATGATATACAAACAAAGGCGATAAAAGCACGAAACAATAGGATGACTGAGCCCGATGGTGAGGGAACATGAATTGTTAAGCATAGAGGTGGATCAAAATGTGCTTTAGAATATGCAATAGAGATGGTAAGTATCTCATACTTAATTGGAAAAAATTAATGATGTTCATACGCATGTATTAGACAACACTGATAAAAACCCATTGGAGTCGTGATTATTTGAAGAGAGAATAGAATACTAATTTGTGAAGAGAGAATTGTTGGGATCTGTGAGAGGCAGAGTGAGATTGTTGGTTAGTGATTAATCCATTCGAGACTCGTGAACTAAAATTTCCTTTTTCTGTCATCTTCTTTTTTCATTTATATTTTTTTAATAATAATTTGATTGAATGCAAAGGCAAAAACACGTGGTGTCGAAATATCTCAAGTGCAGTGTGATGTATTCAAGAGGTATCATGTCACCGAAGATGGTGAATATACCGATCCGAAGTCTCATATATAGTATTGGGGTAAGTACCTTCAAATCATTTAACTTAGCTAGAATTATTAACTATATAATCTAAGTGAATTTATTTTATAGATGCAAGTTGAAGACAATTTTCAGACTTTGAGTCAGCATGTTCCCGGCACAGATGAAGTACCGGAGGTAGATAGGACTGAGATCCTCAAGCAAGTCCTAGGAGGCCCCTCGAAGAAGAAGAGATTGTTTGGTGCAGGTTCTCTTGCACATAGCTTCATGAGTAATCTTAGTGGATCGAGTGTCGATTCTGCAGCGACATCCCGAATCGATCCAGTGGCGATACATGAGTACAATCAGAAGTTGATAGAGGTGGAGGAGATGCTACAACGGGAGAGACATCAACGCAAAGAATATGAAGAAAAAATGGAGGCTCAGATGAGGGCGCTAAACGAGGCAAAGAAGCAGACACTTTAACAATTACGCGCTCAACAGGAGGCTTTCTAGCGATTCATATCGGGCTCGGGTTCTACTAGCGGTACAGGATATCCACCATCTTGATCTGATTGATATATCATTGAATTGAAGCATTATCGGATATTAGATATATTAGAATTTGGTTATTGAATTATGTTATATTTACTTTTGAATTATGTTATGTTTACTTTGGATTATGTTATGGACTGTATTTGTGGATTATGTTGTGTTATGAATTACGTTTGTAGATTATCTGATGTTATGTTTGTGTTTCAAAATTGGTACGTAATTTTTTGAATTTTTGATTTAACATTTTTAAGATGAAGGGTCATTTCTATAAAAAAAAAATAACGACGGACTATTGACAGAACGTTTATAACCCAGAACACTGAATCTAGCTACGGAATAATCAGTTTCAATTCTGTCGTTGATCAGCGACGGAATTAAAAATCCGTCGCTAATTTTCCGTTTTAAATCTGTTGCTGATCAGTGACGGAATACAATCCGTCGCTAGTAGCGATGGAATTTTTCGTTGCAATTCCGTCGCTAATCAGCTACGGAAAACAACAACCTTTTTTGCAATGGATTTTTTCGTCGTAGTTCCGTCGCTGATTTAGCAACAGAACTGATTCCGTCGTTGATCTTGTTTAGCGACCACGATTTTTGATTCGGACTGTTTCCGTTGTAATTTCGTCGTTAATAGGATTTAACAACGGATTTTTGAGGATTAGCGACAGAATTTTCCATCGCTAATCAACTATTTTCTTGTAGTGGATGTAAGATATTCAAAATTATAGTTAATGTAGTTATTCTATGACAAGCAACAAAAACCTAGTTTGCCATGTATGAGACCCTTCATTATTTTATTTTCTACTTTCTTGATTCGTGACGATTCAATTCTTTAGAGACCATTCTTTTAAGTAGAATTTTAGCCTTTCATTTATAAAGAAAATAGAATGAATGAAAGAAGTAAATTTAGAGCCTATGGTCTGAATAAAGTTGAAAATATATATAGGTGTATATTTTTTCCAGAATCTATTTCGTAAGAATGGTGAATTAATTAAAATTAATGTGTTGATATATATATATATATATATATATATATATATATATCGACACATTAAACACATATATTTCCACCCACCATATAGGCTTGGCTGCTTCCTTTATTAGAAGTGGTGGACGAAGTTGCTCTTTCTAGTAATCGTATATGTATTTACTTTCTTGTACAAGGTCTGGTGTCCGTTTCATTCTTTATGATCATTTTACTCCATTTTCTTTTCAACATCACTATATTGTGTTTTATCTTCTTCGTTTCAACATCAATTTGAAAGGATGAGTAGAGAGGAGAGGAGGTGGAATGAACGCAATGAGTCAAACTGTGTGAAAATGGGGGTGGGTTTGTTTGTTTTTTCTTCTTCTTTTTTTAGAGGAAAGTGGGGCTTCTTCACGCATATAGGAAAATCGGGTTGGATAAAGTGGGGCTTTTCTTTTCCTAATTCTCCTTTGGATTCTTATGTATGAATTAAATGTTAGATCGACTTTTATTATAAACAGGGTACGAGACACAGTGAGAGAGATCGGCTTCTGTTCTCACACACATATAAATGTTAATGGTATACCAATTTTTTATACGATCTTGAAACTTATTGTGATTTAGCTTAATTTAAACATTGTCAATGTTTTTATTATATCAATTACAGCTATTAACTAATTTGTTCTCATTTATTTTTTGTTAGTAATTGATCATTAGGGTTCATTATTTTATACTTTTATTTTATATTATATAATTAGGATGTATTTAAGAAGAACAATCAAAGTCTATCTCATTTTTGTATGCAAGAGGTCATTAATATATCCAAGAACGAGATTACTACGTTTTGATATGAGGCTCAATATCGAGGATCCACATCCGTCAACGGGCGAAATTAGACGTTTCAACAGCAAATCAGCAATAGGTGCACTGTCTCATTTATTAGTTATTAAAAATTATTCCATAAATATATCATCTCTTTGGCCCACTTTTAAATATTAGGGGTGAGATTCGGTTCGGTTTCGGTTAACCGAAACCGAAATAACCTAAAATAGCTAACCGTAACCGATACCAATCGGTTAACCGATTAACCGATTCGGTTAGTCGGTTCGGTTAGCAGTTAACCGAAATTAAAATTAATTTTTAAAAAAAATAAAAATATATACAAAATACAAAAAATAACCAAAAATAATCGAGATTAACCGAAAATAACAGAGATTATTTCAAATATTAGAGAAATTATAATATTAAATTAAATAATTTTTACTTAATAATTAAATTAATTAATTAATTAATTAATTAATTTCGGTTAATCGGGTATAACCGTCGGTTAATCGGTTATACCCGATAACCGAAATTCACTTGAAATAGGTAACCGATATCCGAACAGAAAACCGGTACCCGTTTAAGCACCCCTACTTTTAATTTTAGTTTAATCTTGTGATAATTATGTAACAAATTCAAGATTCTTAGTCATTTTACACTTTTGTTTTAGAATTTTTGGAGGGCTTAGATAATTCAAACATATATACTCGCCAATTCCAGCCCGAACAAGTGTTCAAAATTTGCACAATTAATCTTGTACATATTATACTTTACATAATATAGAGTTGCAACATTTTGGTATTTTGAAAGAACCAAAAATATTTTGAAATTTTATTAAGTGCGACACACGTATTAATCACTTAAAAAAAGAAAAGAAAAAGAAGAAGCGCACACATACGAAAACACTGTGTTGTCACGATCCAACAACGAGGACCCACTTATTTGAATAATAATTACATAACTTAACGATGATGTATGATGTATCTAGATTATATTAGCAGGTATATAATTGAAATCATTTTAACTTGAAATCTCTACATTTATGATTTATCTCAAGAGGCAAAAAATAATTTCAATTGTCATGATAAGTTTGAAATAGTATACATATAATCAAATTAAAATAGGACAATGTTATACTCTATCTCCAATAAATCCCCTTCAGATGAAATTGTAAAATAGCTATTGCATATTTAATTATCGTCAAGGTTGCTACGTTCAAATTCAAAGAGTATCGATGATGAAGCAGGTGGTGACTGGTGACTCAACAGGATCTAGCAAAATATATATAAGTATGATTATTAAATAATGAATGGGACCAAATTTTATTTATCTTTTTTCACCAATTCTGTTTTTTTTCCGAAATTTGCTCTTGAATGGGAACAAATTTTATTTATCTTTTTTCACCAATTCTGTTTTTTTTCCCCAAAATTTGCTCTTTGACTATGAATGAGACCTAAGCTCTCTATAAGACAAAATTTATAATAATTTATGCTATGATACATTGTTTTTAACATTACGTTCTTTTTAATGGGTATCACTACACGCGCGATTTTCCGAACTTTTTTCGGAGCCCTACATCAACTTAGTCCATTTAAATTCAAATTCCTCTGAAACTTTAAAAAAAATTATAAACCTACACAAAAATTATACTCCCTCAGTCCACCAAAAAGTTCATTGATTTTGGTGGCACATATTTTAATAAATTATAATGAGTGTAAAGTAAGTTAGTATAAAAATGTGTGTCGTGAGGATAATAAATGAATATATTAATGGATATTGAGTATAAAAAGGTGGGCCATATGTGTTTTTTTGTAAATAAGTAGATATGTTTATGGTAAAAATATAAAATTGATGTTTCCAGAAAAGGAAAGTGGATATTTTTTGTGGACGGAACAAAACGAAATTAAATGATCGTATTTGATGGACGGATGAAGTAATATAGATCACTCAAACACGATAGCGGTCGAAATTAAATAAGAAATCAGTAATTATGTTTCAAATGAAAGTTTCCATGTGTTTGATCCAATATATTTCAGCCAAACAGTAACTGATTTCTTTATTAAAATATATAGTTTGGTTCAAATAAGAACTATTTTTATCCAAAACATTAGATAGAAAAAGGAAACACATCATTACTTTTTCTGCCTCTTGCAATCAACTTCAAAGAGTTTAAAGAAGAATCCTTTTTTTTGAGAGGTTATATGTGTATATAATATGTGAGATTGGGGGGATAATTAATCAAAACATTAGATAGAAAAAGGGAACTCACCGATACTTTTTCTGCCTCTTGCAGTCAACTTCAAAGAGTAGAAAGAAGGATCCTTTTTTTGGAGAGGTTATATGTATTTAATACATGAGATCGGGGTGGGGAGGTGGATCAAAACTCTAATAGAAGAACGGAACTCACCATTACTTTTTCTGCCTCTTGCAATCAACTTCAAAGAGTTGAAAGAAGGTTCCTTTTTTTTGTGTGTGTGTTGGTCAGTGGTAGAGTGGTTATCCGGCGTAAAGGTGCCGAGGTTCGAGTCTAGTGTGTGCAACCTTTAAAATTTCAGATTAATTGACCAAAAAAAGTTCATTTTGGAGAGGTTATATGTATATTTAATATGTGAGATTAGGGGAGATAATTAATCAAAACTCTAATAGAAGAACGGAACTCAGCATTACTTTTCTGCCTCTTCCAATCAACTTCAAAAGTTGAAAGAAGATCCTTTTGGAGAGGTTATATGTATATTTAATATGTGAGATTTGGGGGAGGAGATAATAATCAAAAACATTAGATAGAAAAGGAACTTGTCCTTGCGACACCCGATAGTTAAGGTGGGTCGTGTGGTCGAGAGGTCGCGAGTTGAACCCCACCAAACGTCTCTATGGGTTTGAGTCATCACACTGGTTTTCAAGTGTGGTTTACACTGCCTCTTGTGTGGTTTGCGGTATTGCGGGAGCGTGGAGTTTACCAAGATGCACCTTAAGATAGCGGTTGCGGGTTCCCCATGATAAAAAACATTGGGAACTTTTTCGGCCTCTTGCAATCAACTTCAAAGAGTTGAAAAATGATCTTTTTTTTGGAGGGCCGGGGGGATAATTAATCAAAACTCTAGATAGAAAACAACAAACTCTTTAATTGAAAGAGAGAGAAATTAAAATACTAAAATAACAACTATTAAAATAATGACATGTGAGATATTACATCGGAAATTTCCACCAAAACTTCAATACAAGGCTGTGGGGCCTGAGGATTGGCCCGTGAAGTTTATGATCCAATACAAAGATATTATTAGGCTCAAATTGGGCCTATTGAGAATAACTGTCCATCAATGACTATATTTTTAGTAAATTTCGTCAGGCTGATGTGTTCTGTGTATGTCAGCAGTTGTCTACATCATTAGTTAATTAATTTATTATTTATGAACAAGCATATTTAGATAGAGTATTTTCTTTTCATGATTAGTATTTTGAATGATTGAATATTTGATGGATTAAATATATGATAAGAATAATTTTTATATATCAATAATTTATTTACTACAAAGATTAGTGAAGGATTAAAATTAGGATAAATAACTCTCCATTTATTTAGGGGGTGTTTATTTTACATGATTAGGTTGGATAGATAAAATTAATCAAATCTAATCAAGTGTTTACTTTTAAGGATATCCCAAAGCTCGGGATTATTTTAATCATTTGAATTGTTCTCCATTAATTTTAATCCAACCAATATAGATAGGATTGAAATAATCCTCCAAAGAAATGGAGAATTACTTATCTCTATTTTAGCCCTCCACTAATCCTTTGTAGTAAACAAAGGAATGATTATTGATATATAAAAATTATCTTATCACACATTTAATCCATCAAATAATCAATCATTCAAAATGTTAATCATGAAAAGTAAACACTCCCTTAAAGGATTATTTCAATCCTACCTATATTGGTTGGATTAAAATTAATATAAATTAATTAAAATGATTAAAATAATCTCGGGCTTTGGGATATCCTCAAATGTTAATCCTTAAAAGTAAACACTTGATTAGATTAGATTAGTTTTATTTATCCAATCTAATCATGCAAAGTAAACACCTCCATATATTATAATAATTATGTTGCATCGAATAGTATGCTCTCTTATTAAAAAATAGAATTGTTTCAACTTCAACTACAATTGGTACCAATGTCTTTTGGGTTACGACTTACGAAGGGTTGAGGCTGTCACGTGCCTTTTATGAATAGGCGCGAGCACCTGCGTGTACGCACTCCATTTTATTGGTGAGGTATTAACGCTATAAAAAGTTGATAGCCTCCCAAAAAAATCACAATTTTGATTGGAAATTTGGATAAATTCAAGTTGTCTGTTCCAATTGGATGTGTTATTTATGGTTGATTTGAGAATATCGTCATATTGAATAGTGACATATAAAAACATATACAGTAATATTATCCAAATAAAATTAACAATAGTAATTCATACATACGATATTGTCCAATCGGCAATTCAAAATATTGTTAATTTGAGATATTATTAAAAAAATATATAATAATATTATCGATTCGTCTATTATATAGAAGAAAAAAATATTGGTAAGAGCTGAAGCCTCTCTTAGGGCATTATTATGTCTGCCTTGACTTTGTCTTAATAACTATAGTGATTTCCAAAAGAGGTATACTCACTCCGATGCATCTGACCTAATTCAAAATATTGTTAATTTGAGATATTATTAAAAAATATATAATAATATTATTGATTCGCCGATTATATTGAGAAGAAAAAGATGTTGGTGAGAGTTGAAGCCTCTCCTAGGGCCTTACTATGTCTGTCTTGATTATGTTTAATCACAATACTGATTTCCAAAAGAGGTACAGTAATTAATTATAATTAAGAATGTTAAAGAAAGCAGTAGTTAGCTAGTACTCCATCCGTTTCCAAATTTTCTTCCTAGTTTTTTTTTGGAACATCCCTCAATTTTTTTTATATCCATTTATGATAATTATCTTCTCAATTTATTACCCTTAATAATATCATTTATTTACACCTTTTATCACCGATGGCTCACTATTATTTTCTTTTTTTCTCTCAACAATTCATTTATTTATATCTTTTATCACCAATAATTAATTTAATATTACACTATTATGGGATCCTTATTTAACTTATAATACATTTAATAACTTTTATCTCGTAACGAAGATCTCTGTGAATAGACTTAGGGGTCGGAGGGAGTATATGGTTTTACATGCTGCATGACTTTTCAACTTAATTGATGATGTAATGACTTGTTCGGTGACGATAACGCCGACTAATTAGACTATTTGAAGTGACGTAAGGAACATACGAAACTTCATATTTGGTAAAGTATTAGCCTTCATCTACGTCGGCCATTTTATTACTAACACGAATATAAATTCAAGAATGAAGAAAAACATCATACAAATAATTATACATTCACATTTTATCTTATTAGATCTTTATACAATTATTTCATTTTAATAAATTCTCGTACTTTCGTTTGAGTTCAAAATGGCATGATCATGTGGAAAAATATACAATTTCCGTCTAATAGATTGACTTTGTGAAAATTTTAACATAATAAATGAATAATAATTTTATCAAGTTTAATGAATTGATTTTGAGATAATTTTAGCATGTAAGTGAATTTTCGATGTCGAAAAACATAATTGACACCGGAAATAACATGTAGCTAATAAGTCATTTTCAACGACATTTATGATTTGTGCTTTCTGTATATAATTTTTCAGTATTGATTGTGTTTTTTAGTGTCAAAAATCACTTATGTGCAAAAAGTGTTATAAAATCAATTTATTAGACTTGATAGTCGCATTATTAATTTATTAAGTCAAAATTATCATAAAGTCAATTTATTAAACTAAAATTGTGTATTTTTACGAAGATGGACTACCATACGGTGTCTCCCACATGTCTATAAAGTCCTCCAGCTCCTCCCTTTTCATTATGAAGTAATATTGTTCGCAATTTGCTCAACAGAGTCCAATGTCTGAGTTCACCGATTCCTTCCACCAACTCACTGCCACCGTAATTTGACACACACACAAATTTGTTGACTAATCTATATAATTATTCTTTTAAAAAAAAATCTATATAATTATTTTAATAATACATACCCGTATACCATATCCATATTGATTATACAATTTATTATAAATATGCATCTATATAATAATCATTAGAATATATATAAATACATACAGTATTAAATATATTACATTTAATACACACACATACACATTATTTGTTGACTAATTCATATATTAAATTTAATATACATACCCGTATATCATATCCATATTGATTATAAAATTTATTATAAACATGCATCTATTTAATAATTATTAGTATATATAAATAAATACGGTATAGATAGTAAATTGGCAAGATATTAAATATCCATATATAGATTTCAAGCTATCTATATTATGAGTATATATACTATTTATCTAATAATATCTTTAAATGTCCATAGTTAATAGGTACCCATATCTAATGAACATTTATTAATTAATTAACAAAATAACTCATTTAATAATTACTTAAATTTGGATTTTAGGATGTACAAATTCAATAATTTAGAAAATTAGAAATCTAAAATTCTTGTAATGTCATGTAGGATTGTGGATGGATGAGACGACAGGACTCGGTCACGGAATATAATATTATTTGATAGATGTTGGAGCCTTGAAACCAATGGATTCAACATTTTTCCTTTATCTTTTGTGAGTTGGTTTGGTTGGGATTTAGAGAGTTGTTTTTATGTTTTGTATGAGCCTCCTCTTTTTTTGTGAATTAATACAGAAATTTAAAAGTAGCGTCATGAATTCGGCTCGAGGCAGCTTTGGCGCCAGGCGATTAACCACTCTCTACCTGGCCTCATCTACTTATATGGCAAATGGTTTCTGTCTTTTTGAAGGAAAAAGAGAAAAAGCATTATTGAGAGTTGTTGCAGCGCGCAGCAGCGGGCGGCTTTTTTATATGTTGCTAAATGAAACACTGCATTCTAGCTTTGTTTCACTCTGCCTCTCAGTGTATATTCTAATACCTTTCATTTTCACTCAGGCTTTCAATGTATATTATAGATTATTAATTTTTGGAACAATTGGTATCGGCTTCTTGTAAAATGTCCATTTTTCAGCTCAAAATTTAATTTCCAGCCGCAATTTCTGATCCAGCAGTTTTCTGACATTCTCTCTTATCTTTTATCGGCCGCAAATTACACGCAAGATACCGTTAAGAATCCTTTGATTTTGAACTGCTGTGCTACCCTTAATTCAATTATTGTGGTTATGGATGTACACCTTTTTTTTAACTTATAATAGGGAAAAAAGAGAACAAGCATTATTCAGAGTTGTTGCAGCGGACGGCTTTTTTTTATGTTGCTAAATGAAACACTGCATTCTAGCTTTGTTTCACTCTGCCTCTCAGTGTATATTCTCATACCTTTCATTTTCACTCTCACTTTCAATGTATATTATAGATTATTAATTTTTGGAACAATTGGTATCGGCTTCCACTTTTTCAGCTCAAAATTTAATTTCCAGCTGCAATTTCTGATCCAGCAGTTTTTTTGACATTCTCTCTATTTTTTATCGGCCGCAAATTACACGCAAGATACCGTTAAGAATCCTTTGATTTTTAATTGCTGTGCTACTCTTAATTCAATTATTGTGGTTATGGATGTACACCTTTTTTTTTAAATTTATAATGGAGAATCTGTCGCTGTTACCTATACCAAACCACACAAGACATGTAAACCACACTTGAAAAATCAAGTGTGATAGACTCAAAATCATAAAGGTGTTTGGTGGGGTTCGAATCTTTTAATTCATTTGATAGAGAACATTATATGCAGTGGCGGACGCAGCAAAAAATATTGGTGGGGGCTTTACTATTTTTATATTGACGAAAAATTATAACGACAAAAATTTATAAATATTTGATACATCAAAAATAGTCCAACACATCAAACTAAAGTGGTGGTAATGGAATTCTACGTGTTCTCATCACTTGAAAACGTTGCAAGATCGGCTCATTACCAATCGTTGAAAAAAGATTGAACTTTTCTAATGCATTTTTCCAGTTGCTATAGCCCGTCTTTGTAAAAGCATCTTCTGCGTATCGACCTCTTTTATCTGATTGTTTAAATAGATAGCACCAGAAACAAAAGACAGCATCTTTTGATACAATGTACTCTAACCATATAAATCTTCGATACCAAATATCTTGAATGCCATATTTTTTTTTCGGATACAAATGCCCAACTGGTTGGCAAGGACCCTTGATCAAGTATTATCTCCGTACTTGGTCACGAATAGCAATATCGAACTCCTCTATTAGTTTTCGTAGTCCCGGATCACCAACAATCTCATTCAAATCTAATTCAACTTGGATTTGATTCTCCACTGATTCAACAATAGGTTCACTTGGTGAAGAAGGTGACTCACCCTTGCGTTTTTTTTTTTTTAAAAAACGCTCCATCTTGTACATAAACAAATGCAACTCTTTTACTTAAAAACATAAAAAAAATATAAATTTAAATCATAACCTAAAAAATATTCAATTAGGACTCTAATTCCAAACTCTAATTAAATTTACAAGTAACTAAACTAAACTGAAAGCATGGTACTCATATTTATTTTCATGATAAAATAGTAAACAATTGAAGTTTTAAGATGGAATTATTCACTGTAGAAATCAAAGAATAGATTAACTAAATGCTAATAAATAATAAACAATTGGTATTTAGGAGAAGAAATAATAAATTAAGAAGTAAATCTTTAACAATTAACAAACAATTTCTATGTAAATATAAATAAGTTGAAAGAAAAAGGGAATAGAAAAAGAGTAGATAACTCACCAAAAATGAAGAAAAAAGATGATCAGCGGCTGCAGGAATTAGAAGAAGAAAAGACTTTGATTTGTGTTTTGTTGAAAGCAAGAAGACAAAAATATAAATTGGGTTTGTTTAATTTTTCAAAACTAATAGAAACGTTATTTATCGTATAACACTTTTTCTTTTGTAGAAGGGAAGTTACTTTTGATTTTTTCTTTTTTGTACTTTCTTTTATTTTATTTTTCATCTTCTTCATCTCTCCAACCTCCATTTTTACGCAGACAACCATTTTCTTTCCCCTCTTTCTATTTTTCTTGCAAATTTCAGCCCATTCTCATCCTAGATTTTTCGCCAATTCGCTCTTCAACATCGTCAACTCAGTAGGGGCTGAAGATAGTTTTCGGCAAATTCAAAAAATTTCGCAGTAATTAAAAAAAAAAAAACCTTGGTAGGGGCTTAAGCCCCTTCTCCCTCCTACCTGTATCCGCCACTGATTATATGTATCAATTGATATATGAACTAAAATTGTATATTACGAAAATGGACTACCATACTTACGGTGTCTCCCACAGGGCTATAAAGTCCCCCAACTCCTCCCTTTTCATTATGAAGTAATACTGTTCGTAATTTGCACAACCGAGTCCAATGTCTGAGTTCGCCGATTCCTTCCACCAACTCACCGCCTCCGTAATCCCTCAACTCACTGCGTTCTTGCAACTGAGGTACCGCGCCAACGATCAGACACAAACCCCATTTGCAGCCCATCCCACCACGATGTACGTCGCGGTTTCGAGCTTCATGCTCCAGTACTTGCTCCACGTTGTGCTACTCCGATCATCACCGACGAGCAGCTGGTTTGCTGCCGCCGCGCAGCATTTATTGGTCTGGTCTGGCTACACGGCGGTTTCCACTCTCGCCGCCGTCGTGTTCCCCGACTCGGCTACCCCTTTATCTACGTGATCTTCGGGTTGCTATCAGCAGGTGAGCTGGCTAGCTCCACTTGTGTTTACATATGAGGATTTATAAATTAATGGATGTATAGTTTAGTGGATAGAGAATCTTGGATATATATGATAATATTACTAAACGTGTCCCCTTATGGATAGCCTAATTGGTAGGTCTAACGGGTATTCATGATGCCAAGTATTTTCCCAAGTTTAAATCTCTCCGAAATCTGTATTGATATATAAGGAGGGGACTATCCAATGCCCAACGAAATTGCGTTTTCAAGTTTCTAGGATATTAAAGACAACATGACTAAAAGTATTATTTTCATTAGGAATATCAATCATCAGTCCAATCCATTCGGTTTTGGCTCAATCCTATCCCTCTCTATTTTGGTCCGGTTCTATTAGACTACGGGCTATTCGATTCAGATTAGGCGAACTAAAATTATTTTTAGACTCGATTTTTTTTATCCTAAATCATCTTCTCTTTATTCGTTATTCCAACTGGTTGATTTACAATTGGATTGACATAAGTCGGACCTACTCACCTGGTTTTGGGTAAGTTTCATCGGGTTATTCGATTTTGAGTCTATTGATTGAATATTTTTCAGGTTAGAAATTTTCGATATTAACCTCTTTTTTTAGTCTATTCAACCAACTCATTGAATTTCAAGCTGAATTCACAACCTTTATTTTTATAATATGATATTAACATGATGGAAATGATAAATCGTATCAAATATATCATCGACCTAATTACTCACTCAAAAAAAATTAATTACCCACCATATAATACCAAAAAACGCAAAGAATGGACATTGTTGGATAGTTTTAGCAATCCGTTCTTATCCATCAAAGTAAATTAAGCCATATGAAATTCATGCTCTTTATTTATATTTGTTCGAATTGTAGGTGAAGTGTTGCATATATTTGGCGACAAACTCGCGACTGAGGACGTGGAAGAGGAAGATGAAGATGAAGAAGAAGCTTCAAAGTTTGGGATCTACAAAAGGTGTGTTGGTAGGTTCTTGAAAAATATATACTGCCGGATTGTGGCCAAATTTTTTGAGAAGCAACATCAGCCGAGACTTCCAGTTTGAAACATGAAGAAAAGCATTACCTCAATTTGGACATTTTGTTGGCGAAATTTTGAGCATGCTAAGAAAGAAAATGGTGTTTGGCTTAGATGCTTGACTTTGTAAAGAATCAAATTGATATTTGACTTGAAAAAGTCAAATCGATATCGAGCTAAAGGCATAAACTAGATTCTGAAGATAACTTGCGGGGTGTATGTGAAGAAGTGTGCTGGCTGCGTGATGTGGTTCCTATGGAGAGTGTGTAATAAGAGAGGAGAGTGATTACTGTGTGTCTGTGTGTGTGAAAAAATTAAAAGATGAGTGACACGTAAATAGATAAAAAAATAAGAAGTAGATATTATTTTAAGGGAATGTTTACTTTTCATTATAGTATACACTCAAATTATTTGCACTTGAGATTCTAAAAATGAAATTAAATAGAATATAGCTTTATATATCATTTTTTAATATAGATTTACAACTTAATACATCAAATTGAATGTATCAAGATTAGGAAATATCGAAAAAGACTTGGAACCGGGCCACCAATTAAGGCCCAATTGAGACGAGAAAATCAGCCGAGTAAGTTCATATATGATCCACTTATTCAGTATTGCTTAATATTGTTTATTTTTAATTTTGCTTAATAACGTATTAATTTATTATGATATATCATAGGTACAAAAAATTGTGTCAAATGGGTCAAGACCTATCCAAGCATTAAAATGTGAGTACATGTATGTATTGTCTAGTGGTATAGTGATTAATGTATGATATCTAAGGTCTTAGGTTTGAATTCATCACGAACTTAGTTCAGTTGATTAAGAGCTAATAGATATGAAACAAAGAATCACAAAAGTGAACCCTTTTTAGAGAAAGGTTCATAAAAATAGTTCAAGCTTTTTTTACACAATTTGTGTAGCCCTTCTGCAGAATATTAAGAACGGACCTGCTTGTTTGACAAATATGTGTCCATTTTTAGTCAATTCCCAACAATACCAATCACAATTCACTCCAGTTTTTTAATTTTACAGTTATAGGTCATCTCTATTTGATCATATTTAATACATGGATCTAAATTTATTTTATGGATCAAATTATTATTTGTTAATTTCATTTGGCACTTGTAGATATATTAGTTTCACAGATTTCATAGGAAAAACTGTGTAGCAATGTTAGTTTTTATAAGATATCTGCACAAGTCTGTCAATTAATTAGGAATATTTTATTATTTCTTTGAAATATACACATTGTACGTAGTTCAAATATGAGTTACTTGGTTTAAAATACATGAACTGGTCTACATTTAGATTTTTATACGATTTTTGAATTTTGTTCTCAAATTTACACAATTTATATGGTTTGCGTCTTTTTTTAATTTAATTGAAGCTGATTTGGAAGTCGAAATTATTAGTGTGGACATATTGTCCGGCATGCACAACACCATCTTATATTTTTCAAGTCATGCAATTATTTTCTAAGTTTCAATTTCGCCGAAAAGTATAATTAGGATAAAATTGTAACTAATTTAAAGTCTTTATATTTAAGAATAAAATTTAAAAATCATATGCCTAACCAAAATTGACCCACAGTTCGTCTGTTTTGAACCGATTAACCGTTCAAAAATTATCACTTCAAATTTTATGGTAGACGGGGGTGGGGTCACTTGACTTGGAGCTCCTCTCTCTGTCTCTAGCAAAGTTTCTTCAACTCTGAACTGTTTAATGAACTTTTGAATTTTATGGTAGACAGGGGTGGGGCCAAACTCACAGTTCCTTCATTAATACTTCCATAACCAACTAGTGATCACGTAGATATTAAATTGGAAATTTCGACAACCTATATATAGACACACACGCACATATATACAAACTCCACGAGCTTAGCTGAATCTGTCAATTAAAAACTAACAGATTTAGAACAATAAAACCCAATTTCGACAAACAAATCCAAAACCTTCTACTTTCTCTCCCTCTCTCTCACACACACACACAATGCCGCAGAACGCTAGGAACATTAATGAATGCACATCATCGATCAACTCAACCGAATCTTCGCCTCTGCTTCTTCCAATTCCGCAGCCCACATATAAACCAGGCCAAATCTAGGGGTGCTAGGAGGATCTCCAGTACCCCTAATCAAATTTTGTTTTTTTAATTTTATATTTATTACTCTGATGATTTTTTTTTTATTTTTAGTATTCCTTATCATCGATTTATTTATTTATTTCAGCTCTCCCCAAATTATATTCCTACATCCCATATAAATATGTGAATCACAAGAGTGAACCCTTTCACCTTAGTTCATTAAGATAGTTCAAACTTCTTTAATTTGCATAGTTTGTGTAGAATTGGGATGGATAATTTCATGAGCTCGTGAGCTAGTTATTCTTCGTTTAGGCCCATATAAATAAGTGAAAGTATTTAGAACTTGATTCAACAACTCATGTTTCATCTTACATAAGACTCACTAAAATAAATGAAGTGTAGTGTTTGGTAATATCCAGCTCCATTTATCATGAAATGCGACATATAGTTATTTTTCGAAACAATAAAATCTATAGTTATTGGTTTAACATTCAATTTACTATAATCAGAATGAGAAATGCCTACATTTGTTGTGGCGTTATGAAAAAGGGTCATAGTTCTATGAGTTAAGGTCTTCTAGCTCGCAACTGTGTCCCACTTTCTATCTCCTTCCGAAGTTAGAAATCTTTAAGTTTAAATTCTAGATTTAAGTATTACATTTCAAATTTGGAATTAAAATCTAGTATGAATTCTACAATTTCATTACTTGCTCCGTTCCATCGAACTTGACTCATATTCTTTTTCTGAGTTGTCCTATCCAACTTTGCTCATTTCCATTTTAAGAAAAAATTACATCTTCAAAATGTATGGATCCTATTTATTTTTTATCATTTTAACTACTTTATACTTTCTATCTACTTTTTATCTTTTTAATCATTTTATATCATTCTTTAAAATAATTATGTTGAAAAATAAACGGAGGGATGGAGGGAGTATTTTATTCTTAGTTTAGTACTATTTAATGAATAAAAAGTTTATCGAGTCGTCGTCGAACAGTCTTTTCCTTTTCAGATAAGCTAACATTACAAACGATAGCTACTTCTTGTCGAATGGAGGATCGAGGAAAGCACGTGCTTTTTATGAATATGCTCAAGCATCTCTTGTGCTCATGCACGTGTCACTATTAAACGATGCCACGTAGATGGGTCCATAGTCTGTCAGCCAGAGGTCTAGCATAGGAAAGATTCAACGTGATATACTTTGAATAAATATTCGGTTATTTAGTTCCACTTTAGTCTGGAAAATAATCTAATTGAAGTAAGTGAATTTTTGAAAATAGAATCAAATCGAATCGTAACAATTGAAGGACTTTTTGAACTCTTTTTAATACCAGAAAATTGATTTTAGTCGTTTTAAAAATTTACTAAAAACAATAGTCAAACAAGTAAATGGTCCCCTTAGTAATTGATATAATCAAAAAAGATATTAGAAATTATCTACCTTAATAAACAAATTATATTAAAAAATATAAATATATAATTGGATTATTTCGGTTTAATTAGTTCTGTCGGAGAAATACCAAATAAACAAATTATATTAAAAAATATAAATATTGTCTCATTGCCAATAGAGAGCTCTAACTACTTGGTGCATTAGTTTTTGGACTGCTAGAACTCCATCCAATATCTTGAATTGTCAATCATACTTTGCTTTATGGAAATCTATTTCATGTCTTGAAGAATTAAACCATGGTTACTCTCGTCAATGAAGTAATCAACAAGTTCTATTTGTGAAATGGAACTTTGTTACTTGTGGGAAGATTATCTCATAAATCCAAATTGACATCCATAGTAAGATAAAAACATTAGGTATGCTTTTTTCCGCTGATGCATTACTAATCCATGTTAATTTTTTATTGTTTGATGATATCTCCCATGATATTTTGCTTTCAATCATAGAGAATACATGTCTTTCACAAGTCTATTTTGGATAATTTGGTTGAAAATTCTCATCTCCATTGGCCTTTGCTTCAAGCTCACATGTTCTAGCTTTGTATTTCCACAGTTTGGACTTGAATCAATAGTTTCTTAATATAGATCATAATTCATAAGCAGTTATTTTATTTTTTTAGTTGTTGATTAATAAATAGTTTGCGAACAGAATTTTATTAAGACTTTAGTGAACTGGTTTAAAATGCAATTTTTGTACTTTATGCATTTATTTCTTATTGTTATGGAGAGTTTCTTAGTCAATATTCCAATTTTGCATTTCTAGAAGCTAGTTTTATACTTGTGATGGAGATGGGGCAATGTTACATCAGCAAATCAGATTCTTAATCAATATCTCAATTCTGCATTTCTAGAAGCCAATTTGGTATGTTATAATATGTTGTACTATGTTTTTTTAAAGCGTTTTTATTATCTTCGTAGGAATAATGAAGTAGTTGTCAGGATGAAGTTAATCAATTATTCTTACATATGTGAGATTGCTTGTGAGCTTGAAAGAAAATTAAAAGTGCTAGATTAATTTTGTAGTAATTTATGCATTTTTTTTACTTTGAAATTATAGATATTATTTAATTAATTTTATTTTATGAAAATTGTTTAAGTAAAATTTCTATATTACATTATTATTATATTTAACATGTTGCGTGTATATTATATTAGATCAATGTTTCTCGAAGTAGAATGTATACATTATATATAAAATTAGAAGAAAACATAAAATAGTATTCTCCACACATAAATATCTTTTTATCCACAATTAAATTTATTTTATCTATAAATAAATAATTTTTTAATATATAAATTGTCATGTGTCAATATCATGTCATATCTCATTATTACTCCATAGCAAAAACATGTTTATCCCATAAGAGATATATTTGGTGACATATATATGCAGGTAAATGTGATGATTTGCCCACACATACAAACATATAGGCCTAGACATAACTAATGATATATATATGTCGACATTTAGATTATGCGTAAGTAAACTCTACTAGCACACTAGTATACATTTGGATAAGTAAGTCTGAAACACTACATACGTAATCACTGATCAAATTAAGGTTTGTCTTCTTTAAAATTTTCAACGTTGGAGTATTAATTAGTTGACTCTGTACACATTTCCAATTATCTATATAATCCCCTATTTGCTCCCTTTCACGATGAACTTTATATTATTCTCCGATATATATTCCAATGTCTGAGTTCACCGATTCGTTCCACCAACTCACTACCTCCATAATTTCTCTACTCATAGCATTTTTGCTACTGAAATACCGCGCCAACGATTCGATGCAAACCCCACTCGCCACGCATCCCACCACAATGCTCATAGCCATTTCGAGCTTCATCGTCTACTACTTGCTCCACGTCTTGCTGCTCCGATCGAGGACCAGCTTTGCTGCCGTCGCGGAGCATTTCTTGGTCTGGTCTGCCTACGCTACGGTGGCCACTCTCGCAGCCGCCGTCTTCCCCGACCGGGCTAGCCCTCTCCTGTATGCCATCTTCGGGTTGCTATCAGCAGGTGAGACGGTTTCGTTCGTGTTTACTTTTACAACTTGTTTACTTTAATTGAGGATTTATATGTCAAGTTTAGCTAAATAAAACATTTTCTATTTCATTAGAGATACGCCACATGTTAAAGGAAATTTACGATTCTACCAACTTTTGTCTAAGAAACTCATGAAATTAAGTTAGTGGAATTTTGTCTCTTTGGGATAATCTAGTGGTATAATTAATTTTGTCTCTTTGGGATGATCTAGTGGTATAATTGGTTTTTGTGGTCAAAAGATCATAGGTTAGAACTCAACTAACTTCTCAATGAGTCTGAGTTTATCAGACCTGATTTTCTAAATATAATTTATCCATCATGTGTGGTTTGCAGACTATTACATAGAAATATAAAGTTTATCCATCGAAAATAGCGACTGCGGGTTCCCATGATTTTTTTTTTAAAAAAAAATTATACTCTTGCTGCATGGAATACACTATCAATGATTTAATCACTCAAAACTAAATTATTCGAGGATATTAAGTTATCCTACTATTTGGATAAATTTCAGCATGCCTGAGATCCTGTTCGCAGATGTGGTAAAATATCTTAGATCTAAATCTCACCAACATCTTATAACTAAATTATGGTGTTTTCTTTAATGCAATATACTTCTCCTGTATTCTTTGCAACTTGTAACACAACATCGGGGTAAGGATTTTCCTAGAGTACACCATACGGTTGTGACTTTAATTTACGCTCCTTGTCACCTAAGATTTAAAAGTTTTAACTATTTAATAGTTTTTATGAAGCAGGTGAAGTGTTGTATATGTTTGACGACAAGCTCGTAATCGAGGGCGATGATAAGGACAAGGACGAGGGAGATGACAAGGACAAGGACGAGGTCGAAGTCGAAATCGATGTAAAGATCAAGGAAGAGGAAGGTTCAAAGCTTGAGGTTTAAAAGCGTGTTTGTCGGTGCTTGAAACAATTATGCTGTCAGAGCGTAGATAAATTCTTTCGAGAGCAGCCCCCGCCGATTCCGATTTGAATTAAAGAAAGTTGGTGCTGACTTGGAACTAAAAAATCAAAAATGACTTTGATTTAACGCCCTACATGGTTTGATGAGAACTTTGCGAGTGTGTGGTGTGTGTAAAGGAGTCTATTGGCTGCATGCTGTAATTAAAATCATTTTAATCTTGCAACTCTTAGATTTACCTTTGATGCAACGTGAACGAGACGTATTGTCACGTTTTTATTGTATCGACATGATAAGACTTGAAACAAATCTATTAATTTTATTATATGCTTTGCAAGCGCTAACACAGCATGTTAATTGGCATCCTAACTAATAATTTGGATTTGAAAAAACATTAGAGATCCCATAGAATACAAATGTTAACAGCGCGAATAGAAGCAGATTTGAAATTAGTCATGTTTATGCAGTTGTGAATTTATCAAAATACAATTAAGGGTACAAAATGAAGAAATACAAACCGATTTACAAAAACAAACTGCAATTTTTTTTTGGCTTTACTGATTATGATTAAAAATAAAAGAGCTAAGCCCACTGCAACAAGTTGGATTTTGACTTTTAAGAACTAAACCATTAAGCTTTCATGCCTTCTAGTTGTAACTTAATTCAATGGAAGAAAGTGATTTTCGTTGGAAATAAATTGAAAACATGTTTTCTC
This sequence comes from Salvia rosmarinus, assembly GCA_036937905.1. Classification (NCBI taxonomy): domain Eukaryota; kingdom Viridiplantae; phylum Streptophyta; class Magnoliopsida; order Lamiales; family Lamiaceae; genus Salvia; species Salvia rosmarinus. Next base: position 5,314,216 of record CM072822.1, read on the forward strand.
CGTATGTTATGAATTACTCCATCGTCTAATTTAAAATGTTTCACTTTTTTTTTTAATTATCTCATTATAAATGTCTTATTCTATTTTAAGAAATAATTCTCTTTTCAAAAAGCGTGGACTACATTCACTTTTTTATCTTTTTAACTACTTTATAGTTTTCTCCTAAATACTCGTATCCAAAAATATGGGATACTTTAAATGAGACGGAAGAATATTTCTTAGATCAAATATTGAAAATTAGACAAAATAAGGAATTTATTGGGTTGTTTGTTTGTTGTATTTTATTAAGCAGATTCTGTGTTTCGAGAATTATATTTGTGATACAAATTAGAGATAAAAGGATAGAAATAACCCAATTTGGATATCTTCTTCATGAAATCAAGAAAGTAGCAGCCAGAGATTTGTCCGACGCAGCGCCGCTCTTAAGTCGTTGTTGTTTCCTCGTCACAGCCTGCAAAACAAGCCCCGAGGGGTGATCTGAGGAAGATATATACTCCGATAATCAAGTCACTAATATGTTCGAAAATAGATAATGGTAGAGGGAGAGAGAGTGACGTGGCTGATCTAGCCACAATAAGAGGTGGCGATAAGACAGCTGCATAGCTGCCGACGAAACTCAGGGAGCCATAGCTCTCTGGTTGAGTAGGATTCTCAAAATCGATACTCAGAGAGAGTGAGTAGAGGGGCTCTTGGCTTCATAAGAATTGAAATCATGGGCGGATCTGCGAAAGCTGTAAGCGATGATCCCGTTGACTTCATAAATCCATGGAGATGGAGTCTCACTCTACTGATTCCGTTTGTCTCTCTTTCTACTGATTTTAATTGGCCCTCTCTTGTCCCAAGAGGAAAAACTGTTTTCTAGGAGTCCCACCCCCCGGAAACTCTCATTTTGGGATTGTTAAGATTCAATCATTCATTGATCATTGTTTTAAATTTATTAATTTTTAATTAAGTGAGTTAAGTTTATGAGAGCTTTAATTAACTCTCCATATAGAAGCAAGTTGGCAGATAAAACAAAATAGGGCCTCTTCTCCATTAAGTTGCCTTCTGTATGTGGTCTCTCCCAACTTATCCTAAGGAGGCTAAGGTATTCAATATTCTCTTTTTTTTTTTATCACGAAATCTGCACTGCTACCTTACGCTACAAGACCGAAAGAAACCCCACGCTCTGCAATAATAGCCGCAAACCACACAGATGTAAACCACACTTGAAAACCGGTGTGTGATGACTCAAATCCATAAAGGCGTTTGGTGGGGTTCGAACCTGTGACCTCTCGGCCACAGAAACCCACCTTAACCATTGGGCTGTCCCTAGGGGACAGGTATTCGATATTCTTATTCTTTGGATTGGGTTTTATTGTTCAATGGGCCTTATTAGGCTAGGCCCATTTTGCTGTTTCTATCTTTATCAATTTGGATCTTCGATTCTGACTATTAGATTGTTGGAACATGTATTTTATTTAAATAAATGTTGGGACACCACGTGGCATAATTCAATCGTTAAAGTAGTCGATGGAGCTTCATTTTGGAATAGAAGATCGATGGTGACCTGTGTTTTATATTTCATCTCATTTTATTAACTGTGGTTTAAGTATTATTAAAGAGAAAAATTAGACGACATTATTATTTGGTGTGAAAATTGGCTTCATGGTTACTTCGGTATCTAGTTGATTAATAAAAGTTATTATCCAATCTAAAAAAAGAATTGAAAATTTAGATGTGAAGATCCAATATTTTACTCTTATATGTCGTATCTTGGGTTGTTCTCTTTCTTTCTTCCTTTTTTTTTCAGGCATTTTGCTTCTTACTTTTTATTGGGCCACTTCCTATGCACAGTTTTTGGGAATCGGTAGCAAAAATTAATACTAACACTTGATAATTAATACAACTTTGATAAAATCAACAAAGATATTCATATTGCATGAAATTCACACAGGCCCGATCACCGGAACCGGGCTATCAATTCCCAGGCCCGTATTGGCGATAAATAGCTAGTGAGAAGATGCTTACATGACGTTTGCGGCCCAATTGGATGCAAAAATAAGCCCAGTGCAGTAAGGGAGTATTTACTTTTCATGATTAACATTTTAAAGGATTGAGTATTTGATGAATTAAATATATGATAAGGTTATTTTTATAAATCAATTCTTTGTTTACTATAAGGTGGTGTTTGGTTTGATGGATGTGATAAATAAGATTGATAGGATAGAGTATGATGTGATTGTTTGGATTATTTAATCTTATGTTTGGATTGATTGATTATGATATATGATTAATTGAAGGATTATGACTAGAATGTAGCTTAATATCAAAATTGTCTTTTTTGATATATTTTCCTTCAATTTACAACCATATGAGAGCATAATAACATCTTTATTATTATTATTATTATTATTATTATTATTATTATTATTATTATTATTATTATTATTATTATTATTATTATTATTATTATTATTATTATTATTATTATTTATAATAAATAATATAGATTGATGAAATTAACCAATTAAATTGAGAATACTAACTTGTGAATGAAGAGTAGTAATGTTTTTCAATCCGGGTCCATATTAAAATTGCTCATATTCTACGGTCTCAGCTCGCCAATGTGGAGTTAATGACAAGTAATTTTGCACGGTAGACAAGAGAAATGACAAAATATGGTAGTAGGCACTAGGCAGATTGAGCTGAGAGGTGCATCTGTTAACAAAAAATAAATAGTGTCTAGCCGCTTATGGATTTTGAACTTTAAAAATAAGGATGCCTACAACAATATAGATTGATGAATGAGGAAAGTTTTGTGCGGACAAAATTAATGCTTTAATATATAAAATGTTGTTGACTATCAATCATCAAGTCATAACCAATGGAATGCAGGTACGTACACAATTGATTTTTCACACGCCTCAAACGGTATACAAGCATTAAGAAAATCTTGTGTAACATATTCAAGATTGCTTTTTTATTCATTAATTCACATGCGATATTTCATATACATTAATATTATATTCTTTTACGAACACAATTGATTTTTCACACGCCTCAATCACGTACGTCTCACGCGCTTCCGATTAGGTCATGGATGTTGTTTGATTTTACAGTTTCGTAAGCCATTTTCCCATTCTCAACATGCTTCCCTTGTCTGTATCGCGGCATTCGTGAAATCCAGACAAAATGAAGCCCAAATTCAAATGAAATGAACGGGCTGGGCCACAAGTAAATACATCTTAAGCTATTGTGAGTTGGATTCTAATTAAATGTTTAAAGTAGATTTTGAACAATCTGAACCCTTTCCTTTTTCTTTTTCTTTTTATCAATTTAATACAGAAATTTAAAAGCAGCGTCATGATAGACTCGAACCCGAGATCTTTGACATTGAACATTAACCACTCTATCACTAGGTCAACACACACACAATCTGAACCCTTTCCGATTTGCTATAGTGCTAGTCGTGATAATTCTATGAGACTTTGAATTGTTACTTTTATCAACAAATCATCAAACAATTATACCAACGCACTCCACTATTTTTTTGTGGCCAACCAAATTCTTTCTATTTTGTTTTTTATTCTTTTGAGTTTTGGCAGTTGTTCGTTTTAAGACCATTGTATACAATTTGTTGAATGTCTTAGGTTATTAGCAGCGCCGTCTAATTTAGTATTGTCAAATAATATTTCATTTCATATGATATTAAATCTGTGCACATCATGCGCACAATTAATGGACGAATTAGCATATTTTTTGTGACGATCAGTCTAAGCCCTTTCATCTCGAGATTAAAATACACTACAAAATACAGAAATTGAGATTAAAAGATGTCGGTGATGGCTGCTACATGATCCCAAAATTACCGTGTCCTCTCTACAAAAATTAATAGTAACACTAGAAGATTAATACAACTTTGATTAGATCAACAAAAGGGAAAATCAGAAAGAAAAATAGCAAGATTATCCACATTGTCATCCGAGAAAAAACAGGGGAAACAAATTTCATGCATTTCCAACAATGCATAAATTAAGCAGAAAATCACCAAGAAAGTAATAAGCAATTTGATAATATAAGCTGTATTACAAATTTATGTATTCCAAATGTTACAACCATATATTTTTATGAAGGAATACGGCAACAACTACTGAAATATTCTTGAACTACATATGATAAAGACATTATACGAGGACTAATCTTAAGTAATTGTCTTGGATTGGTATTATAAAATTAACGGTTTGATTGTCAGAAATATACCAAGTTTATCCAAATTTGCAATTTTCACATAACTTGTAATACGTTTCAATTACAATACCACCTTTAAGTTTTCTTGGATCTGCAGCTACAACATTCCAGCAAAACTTGGCAGATGTGTATCGTTAAACAGCTTCAATTATCTGATGAAACAACGTGGTTTCATCACTCAAAAACTGGAGATGTTGGAATTGCAACATTTTCAAGTCGTGTGAAAATTACAATGTTATTTCCCGATTGCCAAGAAACAAGTTTTCGTACCTGAGTCCTCGGTAGCGACGTCTACTAGAACCTTCACTGTACGAGCTTGAAGAAACTCCAACACCTCGAGACACTCAGCCAGATCCGAATCAGTCACCAGCAACACCCATTCCTCGTCCTCATCGAGATACCTGAGCTGGAAGTCCCCTGTCTGAAGTTCAAACCTCTTTGCCACTTCCGAATACAGTTCCAAACACCCCGCAGCCGCCTCGAATTTGAACAGAACCGTGTTTTCTCCGTCAGTAGCTTTCACTGTGATTACTTTACTCCCACCGTGTCCATAGCTGGAGGTGTCTCTCCTCGCATGTGAATTTTCATCAAAACTTCCATCTAATGCAGACAACTCGGATCCATCGCCAATTTCAATTCCTTTTAAAGAACAACGAACACCGTGTTCTGGCACGTGTTTCGTATCCAAAAGATATTCTTCTTCTTCCTTTTCCACATCAATAACCTCACACATATTGCTTTTACTGGTCAGGAAAAGGTTTTTACCATGGTCGAATTCTTCTCCGGCCATAGAGAAGGTGGCGACAACCCCTCCTTTCATCGGATCAAACCCTAATCCTCCTGTCCCCGGAACAGATTCAAGCATATTCTTCAAGAAACGATCGAGCTTTTTTATTTTGCGACAAGGCCATCGAGAGATTCCATGCTGCCTACATATCCTTTTGAGAGTTGTAGGGCTCACTACAAAAATATAGGAAAAAACATGTAAGGTAGTAAACACTTTTATGGATTTTATAGCCATAGGTATTATTGCATGAGTATTAAGAATTTTCATTGACAAAATTTCTCTACTTGTTTCAATCAAGCAACACAATGATCTCGGTACATATCTTTGGATTGGCTCTCACAATTTCCTTTAAGTCTGTACCAAAAGTGTCGCTAATAGAAACTAAACGAGAATTTTCATTAAGTCGAACTATGCCCTTATTTTAACTCCTCTATCGGAGAGTGGGAAGTTGAACGAACATTTTCAGAGCAAAAGCAAAATAGACATTCTAATATACGAGAGTTTATAAACAACCAACAATCACTCACCACCAAGGCTAGTTGCAGCATCCTTGAGGCTTTCAGAGAAGTATTGCTGAAGAACAGCCAAGCTAATGTTCTTCTTGCTCATGCTTCGTTTCTTCTCCATCTGTCTGCTAATTCCAGCCATTGTCTAGACAAGAAACTAAATAATCAGTAGATTAAAAACTTGTGGCAGTGAGATGATATTATTTGTTTTGGAAGTACCTGTTTAGGTTCTCTATCGCTGGAGTGTAACTCGACGGGTGGTATGCCTTTTGTTCTGCAATTTAGTAACTGAATGTCAGAGTACTTCTTTTCCTCGACCAATTCTGTGTCCGAAACTTTACTCAGGCTCGTGCAGACATTCTCAATGTTTTCCAAGAGGTTATTAACCAAGAGTAGCTGCTCGTTATCCCCTTCCATATTCACCGGGAGAAAGAACTCTAGTACATAGTCATCGTCACCGGTGCAAGTGCTTCTTAGCCTGATAGCAGCAGCACCACTCAGGCCAACCTTCCGAGCATGATGAACTAGTGGATATTCGCTGACATGAAAATCCTTTACATCGGGATAGAAAAAGGGTTCGTTCGATTGAAGAGCATTTCCAACTAGACCCTTTCCTCCTTCGAGGAAACGATTTGTGCATGCGTGCGCGAATCCCTCCATATGCGAATCATCCCAGTAGCAGGCGGTTTCCTCAAGGCAGAGTATAGGTATCTCATTTGGAATGTGTCCTCGAATAATCTCATTACAAACATCATTTGTTGTGTAACTACAAGGAATCCATGTTAAGGCAAGGGGCAACCGATGAACGCGAGAAACGGCATATAAAATATCCTTGATCTCGGTTAATGCCGCATTTTGATTACTTGATAGGCTCTGCAAAGTTACACTAGAAATTTTCTAGCGACCAACATGAAGAATGAATGAATCAGCTATTGAAATAAAACTTCGATCAATACCTGGGGAGAAAGTCGAGGGGATCTCCTGCTACTTAAATCTACGGCCTAATACGATAACAGAGGAAAATAGTTTTCAGGATACTAATATTGAATCTCATCTACAATTGAGAAAATTAGTGCCATTTAACATACTGTGCTGCATTAGTGTGTGACTAATAAGTTATTCATTCATCGATTTCTTGTTGAGCAAAAAACAGACCTCCTAAACAGATCAAGAGTAATACCTCTCGAAGGGGATGAAACGCACCTGTAAAGCACGACATATGTTTTCCATCTCCGAATCAAAATCGGGTTTCTCCTCAGTAGTAACAATTTCTAGAACAGCACAACACGGAGTTTCATGTAAATTATCCTCAAACACAGGTAAAGCAATAGATCCACGAACATCGTTAGCAATCGCATGATGCACCCTCAAGTACTCGGCTTTATTGTAGTACATCACATTTGACGTCCACTGGGAACCTTTGAGGTAAAGACACGGCCAGGAAGCCCGGAAGAGAGCTTGTTCCGGCTCAGCAGCAAAGTGAACAATGTAGAAATCTCACGATACTCAGAAAGTGTCCCGTCATGTAAAAATGGCTGCTCACTTGTGCTCAAGACGTACTTATCCCCACTCCTTGTCGGGGCCCATACTTGGGCCAGAGTACCCCCGCTGAACAACTGCATACAAAGATGCAACGCTGTCAACATCTTATCATCCAAAGATGGCTTAAGAGACCTTGAGATCACACTTTTCTCCCCATTAGTGATATCATCAGCAGAAACAACCGGGAAAGGGATATCTTGCAACGCCATCGCCCCTCCTTCAAATGGCACTGCGTCATAGCTCACCTCGCGGCTTCTTGAAATGTAATCTTCAATAGATTCCACTCCATCTAAGGGTGATAAATCTGTGGGGGGCAACATTTGATCGAATAAGCCACTAGGATTGATTGACCAATCATCATGTTCCTCATAGTTCATAAGCTCTACAACGTGATTCGAGGAATCCTCGGAATCCAATGAAACTGTATTATCCATCTATAGGTACCCAACAAATGGTAGCATAATATGAAACAGCCAAATAAAGATTAAACCTAATTAGCTAAGTTATCCCCAATTCCTCAAATTAATGGCCTAGTATATCATGTTCACAAATTAAATCTTCAACTTCCCCCCCAATTTCTAGCCCTTGTTTCTTAATCAACCTGCTACTTATCAAACGGCCTCAAACTTTCAACAAAGATAAACTCAATTGGTGTGGTCTTTCACCCTTATAAATGCACGCATACATATGATCTGATTTTATACTTATAGAGTCGGAAAAAGACAGAAACATCCTCGGCACTTACCTCGTAGGTGACAAATTCTGGGATGAAGCTGAAAAGTTAAACAGACAGCAATAACGACAAAAGTGTCAATCAACCAAAATGCAGAGATTCGTGCAAGATTCCAAAAAAAAACAGCAGTGCAACTACAAATAGAAATCCATACAAATCAACCGAACGCCGAAACCTGGCTGGAATTACGCGCATATTGCAACACAAGAGCGCCTTCCTGCGTTGAAGCATCAAAATACAATCAATTAGAATAAAGAATATATTTATTAATGGGTGAGAAATCAGATTTTTTACCCAAAAAAGAGAAGGGATTTGAATGTCTCTGTTCGACGAAATTCCAACAAGAGACTTCCATATTTGTTTGAAATAACCCCACCCTCAATATCCTCATTCTGCAACTTATCTTCTTCGAGGGGCAGCTCCCTACCGACATAAGTGTTAGACCTTGAAACTATTTGCTGAAATCCGAAGGGGCTCAGCTTTTCAGCCGAAATCTTAAACTTTCATTAGTAATTCTTGTATACCCAGAAACCAAAAGGCATAATACTCGAAATTAGTGAACAAAACGTACTGTTATGAGTAGTAGAATCAAACAAGACAAACTACTGCCGTACAATAACAAGGAGAAGCTTTTTGTCGGAAGAAGGCGAGAATTTTGGAGTGCATTAATGGATACACACGTGTGTCTATGAGATAGATTCTTGCTCTACTCTGAAATATTCTGCCTTAAGATTCAAACCAGTTTAGTTTTGTATGAGTGACAACTGACAAGAACGTACTTTTTTATGTGGATTTCTTTTCTTTCTTGCTTTCGTTGTTTTTTCTCTTTCGAGAAATTTTTGTATGTCGGTTTCGAGTGAATAATTGAAATACAAACAAAACTTTAATTATTGAATGTCTTATTTTATTCTATATTGTTAAAGTAAGAATGGTAGTCATCATCACAGATAGGGGTGACTATTTGGGTATCGGATAATCGGGTACCCGATACCCGATACTCGACTCGAAATTTCTCGTATATTGAGTATCCGATTACCCAAAAATCGGATGTAGGGATCGGAGTCGGTATGACTATTTAGATGAGATCAGGTATCGGGTATACCGATGGATAGTCGGTATTAACCGACACCCGATTTTTAAAATATTTATATTTATATATTTAAATATATAATTGATATATTGAAATTAATATATTATAATATAGTTTAATTATTCTTAATTTTAATATGTGAAATTTATAAATGATAACTTAATATTAAAAATAGCATATACCCTTGAATATGTGATATGCTATCATAACTTGTCAAATGGAAGTATATAGCTAACATTATATATCTAAAATTATGTAAAAAATAAAAACGAAATAAATAAACACAAAGAAAAAATGCTATCATAACACCGTGGGAATATCAAATATATAACTAACATAGTTATTATATAGTAACACTACAACATATATATAGATTTATATACAAATATAAAAATAAAATAAATAAATACAAAAAATAAAAATAAAAAGTGCAACTATGAAGAATTTTTATTTTTATTTTTATTTAATATTATTCATTCTAATAAACTAATACTTACAATAAATATATAGATTCACATAAAGAAATTAAAAAAAAAATGAATCGGGTATTCGGGTCCTCGATTTACAAAATAGGATCTAAGTCAATTAGCACATTTTATGTAAAAAAAATCGGGATGAGATATCCAATTTTTTTGAATAAGGTATCCGAGTACTGAATAATCTCCCCTAATCACCAGTCACCAAACAATAACTCGATCTTTCCTCGATTCTTGAAAATTGAAATCCTGCGCGCTTTTAAGGCGCGACTGCTTTAAGTTACAATACTTTGTATCTGACACTGATTACTTAATTTAGAAGTATTAGTAATCAGCCAAGTGATGTCAGGCGCTTACCACTTCCAAAAAAAACATAGTGGTGATGTCGGTTGAGTAGGAAACTAACAAGTTGGTAAGAATAGATATTGTTCAATCAAGATACTTCGGAGTATATTGAATTGGGGTATAAAAGTTTTTCAACCCTTATGGTATGTGTTTTGATTTTATATTTAGGAATTGTAATTATACCTCGAGGTGGCTTTCCATATATATATATATATGACCAAAGGATGAGCCTTAAATTTTTTTTCAAAAATTAATTAATTATAATTTTAAAATCAAAATTTAAAAATAATACTCTCTTCGTCCCATTTAAAGTGTCCCTTTCTTTTGGACACGGATATTTATGAGATATGTATAAAGTAGTTAAATTGATAAAAAAATGAGTAGAACTCGTACTTTTTGAAGAAATAATTACTTCCTAAAATGGAATGAGACATTTGTAATGGGACAACCTAAAAAGGAAAGTGGGACGTTTTAAATGGGACAAAGGGAGTAATAATTTAAATAATAGTGTAATATTATTTGAATGGCGGTAATTGTTTATACTAAATATAATTCTTCTTCATTATATTTTAATATCTTACAAAAATAAAATAATAAGATTTACTTACAAATAACTAAACAATCAATCAATAATAGCTATAAAAATTAAAATAATAAGAAAATTATAAATGTTAATATTGTAAATGGTAGTATTATCTTACAAAACTCAAATCTTGATTTTCTTGTACCTATTACACATCAACAATTGAATCTAAAATTAATTCACATATAAAAGTTATTAGAATAAATTTAAATAAATATTACTAGTGACTATTATAATAAGTTTATCATAATCTTTTTTTAAAAATTGATTGATCATTAATTTACATATAAAATTTTATTATTTGTATATATTTTTTATCTTATGAATGTAAAACAAATTATAGAAAAAAGAAAAAAAAAGACTACAAAGTTGAGAAATAAAAAAGAAAAGAAAATAAAGAGTAAACAATAGAGAAATCAAGAAAAATGAAAAAAGAAAAAAGTAAAAAGAAATGAGGGACACAAAAGGAAGAAACGAAAAGAAAGGAAAAGAAAAAAGAAGAAAAAAGAAAAGAAAGGGAAAGGAGAAAAAAGAATGCTGCAAAGGGTTTCGAACCCGCGACCTTGGACTGAGAAGCGAAACACTTAAATCAGTTTCACTACAACACATTTTGAAATTTTAGACGGATATATAATACTAGTAGTTTTGAAAAAGTTGGGGCCTACGCCCCTGCGCCCAATATAGTTCCGCCCCTGTATATGACACATGTGTTGATTAAATGAAATATTCTACAAGAGTAGTTAATTTTTTAATTACCCACCGTTCCTCTATCTTTTATTTAGGGCTTATTACCATTTCTCGTTGCTCGGGGTTTTTGTCATGTTTTACATACAGCATGGGGTGTGATGATTAAGCATGTTTATTGGATCGGTTTCCGTTAATTTAAATCAGAAATTTTCAAATCTAATAATCGATACCGATTGGTTAGTGGGTTCGTTTATTGAATAACCAAACTAATCGAATTTAAAAAAAAATCGCTCTATTTAGGTTTTAGGGTTTCAATTTCAATGATATCTAATTAATTTATTTTTAATTTAATAATAATAAATTAATTATTATTATAATTTCGGTTGTTCAAGTAAACACATCGGTTATCGGGTATATACCGAATTAACCCTAAACTCTTTATCGGAATCGATCCGAATATCGAATTAATCTGTTATTGGTACCTGATAATCGTTCGGCTTGATACTAATCAATATCTAATAGCCATTTAAGCAGTCCTAGAGATTATTGAAAATTTGAAAGCAATATTCCCCCAAAACCGGACATTTTGATTGTGTGTTGATTTTTATTTTCGTATTTGGCATCTATTACGATTTATGAGCTTTGAGGTATTTTTTCATGGTTTATATATAATTCATTGTGTGCCGATTAAATAAAATATTCAGTAGGAGTAACTGAAATTCTAATATTAGTACCCCCAATTTTATTTCTTTTCGTTTAGGGTTTTATTATACGGTATCGTATTGTTTGGAGGTGGTTTTCTATTAGGAAGGATCACCATCTTTTGGGCCGAGTACACCTTTTAAGCACGTCACCTATATTTTTAGGTCTTATTTGTCAAAGTCCGAGCAAATATATCTTAAGTTTATTTGCTTTGTTGGACTCTAATTAAATAGTTGTGCAGATTTTGTACTATTTGAACCTTATCCAATTATCTAATAGTGTTATTCATATAAATTCCATGAGATTTGAGTTGTTACTTTATCAACTCAAGTCAAAATTTTGATGTTGGAATTTTGATATAGTGACATTTTTGAAAAATGTGTATCCAATTTTAAACATAGGTTTATACTTAGGGTTTTGGTGTGCGAAGTCAAAATTTTGATGTTGGAATTTTGATTTAGTGACATTTTTGAAAAATATGTACAAAGTTGGTAGGTTTTTTCTTGTGTATATATTTTTAAAACGAGTTCTTTTGCAAAACATGTCAAAAATCTGTCTATAATTTGATGATACTAATATTGTAAATAAGTACCAGAAAAATAAAACACCAGATAAATGTCCGACCAATTTCTGCCACTTAATATTTTTTTAGTTCTTGCTAAGATATATACTTCTTTCTCTACACTAAATTAAATTATGAACTATTAGAGTCTAAGTGCAGGTCGATTTCACTAATCCAACAACAGATAAATTAAAGATGTGTTGGCCTAGTGGTAGAGTGGTTAACGCCGGCCAAAGGTCTCGGTTCGAGTCCATCGTGACGCAGCCTTTAAAATTTCGTATTAATTGACAAAAAAAAAAAGAAGCTGTTTAAAAAAGTGTGTGTGTGTTGGCTAGTGGTAGAGTGGTTAACGCTCGAGGTCAAAGGTCTTGCTCGAGTCCACCGTGACGCAGCCTTTAAAATTTCTGTATTAATTGACCAAAAAAGATAAATTAAAGATGAAAATACTCTTGCACCTAATTAATCATTATCCACGCAATACCCACCATTTTCAACTTTGATAAACGGACAGAAAACTTTAAACTATAAGCAAGAATCTAAATAAGAATTTAAATTTAATCTAATCAGATTGAGCATGGATGAGGAGAGTGAATGTATCGAGTAAAAAAAAATAAAAAATAAAAATAAAACGAGAAATTCTAATGCTTAAACTAATTACTCGTACGGCTAACTTTAAATGCCATCAATATATATATAACAGTTTCTCACTTCAAATTATTTTCTCTAAGTCAATCTCCCTACTTAAATTAATCTTGAATTTACTGGAAATCAAACATGAATCAAAATTAACAAGGGTGCGTGTAAGCCATTCATGGTCGGGGCTTGATTTGCTAAAAGATTCACAAACTTTGACTCAATTTTAGTTTTTTGATATGTTTTATAAATTATTGCAATATAATAAGCTTTTCTATTTGTAACAAAATAGACACATCATATTTTCCAAGGCTGCAATTCCTATGACGTCATTCCGTGAGTGATATGTGGCAAGGACATATCATATTTTCGGCCAAGGTTGCAAAAAACTCACGCCATGCCAGTTTTCCAGTAGTCGGAAAAATTTGAACATGTCTATATTGATTTTGCTATGAATAAAAAGTGATATTATCATTGCTACAATTTAAAAAACGTGTCAATAACATAAATCAAGCTGAAATTTATGAATTTTAACAATTTATCCCAAAAAACCACTAATTTACACGGTGTATTTGCGCTCTAAAATAATGTAGGAAAATTTTTCAATCACAAATACTTGGGTAAGGTCGACCCTACCTAAGGTCGAGCCATTTTACAAGTCGACCCGATCCAAATCCGTCCGACCCGATCTGATGCATAAACATATTATTGTATCACTTGTTGTAAATATGTTATTATTGTGAATAAAATATTACTTGTTTTGAATAAATGTATTATTTTCTTTTAATAAATGTATAATTTGCTTCGAATAAACGCGTTATCAGATCACTATCACGAATAAATGTATCACTTACTGTGAATAAACAACATTATATCACTTACCATAAGTAAATATATCAGTTACTCTTAATAAATATATCACTTATTACAATAAATGTATAATTTACGAATTAACATATTAATAATAATGAATTCAGATCGGGTCTGCCCATGAGAAGACCCGTCCCCTCGTAGGGTCAACCCTATGGGAGTGCATTTTATTTTCAATTAATTGATCGCGACACTTCCTCTGTCTCTCAAATTACAGAACTACACGATCGCGACGTCTATATAGATTACAAAATGAACCCAGATAAAACTACTACACCAGAAACTGGAAAGGTTCAGAACCTTTTGAACCTTTCATTTTCCTTCTTTATAAATTCCCACTTCCTAAATACCTTCCATGGCTTAGTATAAATTAAATAAATCATATCACATTGGAAATTTCCACATCAATAAACCAATATTTTTATAGATATATATAAACCCCACACCTTAAACCAACACAGCCACAACCAGTCTTTTCTCCCTCTCTCTCACACACACACACACACTACGACGTTCCAATTCGTCGGCGCCTTCTTCATCTCTGCTTCTTCGCTGTTTCACTCTCTCGCCGCCATCTTCACCACCATTTCTGCCATCTTCCGCTTCGCACAGTCGCTACCTCTCCCGTTACGCGCTACTGCAGTTCATCGATCACTTCAACCGAATCTTCTGCTCCGCAATTTTCGTTCTCCAATCATTCCTACAGCTCAAGTATCCGTGGATTCACGATCAGAGCCAGTCTCTGTTTTCGACGCATCCGGTAACAATGCACGTCGCTTTGGCCAGCTCCGCCATCTACTACTTCGCAGGCCATCTGGGCGATCGTCCAGGGCCCACCATCTCGGTCCAAATTATTTCAAAATTAATTTTAATTATAGATATATAATTATTTGGATTCAAAATATTATATCATTTAAATATTTTATTTTATTTTAAAATCCAAAGTATTATATTTTACTTATAGATAAATGTTTTCATTTTGTCCCAAAATATATTAGAAAATATTGATGTTGATGTGATCATTAATGATTTTGCATCTGTAAATACTCGAATAAATTATTTTTTATGATATTTTATCATAGATAAGAGTTGAAATATATAAATATAAGGATGGTAAGTAAGTTGTATATGTTTTTAATAATTTTTTATTATCTATTTCTATTTGTAACTCACTTGAATTTTATGTAAATTTACAAATTTAATTTATTTTATAAGTCTAATATAAGGGACCCCTTTGGACGGTCTAATAGTTAAATGAGTTCATGTGGCCAAAGATCACGAGTTCAAACATCACTATCGCATCTATAGGTTCAAGCCAGTCACATCCGATTTTTCAAGTGTTGTTTAGTCGTCATGTGTCGTTTGCAAGTTATTGTAAAGAAACATAAGTTTTAACTAAGACGCATGTAAGATAACGATCGGGGTTTTATATGAATTTTTAAAAATGGGGCCTATATTCTTTATTTTCTTGGGCCTATAAAATATCGTGAACGGGTCTACATTGCCTCACGCCGCTGTGCTCGGTTCCCGCCCAACCGCCTCTCCTTCCTCGCTCATCATCAGCTCGTCTCCTCCGGCTATGTCGCGGTCGCGGCTCTGTCGTCGGTTTTCTTCCCGGGTGAGGCCGCCGCCTTCGTTTACGCCGTTTTTGGATTGCTCGCTACTGCTGAATTGCTGATTCGGCTGCATCGGAAACTGATCGAGGAGGAAGATGAAGCAGTGAATTGGATTCAGAGATGGCGGATTCAACGTTTCTTCAACGATATCTGTGGAGATTTGGGGAAATTTTATGGAGAGATTGCAAGTTTGAATGAAGAAATTAACACAACGGTTTTTGGCAATGGAGACAGCATGTATGTGTAGTTCATGACATGCTCTGCAGTTCGTATTGTTTGTTGTATATTGTATTTTATATTTCATCTCGTATTTTATAGTATATTACTATATAATATACGATGTTCTAAGTTCTGATTCAATAAAATATTCCACGAGTACCTAACTTACCTAACTTTCTAATCGTGCATCGATTCTTTTTTTTTTAAAACATTAAGGATTTTTTACAATTTCTCGCATGATTGTGCTCAGAGACAGTTTTCAGGTTCTATACAGACGTTGTTGGACTTTTTTTTAATCAATTAACAAAGAAATTTAAAGATCGTGTTACGATGGATTCGAAATCAAAACTTTTTTTTTATCTCAAACATTAATCATTCTGGCATTAAATAGTTTATGTGTAGATTTTGAACTATCTGAACCATTTCCAATTTGATAATAGTGCTGCTATTCGTAATAATTCTACGAGACGTCAGTTGTTTGTTTATCAACAGAACGTGAAATAATGATAATTGATATGAACGAAATTCAAAAAGTCCATCCAACAACATTCTTTTGGTTTTTATTTTTATTTTGAACATTCTATTTTATTACACATTATAGATGTTGGGGTTTTCTTTATTTCAGCTCACCTCGTTTTAGACCATTGTGCTTTTCGATGTATAAAATTCACAATTACAAACTAAAATTATCATAAAATCAGTTCATTGACTTAGTTAAGGTATTATTGATAAGTTAAAATTGTCGTAAAGTTAATTTGTTAAGCTAAAATTGTATATTTTTTCATATATATATATATATATATATATAAATAGGAAATATTTATCGTGTAGACACTTCTTATAATGTAAACATAAGGATAAATATCAATTCTTGATAAATCAATATGGACGCTTCAGATTCAGTGAACAAATTATGACGCAGATGAAATATGCATATAACTAATTCAGATGCACACTTAAAAATAATCATTAGATTTTTAAATCTATTGACATGATTTATTCTCATTTATGTATGTTAAGTATTATATGTACATGAACCAATTTCTATATATATATATACGTATATTAGCAGTATAGTCTAAATATAGTTTTGTCAAATAAATATTTCATTTATAAATTAATATTGAATCAGTGCACGATATGCCTCAAATACACAAACTACAGTAGCATATCTTTTATATAAAATACACAATTAGTGACGATCAACCTGAGCTTTTGTATCCCAATATTAAAATACACTACCTAATACAGTGGTTTATACAAAAAGATGTAGGTGATGGGCTCAACAAAACTTTAAAGCAACCCTACAACTTTGTTTGGATCAGCAAACATTTTTATAATTATTAAAATTCATTGCAAAAGGGAAATGAGAAAGAAAAATAGCATGATTATCTCTGAGAGAAAACAGGGGAAACAGATTTCATGGATTTCTCTAATTATGCATAAATTAAGCATAAAATCACCAGAAAGTAAAGATAGGCAAATAGGCACTTACAAATTTATGCATTCGATAGGTACAAAACTTTACAAACTTACAAGGTGTACCGTGCGAAAATTACAAATTCAAATAAATGTTGTTTATTCCCAGCAATTAACCGTGACAGAATAAAAGAGAAAACAAGCTTCATATAGACATTAATAGCCCATTTTGCCGAGAAACTAGTGTTCGTACCTGAGTTCCTCGTAGCGACGTACTAGAAACTTCACGGTACGAGTGTGGAGAAACTCCAACACCTCGATACATTCGACCAAATCCGAATCAGTTACCAGCAACACCCATTCCTCGTCGTCGTCCAGATACCTGAGTTGGAACTCCCCCGTCTGAAGCTCAAACCTCTTCGCCACTTCTGAATACAGCTCAAAACACCCCGCAGCCGGCTCAAATTTGAACCGGACTGTGTTTTCTCCGTCGGTAGCTTTCACCGTGATTTTAGTCCCGCCGCATCCGTAGCTTGCGGCGTCTCCCCTCAGATGTGAATTTTCATCAAAACTACCCGAGCTCGACGAACTGACATGCATCATCAGCGCAGGTACGTCTATCATCAGCGCAGGTTCAGAGACGTACGATGAGTCTGTCATGTCCGACAATGCTTGTTTGCTCGTATGAATCGTACTGTTGTCTATCTCATCACCACCGATTATTGAACTCGAACATCCTGAAACAAAATCAGAATCGGAATTCTTCGTTACATCATTACCGGCGCACGCTTTCGAACCACTGTTCCCGGCTTTGGAAAGAAAAGAATCGTTTGGAGTCGTTGATGGAGTCATCCAAGGCATCGTGTTCAGACTAGCCGGCCATGGCGGACACGTGTCCAATGCAGCCAACTTGGATTCGTCGTGAATTTCCATTCCTTTTAAGGAACGACGATAATCTTCTTCCCTTTCGAGGTCAATAACCTCACAGGCTACTGAATTTTGGACAACTGTATCCAATTGTTCGGATAAATTGCTTTGACAGGTCAGCAAATGATTTCTACCCTGGTCAAGTTCTTCTCCGGTTCTAGAGAAAGTAGCGAAGACGCCCCGTTTTGTCGTATCGAACTCCAATCCACCTTCCACCCCTGGAACAGATTCGAGCATACCTTGTATCTTCTTCAAAGAACGGTCAACTTTTTTTATTTTACGAAAAGGCCACCGAGCGATTCCGTGTTGCCTACATATCCTTTTGAGAGTTGTGGGACACACTACAAAGATATAGGGAAAACATGTAAGGTATCATCTAGATTTCTCAATCTAGAATCATCCTTAGCAAGAACATATAAAAATTCAACATCCACTCCATTTTTTCAAGAAACTTTTAAAGTGGCTAATAAAATCTAAATGCTAATTTTCATTAACTCGAACGATGTGACTTTATACTCACCACCAAGGCTATTTGCAGCATTTTTTAGGCTTCCGGAGAAGTACTGCTGAAGAATGCTCAAGCTAATTTTCTTCTCACTCGTGTTTCTCTTCTTCTCCGTCTGTTTACAAACACCAACCATTGTCTAGACAAAAAATGAAATAAGCAGTAGAAGCAATAACATTATCTATTAAAGGAACGATGCAGATCAAAAACTCAATGACATTATTTGCTTACGAAGTACCTGTTTAGATTCTCTATTAGTGGAGTGTAACTCATTGTTTACAACCGGTTGTCCACAACTCCTCACGAGTAACTCAGCTGTCGATACGTCTTTCGTTCTGAAATTTAGTAATCGAATATCAGACTTCTTTTCCTCGACTAATTTTGTGATCGTCTCAATGTTATCCAAGAGGGTTTTGACCAAGAGTAGCTGTTCCTTATCCCCTTTCGTGTTTACCGGAAGAAAGAACTCTACTATATAGTCGTCTTCACCGGTGTAACTACTTCTTAGCCTGATAGCAACAGCACCACTTAGGCCTAGTTTTCGAGCATGATGAACTAGTGGATATTCACTTACATGAAATTCCTTCACATCGCGATAGAAAAAGGGTCCGTTTGATTGAAGAGCTTTTCCAACTAGACCTTTCCCTTCTTCGAGGAAATGATTCGTGCACGCATGCATGAATCCTTCCATCCGCACGTCATTCCAATAGCAAGTAGTTTCCTCGAGGCAAAGTATAGGTATTTGCCCTCGATTAGTCTCATTATGATCGGCATTCTTTGTGTGACTACGAGGAATCCATGTTAAGGCAAGTGGCAACTGATTAGAACGACAAACAGCATACAAAATATCCTTGATCTCGCCAATGCCGCCTTTGATTACTCGAGAGGCTCTGCAAAGATGCAACAGAATTTTGGCGACCACCATGAAGAAAGAACCAAGATGATGAAATAAAACTTTGATCAATACCTGGGGAGAAAGCCAAGGGGATCGCCCGCTACTCAAATCAACAGCCTAATATAAAAAACAGAGGATCAAGAAGTTATTTAATCTATACTTATATGATTATAGTATTTCAGTTGAACTAAATGATTGTCAAGTAAAACTGTTCGTGCACGGAGTTCTCTTGAAGGGCATGAAGCTAACCTGTAAAGCACGACATATATCTTCCATCTCTGAATCAAAATTGGGTTTCTCCTCAGTAGTAACAATTTCTAGAACAGCACAACACGATCTCTCATCCAAATCATCCTCAAACACAGGTAGAGCAATAGATCCACGGACATCATGATCAATAGCGTGATGCACCCTTAAGTACTCAGTTTTATTGTAGTACATCAGATTCGACGTCCACTCCGGAACCTTTGAGGTGAAGACACGGCCTGGAAGCCCGAGAAGAGAGCTCGTTCCCGGTTCAGCAGCAAAAGTGAACAATCTAGAAATCTCACGATACTCAGAAAGTGGTCCGTTGTGTAAAAATGGCTGCACACTCGTGCTCAAGACGTACTTGTCACCATTTCTCATCGGGACCCACACTTGGGCTAAAGCACCCCCTCGGAAATAATGTATACAAAGATGTAACGCTTTCAACATCTTCTCATCTAGAGATGGCCTAAGAGGCCTCGAGATCATACTTCTCTTCATATCAGTTGCGTTTCGTTTCTTCGAGCACTTATACATCTTCCCATTCGAATCACTGCCACCACCAGCAGAAACAATGGGAAATGGGAACTCCACGTCCATCTCTTGCAAAGTCATCGTGCCTCCTTCAAACGATACTGTGTCATCGTAGCTCAATTCGCGGCTTCTTGAAATATAATCTTCCATAGAGTCCACTTCATCTGAGGGTGATAAATTCGTGGAAGGAAAGATTTGATCTGATAAGTAACTAAGATTGATTGACCATTCATCATGTTCCTCGTAGTTCATCAGCTCTACGATGCAGCTCGAGGAAAGCTCGGAATCCGATGCAACCGTACTGTCCATCTATAAGTACCCAACAAATGGTAGCATATTATAATGAAAATTCATTAGGATTTTTTTTTTGAGGAAGCAACAGACAAATCGAGATTAAACCTATATCCTCAACTCCTCAAAGATATGGCCTGGTATAAATTGAATCTTCCATTTCCCCCAATTTCTAGCCCTAGTTCCCTTATCAATCTACTCTGATAAACTCAAATTGGGGGGATTTTTCACACTTGCAAATACACTCACATATGATTAGATCTTATACTAGAAATGATCCGAATAGAAAGAAAGAAAGAACATTTTCGGCACTTACCTCGGAGGTGACAAGATTTTGGTGTGAAGCTCAAAAATTAAACATACTGTAATAAAGACAGAATTGTTAATCAGTGAAAATACAGAGATTCCTGCATGATTAGAAAAAAGTAAAAATACTAATAAAAATCACAAAAAATCAGCAGTACGCCGAACTTTGGTAGGCGAATTACACGTTTATTTCAAAATAGAATGACATGGAATAAAGAACATAAAAAAACGAAAGCAAAAAATTCCGAATGTTTACCCAAAAAAGAAAAGGACTTTGAACTCCGGTGTCTATTTCCTGTTCGACGAAATTCCAATCAGACATTTCCATATTCGAATGAAGTAACCCCACCCGAAAAACCCACATTTTGCAACTCATCTTATTCGAATAGCAGCTACCTAAAGGTTCGATTTTTCAGCTGAAACTTTAAAACTTTTTTCAATAATTCTTGTAAACCCAGAAAGAGAAATTCTACAGAACATGTAGTAAAATGTATAATACTCGAAATTAGTGAGCACTCCTCGGACTAATAAAGAATACAAATCACCACCCAAGAAAAAGTACTAAAATGTACTGTTATTCTGAGTAGTAGAATCAAACGAGAGAAAATAAAACTACCCGCAAATTTGTGTCAGTGGAAATCGTATGATAACTAGGAGAAGTCTTTTTTTGTCGGAAGAAGGGAAGAATCTTTGGAGTTGCATTGATGACTACGTACACGTGTAGGGCTGTGCGGCCATGAAAGATTCTCGCTCTACGCTGATATATTCTTCTTTGAGAATCAGATCGGTGAAGTCTGGATGAGAGAGGAGCAGGGTTTGGAAACGAATGAATTGAAGTACAAAGCCAAACTTTAATTATTGAATATACTATTTAATTCGAGATTTTTTTCTATAAGAATTCGACTTCCTAAAGTCAGAATGGTTGTCACTACCACACAGCAATACTCGATCTTTCCTCGATTCTTGAAAATTGGAATCCTGCGCATTTTAGATTCCGAACTCACGACCGCGTTAATTTACGCGGCTTAGTAAATCTTTATTGGTAGCATTGTTTACCACACACCCTTTTCACATATTCAAAAATATTAAATTATTAAATTTAAATTTAAGTTTAAAATTTTCATTCGATAGGTGCAAAATTGTAATTCCATAAGATAGTTTTAATATAAAACTAATTTTTAATAGATCAAAATTAAATAAATGAGTTTTTCATTTAATAAAGTTGATTGTGGTACCACAATGCTACGAATAAAGATCACTCTAATTGTTTAATCACTTTAGGAATGTGTAACACAAATTCTAATGCAGTGAGCACGGATCGAGTCAGGCCTGACTAAGTTGTCATGTTTGTCGAATCCTATCTCATGGTGCAAGCAAGTAGGGTTGGGGCGGGTTTGATTTGGGTCCACCCGAGTTTGGATTGGATTTGATCTTATTATTCAGTTCATGATTAAAAGTAATTGTTTTTATAGATAAAAAGAATAGTTTTGATGAATAAAAATAATAATTCTTATAGAAAATGACATATTTATGATAAAAATGACTGTTTTTATGACTAAAAATGACAGTTCTTATATATTAAACAACATTTGCTATTAATTAAAGTAATGAATCTGATTTAAAAAGTGACGGTAATTTTTCTTAGTATTTTTTCTATTTTTTTATCAAAAGATATAATTTCAATAAAAGTAATAATTATAATGAAAAAAAAAATGACATCATTAGTTATGAACAAAAGTAAACTAGTTGGATTCGAATCGAATCGAGTCGGATTCTGTCCAACCGCGCACATTATAAGTAGCCCTCCCATTGTGTGATTATAATTGTTTAGTCAACAAAGTAAGTAATGTCGTGCGCTAAGCGCCTCAAAATATGTAATCAAGTTTGGCGGCAACGTGGAGTGTGGTTTATGTTTGATGTCGACAATGTTATCAAGTGATGATTTTTAGGTTAATTATTTGTTTTGAAGTCAATTTGACGCCGTTAATGAACATTAACTTTGTAACTATTTGATGCCAACAGAAAGTGAATGTTAATTGTGGGATTTGTTTCGATTCATCGACAAATTGAGGAGATCAATTTGGTCCTTAGTTTTAAATAAAGTTTCAAACAAAATAAAACTGTTAGTTATTTGCAAGCTATGTATAGAACGGAACTTATTTAGTGTCCTCATAACTCATAACGGTGATGGATTGTCCATGTTATATATATATATATATATATATATATATATATATATATATATATATATATATATATAGGGAGGTTATGGTGAGAAAGGTAGTAAGTGTAAGAAATGAGAATAAATCACAACCATTTATTTTTTTAAAATCAACGTCCATGATTTAAAACAATCAACAAAATATTGAAAAAAATTCTGAACAACATAATGCTGTAAAATACGAATGAAGGGTAAAATTGGACAAAATGGTAATACAGATCTATGGAAAGATATGAGATATCTTTCCATCTTCCGTCAAAAACTGAATGAATTAAACACGTCTGGTTCCTAGGCAAGATATCTATCATATTTTGATGTTTCTCTATCATAATGTAAAATGAATGTAGCATATTCTAAATACGCATAAAATCTGTGATGATCTAACAAGCATACTTGATATTGTTATATCATATCTTATTGTTTAATGTATCATATCTTGTAAACATTGTTTCATTATTGCACATATGGAAATATAATGTCATATAAAGTTGTTTGTGTATCATATATATCATGATATAAATATAGCACATTAATAACATATTTACAACCCATTGTTCTGTTATTAGACACATGAAATTCTATATCATATTTTGTTGTAGGCCCATCATTGTTCTGTTAGTATTTATAAGAAATTCTATATCATATTTTGTTTCTTGTGTATCATATCTTATTATTTGATGTATCATATCGTGTACGCATTGTTTTCTGTTATTGCACAGATGAACTTCTGTATCATATATTGTTTTTGGTGTATCATACATTTATATAAATGTAGCACATAAAAAACACATTTACATATCCTTAAAACTATTTATATCATATACTTTGTTAGGATTTTCATATCTTTGTACAAAAATATCTTATTATTGTGTACATACTGATAAAACAACATGATGGGTGAATAAACATATGATCTGTCATGTTGGTGTATATTTGTATCATATTTTGTTTTTGTTGTAGCATATATTGTTAACACAAACATATTCCAGTAATTGGGTGTAGTATATATATAAAAAACCATGAACACAAATATAGTGTGACACTCTACAATGTAGAATGTGCAGCAAACTTTGTAACATATGATACGTAATAAAGCCCGATGTTCATACGATTATCATTAACAAAATAACAAAAACATCAATCTCATACCTAAACCCTCCATTATCTTCGTAATTGATTTGTGATCTTAATTTCAAAAGAGAAAATGGACGACGAACAGTGATTTTTTTCTTGCGAAAGTTAACAAAAAAAAATCTGCTCATTAACTACCTAATCCCATAATTATAGCAACTACCTTTTAAAATAATCTTTAATTACAAAGTTACCCTCTTAAAATCGAATTCGTTTAATACATTGCACACGATGTGAAAAATGTATCATACGTGTTATCTAATCTTGCACGTCGATTTCATTAAATAAAAGGTGGATTTCATTCTTATTTCTCACATAATCATCTATTCTCATATGATCTCTCCCTATATATATATATATATATATATATATATATATATATATATATATATATATATATATAGGGATGGTTTCGATGAAAATGCTTATATGTATAATAACTATAGATCAAACCCAAATTCACGGTTTAGATTAAGTTAAAATTATTTGATGATGTTAGCCATTATTTATTGTGATTTACAGATAAGACATAAAAATTGTATTAAAATGAAATACATCATCGTCATCTCATAAATCTCGCCACCTTCCTTAATTATAAGATTTCATCCATCTCTTCCAAATCTTCAAAAAATATAGCACGTATTGAATGAATTTATTGCACATATATAAGAAAATATTGTATTTTTCATGGAATTAAATGTTAAATATTTTTTCTTTTTTTGTATTGAATGTGGAATATTGATTGTTGCATGCATAAGATAATTTGTAGCACATTTATAACATATATTCTGCTCAATTTATTATTACACAAATTAGATTACAACAAATCCCTAAAATAAAGGAATAAATAAAATTACTAATATAAATTTTAATTAATCCAACGAATTTAAAATGTAGTTATAAACTACGACACAACATAAATTAATATTGTCCGTTGATTTATTAAAATCAATGACTTAAATTTATTCTTATTTTTTATAAATAATTTCATTTATACATGATCCATCTATATATAGGAGATGGATCACGTGAGAATGCAAATATTGGTGAGAAATAAGAATGCATCATTTAACGTATAAAGTGTAGCACTTAATATAAAGTTGTTGCACGAATTTGGTGCAACAAATTTATACATTTAGTGCAACAACTTTATACGTTAAATGTCGATTCTTATTTCTCACCAATATTCGATTCTCACTGAACCATCCCCTATATATATATATATATATATATATATATATATATATATATATATGGGTAACAAATATAATTTTTTTCAAATAATACACGAAACTCAATATGGCCCATTGGTTTTAATGATGAATCTTTGTGATAATTAATTTTATATAGTACAATAATGTATCCCTTGATGACAATCATAGAGATCGCATAGAGATCGATGATTCAAATTGGATTTTGCATACTACATGAATGGAGGTTTTGTATTCGATTCGTCTCTTTGTAGATTTTTATTTGATCTCTCTCTATATATAGAAATGAGGTCAAATACAAATCAATATTAAAATTATAAGATAAGAACCATTTTTAGTCATTAGTTCATGAAGATTTAAGGTAAATTCATCACTTAATTGATGGATTTATACATGAGTTCGAATCCTCTGGGGTTAATTTTTATTTTTCTAAATTCAGACACTTACACGGTGAATTCAGACGCTTTCACGGTGAATTTATATGATTTCAATAGTTCGTAATTTCTAGGATATGAATGATTCTTACAATAACCACTCTCTACATACATCTCAATAATTTGTGTAAATATTACACTAAGTTAGAGTATTTTGTGTAAAATCCGCCTAAAAGCGCTCTCTCTCTCTCTCTCACACACACACACACACACACACACATACACACACACATATATATATATATATATAGAGAGAGATAGTTTGATTCAAATAAAAACATATTCAAAAAATAAGAAATGAGAACAAATTTGAATCATTGACTTTTGTAGATGAGTGGTTGTGATTAAATCAAATTAGTGTATAATGGTAATTATAAAATATTACGAAAATAACCGTCCCTTAATTATAGGAATTGTGATAATTTGATCTTGAACCATTGATATGACAAATGGATGATGGAGATGAATTCTTATTTCTTATTTTAAGGGGTTTGTATTATAACTCATATATATATATAAGGGGTGGTTCATGTGAGAATGAAAATGAGTGTAAGAAATAAGAATAAATCCAATCCATTGATTTTAGTAAATCAATTGACAAGATTTATTTTCGTTGTGCTACAAATAATAACTATATATGCAATGAATTTTTACCTGTGTTTTCAGCCAAGGTTACATAAGTAATTTAATCTTATAAGAATCAGTTTTTTTTCCTTAATTTAAGATAACACGGTTTCATCCTTATTTTTAAGGATTTCTTGTAATCTATCATTTAACTTATTATCTACAATATTATTTCAGTTTCAATACTTAATATATATTCCATCCGTCCCAATATTTATGGTACGTTTCTTTTTTACACGTAGATTAAGGAGAGTTGTGTTTTGTGTGTAAAGTAGTTGATAACACGAAATTCGAGGCACTTTTTAGTATAAAAAGTGTTTCATTTTTTGAAAACGGATCAACTTAATGAGATAATCCAAAAAGAAAAACGTGTCGTGAATACTGGGACGAATGAAGTACAAATTTATTTGTAATTCAAGCTAGCAAATCCATAAAAAACTCAAATAAAATAATATATATATATTGATTCATACGTATGGTTCATATATCTGGATCTTGATTCGATAATGAAGAACGAAATCTTACAGATATGCTACGACTGAATAATTCAAAAGAGGAAATAAATATCCCAACTAGCAATATTTATTGTACAAGATACTTCTTCGCATATAGTGACGAAATCGTGGTTGTGAACCAAATTACTGAAGAAGTACGTCGGTGAAAACAATAAATACCAATTAAATTAATTAAATACGGAAGTATTTATATACATATAAAATACATCTACTTAGTGGTATTGCAAACATATCTACTTGACTAATGCAACCTTACTCATAAAAACTACTATACATTCATTCGTACCGTGTCGACGAATAAAAGTATTATATGTCATTAAGAAAAATATTATTTACAATAAAAACAATATCATTTACATTAAAAAAATTATCATTTGGATAAGTATCATTTATATTAAAGAAAAGTATCAAATATCATTTACACTGTATTGCAAAAAATACACACCACAATCACGATATAAAACAAAGAATATAAGAATTTTTTACCCAATTCGTCTTGTGACTAGGCCTGGGGGCGATGTCGAGCCAGATATTTCATTATATTTTTGGGATACAGATTACATAGGGAAACGACTCTTAAATAGACAATAATCAAACCCTAGCTCTAAGTCTATTAGGGTTCCGTTTGGTTTCAAAAAAATGGGCTCAAAAATTTGCCTCAAGGGCTACCGCCCCCGGACCTCCGAGATCGGGTTTTAGTGTATAGTCCATTCAAGTCTCATACTCCAATACACTAAAGAAAAATATCAAAGTCTGCATACTATATGGATGGATGTACAGGAGACCACTTCTACCTTCCTTAGGGTTGCTTTTACGGATATCGGTTTTCGGTTAACCAATTTTTTCGGTTTCGGTTCGGGTATCGGTTATCCCCTTCAAGTGAATTTCGGTTATCGGATATAACCGATTAACCAACGGTTATACCCGATTAATCGAAATTAATTAATTAATTATTAAGTAAAAATTATTTAATTCAATATTATAATTTCTTTAATATTTGAAATAATCTCGCTTATTTTTGGTTAATTTTTGTATTTTGTATATTTTTTATTTTCTTAAAAAAATAATAATTATAATTTCGGTTAACCGCTAACCGAACCGACTAACCGAATCTGTTAATCGATGATTAACCGATTGATATCGGTTTCGGTTAGCTATTTTTGTTAATTTCGATTTCGGCTAATCGAAACCGAACCGAATCTCACCCTAACCTTCCTGCATAATTTGTTAATTGTCTTATAATGATAAAGTTTAACCGACTCTGAGTATATTTACTGCTAATGAGCATTAGTAATATAGTTTCATACGAGATTTTGTTAACTACAGTTTGTTTTTCGTGTGTAATTTAAAAGAAACATAATCCATTAAAACATAATCCACACCAAAGATAATGATTGTGGATTTTCCATAAATTCAAAAAATAAAATAAAAAATCCATTAAACGTGTCCAATATCACTACAATACAACTTAAAAAACATCACTACAAAAAAAGACTAAAAAGATCACATGGAAATATTTACATGCATGGCCTAATTAGCGTATAGTGATTGAGTTGATTATTGTTTGACCAAAACTTGTGAACGCGCGCCCCCACTGTGCGCGCGCTAAGTTTTATGCGTTTTGTAAGTGTTATTTTTATTTTGTTATCTTTATCTTGTTGTTTTAATGTGTTATTTTATTATTTTGTATTTTATTTATTAATTTATGATTTGGGTTTATTAATTTATAATTAGGGTTTATTAATTCAAAGTTAGGGTTTATTAATTCATGATTAGGGTTTATTAATTTATAATTAGGGTTTATTAATTCAAAGTTAGGGTTTATTAATTTATAATTAGGGTTTATTATTCAAAATTGGGGTTTATTATTTCCAATTAGGGTTTATTAATTCTAAATAGGATTTATTAATTTAAAATTAGGGTTTATTAATTCAAAATTAGGGTTTATTAATTCCAAAATTAGGGTTTAGTATTTTCAATTAGTGTTTATTAATTCAAAAGTAGGGTTTATTAATTCCAAATAGGGTTTATTAATTCAAAATTAGGATTTATTAATTCAAAATTAGGGTTTATTAATTTATAATTAGGCTTTATTATTCAAAATTAGAGTTTATTAATTCAAAATTAAGTTATATTAATTTAAAATTATATTTATTAATTTACAATTAGAATCAATTTAATTAATTAATTAAGATTAATTAACTACTTAATTAAAATTAATTAACTATAATTAAGGTGGTCTCACTGTGCGCGGGCGCGCACAGGAGACCACCTCTTATTGTTTTACTAATAAGATTTATTGTGATTTCCTTGAGATTAATTAGCTCATCAATTAGATTGATGTCATTTGTTTACTAGGTTAAGGGCATCACCATTATGGTTTACTCTACAATAGTGTAAGGTTAAGGGCATCACTAGTAAACTGTAGAGTAATCTTATATTCATATCCAACAATTAATTTTGTATTTTATTTTACAATAAAATTTTCATTTTAATATTTTTAATATTAAATTATTTTTGTCTAGTTATTGCATATGACGTGTTTAGTATTTACATATATTTATTTTTGGTATTTTTATGTTGTTGTGAATTGTAAATGAGACAATAATACATGTTATGTTATTATATTTTTAAGGTTGTGCTGTGAATTATATCGTATTTGAACTATTTATAAATAAAAAAGTTAATTTATCATACAAGGAAACCTAAATATATATTGGACAATAAATTTTAATATCATTATGGTAGCCATTAAAATTGGCTTTAAAATTAATCAATTAAATAATATTATAATTTATAAAAATATTATATAGTATAAAATTATAAAAACAGTAAAAAAAATACACTGCATGTCCACAATTGCATTAGTCACAGTTATTCAACTCCTTGGAGCTGCTGCAAATCTTTACGAATTGATTGAGTACTTAAAATACTTATATAGTACGTAATCATAAGTATTTTGAGTTTTTCTCTCTCATATATCAAACTAAGGATGTCAATGGGTGAATTTTACCCGAACCAAAATCAATAAATAAGTAATGATTCTGATTCTGGAACCGACCCATTAGCTACTGGATCCAGACCGGACCTGGACCATCAATTATGGGTCTTAAGCGATCCGGATTTGAGTGGGTCTGGAATCAGAACCGGACCAGAGCCAAAACTGGAACTGAAACTGAAACTGTTGTTTTATAATTTAATGGGCTATGAGTGGTTTCGAATCTGTATGGATAAAATTAGCTCATTGACAAGCCTATTTAAACTTAGGCTTGTCAATAGACGGTTTTTACTAGGACCAGAATAAATAAATAAGTATCGGTTCTGATTCTGGAACCAGAACTAGATCCAGATAGGATCGGATCATCAAACTATGGATCTAAACGGTCTGAGTCTAAAACAGGCCTAGAATCGGAATCGAAACTAGCTAAAAGGATCTTCAAGAAAAAAAAATAAAAATAAAAATAAAAAAGGAGAAACATCCACTATTGTAAGAGTGGTTACAATAGTGATTACAATCCATAACTATTCTAAAACTCTTGGATTTTCTCAAAATTACTTCATTAGAGGTATATGTGTGTATTTTGGTTAACTTTAATCACGTATAATAAATAATAATCCAGAAAAAGACAAAGCATATCTACTTAATAAGTTATAGATGATGACCCAACTTAAAAATAAAATAAAATAAAAGATTAGTGTGATTGCAACCCATAACCATTCTTAGGGTTTTGAGTTGTCTTTTTTTTTTTTTTATAACACGAACCCATGTACCGCTATCTTAAGTGTCCATTGGGTAACCCCATGGTGCTGTGCGATAAACCGCAAACCACATGAGACAGTAAACCATACTTGAAAAATCAGGTGTGACAGGCTCAAACCCATAGAGATGTTTGATGGGGTTCGAACCTGTGACCTCTCGATCACAGAAATCCATCTTAACTATTGGGCTGTCCTAGGGACTTGAGTTGTCTCTAAATTACCTCACGGCGTGTCTAGATATATACGTGTCTGTTTGTTACATATTATGCAGTCTATTTTAAGTTCAAATGTGACGCTACTTACTACAATAGGTTCCTATATAATTTATTATTTTGAGGTCATAGATTCTGATGCAAGCTGATGGCTCACACTATCAACTTTGCTGTATGTCACTATCTAAATATTATAAAAGGAAAGGATTGATAGAATCTATACAAATAGTTTCTATAAATATGAGTTTTAATTTGTCATTTTCTTGGCTCACGCTATCAACCTTTGCTGTATGTCACTATCTAAATATTATAAAAGGAAAAGGATTGATAGAATCTATACAAATAGTTTCCATAACTATGAGTTATAATTTGTAATTTTCTTGGAATAGGAATTGTAGGTTTATCTTTTGGAAATAAGAGAAATTGGCTTTTTAAAAATTAACTCTATGTGACGCAAATGGAATTAATGTTGTATTATTATGGAACAATTAATTGGCATGTCTAATCAACAGGTTGCTATCTTCAATAAGTTAGTAGTTTAATTTCTTCTACTTAGGAAATAAACAAACGAATTGAAATAAATCATCGAAAATGTTTCTTCGGTTTTGATAAAACTTTCGATTGGCTTTGTTATTTTACAAAAAAAAGTCGATTTATTTATTTTGATGATTAGATATTTTGTTTCGATCCACAAGCTTACATTTACATAAATTGTATCCATATACATACTATTTACAAATTTTGACAACTATATATAAACACCTTATGCGAAATAATAATTATTTTTTCTCTCTCCTAATCTCTACCGTTGCTTCCTAACAACCTCACACACCGTAGTCGCTTCAAATAGTTTAAGGTGGTGTTTACTTTGCATGATTAGATTGAATAGATAAAATTAATTCAACCTAATCAAATGTTTACTTTTAAGGATATTAATTTGAGGATATCCCAAAGCTCAAGATTATTTTAATCATTTGAATTGTTCTTCATTAATTTTAATCCAACTAATATAGGTAGGATTGAAATAATCCTTCAAATAAAGGGAGAATTATTTATCCCAATTTTAATCTTTCACTAATCCTTTATAGTAAAAAAATTGATTGATAGATAAAAATTATCTAATCACACATTTAATCTATCAAATAATCAATCCTTCAAAATGCTAATCATTAAAAGTAAACACTCCCTAAGAAAATAATAATACTAATCGTACTATACACACTTAAGTAATGATAATGCCAAGAAAATTAATATTTAAAGTTCCTTTTGCGTGAGATTAAAGAATGATCGTCAATATCTAGGTG
Source organism: Salvia rosmarinus (assembly GCA_036937905.1). Taxonomy (NCBI): domain Eukaryota; kingdom Viridiplantae; phylum Streptophyta; class Magnoliopsida; order Lamiales; family Lamiaceae; genus Salvia; species Salvia rosmarinus. The sequence goes on from CM072822.1 coordinate 5,346,331, forward strand.
TAGATCTTTGATGACACTTTAGCTCAAATTCAAAATACTCCTTAATTATATATAAGACATAGGTCGTAGATGCTATTTATGAAACATTCAATATAACTTTTTATTTCTAGAAAATAATTCATAAGCTATGTGAAAATATATTTGATCAAATGTAGCTAATACTAAATTTACCTAATAAACTAGGTGGACTTTTTTTACTAAATTTTAATCAAAGAGATAATACTAAAATGCTTCTTAATTTTATTTTTGGGAGAAGCTCATTCAATTTTGATAAGTACGATAAGTGTTTAGTTTACTCGTCTTATCTAATTCATAGATTATTATATGAAAACATAAGATTTATCTTGTATGCATTAAAGATAATATCAATAGTGATATTAGATTTACGTGATTGATACGTATGTTTAGGCGAGTCAATGGCCACGTGTGTGTTAGAAAGGTGTGTGATATTAAGTGCAAGTTGTGACATGGTTTTGTTATATTTTAGTACAACACTAATAATATATATTCTACAACGTCATTTTCTTCAAAGCAAAAATTAGATTCCCGTGTCACAATGGCATATGATAATATGATATCACTTAATTTACCTATTAAATGTGGGATACTGGGACAGTTGTGCGTGTAACGGTGTGAGGTACAACATAATTTCCACATAATCTCATAAATTTTGGCCAAATATCTTGGATTCTGAAGGTCCGATTCGTCTTTTTAAAATTGAAAATTTTATCCTGTGTTATATACCCACTCTCACCTTACCTGTATTTATCCTTTGTGTTGAAATAACTCCAATACCCAACATCAAATTCAAAATACAGTAACAAATAACTCCAATATAACTGCAAACGTATATTTATTTTGGTGTTTTATGACTTTTATTTCTCCTCCAAATTAATATATAAATGAGTTTGCACTGTTCATAAACTCATTTATTTTTTAGTCAAAAATTTTAAAGTAATATATTAATTGTGGATAAATATATTGAAATATTCTTTTGAGTTAGAATTTGAGTTTGTGGGTTGAAGATGAATTACTATTTAATAGGATAATTACTATAAAATATAGTTAAAGGTTGATATTGAGTATTGGAGATGTTCTTCGCAGACCAGGTTCGTGATGCTTGTTATTTTTATGGATGAGTTAGAGAGTATGATGAATTCCTTTTGGTGGGTAATAGAGGCGAGAGAGGAAAAAGCATTAAATGGATGTGAAGGGATAAGCTTTGCATTTCGAGGAGGGGGGCGGGCTTGGATTACAAAAGTTTCATCTATTCAAATTAGTGTTACTTGGAAAAATTGGTTGGCGCCCAGATACTCTTTATTCCGTAGGATTTTGAAAGCAAAATACTTCTTTCTGAGGGAATTTTTGAATGTCGATGTTGGGCATAGTCCAAGTTATACTTTGAAGTAGGGATGATAATGGTTTGGATCGGATCGGATCTGGCTAGGTCCAGATCCAGATCTGATTTTTTTGCTTTGATTCGGATCCGATCCATATTTATTGGATCCAAAAAAATTAGATCCAGATCCATAAGATCTACAGGGTCCAGGGTCTAGACCCGGATCCATATATTTTCGTTTCTAAAATAAATTTTAAATCAACTATAATTCATAGTAACACCATAATAATCTAAATACACAATAATACTATAATAATTATTTAGAATTTCTACAATTATCACTATATTGGAAGACGTTAGTTACAAATTTATTATAAAGTAGTAAACAACAAATAATTCGATCGCCGGTGGTGTAAGTGGCGCGACCCGCCGTGAATACCGACTGATACATAATTGGGAGAATTTGAAATTAAATTGGGAGCATATTTGTTTTGAGAGAATTTGAAAAAGAAAATTGAAGAGTTTTAAGTTGGGGTTAGGTATTTAATTATAATAAAAATAATATATATATATATATATATATATATATATATATATATATATATATATATATATATATATATGGATCTACGGGCGGATCGGGACGATCCGAGTCTTAAAATTAAATCCAGGATCCATATCCGAAATATGAGAGTAGGATCCAGATCCATCGGATCCAATTTTTTGAGGATCCAGATCCTGAAAAATGGATCTAGATCCACGGATCTGGACCGAATCCGGGATCCATTGCCATCTCTACTTTGAAGAGTATTTGGTCTTCCCAAGATTTACTACAGAGTGGAGTTAGATGGATGATCATGTTGGGGTATGGAGCATAAATTAATTATATGTAAAAACTCTATCTCGGTGATATACAAATATTTAGGCCCATGTTTTCTGACTCAAGCGAAATCCTAATGGACTTAAGGTTAGACTTTGATTATTGTTTTATTTAATGACAAAATCTCCTTGTAATCCATATATGAAATATCATAGTGCAATCACTTACTTGATATCGCTCTCACACATAATCACAAGACAAATTGAGTAAACAATTCTTGTGTTCTTTATATTCGGTTGTGACTGTAGCATGTGTTTTTCCAATAGATCAGGAATGGAATAAGGATGCACATTTATCAGGACCCGTGGCTCGGAAGAGATGAGAGATTCTAAGTTGATAATTATGATGATGCACGGCTACATGAGATGAGAGTTTGTGAGCTTATCGAAGAGGGAGGCACGAGATTAGGGGTGAGCATTTGGATTTTGGTTCGGATTTTTGCCTAATCCGAATCGATTCGAAAATCCGAATTTTGTGAAAGAAAAAATCCGATCTGAACCAAATATCCGAAATTCGAATTTTTTATACAAAAATCCGAACCGAAAAATCCGAAATTATGAAAAAATCGAAAATCCGAAATCAATTTTTGTTAATTCTTATATATATTTATATTAAATTTAAATATATTTGAATAAAATATTATTTTTATACATAAATTATATATAATTCGGATTTTCGGATTTAAAAAATCCAATCCGATCCGATCCGAAAATCCAAAATTTAAAAAAATTTCAATCCAATCTGATTCGAAAATCCGAAAAATCCGAACTAAATTTTAATTTTCGATTTGGTTCGGATCGGATATTCGGTTTTCGAATTTTTTATTCACCCCTACACGAGATGGGATGTGGGGAAGCTTTATTTAATGAGGCAACTATGAGGAGATATCCTTAGCAGCATTCTTCCCAATTGAAACGCAGGTGCCAACAAGCTCGTTAGGGGAGGGCTTTTTTTTTTAATAATGAGGAATCCGTAATCGTTACCTATTGCTATTTTTTTAGGAGGGGGACGTAAGACATGTTTCACAAATATGCTCAAATATCAGTTCATTAGTGTAATTAATTATTTCTTACAATTTGACAAGATATGAATATTCACATAGGATTCATACCATCCAACTTATTTTTTCAGCCAACTTATTTTTTCTTTTTATCTCGAAAATTTCATTTACGTACTAAACCGTAACTTTTTTGAAATATCTTATTATTTTTGCAACTCGATCTAACAATTGGACTATAAAATATAATTAACTCAAAAGTAAAATAAAATATTTTTGAGAATATTCTTTTAAATATATTTGATGTTAATTATTGGAGTTGCAATAGTGTTTGGTGTAAAAATTATATTATTCTGGTGTTAAAACTGCGCCAGAAATCTACTAAGCATTGAAGATGCTCTTAGCTAGTCAACCAAAAGAGCAATGCGTACAATTTCTGATGTATATATGCTATCTAAAAAACAAACCTGATGCATATATATATATATAGGAGATGGATTAGGTAGGAATAAATAATTTGATAGGAAATATGAATGAATTTGGGTCTTTGATTTGCTATATCAATGGTTGAGATTTAATTTTCGTGTGTGCTACAATTTTGTGTTTTGTGTCTTACACGGATTATTGTCAATACTATAACTCTTCTTGTCTACTGTTGAATGAAAGATGTCTTAAACTAATATATTTAGCATATATGCTACTGAATAGATGGAATATGTCTTAAACTAACGTATGCAATATAAGAATTCGATTGTCTTACACAAATATGAAAGATGTCTACTATTCTTATTTTAAATACATTAAGGAGCTTTCTCACCATAACCAACCCCTATATATATATATATTATATTATATTATATTATATTATATTTTCTGTTGAAGCTTGGGATCATATTTGTTGAAAGATTAATTATTTAAATTGTTGTATTTTTCTTGTTGAGTTACACTTAAATTGATGTATTATGATCACATGTGCGCAATATATAATAAAATGGTAGAAGTAGTTTATCCTATTAGTTTTCATGTGATGTGCTTATTGAACCAAATTTAGATAAATCTATGCAAGTCGAGGGTCAGGATATTAGTGGAATTTAAAATAGCTCAAACTTTCATAACATGGTTTTATTTGAGCCGAGGAAGTAGTGCTACAACTTGTTTTATTAATAATAATTGATAATTGATTATGTTCTTATATTTGTTTTCTGTTTTCCATAATCCTCCTCATATATACCATGTTCCCTTTTGTTGGGTAAAAAATTGGGGGGGGGGGGCCAACCGCACTAAATAACTCGCTACTAATTGGACCTAACTTTTTTTAGTCACAAATGTAATCAACTAAACTAAATAAGTAGGATTTTTTATATTTACTTACAAGCCAAAATGAAGCAACCCCAAGTTTTCTCTTTCCTTTTGTCACCATATATTAGGTATATTTATTTTTTTGGTGGCTATTACTTATATATATTTATCGCACAATGATGAAACAATTTAAAGAAATTTCAATCTAGTAAATTCATTATATTAATACTAGGACTTAGTACATATATATTTATAGGTCTACAAGTAGTATATTTGGATTTGTAACTAAATTAGTTACTCTATTCGTCGATGAAACAATTTAAAGAAATTTCAATCTAGTAAATTCATTATATTAATTCTAGGACTTAGTACATATATATTTATAGGTCTACAAGTAGTTTATTCGGATTTGTAACTAAATCAGTTACTCTATTCGTCCATCAAAAGCAAAAGCTTTTGATGACACAAGTTTTAATGAATATATGAAGTGGATCAATGGTCCTATATTATAAGTATAAAAAATATTAAAAAGAGAAAAATATTAATTTTTGATGGATGGACTAAAAATATATTAAATACAAACTTTTATTGGATGGAGGACTATTAATTAACCCATTGTCCAACAAAATTGCTCAACATTAACTTGTCTCGTCCGAAAAAAAAATATCTACTGTTTATTTTATTTTTCATATTGTACATATGTATAGTTTGTTAAATTATTCATGTTTATTTTTCATATTGTACATATGTATATTTTGTTAAATTATTCATGTATTTTACACAGTTAAGTATTATAATCTTACAAACATATCTTAATTACCATGCCGCACATATGAGTTCAATCAAAAAATGATAGGATCTTATCTAATGATTTCGTTATACAAAAGCAAATACTTGATAAACTTCTCTAATTTCAGTCACATTTGCTTAAATTTTTGATTCTGCAATTAGTAGTAAAACATAGCATTAAAAATACCAACTAAATACTTTAGTATTATTTGTGTCAAAAAATATTTCGCATAAAAATTTACTTATATTTAATAGATCGATTCATTTGGTCTAATAACAGTATAACGCCATACATTTTCTTTTCCATAAATATAAGAATTCCGTACATAGAACATGATTTTATGCTAATAGCATATACTCTGTCCGTTTCAATATTTATGACTAATTTCTTTTTACACGTAGATTAAGGATAGTTATATTTTATATGTAAAATAGTATGATATGAAATTCAAGATCTTTTTAGTATAAGATTATTTCTTTTTTAGAATGGATCAACAATAATGGGACAATCTAAAAAAAAAAACAAATCAATAATAATGAGATGAAGAGAATATAATGTTTAAAACGGTTTTGTCTAAGATCATGTTCTTCCCAAAAAATATAATCTCAGATAAAATCGTTTTGAACGTTATATATGCTATTAGCTTAAAATATGAAATCCCGATATGATTAAAAACAAAGAATGTAAAGTTTGTAGAAATATAATCCATAAAATGCAAGAAAAAGGCAAATAATCAATAATTTATGTTTTTTTATAACTAAAATTACAGATTGTCATTTGCCCATTTTCTGAAACCAAAGGATTTCATTGAAAATTGAAATCACATCTGACTTGCGAGTTCTTGAAGTCTACCAACTTCAGATGGTAAAAATGCCAAACTCCAAATATATGAAATTATTTATTAAAATTAAAATACAAGAAAAATAGTGGGGGAAAAAGGAAAGGGAAGAAAAAAAAAAGAACGATCTGCGTGTTAATGGCGCCTGAGGTTGTGAGTGATTCTTCAATCTCTGTTGGTCAGAGATTTTTCACTTTTCACCCTTGGCAGGTGCATTTCTATTTCTCCTCATCTCTCTGATTTAGGTATTCACATTCATTCCTGCAAAATATTTGCGTTTGTGTGATTGCAATTCTTGTTGAAATGATCATTTTTTGGAAGGAGTAACTGTAGAAAATTTTAGGGTTTTTTCTTCTTCCTAAGATCGTTATCGATAACGTTTGCAGTTTTGTGTCTAATTTTAACTCTTACTGAAATTAGATCTGATTTTGGTGTCTGATTGCAGTTATTTCTGATCGGGAAAATTACGATTGAGTAGTGTAAATATTTTATCCTGATTGTTTGTTTGTTTGTGATATTTGAGTACTCGTGAAACTTATGAAATATGACTATGTTGATGAACAGTTGATGATTGCGACGGTTTGTGGAGAGTGACAAGCCGAGAAGTTAAAACTTTTTTTACGTAAGAAGAGAGGGGAGCGGGGTTTAGGTGATGTCTTTTGACGCAGGCGAGAAGCAATGGAAATGTGCAGCTCCAATGAGTTTTCAGAGAGTCAGTTCGATTGTTCGTGATATTGGGGAGCCTTGTCTCTATCAATCACCACTAAAGGTTGTGTCGGCTGTAAGAATCTCAGCACTTTTCTTCCTGTTCTGGTCAAGTATTTTTGTGCTGCAAGCAATGCATTTACTCGAGTTGATTAAACATGTTAGAGTTGATGTTGCTGAGCACTCAGGTGGGGTGGTCTGGATGGAGATTTTTTGAGCTGTTGTGTTGTCATTTGGCACAATAAATCCCATCTATGATATTGGAAACTCTCATAATTTTAATTAGCCAATTGATTATAGAAATGCTAAAAACTAAGCACTTTCAAGATATAAATTGTTTTATCATGTTGTGACTTCACCAGGCATAAATGTAGGGTCTATCTTTTTGGTATTGTAGGTTTAGGATCTTATATATTGAAAATTGGTGTTATTCTTACAAACACTTTTCCCATCTTTTGATTTTGGAACCATACAGATAGGAAAAATGCTTAAGCCAGATAAGTGGCAGTCGACCTTTGACAGCAATGGAAAGATTTTTGGTTTCAGGAAAGTGCTGAAGTTGATCATTTTGGGGGTACGTAAGATATGCTTTTACTGGTTCCATCTTCCATTTCTGCTGTCTTATTATAGATATCCATGCCTGAGTTACGACTTTTGGCTAATTTAATTTTGGGTAGTTAAGTTTAACTAATTTATAATTTAAATACTAATACTATGCACTCTATAGTTTTTTTCCATCTCAATTAACTGACCATGGATGTTCTTCGCTGAATTTTCAGGCATGACTTTCTTTTACTTTTTTTACTCTTGGAGGCTTTGCTATATTTATGGTTGATTGTGCTTGTAGAAATGTTTATAGCCACTTTTGGTGGGACTGCATTCAGCAATCCATCCCAAAATCTAATATTTTCAGTACTCAAAGTGCCTCTTTGTGTGTTAATATCAGGGTGTTGACCCTTCCATACGAGCTGAAGTCTGGGAATTTCTTTTGGGTTGTTATTCATTGAGCAGCACTGCTGATTATAGGAGGCAATTAAGGGCTGCTAGGAGGTAATGACTATTTTCTTGTTGCTTTAGTTGGACTAATGGAATGTTGTAGCAGTCCAGCTTAGGATGCATTTTTTCTGTTTCCTGTCACTTGTGTAGTCACTTTGAGTTAACTACAAACCTTTTGCAGAGAACGCTATAGAGACCTCGTCAGGGAATGTCAAGTGATGCACTCTAGCATTGGAACTGGTTCCTTGGCTTATGTTGTAGGGTCTAAAGTCATGGATATGAGGATGAGTTCTCAAGAAGATAGAAGGGATACTGAATATCAAACTGAACGAACTTCAGAAGGCAATACTAACACAAAAGATGTTAATTGTGTTTTAGATGGCAACTGTACAGATAAATCTTATACATGTTTGAAGGAAAGCTCTAATGATTATGGTGACCTTGTATGTGTACGAAGAAGCACCATGGGAGGAGCATATGATTCCTCCAGTTATCCACCTTCTCCTGATCCATGCAACTACATTTCCCCAATAGCATATGGACCACAGGACTCCGATTATGTATCTGAAAGTTATTTGGACTTCCCTGCTTTACCCTTTACAGATTTGTTTGAAGAAAAAAATAACAAAGATGGGGATGCGGTCAGGTTGCATGAGCACTCAAACTCAACTAGGCGTAAATTGAGATTTGAAGATGAACATATGCACAGTTTTCAGATTGACAATAATGCAGATCTTATCGAGGAATTAAATAGTTTATCATCTAATGATGGCTCTCTACATGCTAATTCTAATGGTGAAACTATCCCCCCTCATATTCACGAGTCTCCTCGGTCAAATACTATGGAATGTAAAGCACCTAAGCACAAAATTAGGATATCAGATGTACCAGATATACCAGCCAAGTATGCAACCACTGCCCAAGGAGGATCTGTTAATGGAGATAGAGTCTCTGAATGGCTTTGGACACTGCACCGAATAGGTATAAGAGTAACTTGGTTTTCATTATCCTTTTGGAATTATGTTAACAACCCTATATTACCATTTTATGGTGCTCAACTAACTCATTTTGCCCCCCAGTTGTTGATGTTGTCAGAACAGATAGCCATCTTGAGTTTTATGAGGACACGAAAAATTTAGCTAGGATGTCAGATATTCTTGCTGTTTATGCTTGGGTTGATCCTGCAACAGGATATTGCCAAGGTCATATTTTTTTTTTTTTTCACTATATCATCAATTTTATTCGTGGGCATAGCATTAACGTAAGAATATTGCTGATCTTCAGGCATGAGTGATTTATTGTCCCCTTTTGTGGTTCTTTTTGAGGATGATGCCGATGCTTTTTGGTGCTTTGAGATGCTCATAAGGAGAATGGTACCTATATGTCAAAGATTCTCTTTAACTCACCTTTTCCTTTTATCAATTTCTACTTCTTTAGTTTGCTAAATATCAATGATCTTCAGCGTGAAAACTTTACAATGGAAGGGCCAATTGGTGTCATGAAGCAGTTGCAAGCACTCTGGCATATTTTGGAACTTACCGACAGGGAAATGTTTTCTCACCTGTCCCACATAGGTGCTGAAAGCCTTCACTTTGCTTTCCGCATGCTGCTTGTACTCTTCCGTCGGGAATTATCTTTCAATGAAGCTCTTTGCATGTGGGAGGTCTGTTTCCTAAACTTATGCAGATTTACCATCTTGTATTATCTGATCAAGAACATGTTGTTGAGATATTGATGATTTATTTGTTGCTGAAAAGATAATGTTGCAAGAGCAGTGAAATGGCTACATTAGGGAGTTCAGGCAAATGGTGTCTTTTCCTTACTAAATATTCCTGTTTTTTGCCATCATTGGTAAAAAATTAAATAAATGTGTTGGCCTTGTGCTAAAATTAATGAGATATTTCTGTGGCTTTCCCGATATTGTGCTTATTTTTATATATTAATGTTTGGCATTGGTTGTGTCATTTCTTATACAGTCTAAACTAAGCTGAAGGATAACTAATTTCAGATGCAAAAACAAAAACCATTTATCATCCACGCACTCCATCATGTTATTTCTGTTGGTTAGCATTTATCAATTATATTCGTGTCGCTTGCTATTTCTTGTGTACATATGCACGTATGTTTGAAAAAGATAAAACTCACAAATTAATTTCCTTACTGTTTGTTGTTTTTTCCATGCAGATGATGTGGGCTGCTGATTTTGATTTGTCCTTCACCTGTCTTCTGGATGACGACTACCGAGAGGTATTATCTGTACAGTTACCTAAAGAAACTGAGGCTGAATCGGGAGAAGAAAGCTCCGATAGTAACAATGCTGGTTTGAAGGGTGGGATACAAGAAAAACACGGGACTACAGAGTGGTCCATGCCTGACCACACAGGAATCAGATCTGGTTCTACGACGCCTTTTTGTGGGTTGGGAAAGCCTTTCTGGTCGAGGAATGAACACTTCCAGATCCGTACTGTTTTATCATCAACAAAAAATGGTGATGATGAACTACCTGTTTTCTGTGTAGCAGCTATTCTCGTTATGAACCGTCACAAAATAATCAGAGAAACTCATTCAATTGATGATCTAATAAAGGCATGTGTTGTTCATATTTATAGTTTGGCATACTAGTACAATTTGTGAAATTTGATTTAGAATAGGTACTGTATTTCTCACTCTCGATCTTCACATCCGATTTGAAACATTTCACAGATATTTAATGATAATATATTGAAGATCAGAATCAAGAGATGTGTACAAACTGCCATCAAACTGCGAAAGAAGTACTTTTACAAGGTTTGTATTTAGTCCAATTAGTTGCCTGTGCTTTTTTTTCTCATTTATCGGCAGTTTTGCTGAGGTATCATGGTTTCCTACATCTTTCTGGAACCTAGTCATTGGACATTATGTGGAGTTCATCGAAGATGCATTTGGATTGAAGGCCTTAGAGATGGATTTTCGAACCATTGTCGCAAATCAGTTTACGGTTTTGTTTGCAATTGGTCTATTCTATATGGACGTATCATTCCCATTTTGGACATATCCTGAAGTGATTGGATTTTGAAAGTCACTTTTACATTGAGTCATTTGAATTCCTTATCTCAAATTTAACCTCTTCAATCTAAATGCAACCTGCTATTCCTTTTGTTTATATTTCTTTTTTGCATATTGCTATTCATTTTGTCTTCAAGAAATGCATCTTAGCATCGGAAAGCAGAGGGAGAGCAGGCTTATAGACCCTGATTTTGTAGCATTACACAATTACTTGTACAAAATTAAAGCATTATACTGTCTAAGGATGTATCCTTTTGCTGTTTAAAATGACCCCAGCTTAACTATCTCAGGCTTAATTTAAGTGATAGGCATATTTCTGTAGCTTGTTTTCGTTCTTTTACTCATCCCCACTGTGCTAATTTTTCTGTCTTTCTTGAAACAGCTTATCAGGAGTAGGAGTCCAGCAGCTGAGAATGAGAGTTAAAATTCTGATCTTCGATACATGAGAGATACTTTTCCTTGGAACGTTGAAACCCTGCTGATTATTTGAGAATTAATTTTTCGGATGGCAAGCATTTCTCATCATAGACTATTTTGGAGGAACTCTTAGCAAAAACAAAACTGCCTCTTTGTGTGCCTCCAAAGAGCATTCACCATCATCTTGAAGGTATTGTATCTTTTATATTTGTTCAAGTGGTCATATTTTTTATGTTCAGCGGTTATACTGCAATCGGAAACACTGATATCATACTCATCCTTCTGCTTCAAAATTATGTGTTGAGCATGTGTGCTGCACTAAAATTTGTGCTGTGATAGTTTTAGAAGTTAACTGGTGGCGGTTTGATAATCTCTGTGCTAGTTTACTCATTCTTAGAATTTTTAGATTTAGATTTGACTTACGTATTTATCAATTAAGCATCATTGTGTTCATAGTCTCTTTCTGTTATTCGTATCGTACCATAGATATAGCTGCTGTTTCTGTACTAGTACGATTCACATTCAAAGATGACTGAATTTGGCATGCAGTCGCCGTTAATATAACATATATGCTTTTGCTACCATCTCGTTTTTTTTCTGAAGCTTGCTGTTGATTCCAGTTCTGCAGGTGGCTTCGTTTTTGCTTTCGTTGAAGATGAAATGATGCTTTGCTTTGTATCTCTCAGAATGGTGATGCAGGTTAGACATTGGATATTGGTTTCGTATATACTTGGAAGAGTGGGTTATATCGTCAATTTTGATTCTATCCCAGTCATTAAAGAAAATATATACTAAGAGAAATCGATGAATCATGTGTAGTCCATTTTCTTATACGAACTAATTATATGTAGAAAGCTTCCTACTCTTGTTAATTCATCGTATTTCCTTCTGCACTATACCGTACAGTTTTCCCCACTCACACACACACACACACACACACACTCTTGTAGATATGGCATGTTATCGCACGTGCCCAACGAGGCCACCTCCGTTAGCTCTTCTTTCTGTAGACGTGACGCGAGCTTTTAATGTTGAAAAACCTTTTATATCTCATGTTTTGGAATTTTTTTAATGGCGGATTGATGACCCACGGCGTATGTATGCTCGATGTGTACGATAACGTCTCTTTCTATATTTAGGAGTGTTTATTTTTTAGGATTAGTCTAAATAGGTAAAAATAATATTAGTTAAACATTATTTATTTTGATGGATTATAATCTTGGGATATATCAAGGCTCTTGATAATTTCTATTATTTGAGTAATTTAGTTTGATTCATATCCCGTTGAAAACGTTGAAAATGTAGGATTGTAGAAATCTTTGTAATAAGGGTAAAAATATTCAATTATGTATTCCATCAATCATGAAATATAAATGTCTTTTTGTTTTATCAATGTAGTATCTGAAAAACATTTGATTAAAGTGAGGGCTGCAATCATAATATTTATAAAGGCAATAATGAAAATTAGTTTTACTCGACCTAGGATTGTGACCAAAATTATATTAGTATGATGGATTCCAGATCTAGGAACATATGATCTGATTGGTGTCTTTTTTATTTTTAGTATTTGCTTTATAAAAAGTAGACCATATGTTTTTTTTTTAAAGTATACCATATTTGATGGACAATGTGTCACTTCATCGCTTAGTGCAATTAATTATATTTAATATTTATGATCGTGTGTAACATTAAACTTCGTATCCTATGATTCGATTTAATCCTAGTTATCGTATCTTAAACAAGTTAAAGTGAAAGCCCCATCGCCCAATTATAAAGTGAAAGCCCCATCCCCCAATTATAAATTAATAATATATGTTAAAGTGAAAGGTGCTCCGCAAAGTACTTGGTTTTGTTTGTGATTATCTTATTTCTTCTTTTCGAAAATATCTACTCGTTTTAGTGAAAAATGATAATAGAAAAACTATTTATACATTAAAAGGGGATTTATAAATTCTAGTAATTTGAATTACTAGCTCTTCATCGAACCATGTATAAATATAAACTATGAGATTCTGCTTTGTCGTATTACATAGACATATCGTGTTGTGTGTAATAGAAGGGTGACAAATATCTATAATAACATATTGTTTGCTTTAAAAAAAAAAGCCCTTGAAATAAAGGAATGACATGTCATTCATTATTGCATATCAAACCTATGCAAAGCATGATCGTATAAAATATTAATATAAGTATGTCACTAAATAATGGATTAAGCACCCATACACATTTAGATATTAACAATTAACAAATAAATATAATAATGATATACCTTATACCAAAAATATAATATAATCAAGCATATCAAGTTTAATAGACAATATTGGAAAAGACGAGAGTTTTATGTTTAAATTATGTTTCTTACGAACTAAAACGATCATTGTCCATAAGCACTATTCTTCATATTTTTAGTTGGAGCACTACTTTTATGAGATAATTGCTAAACAAATCGTGATTTTTGATATATAACTTTTCGATTTTTCAAAAAATTCAAAATCCTCTAATTTTCAATTTAAAAACTATGTTGTTTAAGATGATAACAATGTAATGAAAAATTTGATGAATTTATTAAAACATTTTTAAAATCTGTTGAATTTGCAATATATATCATTTTTTCCATAAAAGACAAAAAAGGTTAGAAATAAATCGTCTACGAACATTTCTCTTCTTAAATATGTAGTCAAACGCGCTCAGGCCAATCAAACCCGTTTACTAGCCCGACCCGTGTCAGAAATATGTATACAGTCTAATACAGAGTAATTGTGAATAATCCCTCCGTCTATCTAACGGGAACTCCTCTTTTCCCCTACCCTTCCAACCATCCGCCGCCGCCGCCGATAGCCACACCGCCACCGTGCCGCCCGTCACAGACAGCTATACTTTCCCCACCAAACCACCGCCGGCCGCCGCAAAGTCTCTTAACATCCATCCACTGTCCGCCGCCCTACTCATAAGGGCCGAGCTTCCCTTCAAATTATTTTGGTTTTGATCCTCACAAAACGATTTTGAACTGAACAGTGAGTTTTTGCTTTATGACTTTCAAAATTGACAAATTTAATGCGTACTTCATTTGTAGTTTCACTTATTTGGTTCAATTGTAGGTTTTAGTGCTTTCATTAAAATGTTATTGGAGCTGGAAATATAGTTCATATGCCCTAGTTTTGTTTCGTGGAGACGAATATTCAGTGCTTTATTACTAATTAGGATAGTTTTGGAGATAAAAAAAATACTATTTTATATTGTTTTATTTAAAATACATACACTAATTACATTTCTATTAGTGGGCCAGTTACAAAATAGGTGGGATGTAAAACTCTATTTTGGAGATAACAATGCAAAACTATTATCTCTGCATAGAGATATGGCCAATTTACTAGAGATTGTCATCGGTCCAAGAAAGTTCTCCTGCACGAGGTGTAATTGGAAGAAAAAATGCTCTTATGGGAGTGAACTAGGTAATTTGTGATGTATAGATGGGAAGCTACATTAGTCTAGATTTTAATGGTAAAAGAGCTTACAAAAGAAATCATCTTTGTAGAAAATTATGGATGTTCGACTATGGACTGTCATGTCCAGAGAATTGCTGAATAAGGTGCAACTTACTTTGTGATATATGAATGGAGATCTACGTAGTCTAATTTTCAAGAAAAAAGAAGCTCATGAAAAAATTTATCTTTGGAGAAAGTTATGGTCGTGTAGGGGTTCGGTGGTACTTTCTAAGGCGAATCTGCTGTGTGTTCGGCATAATCTTAGGGGAATTATGTTTCTGAGATTGTGTCTTGGTCAAAATATATCAATAACCACTCTAATAATGGGACTTAGTAATCAGCATTTATTAGATGATAAGGTGTGCGTGTGTTGGTCTAGTGGTAGAGTGGTTAATGCCCGAGGCCAAAGGTCACGGGTTCGAGTCCACCGTGATGCGGCCTTTAAATTTCTGTGTTTAATTGACCAAAAAAAAGGAGACTCTTAAATTTTGATACTGATTTGACCTTGAAGAGACAGTCTTGAAGTGTGTTGTTCAACTTGTTAAAGTGGCTCTACTCGCTAGTGATGAAGTGTTTAAGAGTGTGCATTGGGTAGTCTATTGTGTTGTCCAGTTAATGGTGAGCTGCATATCTATTTGTTACTAATTTTTTTATGTTATTTTAAATACTCAGCAACTCTGCTGCCCTCGTCTTTTATTTCAGCTTGAATTAAATCTTCCAGTATTTGATGCAATAATGCAACTAATGTAATAGACATGAGACTGATTCTACAATTGTGTAGGCTGGCCGCTGCCCTATTACTTATTTTACCCTGAAATCTTAATTTGTATCTCCTAGTTGTTGTTGTTCTACCATATGAACCCTAAACTCATTCCTGCAGTTGCAAACAAAAAGTTTTCACACAAGCATGTCCAACTCCGAGAATAAGGCCGCCGTAGGGCTTTCATGGCAACCTAAACTTGCTTTGTTTTCATCGACCAAAAGGATGAAAGTCTGGCTGAAGAAGGTGCCCTCTACAAACCTGAATCTCAGCTCGTCGATGGCCTTTTCGTTCCTCCCAATGATCCCAGAAAGCTGAACAAATTGGCCAGGAAACAGGTCAAGGACACTGCGGAAAGAATTGGTACTCCTATTTCCTCCTTGAATACCAATTCCATCTTTCGTGCATTTTGGCCCTAAACACTTCTCAATTTGTAATATGAATTTGACATCTGCTTGTCACAGGTTTGATATGCCTGCACAAACTATAACTCCAGAGCTTAAAAAAGATCTCCAGCTCTTGAAGGTTCTGATATCTATTTATTTTTGTGTTTCCACAATTTTTATTCTCTCTTTTTGCTGTGCCTATCATGTGAGGCTGGGATAGTTGCTCAATGATTTTCTGTTTATAAGTTGGTAGTGTTTTTTCGTATTTAAGGTCTTGTTTTGTGAGCAGCTTTTTTAATCTATTGCAATTCATTTTGAATTGTACTTTCTTGATAAAAACTGAAACGTTGCTGATTGTTACAGTTGAGAAATGTGATAGATCCTAAGAGACACTATAAGAAGGGAGATTCGAGATCCAAAACACTTCCCAAGTATTTCCAGGCAAGTCTAAATCCCGATATTATCAACACAAATGCATTCCATTTCTTCCAAATACTCGAGTGATTGTTGACCGATTCACTTGCTAATTTTACCAGGTGGGTACTGTGATAGAGTCGGCATCTGAGTTCTTCACTGGTAGACTTACTAAGAAGGAGAGAAAAGCAACTCTTGCTGATGAGCTGCTTGCTGACGGCACTTTCCACACATATAGGTATTTGCTGTTTGTTATGCGGTCCCCCTATCCTTCGTTCTAAAATGCTAAAAAGCAAAAGTTATCCTTCGTTCTAAAATGCTAAAAACCAAAAGTTATGCATAGATTCATTGTAGTATGATGTTTTTTCTCATCAAGAAAGATCATATTCATTCATGTGAAGTTAGGAACATGTCATGTCAATTGTCTTTCAGTCTACATGTGCTGCTTAAAACATGTAAACAAAATGAAGCTAGCCGTGATCTAATAGACTTCTAATTCAGTCTTGGTATTTGCCATTTTGGTGCAGGAAACGCAAAGTTCGGGAGATTGAGGAGAAAAACCGGCCAGCTGGAGTGGACAAGTGGAAGAGGAATAAGTTTAAGAAGCATGGAAAGAGCAATGGAAAGAAAAGCAGGTACTGATACAGCCTTTGGATCAGATCAACCAACAATGGATATTTCCTTGTCAAATTTTGCAGATTTTGGGAGGAAGTTTGATCTGTGAATCATTTTTGCGGTCGAGATCTTCAGCTTTTGGATTATGGTCTAGGATTTTGTTAGGCTCACTCCAATATGTGTTCGTGTTTGATTTTTTCTTTCTTCCTCTCTGCTTTGTTTGTGGGAGGATTTTTCATAGTGAAGACGATTATATATAGTTGGTATGTACTTGCAGTTTTTATGCATAGAATCTGAATCAATTGCATTTCTTTCTTACATGAAAAAGAGAGAAGAAAATGGTTAATTTTCTGAAAAATTACAACATGACTTTGTAATCTTTTCAATTATAAAACCGTGTTCAATAATTATGCTGTTATAATGTCTCTTTAACTTTTCAGGCAAAATTCAAGATTAAGGCTAGTATTCGATTGAATTGTTGTGAGATTAGGCTGATGGCGGTTCAAATTGAAGGTGGGTGGGTGGATGAGAATTTGAACCTTGTCGTTCAACTGAAATTTGGGGATTTTTTATTTCTTCAAATGATATCATTCTCGGTGATTAGGAAAAGATCTACTGCCTCAACATATTTAATTCAGTTGGTTAAGTGAAGCAAGATTATTTTATTTTAAAATAAATTATTTTATCCATAATAACACAAAAGATTTATATGTGGTTGGACCTGTGGGTGGATTGCTGGCAATGTGAAAATTCAAATTTTAATAGGCATGCCCTATATAGATATGATTTTTAAGAAAATTAATCAAAATAAATAAATTTTCTTATGAATGCAAATAACTTCAGCATGCCCTTGATCCTTTATTGTTGAACAATTTTCTCATTAATACAAATACTTCACATGAAAAAGCATAAAAAACTTTTTATGGATGCAAATACTTCAGTTTAACTGGACCATTTAGTCTATTTTGGGCAAAAAATAATTGAGATTTGCGAAAAGTTGGGTAGCTAGTTCATTCAATCATTCATCATTTTCATAATTATTACATCACATGACTTTTGTTCGAACACTACGTATGTTTATTTTTGACCAATAAGTTCGTTAACACTTGGGAAATGTTGGGCTAATATTTCTCAAAACATTTCTATCGTTTTCATCATAATTGTACTCGACTTTGGTTCGAACACAACATGTTTTATTTATCCAAATTTTCACCAAACTGATCGTAACACGTGCTTTTCAGAATAATCAGTTTATCTATCATCACAAAATAATTAAACAATTCATCATTTGTTAATACTTCAAGATCTACCTGATGTGTTCACCACTTCTTTGTTGTTTTTCAAATCTGCTAACTATTAACCAATTGAGCTAAGCTCGTGGGGACGTCGACCACTCCTTTGTTTTTGTTGGGGTAAAATGGGACAGAAGAAAATGATTTTTGGGATTTAGATAACAATATCATATAGATGTTAATTAGTGCTACAAAAATCGTGATTTTTTACCCAATCATGTCAATGTTACGGATGAATTAATTAATTTACTACACGACAACAAAAGATCGTGACTATACATATCAATTGAATTTTGCTTCCAGCAATCCTAATTAGGAATATTTTATTATAACTATGTTTTCCCTATGTAGTTAAGACAAAACAAATTAAAATGGTTAATTATGTTTTGTGGCCTGATTATTGGCTCAGGTTTTAAAATAGCACGACCTTCAGAAAAAGCAGATGAATAAAAATACCTAAATCTTCATGAAATTTTCGAAAATGGCTGAGAGCGATGACAATTTCTTGTACATATTTTGTTGGTCTCGTCAAAGGCTTCATAATCACATATTCAATTTAAAGTTGGATCATATTTAGCCATTTATGTATGTTTGTGGATAGCTTGTACCATGCCATAGAAGAATTGGAAGAAAAGTTGAAAAAGTACACAATGATTTTGTAAGAAACTAAAAATAACAATGCCAATGCGTCTCTTAGTGGGACAAAATATGAAGATGGGACAAGTTATGTAGGTACGAGACATAGACAGATGAAAAAACAAAGATTAAGAATGTCATGACCGAATGTTGCACATAATATATCCAAAACCAAATGCTCAATATGTGAATACAATCAAATAAATAAATACACTAATTTCATGTAAATGGCAGCCCTTTTCAATGATTGGAGTTCTTAGAAGTAAATATATCGATTTGAATATAAAATACGTTTGTATCTCTACACTGATTCAGTCAACATATTTGAAATTAAAGATGTTGATTGTTGCTCCTAAATTATACCATTTCCATCGAACTTGACCCGTATTTCGTCGAGTTGTCCCACTCAACTTGGTTCATTTCATTTTTAAGAACTAATCATATCTCTGAAAGATATTTCTATTTATTTTTTATTTCTTTAATCAATTTATATATTTTTTTAAATAACCGTGCCAAAAAAGAGTCATGTTCAGCTGGAACAAATGGAGCACACATGAATTAAGATAGATGTCACATATTAAACGAATGTCATGTAAACCTTCACTTTAATGCTAACATATTTTATGAGTTCACTTAGCTATTTATTAATTTTTCGATGAGCACACATGAATTAAGCTAGATGTCACATATTAAACCTTCATTAAAACGTACACATATTGTATGAATTCATGTAGCATTCAAATAAGGTCTGACGTGACGTCAGATTAATCAACATATACGCAGATGACAACGTTCTTTTTCCTTTAAATAAATTAGGACATGATTAATAGACAAATGAATTTAAAGAATATAAAATCGACCACCAAATGAGCTGCATTGTATTCTTTCTTTCTGCAGTTGGTCATTCCCAAGAAATTTAACAATATTAATTGTAAATTTAGATCTAGACATTAATTTGTATGTATAAAATATTGGTGATCAAGATATATACATGTCAATGCATGATCATTTTAAGGCATTTAAGATTTCAAGACACATGCTTGCAAAATCAATTTTACATTAATCTCCTTAATTAATATAACCCCTGGGATTTGTTCTGTGTAAAAGTTGATTTAGTTAACTATTCACCCACTATTTAATCTTATCTTGCAGTTGATTGTATAATAAATAATTCTCTTTTCGATTGGGTTCTTATAGGATATAAAATGCCAAAAGAATATTTAGTTTAATTATACACAAATCTCGAGGAGTATTGATCCATATATTACCTATTGTAAATTAAATTATAATTATATATTTTGTTCCAAATATAAAAAAAATAGATTAGGCAATACATTTTTAAGGAATATATTGCAGAATGCCATTTGATGAGATATAATGTTTAAAAGTAATTTATATTCCCAATTGAGAGAATTAAGCATATCTATACCTTCAATTAAAATATAATATAGGGCCACTTAGAAATATAATATAACATATTTTTACCACATTGTCGCATGCAGAGGCAGAATTAGGATTTTAAGTATAGACGAAAGAAATTACATTAATTTATTGTTTTTTAAAATGAGGTAGAAGAAAATGCAATCTGAATATAATAAAAGGAGAATTTCTATAGAACATGTAGGTATACTATATTCTCTCTCATATCATAATATTTTATTAATATAAATTAATTAATAAAATATTATAATGTGAGAGAGGATGTAGGAAATAAAATTTTATTCGAACAGTTGCCGGATTTACTTGGGAATCATCACCATGCATAGCAAAAACATGAAATTGTATTTTTAGTTTATGTTTCAATTTTTTGAACAATTTTTCAATAGTGTCGGATTAATTATAACATTTACGTCAGCATGAGGTACCAATTAATATTCTTTTACTTTAATTGCATTAAATACAAACATCTTTCTTGGGGTGTTTGGAAGGGGTCAAAATATTCCATTTTATCAAACAAAGAAAAAGCAGATACTTATCTCGTCAATCCACAAATAAATATGTTGTCGAATTAATGTGTCATTTCCACCTTTCTTTGGATAGTTTATTACTTTAAAATAGATATTATAGAATCGATCATTCTGTCACAAATTAGCAAATAATGAAAATCGGTCCAGTGATAATTAATTTATATACGAAACTTTAGAGAAAGGGCTTTAATATAACGTGTAAAGACTTGCTTTAACATCATTGTCAATATAAGAATTGATTCAAATTCTTCAAAAGGGAATATGCAAATGGCTCCCAATATTTTGGCCCCCAAAAAATGCCATAATTATACACGAGTTCTTTGATTTATGGTTTATCTTTATTCTCAACAAATTAGGTGTCACAACTTTAGCAATTGATCAATAATACTCTCTCCGTCCACCAAAATCGTTCATTGATTTTGGTGACACGAGTTTTAATAAATTGTAATGAGTGTAAAGTAAGTGAGTATAAAAAGGTGTGTCATGTGGATAATAAATGAATATATTAATGGATATTGAGTGTAAAAAGGTGGGTCATATGTGATTTTTTTGTAAATAAGTAGATATGTTTAGGGTAAAAATGTAAAATTGATGTTTCCAAAAAAAGAAAGTGAATATTTTTCGTGAACGGACCAAAACGGAATTAAATACACGAATTTAGTGGACGGAGAGAGTAGTTCCTTCTGTTTCATGAGTTACATAGTCCATAGCATTTTTGTAAAACTTTGGATTATAAATATAATTTTGAAAAAATAAATTATAAAAGCATCTTCCTGCGATAATCATATAATTAGTATATGATTAGATGTGAATTACTTCATCTGTCCCTAAATAAGTGTTTTATTTGAAAGTAAACCCTTAATATAATTGTTATATTTCAGAATTCTATATTTTACCCTTATTTTTAATGTAAAAGTAGTTGTTTGGTATACAATGAAATAATTAGTAGTAAAAAGGAATAAATTTATACACTTTCTTGTTATACATTTTTGACGATTAGAGACATTTTTAGAGACAAAGTAAATATATGACTACATTTGAGACCCTAAAAGGAATATGTTATTGATAGTCTTAAACTTACATAAATTCTTGTATGTGGTGGAACTCATGAAGAGTTTGAAATGATCTGTAGAATCTTCGAGACCTTTCTTGAAGTTGTTTATATCATGAACAAAGTTGAAACAAAAATTATTTTAATGGTTACACCTTTTATTTGGATAGTTTTAGTGAAAAAGACTGCATGGTAATCGTTAACTTTTTAAAATGTTTATGTTCTTTTTTAACACAATTTCAAAAGCTTCTATTTCCATTTATTTGAGAAGTCTCAAAATCTCTATTTAATATCTTAATAAAATTGATTGGGGTTTTTCTATTATACTCATTTTAGAAAATATATTGTTTGTATCACTATACTTTTAACCGTAACAATGAGAGGTTATGAGCTCTACTTTTGTACTCCCAATTACCTAACCCCCAATTTCATTCCTAGTTTTCTTTTATTTACACAAATTATCATACAAAATATTCTCTTCTTATTACTCTCAAAAATATCATTTATTTACATCTTTTGTTACCAATAGTCTACCATTATACTTCCTTATCCTCAACACGACAACTTATTTACATATTTTACCACTCATGGTCCATCACTAATTAACTTAACATTACACTGATGTGAGACTTTTACTCTACTCAAAATAAACTCAATAACTTTTATTAAAACTCTTATCGAATATTCACATGAATGAAATCGGGGGATGGAGGGAGGGAGTATTAGACTATTGTATCGTCAATTCGTCATATATACTAATCTTAGTCGCATTAAAGTTTAACAAACTATAAAAATATATTACCCCAATCGGGCCTCTAATGAGATTCAATCAAACCTAATAGATAATTGTATAATTTTCAATTAGCAATTGATATGTATTTGAGCATAATTATTCACTAAAACCTATAACCCTATGTATGTGTATATATCATACATATATATAAAGCAGTCAAACGGAAAAGTCCCCAAATCAGCAGTTAATAAGTACCATGTGAAACCAAACTAGCTATAAAAAAAATAATCCTCAAAGTTTGAAAACTAGTTCCCAACGACCAAAAACCCATGGAAATGTTCGATATGTATCTTGATAAAATTGAAAAGGAAAAATAAAATAAAATAAAATAAAATAAAAGTCCAATGATGTTCATATCATTACAAATTGAGTGAAAATGTCAGTTTTTCCACCACAGAAATATTTAAAGTACTCTGCACCTGACTTTAAAGTGAGACCCTTTTCCCCTGGCCAATAACGACGCAAGACTAAGTATAAAGAAGCCTCCAAATCTTTAATCTTTTTAAAAGGAAAAAAAATAAATTAAATAAAAAATAAAAATACCATAGATGGGTAGATGCTGTCAGTGCGTCAGCCCCCACTTCCCTTTTTCTCAAAAGGAAAAATCTTTTTCCTCTTCTCTCTAAACCCAGAATTTTTATCCAATCCCACTGTCAAATTCCATTTTGGAAAGCAACAAAACATAAATGCATATATATCATGGGAACTCCTATTCTTTCCCTTGTAGTAAGGTAAAAGTTTTTTTTCTTGAAATTCATATTTATTATAAAATCATAATATTCTTGTTTTAATTATTTGGTATCATCAGAAAAGAAGTTAAACATGGTTATCATTACAGTTCTCTTTTATGTATATATATTTCTTTTATGCATATTTTTCATATTATAAAATTGCTACATAATAACTTCATTAATAGCAACTAAATATATTTATTTTGATATGAGGTACTAAAATTGAGAAATTTAAAATGCTCTAATATTAACAATGACTAACTAAAATAAAAAATATATTGTATAAAATAATAGAAAAAAGTAATTTGTAAGTGTGATCGTAATGAATTCTATATTTAAAACTCAAAATTAATATTTTAGAATCTACTACATCAAATTTTAAATTCAAACTCACTCATTAGATTAAGAAAAAAAAATGAAAATGCAACAAAATTATATGAAGAAATATTATGGGAATTTTGTTGTAAAAAAATAAATAAAAGAATTTAAAATAATATTTTAAAAATAATAATATAATACATATATATATATATATATAATTGTGTGTGTGTGTGTCTGATGGTTAACGTGAGAATCATTTTTATCGTGAAAGTGTGATAACAAAAAATGATGAATTCTGTGTAAAAATTGATGAATCCGTTGGAGAAGAAACTGAATAAAAAAAATAGAATTTTTACCCCTCATGATATTCGAACCCTAGGTAAAAATTTTGAATTTTTTGATTCAGTAATTTTCACAGTGGATGCATTAACTATTATAGCAAATTCATTTTGTTTACAACGATTTTTCGTGTTTCTTAGTTCTCAAGTTAAAAATGGTTCTTATTAACGTGAGAACCATTTTTATCGTGAGAACCAAAAAATGATGATTTAGTATGAAAATTGATGAATCCGTACGTAAGAAAAGACCATGAATTCAAAAAACTGGATTTTTCGTCCCTCATGAGATTCGAACTCTTGGTGCAAATTCTGAATATTTGGATTTAATAACTTTTTCAACGGATGCATTAACTTTAATAGAGAATTCATTTTGTTCATAAATTTTTTTTATGGTTCTTAGTTCTCATGTTAAAAATGGTTCTTATTTGAACCTCACTATATATATAACGATATATTGCTCACCATTTATAAGCACCTTTCTATGTCAATAATTTTCTTTTTCCTTTTAAATAATTTTTTATTCTAATATCTCAAAAATTAATAAAATCCTATTTATTCTTTTATTCAATTTTTTGAAATTAAAGGAAAAATAAAGGAATAAATCAAGTTTTATTTTTATTTTCTTGTAATTTTAAATATAATTATTCTAATAATAATGTCTGAAGTATTAAAATAAAAAATAAATATTACAAAATATATTAACGTAAATTAAATGTGAACGGTACTCATGAAAAGTATCAATGATGAGCGGCATATTGTTATCTCCTCTTTATATACGCACAACGGACATATATGTATATGTGCACTTGTGTCATGTATGCACATATGAAGTGATGTTCTATATTCACACGCGTGCTACCAAAATATATAAATAGGCACACAAAAAGTAGCTTCCATTTGTATTTTCTATACTATAACCATCTTTTTTTTTTCTTGTTTTTTTTTTCCTACGTGCACTTAGATTCCATCTTACTTTTATTTCCCCTCTTCTCCTTCGCACCACTTCAATTTCTTTCAGTAGCTTAAAGAATCTTTGCAGCTGCAAGAAAAGAAAACCACTCTTCTTCCAATTCTCATCCTCGATTCCTCCGCATCAAGCTCTCGCCTATCCACCCATGTTCTTCCTCTTTTCTTGAGCCCCTCAGACACACCAAAAATCTTGATAAGAAATTCTATATTAATCCTAACAAAAATCAATCTTTCTTGGTGCATGTTTGTGTTATGATGGCTAGTTCAAGTGGGACCTACAAAGAAGGGGTTAACAAGCAAGTCCACAACTCTGTTTCTTCCTCCTACAATGGCGGCTCTGTGCATGGAGAGTGGGGTGTGCCAACTTTTCAGCATCAGCAGACCATTTCCATGGATTGGACTCCTGAAGAGCAAGCTCTCTTGGAGGAGGGTTTGGCCAAGTAAGGCCCTTTTCGATTTAGGATTTTCGACTATTTACCGTAATTTGTAGGGAAAAAGTCTGCATCTTTTTGTGGATATGGGATTTTTCTGCTGTTTTTCTCTCTGTGTGTTTGTGTTGTTTGTTTGGACAGATTTTGATTTGTTTTGTTGTTTTAAGGTTGGTTTGGTTTGATGGGATCAAGAGGGTGTAATGTTACATTTGATTTGCTTGTGTTTTTGGTTGAGGAGATCTGTGTGTTGGTTTGGGATCTTTTTTTCTTTTCTTTTTTCTTTTTGGTTTGTTGCCGTAGTAAGATAGAAATAGTGAAATGGATGTTTCTAGATCAGCTTGGAGAGCTTTGTGGGTGATTTTATCTTTTTCTTTTGAATTAAGTTTCCCTGTCTAGTGTCTGCTTTTGAAATTTTTTATTGGCTTTTTAATCTTTGTTTTCATTTTTTTACTTTTCAACTTTTGGTTGATGCTTGCTTTATCTTGAGATAGTGTGATCTGATGTGTAGGCTGTGGATCGAACATCGTAGTGAAGATTAAAAATGTGCATATTTTATTGCTTTTGTGATTTCTAAAAGTCACCTATTTGAAGATATTTGCACTTTAGGTGGATCTCCTAATTTCTCTTCTCTATGTTTTCATTTTGGTTGTATAATAACAAGTTCTTTTGCACGATTCGTGTTTCGGTGTTGGTTTCTTGATTTCCTGAGGGACTGAGATAAAGAGGTATGATGATCTGATGCAGATTCTGATTTATGGCTTTAGGAATGATAATTTTGACAATCATATTCACCATCATAGTTCGTATCATGTCGTTTTTTTGATATTAAAGATCATAATTTGTCGTTATCGTGTTGTTTCTTGTATTAAAGATCGTATTTTGTCTTATCGTTTCGTTTCAACTGTTAGTACTTATGTCATCATGGTCCTCCCATCCTGCATCTCTGTAGATTTAGCAGCATTTTCTGGGATTTAGTATATCAACTGTTAGTAATTAATGGATAGGAACAAATGTTATTAAATTTCCATATTTTATAGTTGAAGGCAAATAGGGTATACAGCTGCAGCAAGAACATTAGTTTGAATAAATGCAAGAACTCAAACAGTTACTCTGATCTTGAAAATCTTATTTTCGAGATTATCTGTTTGTTTTCAACCTTGTAACAATTTATTTGGTGTCACATAACATATCTACCGAAATTACATTCAATTATTGTTCCTGTCTCAAATACATATTCTGACTCTTTTCATTCCCTCTAGTTATGCCACGGAGTCGAACATCATCCGTTATGCAAAGATCGCTGTGCAATTAAAGAACAAGACTGTCCGGGATGTGGCTTTGCGGTGCAGATGGATGACTGTGAGTTTATTCATCTTCTCAAAGTGTCATAATTATATTCCATTCTGTTATCCAAGAAAATTTTAATATTTATGAATCAGGATTCGGAAACTTAGGAAACGAACTTGCAATCTTGAACGTATCTAGTTGGAACAGAAACCATCATCAATGATAATGCAATGTAATATCCATGAGTTAATAATAAGTAGAGTATATTGATGAATTGATTGGCATATTGTTCATTTTAGTGTAGCTATCTTGAGTGATTCATTCGACTCTGCAGAAGAAGGAAATCAGCAAGAGACGGAAAGAGGATTTCAATGCAAGGAAAAGCAAAGATCGAAAGGTAACTAAAGTTCATAGAATTGATTTTCCTTTTACATGTGTGGTTTCATATTCTATTTTATGAATATATCAGATTTCTTAAAATGGAAAACTCCCAACGCTGCCAAGATTATGAGGATTTTGTCGAAAACTAGAAATTACTAATAGTAGGTATATGACTTGATGAGTATGGAAAGCTTTAAAAGGTTATAATTTGCAGGAAAGAGAGGCAGAATTTCTTTCACAAATTGTGGCTAAAATTTGTATCACATGCTACATAACTATATTTTTGCATAATTTTATTGCAAACTGATTTTCTGAATTGGATAACCATAATCATAAAAGACCAAGTAGTTCCTTGATGAGTTCTTTCTTTTCCATTATTTTCTGAAATTCAAACACAATGTCTTCTCCTTGGTTCGTACAATATTCTCCCAATCATTATAAAAGTATTCAAATCTTGAGGTGTTACGGTGATTTGGAGCTTATTTAGTTACTATTAAACCATTTTTGGCTGATCAACTACTTAGATGAGACTTAGTATAGTTTGTTCACTTCCATTATCTTCCTACTTTCCACATGCTTGCTCTAATATACCTTATGTTAATTTCTTTTGTCAGGAAAAGTTCATCGACTCTACTGCAAAGCCTTCTCGATTATCCATCCAATCAGGTGTCTCTCAAGCTCCAGGAATGGTTTCCAATTGCAATGATGACAACATCTCATACAATGGTTACCTTCTTCTCTGAAAGATTAGTTTTCTTTGTTTTAGCATCAAGATATATTACTTTATTCTATATTCAGCCTACATTAACTATTAGTCATAAACTTCCATGCTTGCATACATACTGCATAGACAGAATGAATCTTTACCAGCACTGTTTAATAAAACGGCTTAAACTCATCTATGCTGCACGATACACCTAGAAATGCTTGGATTTTGCTTTGTTTCCACTTCTTTTTCCATGTTACTCCATACTGTAGTTTGGTGGTTCATGAACAATTAATAGAACGAGGGACCATGCCATAACGCGTTCGTGAAGAGATCTTTGATTATTAACAAGTAGTTTAGACATATGAGTTGGATATGTTTTAGATGAACCTTGTTGGTAGCTAGCTTGAGGGGAAACCTCTCTCGAGAAATAACTAGTATTTCCATTTTGATCAAGGTCCATCTGACATGAGACTGCCCATATTCATTTGGCTGTGGCGCTCGAGTAGAGGCAGCAACGGTGGTTGCACCGTCATGCAGGTAGGGACTTGTAGTGAGAGTAGAAACAGCAGTATCCAGTAGGTTTAATTTTTAGTAATCTACATTATGGAATTGGAGAATTGCTTGAAGTGCGTGTGTGAGTTGGCCTAGTGGTAGAGTGGTTAATGCCCGAAGCCAAAGGTCTCGGGTTCGAGTCCACCGTGACGCAGCCTTTAAAATTTCTGTATTAAATGAATTGCTTGAAGTGATTGAGGCAGTGGCTGACCTATGAAAATTTGAGAACTTGTTTTAAAGAAGGATTATGAACTTTGGCAAGTTTGAAAAATTGTAACCTTTGAAATTGGAAAGAATAAATGCCGACCTTATTCCAATATTTTTTCAATAATATCACAGTATTAAGGTTTTAGCATCTGATTTCCTACCTGGCATGTCAAAGTCTCTCGTGTAATAGGAACACATCGGAGAACTTTGTATAGAAGGGTTATTATCAACTTATAGCTTCAACTTTGACGAGTTTTGAAAGAATCACCTGACCTTCAAGATATACAAAAAACAACTAACCTTCCAACATCTTTTTCAAACATGTCACTAGATCAAAATTTCAGCATTGGATTTCTGACTTGCCATACTGGAATCCCTCATGTAAATCCATTTTAAAAATATATATACATGTGCACATGCGACTCAACATCCCGAGTCAGAAATCCGATACCAGAATTTTTTTGGTGGCGTTTTTAAAATTTATTGGAAAGTTGGGTTTATTTTGCATATCTTGAAGGTCGAGACACTTTTGCAAAACCTGTCCTAGAAAATGCAGGATCACCCTACTCATATCCATGCCCAAATTTGAAAAGTATCATGTTCATGATTTTTTTTCATATGACTACACAATTCCATTCTAAAGTTTGAAAAGGGCAAGAAATTCTATAGATAGAATGTCAAATTTCAAAATCTGCACTTAAATATCTTCCTTATATACTGCTATTATGTGGGCAGATTTAACTGGAGCCACTCGGCAGCTTCTTCAGCAGAACGCGTGGGCTTTCAAACAGATATCTGCAAATCTTTCCACCCATCAGGTAAATCTTTTGATGTAATTAACTTTATTATAGTTAACTTCATATTAGCCTAAAACTATCTGTCTTTGAACTGTGATATGACTTTTTATAAGATGAATATGACTTAAGTTCATTGATATATCACTTAAGTTTATTGATATGTACAAACGGATATCTATCTTATGATGATCAATATTGATGCCAAATTTGTTTCATTTATATAGATCAATCACTTTTATGATCACTACTTGTTTACTTCTTTTGAAAAGGTTTTGTTATATATCCTAGTGAAAAGTATGTTAAACTGAAATCTGTCGAAGGGCTTCTGAGTCAAGCTCGGGACAACATCTTTGAGTGATGTTGCTCGGGACAATCTGTCGAAGGGCTTCTGAGTCAAGCTCGGGACAATATCCTAGTGAAAAATATGTTAAACTGAAAAATATGTTAAACTGAAAAATATGCCAAATTTCTTGATGGAGGCGGCTGATGTATACTCTCTCTTTCATGTTTTACAGATACACGAAAACATTGGGCTTCTGAGTCAAGCTCGGGACAACATCTTTAAAATTTTAACCAAGTATGTCACATTCTCTTTATTTACACTATTTTCTTGGTTTTGTATGGTTCTTGATTTTCACTTGATGCACTCCAACGCGTATGTTCTTTGCCAGTCATTTTTCTTCACAAAATCTTTGCCCTTACCATTCAATCTGTCGCATAGAATTTGCTATAAAGACAAGTACACGAATCTGTAACTTATTATCTTTTCAGTCCCTTTATGCTCAATGACTTCTATGAAATAAACTTTTTCTTCTTTGAAGAGTGGAAAAAAGGAAACCATTGAAAATTGGAAGTTGGCTTTAACCTTGTCATCTTTTTTGAATTTTGTCAATGTATGTTGCTGTGGTGCATCATTTCTCATATAAAAGTGTGGACTGGCTCGACTTCAGCTTGAACGACATGGGGCCAGCGATGAAGAGAATGCCTCCGCTCCCTAAACTGAACGAAGAGCTAGCGAACTCCATCCTTCCTTCGACAAACTTCCCCATCCAACTATGATCAAGCCACGGATCAAGAAGCTGCAGATTGTGCGTGGCCTGACTTTGCTGATGCTCGCGATGAAAAAAAGTTGATTGCTCGACGTTTACTTGTTAAATAACAGAGGTAATTAACATCTGAAATCTTAATGTATTTAAAATGGTGGGATGAAATCTCTTGGAGTATATTTTGTACCTTAATTTGGTGAAAATTTGAGTTGATTCATATCATACAAGACTGTCATGGTACCAGCATTGGATAATCATAAATCAGTTGGAGTTGTAAAACATTAAATCATGGAAAAGAGAGTATCCATTCCTGTAGTTGGATTTGTAACTTTTTACTAGAGATTGATACCTGTTGTAAGTGTTATATTTGTTTGAGATGTTAGAGAGGAGAGTGGTTTTATTTTTGTATGGTAATAATTCGACCACACTTTTCATTAGAGCTTTCAAACATGGCTCGGACTGGCCAACTTTTAGGGTATACTTGCCCATATCTTTGTAGGCTTGAAAATTTTAATCAAAACCCAAAATCAATCAACTATTATTGAATCTGCGTAAAGATGAACTCATTCATCACTCAAAGTCTTAAACGGCCTATATTGCCTCCAACAATAAAGTTTGAATATTTTGTATACAATTTTAGTTTAGAGGGTAGGATGCTTTTTATGATCCTTGGTTAGGAGGTGAAGGCACAGGCCCTCGGTAAAGCAAGAAGTAACCAATCAAGGAGCTGGTATTCGCCAATATCTTGGTCATCTGACCAAGGAGCATCACGTTGGCTTTGAAGCAGCCCATGCTTTCTTCTAACTCTTTATATCGTAAGAGAAGCAGAGAATGGTTTGATCAAGGGAATATGAATACATAACCTACAAGCGTAAAAGCAGTCTAAGGATAAAGCTACAAACCGCCTCTATCCCACGTTTGAAATCCCTGATCTTTCTTAGTCGAATTCCCTCTTCGAACCACTTTTGGTCATATTTCTCTTTATCGAGAAATCTTTTGCATATTATTTTAAATACACTAAATATAGTGTGTGTATATATTGTGTATATCCACATACCAATATTAGAAAAGTAATCATCTTTACATGACGTAATTTGGTCGATTTTAAAATTTTAGTTGAAGTCTAAGAGCTTCTCCAACCCTGTCGCAAGTGTCATTTTGTTGATGATTCTTCTTCCAAGGCTGCGCAAAAACTCTATTTCATTTTTGCTTCAATAATTTCTCTGCGCAAAAGATTGCACAGCACTGTGATGCGCTATTCCATTCCATTTTTATTTATTATTATTATTATTATTATTATTATTATTATTATTATTATTATTATTATTATTATTATTATTATTATTATTATTATTATTATTATTATTATTATTATTATTGTATTTTGATGTTGTCTCACAATTATGTCTTTTTTTGCATTATACATTATTAAGTTTTAATTATGTCTTTTTTGCATCCACTTAATATTTTTTTAATATAATTATATAAGATAGTTCTGTTTTAAATTTATTATAATATAAGTTATATAAATTATTAAGATTGAATAAATAAAGAAAAACATTCTGGAATATTCTTTTCTGCTGTAAAATAGAGTTGATTATTGAGAATGAAATATTATTTCTACTGTAAAATAGAGATAAAATTATTGTATTTTTAAGAAAATTGTTGGAGATGCTCTAAAAGTCTACTATTTTCAGTACATAACTTAATTGATTGGTAATATGTTCTTTACTTTGTATTGTGTCGACCATTTTTAATTGATGATGTGTGTTATTATATATTTAATTATTTATTCTTTAACGATATTGTTTATTTTTTGAGTCGGTATTCTTTGATATCATATTTCTAATACAAAGTTAAAATTACATTGTATTCATTATTGATTTTCCAGTTTAAGAAAACTAATATAAAATTATGTTATCCCATTTATATATATAAACCAAACAAAAAATGAACTATCTCTACCATTCAAATTTCAAACTTTTCGCCCTCTGTTTTATTATTATTATTATTATTATTATTATTATTATTATTATTATTATTATTATTATTATTATTATTATTTTGGGGCAGGGGTGTTCTTTTCCTCTTGTCGTTGACAAAGGTAAGAGAAACAACGTGCAGATTCTCCATCAAAAGCCAGGGTAGATGATTCCTTTGTTTCACATATTCTGCATAAAACATTCCATCACACTAGAGCTGGTATGAGCATCATCTTCTTGTTTTTAATGCAATATAATTTTATTTTTATTTTTCTAACCATTGTAATTTGTACATATGCACGATATTTTTGAATGCAGATAATAACAACATAACAATCTTAGTAATGTATTCAACATGGATAATTATTAATTTTCTCGTTTTTAGCTTTATATATTATTTATACACGCAACACTTTTCTCGACATTTTATAGGCGCTAAGCAAAATAAGGAATATAGACCTCATTTTTAAAATTCATATAAAACCGGTTAAAACTTATGTTTCTATAAAATAGTTTGCAAATGACACATGTCGACTAAACGACACTTGAAAAATCGGGTGTGTTGGCTTGAACCTATAGAGGCGATAATGAGGTTTGAACTCCTTTGGCCACATGAACTCACTTAACCATTAGACCGTCCAAAATGATCCCTTATATTATATTTATAAAATAAATCAAATTTATAAATTTACATAAAATTCAAGTGATCTACAAATAAAAATAGATAATAACAAATTGTCAAAAACATATACAACTTACTTGTCATCCTTATATTTATATATCTCAACTCTTATATACGATACGATATAATAAAAAACAATTTATTCGAGTATTTGCAGATGCAAAACTATTAATAATCACATTAACATCAATATTTTCTAATATATTTTGGGACCAAATAAAAACATATATCTATAAGTAAAATATATAAAGATTTAATACTTTGAACTTTAAATTAAAATAAAATATTTAAGTGATATAATATTTTAGATCCAAATAAATCTATATATCTATAAATAAAATTAATTTTTTAAAATAATTTGGGCCCCCTGGGCGACCGCCCAGGTGGCCTACCCTAAGGGGCGGCCCTGATACACGTTATTTCGTTAAAGATGATGTTGCTCTTGTGTATGATAAACGACGTAAGTATTTTAGTTGAGATTATTGTTATGATATGCTGTATTGAATTATTTGAATTTGTTTTTCTGGATTAGAAAGGATCAAGTATGTTCAGCTCTCTTTTGTTGAATTCACATGTTATGAATTCATCCCTTCTACAACAATTTATGTCTTACAAAACTATTATGTTATTATATTTTAAACGCTTTTTTAAGTCGTATCTTTAAAAAGGTGCTTGGACGGGTTTTTATTAATTTTCAGTTCATCCTTTTTATCTTGTTCGGTCGAAAACCCTTCCTATTTATTCACTGTTTTGTTTTTCTAAAATACTTGGTGTATATATTATTTCATTATATTACTCCATAAAACATTTATTCACATTTTATAAAATAGGTCCTTGTAAGTCCTTAAATTTTGAATTATAGAAAACAATCGAGCCAATTACAGCATAATGCAACGGGTACTCCAATTATTGCCAACAGTTATTACAACACAATCCAAACATAGCGCAAATTCAAGAACTGAACCAAACGAAAATTCGATAACTCATCTATACATTGTGAAATCCTTAAAAATCACAAAACGTTTTAGTTATTTCGTAGGTGTTTCCGATCGGAAACATAGAAATTTTTCTAACGACTTGCTTCCGTAGTTTATTGTTTTTGAGTTTGAATTTCCTTTGTAAGTAATTCTTAAAACTGAGAAAGGAACATGCACTCGCACAAGCAGTTATAAAACAGATTTGGTAAGCTACATCTGTAGAATCGATCAAAAATGACCCAAAACACATAGTTCTAGATAATAATAATTATTATAATAAAATAATTTGTTTTATTTTCAATATTTCATATTGTATCTTTTACTTTTACTCGTCATATATAACCTTTCGCGTTTTCTTTCCAATAAAATTCGGTGACATAAAATGGGTACAAGAGGGTTTATTTTTTATTTTTTTATTTAAAATGAAGATCTCGCACAGGTTTTCAATTTAACTGGATCGGTGTTACTTTTTTGAAATGTTTACCGTCTGAAGGTACTCATACTGGCTTCCCTGAGCAAAACTTCAAAAGCAAAGGACGAGAAACTCGAGCTCAGAGGGAAAAAGGAGTAGCAGTTCATTTCCCAGTGAGTTTTTGACTGCTTCCATCTTTCCTTCCGTCTTCTAACAACACTATACACGTGACATGCATTGATGACTTACAAGTTACAACACAAATAACATACCGTTTATTATTGTATTTACGAGACAATATACTCCCTCCGTTCCCCAAATCTATTCTTGGAAATCTTCGCACATGTTTTAATAAAAATTGTTGAATATATTATGAGTGAAGTAAGAATCCCACAATAGTGTAATATTAAGTTAGTTAGTGGTGGGTCATATATGGTAAAAGGTGTAAATAAATAGATTGTTGGGGATAAAAAAAAGAAATAGTGGTAGACCATAGGGGATAAAATATTAAATATGTACATAAATGATATATTGGAGGTAATAAGTTGGGAAAATAGTTATCATAAATTGATAGGAAGGAAATTGGGGGACATCCTAAAAAGGAAAACTATTAGGAAATTGTGGGAAAGAGAGAGTATCATTTATTGTTAGATCTAGGAATTGGTCCGTACTTCATATTGTCACTCTTCTGCACCTTTAACATATGAGAAAAATGCTCAATCGCATGGGTCGATGAATAATGAAGTAAAAGCATAAACAAAGAGCATAACAAGTACCTCATCTTGGTGAATAATCCACAATATTCCACATTCTACATAATTCTACAAAGCTAAAAGCTGTTTTTCTTCTCATTTTATTCGATTTTCTTTTCGTAAGTCAGGTTTTTCACCTAGCATAGTTCAGTCTCTATATCTCACATTAAAAGTATAGTTTCTCTTGACCTCTCTTTACCTAGTATTCAATGCCAATGTTTACTACAAAGGACACTTGACTAGAGCCTCTACTAGAAGATAGGAGAAACAAATTCATTGCGTTTACTTTGAGTGATATGATCGATAACTAAAAATAATATACGTTATTACCATTTACTTGATTGTTCATCATCTAATCCTTCAAATACTCAATCACATCACAGAAAGTAAATGCACCTAAGTAGAGTTAGCTATCCCAATTTACTTCCTTGAGTAAATACTGCACACAACATAAGGTGAGATGTGTAGGGACAAGGACAAATCTGCTTATAAGATGCTATACATAGTGGAAGGTTGAGCATTTCTATTTTTCTCATGGTCTAAATTGAGGTGGCAAGAATCCTTTACATTTCTTATCCAAACAATTACTGAAGTATAAACAGAAAATCGATAACAACTAGTATTGACAGGTAAATAAAATGGGAACCTTTCGTGGAACAAGGATGGCAAAGCATGTTATTCTCATGATGCTTGCCTTGACCTTCAAAAGAGCTGCCAGCTCTGAAGCAGGTGACAGATTTAACTCTTCCTTTGAAAGCTCTGTAGCTTAACTGCACACCGTAGCCTGCACTTTTAGTCCCAACTTCTTTTATGTGTGTGTGTGTGTGTGTGTGAGAGAGAGAGAGAGAGAGAGAGAGAGACTCACCAAATCTCTTGCTTTTGAAGGTTAAAGAACAGCTAGCCTGTCCTGATACCCAGACCACCTGTAATGGAGGAATCCTGGTTCCTGCAAATTACTACAAATCTACAACACAATAGGAGCATACCGCACTTCAATACAAATATTACTCGATAAATTTCCTAACATAGAAGGCCTAGTCGAATGTCGGCCGGTCAAGGATGCCTTCTCCGAAATTCTTCACAAACATTGCAAGAGATACATACGATTGCTATGGTCAGCATTGTTGTTCCTGTCACTGGTGCTAGTGATCTTGGTTCCCGTTTGGACAATCAAAGAACGTCACGACCAAACTCATCATTCATCGGGTGGATCAATCAAACCTCACAATGGTGGTACCATAGAAAGTGGAGCAACAAATCACACAAATGATGACTCAGAAGATGGTGCAGAACAATAAGTAGAAACCATAGGAAAACTGTAGTCGAGGCTAACAACCTAATGACCGTACACAGGCAAACCCCTTCAATGGAAAGTTATAAGAATTTCCCCTGCTGACGGAATATAATTATTCGGATCATGTGAATGACAATGTCTCGGAGACAGAAAATTTTGCAGCAGCTATATAATCACTTATGTTCTGTAGCATATAGTAGGACTTTTGAAATATGTAGCAATTTCAATGAAAATAGCCAAATAGATTTTCTCAAATCTAAATGATCATGTCAGATATTTGGCAGCAGTTGAATATCTTATATTGTAAGGTACATAGCCTAAATCATTAATATTATGCTGGAATTTAATATCATTTCAGATCCTTAGAGTTTGGATGCAAAGTAACCTATGGGTGGACTCATTCAGCACAGGCCACTCAATATACAAAAACATTTTGATTTAGCATAATTCAGATGGTGTACTAAATATCAAACAATATTATAGTGGTAATCTTAAATGGGTCATCCATGCTACAGCAACATAGGAGAGCAATTACTGATGCCATTATCAAATCACAAGCATGAGTTATTGAGTTTTATATCAAATTATAACTTAGTAAACAATATTGACAGCATAATGAATGTGACTAAGTGAAGATGGATAAGAGTAGCTCCAGAAAGTGTTGCCTCATATTAAAATGTTACTCATACAGTACGATTTTCCTGATGAAACATTGCCATTCAAAAAGTCCTAAAAGCCATGTAAATGCGTATTTATTGCATATTGAATCTTCAGAAGGAACAGCTGTATGATCATATGCATATGCTGCAAGAAATCAGAACCTTCATGGCTTCATCCAAGATTCCCTTCATCCTACAAGAAATATAATAGCCGTAAGTTTTCATGCAGATAAACCGGTGTATACAAGGAAAACTAAAATATGTGTGGTTATGGTAGAGAAACCCCAATCTATTTGAATCCAACACCAAGAAAGGATATATTCCATCACATAATGATGTATTTTATAGAACACATAGGTCAGCAGTGAATACTGTATTTTCCTTCACCGCTGAGGGTACAATGGTATGGTCAGATACACACCACATCCTTAATGTTGAGAAGTTCTGGTTTTCTTTACCCAAAGGAAAATTAACTGCAATTCATAGCTGCACTTAGAAACCAACATTCTACTTTTTCATATGCAGGTAACAGGTGACAAATACTTGAACCAGCATAACAGATGAGCCAAATAAAGATAAATATTAGTTTTAGAGCGTCTTCAACGTACATACATACATTAAATTTTTACTTATTCCTACATATTAGCTTCAGTTAGTTTATCCCGTAACTTTTGCAATACAGTTTCGGATTCTTTGAAAATAAAAGAGAAACAGTAAATAAAATTTCAATGCAAAACAATAGGCGGTCGAACAACAAACCTGAGTTGAAGTAGGTTTGTTGGAAATCATGGACTCCAGATTGGAGACTCGCGTATCCAACGAACTGAACTTTTCCGTCAACTGCACATACATTAACAATGAAATTTTCCAGAAATTTATACACGTGTGTGAATAAATTGATGCTAGTTCGATAAATTCTATATAAATGATAATGACTAAATTTGAGCATGAAATGTCACCTGAGAAGTAAGGGAACTGCGATCCGTCCACAGATCCTTGACCACAAACTGCGCAATTGCTCCAGAAGCAGAGGCGAATCCTAGCCCAAACCACAACAACCTCGTTCGCATCATTTTTACAATATTTTCTCCTTTATTTTTTGGTTTTTTAGTTTTATCTCTGGTTTTCTGGAGAATTATGAAGCTTGTTTTACGCTTGCAGGAGACGACAACAACCTGCTCGGTCGAAGTCAAATACTCAAATCCCCCGTTTGACCTTTTTTTCGATTTTGGGTTAATAGTTGAAAATGACACGTCGTTATCCGAATTTATATTATAAAAATAATTTTTATAATATTATAATTGAAATATCATTTT
Organism: Salvia rosmarinus; assembly: GCA_036937905.1. Lineage (NCBI taxonomy): Eukaryota > Viridiplantae > Streptophyta > Magnoliopsida > Lamiales > Lamiaceae > Salvia > Salvia rosmarinus. The sequence continues at coordinate 5,384,879 of CM072822.1, forward strand.
TGTATTTGTTACAGCAGGGTTAATACTAATAGACTGCAAATCTTTAAACTATTAGGAAATTTTGATTTTCCTCATATTCAATAAAATTGGTAAATAAATACATGAACTTTAACAATTCTCAAAATTTCTCGTTAAGATTTCGGCTAAATCGAAACTGACGTAACACTGAAATCATAAGACGTGGAGTAATGATTTCTAAATATTCAGTAACAAAACTAATTTGTTCCATCTTTAAAACGATGTTTAATATAAATCAGACAGACTTTGCTAATAAATTATTGATTTCCTTCAATTAGTCCCTTCTTTTTTATGCTTTAGTTAGATTAGAATTGATTATTTTATAATAATTGTTTGTGTGATTGTTTTTATTAGTTAAGGTCTATTTTTATATTTTTCTTCTTTATTTTTTTTAATTTTTTCTTCTGTAGACAATAATTATTCATTTTGTTACTAATTAGGGTTTTTTAATGTTGAATTTAGATAAAATATTAAGCGATGAACTATTTTATTAATATTTTGCTCACAGTTTAGTTTTTCATAGTAGATTCTTAATTAGGGTTTAATATTTATTATTTATTAATTTCATTAGTTTGTTTTATTTTTTATTTTAGATGTATCGATTCTTAAAATATTGGTCAACACACAAAGGAAGATTATGTTATATCCATATCTCATGCACAAATAGAAGCGAATTATGCAGATGAGATCTTATATCGTACATTTTTTGGTTTCCCACCATCTACTACCAGTAATTTCATTAATTTATAAAGATTTATTATAAAAACAAAAGATATTATTATTTAATAAACCCTAGATAATAATTATCGTTAAAAAATAAAATTTTAAAATTATATATCATAATTATTAATTAATCGTCACTAATAATTAATTATTAAGTAATAATCACAAAATACTTATAAATGCTAATTGGAATAGCAAACTTTAATGAATAAAATAAAATAAAATAAAAATTGAAGAAAAAAGAATTAAAAAAATGAAATCAAAACACCGAAAATGAGATAGTGGATCCAATGCGCAAATCATTTGGCTCTTACTTTGGCTAAATTTGCATTATGTATTAGGGGTGACCGAGCAAAATATCTGAAATCCAAATAACCAAATCGAATCAAACTAAAATAATAAATTCAATTCGGATCAAATTTTTTTAATCACCCAAATTTCAATTTTCAGTTTGGATAGAATTGGAATTTCTAAGTCAAAAGAAAATAGAACTATATATTTTATACATAATAATAATAATAATAATAATATTTTATTTTAATATTTTATAACCCTAATATAAATAGATACAAGAAACAAAAACTTTGTTTGCAGATTTTTTTTGGATTTTTTTGACGTTTTTTCAGATTTTTAGATTTTTCGGTTCGATTTGAATTTTGTTATAAAATAATTTTTGGATAATTAGATTCGATTTGGATCTTTTATTTCAAAAATTAAATCTTTGAATCGGATTGGATTATATAAAAACATGAATCAAAATCTAGATGCTCACCCAATATTTATTGATAGGACTCAAGTTTGGTATGATTTAAGAAGTTGAATAAATCAATTTCTTTTGCAAAAGTATATATCAACAACAACAACAACAACAACAACAATAATAATAATAATAATAATAATAATAATAATAATAATAATAATATAATCTCTTTGGTATATCAAATAGAGTCCATGGAGATTGGAGAAACGGTTTTTTCTTCATAGTAATTATAACTAAAACTGAAGTTCAACGAAAACTGATAAAAATTAAAGATATAATCAAATTATTAATTCAGGACTAAGTAAAATCTTCAACACTTGTTTACTATATAAACTCTCTCCACCGCCAGCCTGCAATGCTCACAAATGCGCCAAATGCACTTATTCAAGAATCTGACAACTTTGTCACATATAAACTATTCGATAATATCCTCCCATTATTTTATTTTTATAGCTAATTAAAACAGATTTAGCCAGCAAAAACAAAGGTTTTGCTTGATCCCTTATTGACCGGCAAATAACAGTTAATATTCCAATTTTGGATATATTTCGAAATATTATTTTCAAAACTGAACTTTTACGGATCAAGATCAAAGTCTGATGTGAAAATATATGTTCAGCATAAGCTAATATTCCATGTTGCTCCAAAATACAGTGAGATTTCAGTTACTGAACATAATTATAAAATGTTGAAAATTCTGAAATAAGTTTATAATTTATTAAACGTTAGTTTTTTTTTTTTTATGCTCGCCATTCATTAATACATGCCTAATCATGTGTGTGGACTTATATCACTCACTTTTCCAACCATAACGACCAAAAAGCATTGTTAGCTCCGTATCTTATATAATGTTCGATTAAAAGTTAGCATAAGATCATAAACTGAATAAACAGGAGAGAGAGACGATGAACAGAAGAGAAGCAGGCGAAGGTTTTCAGATGCCAAGAAGGATTTCGAATTGCTTCAAGGACAGAGATGAGGAGCTTTCCTTTTCCGTGATCTTAAAAAACGCGAAAAAGATCAATTTGCTAGCCTCCTTCAGCCTATTTCTGATGAATTTGAAGCAAACGGTGAGTCCTACCTAGATAACATATATATGTGTGTTTATGTGTGTGTGTGTGTGTGATGAATTAAGTTGGTGTTTGAAGTGCAGGAAGCTTTGGGCTGAGCAGAATGAATTCAGGAGGAAGAAAAGGGGAATTTCTTGGTGAGAATGGCAAAAATGACTACAACTGGTAATCAATCAATCCCATCTATCTTCGAAGATTATGTGCTATCTAATTATCGACTAATATGTTTTATTCAAAGTGGATTGATAATTATTTCAATTATATTATTTTGTGGACGTTTTTGAAGGCTGAAAACGCCTCCAGCGACGCCTCTATTTCCATCACTTGAGATGGAAACAAATGGCGCCCAAGAACTAATGGTTCAGAAGGAGATACCAATCATCCAGCCTCTTTCAAGGGTAAAATCTCACAAATTTTAATTTGATATCTGATTTTGTCAAGTTCGTATCATTGTGAAATGGGATTTAGAATTCGAATTCGAGAGAGTGGTTTTGGGATTAAGCTCATCTGGTTAATTAGGTATATATAGTTTATGATCAACCCATAACCTGAACTTTTGTTTATTAAAAAAACTTCATCATTTGTTTATTTTAAAAAGAAACTTCAAATTTTGATAAATAATTTCAATTTTGGTACACGACTGAAAATCCAGTGTCATAAAGCTGCATCAGTCTACCGAATTTTCACGTGAAATATACAATAAATGAGATAGAGACAATGTCATAGATTCCATTATTATATATTCCACGCTTAAATCTGGCTTGCGAGATAGTTCTGCTTTTCGATGCCAGATTATTGTCACCTGTCAAAATTGAAACTTTCCACAATATTCAATTTTTTTAAAAAAAATATACAAAAATTTGGATCATCTTTAAAAAATGCTCTGAAATTCGGATAATAAATTAACAATAATGATGAGAAGAAGTTCATGATTTTACATGAAGAGTTAAGTACTAAGATACTTGAAGAAATTCACTCTTTCTTATCCATTTTACCATGATTTTGCATTTGTCTTGAAATTTTTGTGGTCAAAAGAATATGAGCTCATTTATTTATCCAATTAGTTAGTCTATATAGATGATCCTAACAAATTAAGAAAATGTAGCACATGATCAGTTTGCAGGGAACTCAGAAGGTAACAAGACAACTCCTAACAACATACCTACATCTCCGATTCCAAAGCCCAAACTTCCCCAACGGCAAAAGGCCCCGACCGGGAGGCCGAATATACCGTTTATCGACAAGAGAAACATGAAAACCGCTCCGCTAGTAATTCAAAAACCAAATATGACATTACCTGAGAAAGCGAAACCAGTCTTCACACCGATAGTTAAGTCAACTGTCCCGAGAGGAAGCCGGTCAAACTTTCCAATTTCAAACACTTTAAAAAGCACTCGAGTGGAACCAAACTCGAGTGCCAAGTCATCAATCTCCGGAGCCTCGAATGATGCCCCACCTAATTTGACGACCACAAACAGACCCTCATCAGCTACACGGGGAAGGCCGGCATATCAAGATTTGTCGGCCCCACAAAAGCAGTATACGAACCCGAACACGAACACGAAGATAAGGAAGCAGTCGTGCTCCCCGAGTGTGACAAGGGGGAGAAAATCGGACAGCGATGGAAATGTGGCCAATCAGAATGATGCTAGTAGAGTTGGTAACGGAGTGCAGATTATAGGCAGCAGGATGGTGGACAAGTTCATGAATGCGAGAATGTCAAATGCCGATGAACGACGGTCGAAAATCAAACTGAACGGATCGATGAATGAGAGCTCAAGGAGTTGTAATGGTGAAGAGAGGCAGCCTAAGATTAAGCTCAATGGCTCCTTGAATGAGAGCTCTAGCTTCGGAAGGTTGATGTCTAAGAACTCACTAGACATGGCTCTAAAACACATGGTCTCTCTCTCTCTCTCTCCCTCTGTGCCGGCTGGCTGGTCTATAAGGCGGTTCATGCCCTTAAAAAAATTAAGGCCCCATAAAATATATATTTTTATATATACATATATTATTTATTTATTTATGAAGACATTATTATAGTAAAATCATTAGTTACAGCTCCCAATTTTTAATTAACTTTTACGTACCTTATTTGTGCAGGATATTCAACGAGACTCGAGCAATGGCCGTAAAACTGGCATGATTCCTGGAAGAAAATCTTGAGCTAGCAATATCTGAAGGGATTAGAGGAAGAATGTAAGGACATGCAATAGGGCATCAAGAGATAAAAGCTTCGATTTAAATGGCTTTGAAAAAAAAAAAAGATTACTCGTGCAATTTGTAAATAGTTAATTTTTCGGACGGCTAGCTTCACTGATTTTTCACATGTACAAATTAAGCTTTGTCATGCAATATATAATTTTGGACTTCACTACTTCTATTTGTACTTTTCAAATAAATCAATCATTAACATGTCGTAGAATCGATTCACTTGTCTTTAAAAACACGAATTATCCCGATCAAAAGATAACTCTAAACGCTACTGAGAAACCTAACAAATTCAATGAACTTCTCTAAATGACAAGACTAAAGTATGCAAACTCCAATTGCAAAATAATGGAATCGATAAATTTTGACTAAATTGTTGTTGGCTTTAATATGAAATGACACACACTGCTTCAGTGACCCTTCACTTGTAAGTAAAATATATATAGCTTGTGTGTGTGTGGTCTAGTGGTAGAGTTGTTAATGTCGAGGTCAAAGGTCTCGGATTCGACTCCATTGTGACACGCTTTTAAATTTCTACATTAAATTGACAAAATAAAATAAAATATAGCACTATGGAGCTTCTACACACGAATCCAAGGATGAAACGATCTAATTCCAGGCATTCTAGATCTGCAAAAATGAATAAACAAGTGAAGAATAAATACTCCAAAATCTTTATTGTGTCTTTCACTTATATTCAACTCGTTCAAATTATAAAATTCATTCGTAGACTTATTCGATTTATTAGTCATACTAATAAAATTGCCAAAATTATAGAAAAATAAAAGATTAACAATCAAAATATTTCCGAATAAGAAATGGCATGGAGTCGAGTGACTCGAGTCTAACATAAACTCAAATAAAAAAAGTGAACGATATTTATGATTTTTTATTGGAAGAAATTGTTTGTAAAATCAGTAGAAATTGGAAAAGGGCTAATTCCTGACCAACTGAGGATGGGCAGTTTACATAAAATGGGCCTTCGTTAAATCGTAGGCCCATCAAGGTTTTATTTCTTCAGATTCAGTGGTATATATATACGCTCAGTACAAATCAACGGCCCCAAAATTAGGGTTTGGAGACTTTGCTCACTCGTCTTCGCCAGCATCCGCCCCGCCCTGCCGACAATGGTACTCTCCATTCAATCTAACCTACTTTTCTTCATGTATTATATTGGTGGAGCTGAAATCTGTTCGTGTCTTCTTCTATTTCTCCATGATTTTTTTTCTATGCCGTTTAGTTTGTTCTTAATTTGTTTTGCAGCTGCCATTTCTATCAAAAGTTTATATATATATGTTTTAGAAATTGGACGTGATGAAGTGAAGTCAGTTTTGATCTTACTAGTGTAGACGGTGTGATTTGAGCTTAAATAAAGTGTAATAAGCTACTTTATGCAAAAGTTCTTGATTTTTATTGCAACGAAAAAGAGATTGATATTTTCTACTAGCTATCATCCTAAAGTTTCTAACTATGTCGAAACAAAAAGGAATGAAGTTAATGCAGGTGTTATGAATATCAAATGTAGATGCAATATATTTTCTATGTGAAGATACTAGGTGTTTTAGTTTGTGCAATTGTATTATCTCGATTTCGTGTTCAGCACAGTTTTCTCCTATTATTTGTGCTCTGGAAGGATCATTTTAGCTAAAGATAGTGTTGTTGAATATCTATCTCACTAATTCCTTCACCATAGTCTGTATTTTGTCCGTGGTTTCAAAGTTTTGCTTTGTTGGGAAGAATTTGGTCATAGGATGTCCTTTGTGCTTTTTAGAATTATTGAACTCATTTGTGTCTTGAAAAATTCTCTGATGTAGTACTGCTGACCTATACTTGGTGGTATAGTATCTAAATTTTGTTCTGCCCTCATCAGTCGCCAGAGTAGCAGTGCTATGTGCCTATTCGTTTGATTTTGTTGGATTTTAATGGGTCTGGTTTGGTTCTCTTGCTATCAACAGCCGAAGCAGATTCACGAGATAAAGGACTTCCTGCTCACAGCCAGGAGGAAGGATGCTCAGTCCGTGAAGATCAAGAGGAGCAAAGATGTTGTCAAGTTCAAGGTTAGGTGCTCAAAATACCTCTACACCCTCTGTGTCTTCGATCCTGAGAAGGCCGACAAGTTGAAGCAATCCCTTCCACCAGGTCTGTGTACTGTTTAGACTCCTTTCCAGCATTGGCATCCTAATTTTGTTGCACATTATATCCTATCAAACCCTTAATTGTTAGTACCCATTTATTTGCACAACTGCCAAACTATGTTCAAGAATATATCCGCAGTGAATAGTTGTAATCTTACCTCAGGATTTTGCTGTGCAGGTCTAAGTGTGCAGGACCTTTGAAGCTTGAATGTGCTGCTTTTAAGTATTGTAGCATGTCGAAAGGGATTTTGCTTGAGCTTTTCTAAGTATTGTTTTGAAGACTGTTTTAATGGAATTTAATTGCTCTCATTTGTAGTAAAAATATTTATGATTATGAATACATGCCTTGGGTGTTTAAAGATTGTATCAGATAATCCTTTAATTTTGAGTTCTCGATTTCTTGAGCATGAATTTTGCATTGTTGTGGGCTCTCTTCGACAAATTAACTTCTGGTGATTTATCGAAGAGAGCCCTGTATTGTTGCACTTGTGATTGGCTAGATGTAACTACCTGTCATAATCATATAAGTTCTTCGTTTATTTGCTTGGATTTGTTAATTTTGAGTTTGAAATTATATTTCATTAAATTGAAGCCTTTCGACCTGTGCATTTGTTGGAATGATGAATGAAAAATTAGTTAGATATTATTTTATGTGGTCATCGGTAGTGACAATTGGGATCATAATTTCCACTAAAATTAGGCTGGATATCTATATGGATATTTTAGGATCATGTAGCAAAATTTTGGAAATGTATTGGAGGCATTGAAAAATACAAATCCTTTTTTCCTTTGAAATGTATTGTAAGTATATTTACTAATCTGTAATAAAAGATTTTTAATATTTCTCATCGTAAATTAGTTCAAAAAGAATTGCCACATCAAAAATGTACATGTGTTTCTGGGTCATCACCAAAGAGATGTAATATGCACTATATTTCTTTTGGAAGTTCAAGTGATCAGTATTTTGCTTAAATCAATTATTTTCGTTCGTCATAAATTTTAGTCAAATGAATTTATTAAGTGTAAATTCCTTCTAGTTGACTATAAACGCTTTCAGAATGAGGACTAATTTCAGTGCAAACAACTATAGACCAGTCCTCAAAGTATATGGGTTAATATGGGGATAGAAGTGTTGACAACTCTAAAAATACAAATTTCTACATCTTATTTTTGTTTTTAGAGTTTATTAGAGTTATATTTTATTTTACTTAATTTAGAATTAGTAAAAAACTGCATGCACTAACCGGGTTAGTCTTATTGAGTTGTTTGGTCATTCGATTAAGGTCACTCGAACTGATCTTTTTTCTATCATAAATTTTCAATCATAAAACTACATTTTTTTGGATATTCGGACCAATCTATTAGTTTTGGATTGAATTGACATTCTAATAAAGATCATATGTTTTAAGTTTTATCTTGTTAAATAAATTTAATCAAAAACCATCCAAGTATAACAACTTGCTTTCATTGTAGACATCAAAGCACTATTTTTGTTTCATCTCATCTAAAGACTATTTGAAGTTACAAACATAATCTCTTCGTTTGAACTATCATAATAAATTTAAGTCATAGATAGTTCAGAATTCTAAATATCTACAAAGTAGTTAGGGTGAGAATTTGGGACGGGACTGAAATTTCCGTCCCGACCCGAGTCTGACGGATTCGGGACCCCGAGTCCCGAAATTTACGGGTTGGGACCGGACCGAGACCAGAAATTTTGATTTTTGGTGTCGGAAGTCCCGAGTCCGTTGAAATCAAGTCCGATTTTAAATATATCTAATTTAATTTGGACTTTCGGATATTCGAATAATTCGGGACTTGGACGTCGGGACTGGGACATTTTCGGTAATTTTGGGACTTTCGGATATTTTCGGGTAATTTGGGACTTGGGACTTTCGGACATTTTCGGAAAATTTCAATTGGGACCGGACTAAAATTGTAAATTTGAGATCGGAGTCCCGAAGTCCCGATCGGGACCGGGACCGGGACCCAAAAATTGCAAAATTTCGGGACTTCGGGACTCGGGACGGGTACCCGATCCCGACCCGATTCTCACCCCTAAAAGTAGTAGTATTTGGTATACTTACTACTCAAAGAAAGGTAAAGGTAAACTGAAATTTCCTCTATATAACAATCATTATAAAATTATTTGTCTAAAAAACAAAAAGAAAAATCCTTATAAAATTGTGAGTAGTTAAAAAATCTAGCGAGACCAACACTTACAGATATTCACATCAGGTTTCGGAGGGTAGTGAGTGTTCTTCTATTAAAAATATAAATAATTTCAAAGAGCTTATGAAATAAACACATGAAATGAAAATAAACAGGTGTACAACACACATGACATAAAACAACTTCTAAATACACACCGATTTATTTAAAATAATACTCTACAAATTTCCCAATAATAAGAGGGAATGACGATTGGATCTTCAATTATTTTCCCCAACTAAACTAAAAAAATATAAAAAAATTCGTTGCCTGAAGAATGAAGAAACGTGTTTAGTAAGAAAAAATATCTAGAGAAACGCAGTTCTCTTTGTGTAGCCGTTAATTAATCCATTAATTTGGGCACAAATCTAAGTTCCCATCTCTCACTTTGCGTCTTCTTCAACTTATTGTTCATGCACGCTCTCCAAATCTAACACTTCACAGAGGAGCACCGCCCAGTATTCTTCTGTATTGTTGTTCTAGAGAGAGAAAGTGAGAAGAGAGATATCCTTTCTCTACCGCTTCCGTCGAATTACAGGTTAGTTATATCTTCAGATTTGGTGGTATTCCTTTGTCATCTATTGAGTTGTTCACTTTAGTTTCTTCAAATGTTTAATTTCCTTGATGCAAATCATCGATGGGGCTGAGGAACAATTGGATTTATGAACTGGAAAAATGAGATCAGATCCTGTTGGATCACGAACTCTGTTGTGGAAGGAGTGATTTTGCAATAGGAGATCGCATTTTCGTCTTGTTGTTTTGTTACGTTGTGTGATTTGGTTACTTCAGTAGAGAATATTCATATCTAGCTTGATTGTGTTTGCATCCAGACGGATCCGCGTGGATAGGGTAGAGTTGTGGATGGAAGGAGCTAAATCATTTTGTAAGCAAAAATCTACACTTTATCCCTTTGAAAAATTTGCAAAGAATGAATCTCTGTTTAATTCTGCTTTCTGGTTTCTTAGCTCTACCAATTGAGTATCTGATTTGAAGGGAAAGGCGACGAGCAGGAAGAGCTGGATTCGGTGCAGGATAGTCAGCCATTGAAGTCTGGTGGGGGGAACGGCCAGATTCGATTTCGATCGCCGTCGGCTGCTGAGCTTTTGGATGCGCAGCAGCAAGTTCAGATGGAGAAGGTTTTGAAAAGAAACAGGCAGCACGAGACCTTCTCTGACAAGTTCCAGAGATGGCGTGGTGCGATGCTATTGGTTTTTGTCCCACTCTTGCTGATCTCCTTTGTGCTATTTCTCATGCCCTCGAGGTCGTCTCCTGATTCTATCTCCCGCAAATTCGCATCAAACTTCATGTCTAAGAAATATGCAGTCATCTTTGATGCTGGAAGCTCTGGCAGTCGGGTACACGTCTTCTGCTTCAACAAGCAGCTAGATCTCGTTCCCATGGGAGAAGAACTTGAGCTTTTTGAGCAGGTTGTCTTGATAGTCCTTCTCTTATACATGTATACCGTTCAAATTTGCATCTGGGGTTGAATAATTGTTTAATGCAACTTTTGATTGACAATGGGCTTAGTTGAAGAATGTCCCAGTCATATGTAGATACCTCTAATTTTTGAGAGAAGAAGCTCAGATTTTCTTTGGGTGGTCAGGTTCATTATGGTATAGAATAGGCAAGATGATTGAAGGATTTGCAGAGACTTGTGATAATCAATTAATTCCTTAAAAGAATTGTATGTTAAGATATGGCCTTTTGGACTCTTTGATCTCGAGTTTCAATTTGTATTGGTGCCATAAGTTGCTCTGTAGGAGAAGGTATCGATTATGTAGGGGTGGCTGTATCTCTGATCTGCCCTTTCCTTTTAGAAAAAAGGAAGGAGTATATTCTTAGGTCGATCCTCTTGTTCCCGTTTAGGCACACAACCAATACCTTCAAAAACAAGAAAAAAAGTGAGTACAAATATTTCTGTTTTGATAATTTATGGGGAAATGGATGTGGAGAGGAATGATGATCCAGACTTCTACTACTCTAATTGCACAGGTTGAACTCAAGACCTAACAGCAGTTATTATAATTTATTTCTATATATATATATATATATATATATATGTACGTATATATATTTGATTTCCTGTCTAAAGCCTAAGTTTCAGTCAGTCAAAGCATCATATACATTGGTGATATAAATAGTTTCATTATTTTTCATAACCTATGCATCTCGTACTGCTTTTTTTTCCCTTCCTTTCCTGACATGCTGGATTGACTTTCATTTGTAGCTAAAACCAGGTCTGAGTGCATATGCAAAGGACTCTGAGGCTGCTGCAAAATCACTCTCAGAATTACTTAAAAAAGCTGAAGCAGCAGTTCCTGAAGAGCTGAGGTCCATCACGCCAGTTAAAGTTGGGGTATGGAATGTCAATTTATGCTAAAGTATACATGAATAGCTCTGCTTATTTCCTTGCATCCCTTAAAATTAAATTGTACCAATCATGTTCATGCAGGCTACTGCTGGTCTAAGGCAATTGGAAGGTGATGCATCTGACAGGATTTTACAAGCAGTAACTACATGCTCCAGAAATTCTTATTGAAATTGACTTCTTTTGCCATTCTTCTAGTTCATTTTAGTTACTCCTCTAAACTTTTGCATAGGTGAGGGATTATTTGAAGAATAAAAGCTCTCTTAAGTCAAAGGCTGACTGGGTCACAGTTTTGGATGGGACTCAGGAAGGTGCTTATCAATGGGTATGTCAAGACATACTTCCTTATATTCCTTTTGAGTGTTGGGTGGATTTTATCTGCCATTTTAAAATTGACATTTGTGAGAAGCTAAAGTTAAGTACCTGCACTTAACTAGCTTAAGTAATCCTATACTGACAGGATGACCAACAACTTATACGCAGCTTTCAAGTGCTAAAGTCTTCAATATTGAATACATTGTTCTCTGATAACTTATATAGATACTATTGCATGTTTACAGGTAACCATTAACTATCTATTGGGAAATTTGGGCAAAGAGTACTCCAATACTGTTGGGGTGGTTGATCTTGGGGGTGGTTCTGTTCAAATGGCATATGCCATCTCAGAGTCAGATGCTGCTAAAGCTCCTAAGGTATCTGGGGGAGAGGAGTCATATGTGCAGCAAATGTATCTCAAGGGAAGAAAATACTATCTATACATTCACAGGTGGGTAGTCCTTAACGTTTTTTTTTACTCATACCTCTCAGCTTTCCTGCATGCTGTTAATCATGGTGACTTTTGTTTATTTTCTTTGTTGCCTTATTGTTTGATTGTGGCCTTATTGTTTGAATAGTGATGCATTTTCATTAACAATGTATTTTCTTGTTATGAATCTATGATAAGAGATGTATAGAAGTACTGAATAATCTCGATACTGCTTTTGTTCTTATGCGGTCAATATTTCTGACTTGCAGTTACCTACATTATGGTTTATTGGCTGCTCGAGCTGAGATTCTGAAAACTACTCAAGAATCTGACAATCCATGTCTACTCGCGGGCTATGATGGTTTGTACAAGTCTACTGGATATTATATTTTCTTCAAATCTTGACTTTCTTGCAGTTGCTTTTGAACATTAGGTTCTCTGCCAGTCCAATTAATACCTTGAAACTCATAAATAGCCTATACTATAGAATAGACTAGTCCTATCTTAGCCAATTGTATTGGAAAATATTTTAGATACCAATATACTAGTTGGATGACTATTTTCATAGATGCTTCACTTTTTAAGTTATGAAGTATGTCATGAGACATTAACAGTAGTATGTAATAATGTATGATACTAAGGTCTTAAAGGTCTATAAAGCCATATTTAAGATAAATACAATTCTGTGCATCTTTTTAACAGAACATATGTAGGAGATAATTTCTTTTTTCTTATTGCTGAGGAACTTGTGATGATATGTTCATTTTCTAGGCTCTTACAAATATGGCCCAACAGTATATAAGGCTTCTGCTTTGCCTACCGGTTCCAGCCACAGCAAATGTAGGGAAGCAGCCATTAAGGCCCTGAAAGTCAATGAATCTTGTACCCACATGAAATGTACGTTTGGGGGTGTCTGGAATGGTGGGGAGGCGATGGCCAGAAGAATTTATTTGTTGCTTCATTTTTCTTCGATAGAGCTGCTGAGGTAATGTTACTTCCACATATGTCTGCTTGACACAATTAGCTCATTCTTGTCACCGAATCTTGGTAATTTTGATATGCATGTAGGCGGGTTTTGTTGACCCAAACCTGGCTGTTGCCACGGTTCGTCCATCTGATTTCGAGGAGGCAGCTAAACAAGCTTGTCAAACTCGTCTTGAAGATGCTGAGGCTACATATCCTCGTGTGCAACCAGAAAACCTTCCATTCCTGTGCATGGACCTTGTTTATCAGGTTACTCTGCTTGTTGATGGATTAGGTGAGTAACTAACTGCATCCATGTTTTCGTATATCCAAATCCAATGCGTAGACAGCTAGAATACGACAACATGTTGATGGCATGTTTCGTGTCAGGCATTGATCCATGGCAGAAGATTACATTGGTGAAAAAAGTTAAATACCAGAATTCACTGGTCGAAGCAGCATGGCCGTTGGGCAGTGCCATCGAGGCTGTGTCGTCCCCCGCCTAATTAACTACTTCCCCTCCCGGTTGACACATTCTATTGATCTGAGTGCGTATTCTGAACTGGTTTGCGAGAATAGCGTTTGGAATTGGAGCTTTGGTGATTAAATTCGTGATTCAATATATTCCAAGTTTATTTTTAGTGAAAGAATGAAAAATAAGAATTTGAAAATTAGGAATAGCATAGCAGAGATGATCGTTGGTATTTACGCATTGTACTGATAAACGCAAAGATTCCGCATTTTTTTGTTGTGTTAATGAATTCGCCAACTCTTCTATTGAGCTTAATTATTGTTACAGCATATTGTAGCTACCGATTTTTCAATATATGCAAGCTTTATTGATTCTGCTCAATTGTGTGAAGAACACAATTTTTGTTGATGAAAGCACAGATAATGGAGATTGTGGTAGAGTTTTAAATTCTATTGACACGTGCCGATCGTTATTTAGTCATGTAATAAAGGATGCGCCTAGAGATTCTTTGTGTAATGTAGGGGTTTTATCCGGACCGATCCGAAACCGCTCAAATCATTAAATTTTAAGTAATGATTACGGTTGCGGTTCGATTCTAGAACCGTTAGACCGGACCAGTTTAGACTGGACCATTTTGTCCGGTTCGTTCCGAAGTTAAGCCGTTTTTTTTTGTTTTTTTTTTAAAATTTGAGCATTACATATCCACTTTTTGTGAGAGCATTTTACATTTGAGTGTAATTACAAATACTAATTAATCCATGCAGCATAACTTCCAGCGCGACGAGAGCTGGTAGGGGAGCCATCAACTTCATGTATTTTCTCATTTTTGTAGTTGTTTATACTAAAGTTTAAAGATTTTATTGGTGAAAAAAACAATACTTATGAAATGGAAAGAATATACGAATAAATTCTGATCCGTCGTGAGCAGTTCGTGCTTGTATTAATTTTCATTTTTTTTTCTTTCAAATTTCTCTTCTAATTTCATAAGATAAGATGTCATACACAAAACCATAAATAAAATACTGTGATTAAATATAGGTTAAGGGCGTATGACTGATGTAGAAATTTCCGTAGCCTGTCACAACTTATTTCAGAAAGTTACTGTCTGATCATGATGTGATATTTCAAATTTATTAGCAGTTATATATCGAAGAGATTTCTGGAATCGTTGCACTTCTAGTTAGGTCATTATTACAATAAAGCATGTAATAATAGTATCAGGCTAATAGCAAATTACATTATTTAGTTATTTTCTTTTCGCCATGAATGATAATTATTGAATTTTCATGTATTTTATATTAATATTTGGGACCCCAACTTATATACCTATATTTGAAAATATATATACAACTCATACCCATTTTTAAAATCACTACAACCTATACCCAATCTATTAAATAAATATATTTTAATGAACAAGTTTCAAAATTACAGACTTTTGGTAGTAATATTCCATCTTCCCGGTCGATTTTTCCATCTATAAGACTAGTTTTCGGTCGAGATCTAAGTCGAGAAACTCTCCGGGTCGATAAAATGATGTCGTCGGTCAATTTTTTCACGTCGATAAAATGATGTTCAAAATCGTTTATATTTATTTATAATATATTTTATATTTTAGTAATAAAGAAATTTCTTTGTTAAATTTGAAATATGAAATTGAAAATTTTGGGGATTTTGGTTCGGAACGATAGGTTAAGATAGGTAATACCCGATCCTAACCATGAACTTGATGGTCCGGATAGAGTTTTAAATTCTATTGACAAGTGCCGATCGTAATTTAGTCATGTAATAAAGGATGCGGCTAGACATTCTTTAGGTGCAACAAAGTTGACATTTAAATGTAACAGAAAATGTTATTTAATCATGTAATAAATTATGCGACTTGGATTGTTTGGGTGTAACAAAGGCTATTAACTGAAGTCGGAACTTGTTTTAAGGAAAAAAAAGTTTAAATACTTGTACAAAAGAAGCTACTCATATTAAGTGTGATATAGTATCTTATTTTGAATTCATGAGAATCTCGCAGCCCATATATTTGGTACACACATTAGGTAAAGTTCACGTTTCTATATATAACGGATAAATCATATTTGAAAAATCAGATGTGACAAGCTCAGACCTATATATGAATATAAAATAGTATTTCTAAATGAACAAGTAATATGTTAACAGAAAAAAAAAGACATTCACTAAAAACTAATACCGTAAAATAAAATCTACCTCTTTTTTCTTGAGAAACATTACTTTTCAAGTAAAAAGTGTTGTGTCAGAGTGAAGATCTGCTAATACTATTTACATCCACAATCTATTCTAATTCAATCTTTTAATATAACATTGTTTTCTCTCATTCGCCTACAAAATTTATAATCCAATCCAATTTCATCATGTTTAAACTCCATCACATCAATGACACCAATTCAATCTAGGATATTATTTTATTTTTTTTAACTACTTATTATCTATAGTAAATTTATTATCTTTAAAATGTCTAAAATATATGTATAATTATCTTATATTTTAAGTTCATAATTATAAAAAAAATACTATACACATAAAATAAGATACAAACTTAATAACAAATAAAATTACATATTTAAATGAATGAAAATACAAGAGAGAAATGTATGAAAATGAGAGAATTTGAATTTGTATAAAAAACTAACAACATTAGGATTTATTTATAGATGGAAAAATGATGAATTTTGATAAAATATCTTATTTTTTAATATATAATCATATAGAATATATAATATACAAATTATATCTCAATAAAAATTAGTTGACCAATCACACTTTACCAAACGGAAACAACATGGTGATGATTTTTTCAATCTTGGTTTGGTCAAACAAACAAGATCGTGATTCACTTTATTTTCAGTTTGATTTTTTGTTTTTTATTAATAGATTGTGAAAAAAAAAATCATAAATGGAAGTAGTTAAACAACGATTTTTGGGTCTTGATTTGAATATTATTGAAGGTAAAATATTTATATTAGATTGTTTGATTGTTATTTTTTTGACAAATACGACTTTAATGTATGAGTAATTATAAATAATATATATATATATATATATATTATTTTTATTTTATTCTCAAGCCTACCCTACGACGACCTATATAGCACAAACCCAATTTAATAATTAAAGTTATTTTATTATTTATAAATTTTAGTTTTTAAATAACATATTTAATAATAATAATAATAATAATAATAATAATAATAATAATAATAATAATAATAATAATAATAATAATAAACAACCATAGTAGTTAATTAAAAGCAAAGAGCAACATGTTATAAATGTGTTTTTGTAGTAATTCTTCCATCCTCCCAAAAGCTTGCATTGTATTTTATGACACATATTTTAATAAATTATAATGAGTGTGAAGTGAGTGAATATAATAAATGAATATACTAATTGGTAGTGAGAGTAAAATTGTGGGTCATATGTGAGTTTTTTTTATAAATAAGTGATTGA
The DNA here is from genome assembly GCA_036937905.1 of Salvia rosmarinus. Taxonomy (NCBI): domain Eukaryota; kingdom Viridiplantae; phylum Streptophyta; class Magnoliopsida; order Lamiales; family Lamiaceae; genus Salvia; species Salvia rosmarinus. Next base: position 5,402,032 of record CM072822.1, read on the forward strand.
TTAAGGGTTGTTGATGTTTCCAAAAATATAAAATGTAAGTTTTTAGTGGACGTCCTAAGAATGAATTAAATAAAAGCTTTTGATGGACGAATGAAGTATAATTTACCGTAATTTTTATTTCAAGATGTGTAACTTTTTCTTATTTCATAAATAATTAATTTAAATAATCAAATTATCTAATAATAGTATATCTATAAATTAGTGACTGAAAAGGTTCATTAAGATCATATTATCAGCAATCACTTGGACGATCCAATCTTTCCAATATTTATTAAAATAACATTGTCCAATATTATTATTTCAAAATCGTTTCATACAAACATACTATTATTTCAAATATTACATATGAGATTAACAAATGATGATGAATTCGAAAAGGTTAAGCTATCACGTGTTCACGCAAGAAGATGTCTATAGCGATCGAAGTATCTGAAAATTGTAAGCTCTTTCTGTCTACCCTGTAAATTCTATAGAACATAAAGGTGTATTACATCATCTCTCACAGATAATATTTTATTAATATATTTTATTATATTAATAAAATATTATTTGAACAGAATAAGTATACACCTACATGTTCTATGAAAGTTCTCGTCTCCCCCACTCATAGAGCAGAGCTGCTGCCGTCATCCTTCAAGTCCAAAACCTCATCGGCCATGCCATTATACGAAGACCAAGATCTCACTAATCCGAGGTCTCGACAAACAAGCAGCAAAGTGTAGTTGGGATGCAGAGATTCGTAGTATTCCTGGTGAGGGCCTCAAATCTATCAAGGATGCTTCTCACCCTTCAATAATCATATCGAAAGATGGCTCTTAGAATCAGAGAATTCAGTGAGAATTTGGAGTCCATTCAGAGAACCTTGAAGCTTGCCGACGTGCCCACTTTGGTTGATGCTGCTTTTGAGACTGATTCGTTCACTTGTGATCCAATTTTTATTGGAAGAGATGATGTCGTGTCTGAATTAGTTGACATTCATGCAGCTAATCTGATTCACAGAAGAAAATTGTGTTGGAAATATTAGGGAAATGTGGTGGGAGAATTTAATCCATATGGAAGAGGATTTATTTAATACTCCCTTCGTTCCCTTTTTTTTTATTATTATAATTTTCTTAGTTTTTAATAAGTGTCATAGTTCGTAATTTAAGAATAAAATTATAATATATTTCATATTTACCCTTATTTAATACTCTTTGAATTTGATAATTAATTGTATAAATATATTTATCATGATAATTAATGAGATTATAAAAGTATTTTTATTTTTTGATATGTGTAATTTGATAGTAGAAAATACTTATAAAGTACGAATGGGATATGTTTTAATGTCTGTATGTGGACGTGTTAAATGTAGAGACAAGTTTTGGGAGAGAAACAATTGGAAAGTTTTATTTCATTTCTACAACAAAAAACATACATAGATATTTGTAGTACACATATGTCGATTAGTTTGCCTAACTTGGCCATGCCAAAATACATAGATATTTATAGTGCAGATATTTTTATTTTTTTGGTCAATTAATGCTAGAATATTCTAGCTAATTCGTTGACTAAGCTTCTATAATTGTTTAACTAATAAGAGGTGATCTTCTATGTCAAGAACACACACATAAAATACATAGATATTTATAGTGCAGATATGTTGATTAGTTTACCTAGCTTGGCCATGCTAGAATATTCTAGCTAATTCATTGACTAAGCTTCTATAATAGTTTAACTATTATTAAGATGTGATCTTCTATTATGTACGACTATTAAATATTACTAATTGATCTTGCCTTTCTCGAATACTCCAAAGGCTCCAAAACAATCAGCCAACTTGAAGGAATTTTCCAATTCTTCTAGAAACCTCTCCAAAGTAGGACTGTTTATTGGTCGGTTTCGATTAATCGAAATCGAAATTTCGGTTAAACAAAAACGAAATTATCCAAATTCAATGACCAATACCAAAATCGATCAGTTAATCAGTTATCCAATCAACCGATTAGTTAATCGGTTCGGTTATTGAATAACCGAAATTATCCAAATTAAATTTCTTTTTTTACCTATTTGGCTAATTAAAATTATTTTTAATTTAATAATAATAATAATAATAATAATAATAATAATAATAATAATAAATTAATAATTATTATAATTTCGTTTATTCGAGTATATCCATTCAGTTATCAGTATACCCGATAACCGAAATTAACTTTAAACCACTAACCCATACCAAACCAATAATCGAATTAATCAGTTATTGAATACCGATAACCGATCGATATCGATTCGGTTCGATAATAACCAATATTCAATAACCATTTCACCATCCTTATTTCAATGGTAGGTGAAAATATTTGCTTTTAGTGTTATTATTTTATATCTTCTCAAATCAAGTTTACTTCCAACAAATTGTAGCTAAATCTTCGCCTGAATTCGGTAATTATGCTCAACAATTCTCTTATTTCTGTTCGAAATTCCATAATGTCAGTCGCAATGATATGCAATCTTCACCTAAGCTGCCCCTGGAATAGATCTGATACGATTTGCTTGTTTCAAGAAATGGTGAGAATATGCGGCCTCAACCTTCTGTTATAGAGTTCACGAAACTTTTCTTTTCAACCTTTCATGCTTATTTATATCATACTTATGATAAGTTAATAAAATAAATCAATTGGATCACAATAAAGTAGTATTCATTTCTTCCCAGTATTATTAGTTCTTTTCTTTTTGCACTTAAATCGATGAGAGTTATGTTTTATGTGTAAAGTAGTGTATGACACAAAATTTGAGATATTTTTTAGTATAAACTTATTTTCTTTTTTTGGAACAGATCAATAATAGTGGACGAACCAATAATAATGGAGGGGAGAAGGGCGAGAGTATGAAATAATGATATGATTCTCGTTGGTGATGGAGAATCAATCGACGCAGGACGGAAAACTTGATCAAACTCGAACCAATGGATATCCCAAAACCTCCGAATCTAACCATCAGTGATATAGGTCGGATTTCTATACCCCAACTAGATAGTTGGACCAGACCGAGGACCTATGAATGACACACAACGAGTGGTGGTTTACTCACGGTCGGATAATGAACTCGACTTAGCAAAACCAAGAAGAACTCGAAATACTCTCAAGAGAGAATGAAACTCACGTTTATTGATAAAAGATAGTCTGATTTCGTTCATCCACTTACAAGCCTTAATATAGGCCGAAAAGAAACCTAGTTCTAAAAGGAAAATATCAAAGATTGTGCCTAATCCTATAAGGAATCAAACTACTAGTCAAACATGCTCAAAATAGGCCCAAAACCCAAGAAAATTAACATGTCTAAAGTGGGCCTTAATAATCCCACGAAAAATAAACAACTAAAGATAAAATAACATGGCCCAACATGTCAAATAAATCCAGACTAAACATCTTCAAGTTCCAGCCCATTTGCCTCCATTAAATTGATGATTCTTGGGTTTGTCGATCAACTCTCCAATGAGCTTTAACCGAATCTCCGCTTTAAAATTTAATGAGCTTTTGAGCGATTTTGGATCGATCCGGGTAAAACTCACCATGATATCCTTGGGCTGCACGAGCTGCATGAAATAACATCCCTAAAAAATATAGAACACTAGAAGAGAATGAGTTATATTGACATGCATGCAACACATGATATAAATTTTGAATACTTTCAATCATTATCAATGGTCACGCTTACCCTCAAATATGCACGCCTGCCAAGTAGTTGACTTCGTTTTTCACACCCATATATTTTCCCAACGAAGCAGCCTTTGCACATATAAAATTTCAATGTCTGTCAAAATTGTGGAGACCTACTCCGTCTCGCCGTCACCGGGCGCCGCCGCCGAGCAATCGCTCCGACTTGTATATTTCGACATGATATGGCTTCAATCCCCTCCTACCGAGACTCTCCACTTCTACCCTCTCAAATGCTCGGAATCTTGTTTCTTGGAGACGATCGTCGTCGAACTCAAACACTCCCTGTCCATCGCTCTCAAACATTTTCTTCCACTAGCATCCAACATCGTCTTCCCCCTCACCTCCGCCGCCACGCCCGTTTCCCGATACGCCACCGGCGACACCGTCGCCCTCACAATCGCCACGTCAGATGCTGATTTCGCCAACATAACGTCCAATTATCCTAAAACTGCCGATGAGTTCCATCAATTCGTCCCACAAATGCCGCCGGCCGTTTACTCCTCCGACGAGATCAAGTTCAGTGCCATCGCTATTCAAGTGACCTTGTTTCCGAACGAGGGGATCTGCATCGGCTTCACACACCATCACGCCATATGCGATTATGCTGGTCTCATCGCCTTCTTACGAGCGTGGGCGTCCATCAACAAATCTAACGGCGGCGAAGAACAGTTAGTCCAAGATTCCCTGCCTTTCTACGGCCGAGATTCTGTTCAGGATTCAAACAAACTTGACATATTCGGTTGGAACCAAATCAAGATGAATAGACCGATTGTTTCATTAACAGTTAATTTGCCTTTGCATAAAGTCCGAGCAACTTTCATCCTAAGTGATGCAGACATCACCAAACTCAAGAACTTGGCCAAGATCAGGAATCCTGCCACTGGCCGTGTGTCAACTTTCGTGGTGGTGTGCGCCTACATTTGGAGCTGCCTAGCCAAGTCCGCAGCGGCTGCCGGAGAGGAGGTGGACGACAACGAGCTCGAGTACTTAGGCTCTCCGGTTGATTGCCGGCGGCGGCTCAATCCGCAGCTTCCAGAAAACTACTTCGGCAACTGCTTGATGCTTTTGCTTGCAGTTTCGAGTCACGGAAGACTGAGAGGGAATGGGGGTTTGTAGCAGCCGTAGAGGCGGTTGCAGCTGCTGTTTGGAAGACTGTTGAAAACAGCAGAAGGGTGTCGGATTTCTTTGAGAATCGATCGCAAACGCTATCAAAATTGATCGAGAAGAGGATGGTTTCAATTGCAGGATCATCGAGATTTGACCATTATGCTGCAGATTATGGATGGGGGAGGGCAATTAAGTATGAAACCATTCATACCGATTTGAATGGAGGAGTTCATCTTTGCAAGGCAAGAGATGGAGGAGTAGAGATCGGTTTGTCCATGCCAAAGCTTAAAATGGATGCTTTTGCAGCTGTGTTCAACAAATACTTATACATCAATAGCAACTTGTAATTTCTGTTTCCATTTTGATTACGTATTTTATCATTATTACTATGATTTCTCCAATTCTATCATTTCAGTGGGATATGATTCAAATAAAATTAACACAAATAATAAAAATTATCAAAAATCTTGGGATATCCCAAATTTTCTGTTCTTGCCTTCGTGAGAATGGGGGATTGGGGAAGACAACGTTGACTATAAATATTCTGTTCGGTTCGATTTGATTACACCCCTGATCCCCACAAAACGGGGGAGAAAGAGAAAACGTAAAAACAGCAATGTGAAATAGAGATAAGCAAACACAGCTGAATTGGCGGACACAATGTAGGACTTGTGCCAACAGAAATCATTCCCAAATTATTTCTTGTATAGTACAACACAGTTACACCATTATTCATACCAACAAGCACATCATCATATCAAACAGAAAATTACACATTCTGTACAAATAAAAAACAACACACCAAGCTTCAACAATGAAAGAATGTTGAGCATTACATATAACATACAAAGTTTTAACGTCGCATCAGCATATTACAACCTTGATTCACCAGGCAGTATGTTTTATCAGAATATGTACTCAGGCAGCTGAAGGGGAAATCGAGCTACTTCGACAGCGAATGGGCTACCTTTTGCATCAACTAATCTGAACACAGTTAAGCAAAACATATAGCTTCAGGCATATGCTTTAGATTAAATATACACATCACAAATGCAATAATTAATGACATGTGTGAACCAATAGTATCATTTAGGTATACAATGTCATATGAGTATTTTGATGACTTCTTATATCCAGTTCTATCCATATTGTCTTCAAAAATTAATTGACGAAAAATGATATAATTGATGCATCTTAATCTAGGAAAACAAATGAAGTAAGAATGTAGAAACTATCAAACTTCCTTGTTCTATGAAGATAGATGAGAAAAAGTTATGTGCACGATCCAGAAACATCTTTTTTTTTGTCAATTAAATATAGAAATTTAAAGGCCGCGTCACAGTGGACTCGAACCCGAGACCTTCCACCACTAGACCAACACACGCACACGATCCAGAAACGTCTTAATGTACCAAAATGTAACACGATAGTTATTTTATGTACCTTCCAGGAACAAAAGTAAAAGAGCCTTCCACTGATCCTTTGGAAGCAGGTAGAGATGTACAACTCTCATAAACGAACTCCGCCTCACCAGGACGAAGTAGTGGAAACTGCAAAACACGAGCTCAAATATTGGATGATCCAGGCAGAGAATAGAAGATATACGAACACTGGAAGACAATACCAACAAGAGCGAATGACTCATGGAACTAGTGTGATGTGTCATTTGTATATAAGAACCATATTTCCTTTTAAATTTAAGAAGTTGCATATGCAAACAATATAGTAGCATGTACACTATAATTTCAGTGATCATACACAGTAGGCACACATTTTATTTGGATCTGAATGGGTCTAAAATGTACATGAGAGACCAACCTTTCCGATCACAGCTTCCCCATTTATGTCAGAAACAATAGCATCATTAGCCCGTATAATCCAGTGTCTCCAATACAATTGGCAAGAGTCGAAGGTCAACCCATTGATGACACAGCCATCAGGTGAAAGAGACATGCGAACCGAATAAGCAAACAAAAACTTCTCCGATTCATCTTGAAGGTTGCTGAACTCAGGCAGAAAGGCAGCAGAAGCACGAACCTTCAACAAAATGAAAAATCATCACATAACAATACCTAGAAGTGTAGTATAAAAGCAGCTTCTCTAGTTCAGTCATGAAATTTTATAACCCAATGATTAAAAATTATCAAATAATTTCATTCTTCAGAAGTTTCATAAAAGGGGGATTTTCCATATTATAGTCACTTGACCTAGCAAACCACTACCTTAACACCATTTGTTATGGCAGAAGTGCAGAGGGGAGGCTCTTCCGGGAACAAATTGATGCTTCGCATTTTCTCTTGTTGGTGAACTTTAATAACACCTTCTTGCAACCGACGGCCATGCTCTTCAAGCCACAACAGCATGGCATCCTGCTGCTGACTCCCCAGTCGATCGTGCACTGAACTGATCAATGTATCCGGCACACAAGGTAGCATCTCTCCATCCGTCACAAGATTCCTAGTGCCAACAAAAAGCTGGCCACTGCCACAGTTCAAAAAGAAAATCTTTTCACTATAAGTAGCGGAAGCTGCCACTACAATATACTTGGATCTACTGCTCAACCCGATTTGATGCATTATACTCTTTGTGTCAAGTATAATTTGGCTCAACGGTAACAAGAACACATTCACCAAATGATCATATAGAGTGTAGCCACCAATTATACCCAATAAACTTGATGGCATGCCACCACTGAAACCTTCATCCGGCAGCTCTTGACCATCACAAAATCTGTAGAGTAGCCTAGTAGGAAGAGGGAGTTTTACTTTCAAAGCTTTCTCAAAATCCTCAATCTCGTCTTCTGAAGCACCTTTGCGCAGAGTTGGCAAAGCCTCTGGAAAGTTTACTGTCAACCATTCCTTAATCTTGCTCCAACACCTTTTGACCCGTAAGACAAGTGGCCATGGATACATGGAGAAACTCTCTCGCCAAGCTTGATAAGCTACCTACACATAAAAGGCACAATTAGCTCCACTTAACAAGCAACATATTCAAAAATAAGCTAAACAGTAAGCAGTTTCAAGATAAACCCAGAAAAACATGCATCGAAGAATTCAAGAAAGACATTTTTTTTTTGTAATAATTAAGCATGAACTTTCATCAATTTTGCAATTTTAACACGAATCATTTGACATATTACAGTAATGTCATCATCTTTCTATTTGTTGCAAAATTAACACCCCCAATCTTTTTATATTGCAACGCTTCAAGATTGTTTAAAATTGCAAAATGAGTGAAAATTCGTGTATTAATTGGCAAGATAATATAGGCACATCTCTTCTGCTCCATCAAAATACATCTTCCTAAGCCCAGACATAAAAACATCTGACCCGTCTCCGCCTAATCAGGAGCAAGCAACAAGCATCTTTATGAACTTAGCAACTCAAATTTACAAAAAGCAGAAAATTCACATTGCAACTAAACTAGGAAAAACCTAAAAGTTAACACCCAGTTTAAATACTGGACGAAAAAAGAAACACATAAACACACACACAGAGACAAAAGGACCTTGAATGAAAGGGCAAGATTGTCATCGGGATCCAGAGGGGAGTTGAGATCGAGCTCGTGCGAGCAGAATTGGGCCCATAGCATGTCATCGGAGGCCCAGGCCCGAAAGCGTCTGCCGAGGCAGGCGACGGAGGCGGCCTCCCGGGGCCAATTTCGATAGGATAACGTGCATCGCGAGCCCGCCCACGCTCTCCAAACCCATGGTTTTTAGCTGCAGTTCTTCTGGGCAATCAATTGTTCGAATTTGCGAGAAATTGTTGCGAGATTTCCCGTGTAGAGAGTGAGACAAATGGGAGCTCTGGTGTTCAATTGGGGGAGAGAAGCGGTGAGTGTGACTTGTCGCTATATCTATGGTTGTTTTCGCTGTCAATTTTTCTTCATCAAAAAATAAGAAAAATTTAAGACGTTGTTATCGTTTATATTCGGGCGACATGAAAGCATGATGTCGCGCAACTCGCAATCTATATTTTGTTTTATTCCATTTTATTTTATTTATAAGGTAAACTAAATAAACAAATTTTGGTAATTTGGTTTTTCGCCCTCTTATCATCGGAAGATGCTAGTAGGAACCTAGGCATATTTAATAAAATTAATCTATAGTTTAGATTATTTATTGAATTTTAGTTTTATAGAATAACAACTAAATCGGAGCATATTATTAAAATGGTTTGTGTAACTTAGTCTAGAAGTTTCTCCTTAAAATAGAGAATATGAATATGATAATACAACTCGTATCTTTCATAGGTCGGCCAAAGATAAGAACCTCCCCTAAACCCATATGGTATATTTTCCAACTATTAAATATATCTTAAATAATATCTAAATATATTAAATTACAATTCGCAAGCCCAATCTCTTAGTAATTTCAAAATTATGCGCTCCAGCAAAGCAAATTGGTATAGTTTATGGATGATGTTTTCTATGAATCATAAATAGTTTCTATATCTATATTTTATGATTAAGTTTGAATTTTTGGCTGATGTTGATTTTGAAAATTTAAAAAAAAATTGCATCAAAACAACATAAATTTGTATTTAAACATGTATTTTTACATCAAACTTTTATATATAAGCATTTATTTTCACATCAAACTCGGTGTATCATATATGTTCGGTATCACACCGTTGACTAAGGATTTCTTTCCAAACACCTTAGTTGCATAGATAGTACGACTTTGATTAGTGAAACAAAACTATAGCAACCTACAAACAAGTTTTGTCCATAAAATCTCAAATTTTCCTACAGCATCAAATTACTGGGCAAACAACCGATAACAATTAAAGAGTTGGGAAAACTAACAAACTAACAAACCGAGAGGGAAAAATATAGAACGTCGATGATGATGACATGGCTGCGAGAGTGATTGAATTGCATCGAGCGTTTCCTTGTAGCCCTACACACACATCGCCATTTACCAGGTTTAGATTCTGTCACAAACTTTTTCTTTACTACCAATAAAAATTGCTCCAAACAGTGGAATCACAAATTTTGTTCAGTTCATGTTGTACCGCTCCCAGAAATAACACACACACACACACAGAGACCAAATAATTATTGCGTAAAAAAAGACTATTGGGAATCAATTGTTTTCTTTTCTTTTATATTTATGAAACTAAGAGATGTAGCTAGAGTTTAAATTGACTTTAAAGCGAAATAAAAATCATTTGTTTCTACTCAATCGTTCTCGTCAAACCACTTTCACCTTTGAAAATAACCAAATGTGTTTCACCAGTTGAACACACTGTCAAATTGCACCTACCCCAAGTTGACCTGACCATGTAGTGTCATTAATTGCAAAGCACTTTTATACGTCACTGTATATATTCAACACACTGAATAACAAAACAACAACTTTTTTTTAATGAGTTATTTGATCAAATGAAAGTATGATATCTGGAGTTCTCTTTTCACTCCGATTGTAGTTGCTAGGTCTTTGACTATCACGCTTATTTTGAGCACCACCATATAATCCAAATAAGCAGTCTTATTTTAAATACAGTATTTATTTATTTATTTGGCTTAAGAATAGCTCACTTTTGAAAGCAACATTTCAAGTAGGTTTGTTAATGGATTAAATTTTATCTGGATCGACTCAGAATTGCTCGTAGTCCATTAGTAGTGATTTTTTATTTCAATACTAGACCCACTCAGACATGCACCGATTCAAAACCGACATAGCTATTTCAGGTTCGACATTTTTGTTTTTGTTTTTTGGTGTATTATAAATTTATCTAATGTGTTTTAAATATTCTATTACTAATTAATTATTATTTTTAATTAAGTTATGAAAAAATCATATAATTAATAATCATTTTAGCAATTGAGTAATTACCCGACCCATAGTTTGATGGTCTAAATTGGGTGTCTAAACTGATCCTTATTTATTAATTCTAGTCCAAGTAAAACCCGCTTAATGACAAGCCTGATTTGAAGATTGTAAAGCTAGTTGTACATGAAACTTATCCTAAACCAATATCTTGGTCATAGGAATTCAACAACCAATCTCCGGTTTGAACAATTGAAAAGTTAATCCACCAACTCATACATGTAATCCAGTGCATATACTACAATCATATAACATAATTATTTTAAGATAATATGAATATTTGAGGAGTTCAATCGGATCGTACGGGTTGATGGTGATTGATACAGTTGCCTAACACGCAACGGATCCATTAGGTTTTCTAAAATTGCCCAAATGATGGAGATCAAAACGCAGGAGTTTGCAACGGAATAGTATATTGGTGTCAACAGGTTTAAAAGTTCCTTCAAAAAAATCTTGACATCCTTCGTAATACGCTGCTTCTATTTGTCTTTAATTTAATATTAAAAAGGATGATCTAGTAGGTAACTAAAGGATGGGGCCTTTTTCTTAAAAAGACAAAAGAAAAAAGAAAGATAAAGATAAAGACGGTCCATTTTTTCTGTTTGGTCTTTTGATTCAAGAAGCATCGGACTTCAATCAATTGAAGGATTATAATAATCGTACTTATAAAATGGATTAAACTTGAAATGCCTTAATTATTTTCGCTAATGGAGAAAATTGCACATGTTACTCTTGAATACTACTTCCAATTTTCATGTTATAATATTTCGTGCTTTTGTCCGATTGATATAAGCGATATAGTTCTGTGAGGCACATATTTAGGGGTTTTGTAATAGGTATTCTTTTATGTCTTAAGTTTCTTCCTTGGGAAATACTTGAGGAGAAAACACATAATTGAAATCATGTCAGATTTAGTGAAAGTAGGTTTACAACTTCAAAATACAAATTACTATAGCTATTAAATCAGTCACTGAAATATAAAAGGGGGGAAGAGGGGGCAAAACTTGCATGACCTAAATGATATATCTCTGACTATATACTATCAGATGCATATGGCCTAAGGTGAGCATATAGTTAAAAGGCACTGACAGTTGCATCTACGATTATAACATAATTTGGGCGGTAAATGCATAGATATATATGAAGATGATAATGGAAATCAGAATTCTAATAACCTAACGACAGCAAAAATTATCTAGAGAAATGCATGTGTGTGAAATTTAATTAAGAGAAGATACAGAAGATAAATTTCATAGTTGAAAAGAGAATAGCATAATTAAAACAAGAAATCTACTAGCCCCACCCCACCCCTCAACCCCAAACTCTATAGAAGTCTCCACCTTGTAATTGGCTCAAAATATAACTCAAAATCCTCTCAACAAATACCTAACCAGACCCTTGAAAGGATGGCTTAGCAATTAGGCCTAAAACTCTACCAAAGATTTCCAACTCATAGCCTTCTTATCCCATCACTTAAAATACTAGCTACTCTCTACTTCATCGCTACAGTAAATGACAACTAAAATCATCGCTACAGTAAATGACAACTAAAATCACTAAGTGAGGCCTACATAACCTATGAATCAATATTTCACATCCTTTATACAGGTTATGCCTGGCATTTCAGATGGTCAACATCAAGGAAAATATACGCACGTATGATATGACAACCCTACATACCATAATATGTCCAAAGAAATAAATGAAACCATCAAGTCATCAACCATATAGTTATGATAAAGATTACTATTACCTAAGTCATAATTCATATAAGAAGATATTATTATTATTCCAGCTATGACATAATAACAGAAAAAATGACTTCTTCGATTAATAGAGAACACAAATCAAGAGGACCTCAGTCGAAGCAGGTAATACTTCTAAAGTTAACATGTATTCTAGGATGAATACTACAGTCACCCCAACTATTACTGTAAGGTTATCAACTGTCCTTTGACCACAGTATGGGCATCTGACCCCTCTTCTTTCACCCATAAAAGTGGAAATGCATATTTAAAAATAAGCCAAGAAAGATGCATGGAATACATAAGCATCATAACGATGCACACAATTTTAGGCACATATTCAGAGCATAATACTACACACAGCAAGTCACAATATAATGCTGCAGCATTACCAATTGGCATGGTACCTTGATCACCATAAGTCACTTAAGATTAGCTTTCAAAACTAAAGCAGATTGCTTAGGGAATAATCGATCTAACAAAAGCATAATAGAGTTTACCTCTAACATGAAACTAAAAACTAACTCTAGCAGAACTAATTTTAACTTAGATAACTTTCATTCAATAATTAAATTTGTAAATAGCTATCAGCTAACAATGTATAAGCTTGTGCTGGACTGAACTTTGTCTACATTATTATCTATGGTCTATCCATGATTTAAAACCAAAGAATCACACCTGACAGGAATGTCAATGCATTATTGACTTTTGTTAAGTAAATTTTTTCCTTGCTCTAGACTCTCCCATTTTTTACTTCATATCACCTTGAGCTAGTATAATCGTGAAAAGATCCCTTAGGTCCTCTAGTACTTCAGGAGGAGAACAATCATCTTATATGCATGAACTAAATAATATCCAAGATTTGCTCATCAAGAGCCAGGCAATAATGCAAGACCATAAAATAATTGAGTAAATAAACAAACTACAGCATCTTTGATGACTACACCCTTATGATGATGTTTGTGTTCAAACATCAAGTTAGCATGCAAAGGCCAAAACGACTCTTGCACGTCCATCACTGGGCCAATCTCAAGTGTCAGGCTGCTATTACAGATTGCTAGGGCGGACATGACCTTTAAACCATATACATGAGTTTTCATCTCAAGACGTGACAACATAAGCTAGTCATATCAGACAACTACCCTACCCCAGATTAGATGGCAACCATATATTTGTAGGACCTATGAATTATTTATCTAGGCCCGACTAATAGCTCAATCCAGGTCTACAGTTCTGCAGATTTTATCTTCTTGCTAAAGATGACTACTGAGAGAAATGGGCACATCAACTACTTGAACACATGCTTATTCAGACCACAATTTCCTGACAAGCAATTTATCTTAGAACCTTACCCTATTATAAGGATACTGAACATGAAAATGTGAGAGGCAGCACAAATATTGGGTGTGAGAATGGTTGAAAAAACTGATGGAAGAGTGATGCACTTAATCAAGAAAAGCAAAAAAGGCACAAAACTGAAGGTGAACATTACCTGATGAAGAAAGGTATTCAATGACTCCCTGCACCCTGCCCCGGTTGATTACCCGATGGTTGGTGTATTCGGGAGAGGAGATTAGCTGCAAATAATAGTGTAGTCTTGTAACGTTCATTTTTGTCAGCCTCTGTTTCAGCGCTTTCCTGGGTTGCACCATATGGAGGAGCAGCCTGATGTGGCTGACTTTGATGTGCTGCCTCTACTTCAGAAGAAGGCAACGGCATATACTGCTGTGGTTGGGTGACACCATTAAGTTGATTCGATGAAGCCATAGGATACGCCGGTTGCTGGACAATAGATGGGTTATACAACCTCTGAGCATCTTTTCCATTATTCATCCCCTGACTTCTCAAGACATCCTGAGAAACCCCATGTAGATTGTACTGGTTGATATCCTGTCCACTTTGAGAGGAAAAAACAGGTGCTATTGGTTTAGATGAAGCAGCAACCTGAGTTGCCGTATTGATTAGGTGATCATTCATCTGGCTGTTTTGATTGTACATTTGGTGGAACTGGTTAGTTGCATTTGCACCTGCATGAGCAGTTTGAGCTGCCTGCAGATGTTGTAACTGTGGATTGATCTGGCTACCCAGCTGTTGCAAGAGATTACTGTTTTGACCTACCGCCTGCTGATCATGCTTCCAGTGAGCCACGTTGTCGGGACCACTAGCAACATGGGATGTTGCACCAAATGTAGAGGTGGTCTGCAGTAATGATGCAGTTTGTAAACCAGAAGCATTATTTGGAGGAAGTAGTGATGTCAGAGTAGCAATGAGCTCAGGTGTCAAAGCTAAGCCAGATTGTGTTGATACTGTAGCTGGGGGAACAGAGTGTGTAGGAAAAGAGCCAGTTACAGGAGTAGGAGCTTTTGGAGGCATATTTGGATCCTCAGGCAAACCTCTAGAGTTATCCAAAGGCCTTTTCTCTGATTGATTAGGACCGTATCCTGTGTGAGGCACAGTCAATTTGTGCGGATCTGCATACTGAGGATGAATTGACTGTGGATTAATGGAAGTGCTACTAGGAGCTACTTGAGAAAATTTGAGAACCACTCCATAAAGACGTTCTGGCCCAGAAACTTTTAGAACTTTAGTCAAGAAATCTGATGGAGGTACCAAGAATAAGGTTGTGCCATCGTCAAACTTAGCGACTCCTGCCCTGTCTTTTGAACCAAGGTATCTCAAGAACTCTGTATATGAAGCAAAATCCTCCTCACTATCGGGTATAAAGAACACTATATCATACCCAGTAGCATCCTCATAATGTTTGCTCAGCAAGTCCAAGCCAGTTCGTGCAGAGCAATTAACCACATCAGGGCTACAACAAACAAACATCCAAAACCAGATTTAAAAGGGAACATGGACCATCACACAAAAATCCATCATTTGAAAACTTACTCTGTTTACATTGTGCTATAATTTTGAAAATAAAAAAGCACACTCATCAACAGAAAATTCCATAGCATGAACATTTTCAACCAAATTTGCAGGTTGCTACCAACTGTATCATATGATGCTTGATTATGCAAGCCAAAAAGAACATAAATCGACTTCTAATAGAATAGGTGACAAAGCATAAGCTAGCCAAGCAACTCTCACAACTAATCAAGATTTTATTAATGAAAGATCTATGCAAAGATTTAAGAACCACCATCTGAAGCCAACTGTGAAGCTATATTCTTATGAACTGTAAACAAGTGGAAAAATTGTTTACAAAACACTTACATATCAGCAGCAAGGCCATCTCCTACAGCAACACAACGAGCGTGACAAACGGGTGTGCCACCCTTTGCAATAAGACCCCGCCATATGCAATCACTTTCAGCATGACGCTGACCAGGCCCACCAGTCATGCCCCTTGTTAGAGAACCAGATGCTCCACTACTTTTAGCTGAAGGAATCCCATATGGTTCATCCAGTTCAGCTCTTTCAGAAGGCAAAACAGTTTCATACCTTGACCTTTTGGAGTCCCTTTGAAACTGGTTAGCATCAAAAACATTCCAGGTACCAGATCCAGACCTGTTTGGTACATTAAAACCTGCTGATGAAGAAGAAACTATTCCAGGTGGTGAAGATAACCTATTCCAAGAAGGCCCTCCCATCAGATTGTTGGGACTAGGGTTCTGTAATTTATGACCAGCAGCCAAGTCCATAAATTCTGGGCCATGTACTGCATGTTCAAACGTATTATGAAGACCTAAGGGTGGCCTCACATATAACTCAGGTCCTCGAATTCCAAGGGATGGTGGATGTCCAGGATTATTGCCTAGTAAAGCAGGATGGTTAAGACCAAGAAGGTCCATCTGACCTGGTTGAAGCATATAATCACTAACTTGTCCTCTCCCTCCTGGAAATTCTCCACCGAAGAACTCAATTAATATCCTGGGATCATTGAAGAGTTTCCCCTGTAATCCTTCTTTGGCACGCCTTGCTTCTTCGACACTTCTGAACTCTACGAAAGCATAGTTCTTGTCACTGAATGTTTTAATCCTCTCTATTTCCCCAAACAGAATCAATGCATTATGGAGCATATCTTCTTCAATAACAACAGCAGGAGGGTATCTTATCCATAGAACTGTACTAAGCGGTGCATCTCTATATTGCGATCCAGCTGGAAGGAACTGCTGCAATGCCAACATCAAAGCAAAAAATTGAATCAATTGCGAGAAACCAACCATAATTGCACATACCACAAATTTAACATGAGAAACAATTTCTTAGAAACTGAGTATCCTATCAGTGTTAACGAATCATAAGACAAAAGAACCAACTTATCATACACATGCAGAGACGATGAGCACGGATTACTCAGTTTCATCAACATAGAATTGTCTAAGTTAGCACTTACATTGTTCCTTTTGGACCCAGCAAGACTAGGATCATTATAATTGCTCATAGGATCATGTCCCTTCCACATATTCCTACCAGGAAACTGGCCTTCCTTTGCATCTGGACCCAGCTCCTGTAAAGATTTTTAAGAGATCCCAAGTTTCGGTCAGCAAAGGAGAGGCCACATAACTAAGATCTAGTACACCCATCCCTAAGCATGGATGAGTGGAGTAAGAACTGAATTAACATTACACCAAGAGATCAAAGATTATTCACTTTCCAAATAAGGTGAGCAGATAATATAGGAAGTACATTTGTGGGCAATATGAAATGTTCATAGACAATCACAAGAACAACTCGTGGCAAAATTAACTTACTCTTTTGGAAGACTGTGACCTGAGATAATCCACACGTATATGAGCACCACCCATCCGTTTCCCATTCATTGTTTTAGTGCCTGAGTAGCATCTTCCAGTGCAACATAATCAACATAAGCAGTGTTCCGATCTCTGAGGAACCTGAATTCCTGAATTTTACCAAAGTTGAGAAACTCATTCTCCAGTTCTTCTTTGGAAACAGATTGACTTATGCCAGCCACCCATAAGCTTTTACAAGGTTTAGCCTGCACGGAGACAAGATTAAACAAGTATGCGTGCTATTATTGGAGCAAAGAAAGAAATGCATGACAATACACAGTACATAGCAAAAACTTTTAGAAACTTCTTGCACAATAACTTCATAAAGAGGGTATCGACCTTGACACTGTTCTTGCAACAATTATCTCAGCAACACCATTTCACATTTCATAATTAGGCCATACAAAACACACCTTACTCAGTTAAAACTTGCAGGTTTTCTGAATATATCAAGAGCCAATTACATATAAAGAGATGGGTAAATGAGCAATCTATTTATTATGTTCATACATTTTGAACCAGATCAATGCACTGCATGAAAAATGCTTATATACACAGAAATCAGAATCACAGACTAATGCAGCCATCAAACTTGGAACCAGCTTAGAGCAATCAAACTTCATTATTAGTCACTATCAGGAATCTGCTCACCAGCAAGAGCTCGTTTTTAACTTTTTATCCACCATCTCCCCCACCCCCACCCCCACCCACCCACCTACCCAACATTAATTTTACAGAGACATAAAGCTCACTTGATATCTGATGTTATGTTTAAGAATTAGAGTTGGAATGAAGATTAAGGCTTGTACAAGTTGCTCTTATGAAGGCCAAAATTAAAATTGTCAGGTCTTGGTGAAATTGAAAGAAGGTTGAAAACAAAACATTATCCTAGCAATTGCAACACATATGACCACCAAGTCATTAGTAGCATAAAAAAGGCATCTATTGATCAATGAAATGGTCACTGTATATGGGATGAGGACCACAGATCAAATGTATTTTCCTCAGCTCATTGTTTGTGTTGTGGTTACTTGTACCAATTGGATACTTGTCAAGGGATGCTTTATGTTCAAAGAGCAGCAGAAGAACTTTTCGATTTTATTACTCTTTCATCAGATTTATCAAATCTCAGAACATGAGAATTTGTTGAAACTTGAACTAATACATCTTTTTTCATGATGGGAGTTTTTCCATCAGTCAACATTGTCAAACTACATTTATACGGATCCATGTATAGTTTTGGTTTATGCATATTATGTAGTTTTCCAAATTTCTCTTGGAATTCTCAAACTCGAGATCCTTTCAGCAGATGAACCATATATCTCGTTCAATGTTGTCATCGTATTCTCACAAAACCACTTCACTTATTTTGGGAGTGAAAGACTGCCAGAGCAGTGTGGTATATAATTTTACAATAAATATCTCAATGAAGAAGTGCCACCTTAATATTTATATCCAAATTTCCTAGCCCATCAACCCTTTGTTTTGTACAGAGTAGAGACTGCTAGAGGTCTTTAGACTTCTATTTCACATATTATTGATCTGGTAAAAAATGCTCGTAGGGCCTGCTGGATGGTGGTATCAAAACCTCTTCAAAGAAACCATGTATGCTTTCATTCTTTTCATTGGTGAAGCCCAATTATTAGAGAATAGCACTGGGCACTTGTAAACGTTTAATTTGAATTTTATTAAATGAAAATGGCTCTTAATATTTCATTGAAATACAAGATACAAATACATAATTATATTGTCTTCATTATCAGGCGTTTTCTAGGAGGGAAAATAAAATGGTACAGATAAACAAGACATTGTACTAGTTGTATTATCCCTAATCTGGTAGGGAATAAACGAATACAAATTATTTAATGCCACAGTCATTTGTTTGCATAAAGTATTCTTCCATTTTCAAAAGGTTGCAACAGATTGATTATTGCAGATCAGCAATTCTTCTGGATGTATCATTTACCATTGTTTGATTTTCTTTCAGATCTCGATGGATAAGTAAATGTTTGTTTTGGAGGTAACAAATTAGGAACTTTGAGTAGTATATAATTGTTAGACATATACCATTACCAAGATAAAAAAAAATCTGATATTTGACATTTAAATGTGGCACCATGCTAAATGGTCAACTTGATATATGATTGCTAAGTAGTGCCCTATGGCATTATTTATAAAAGGGGGAGGATATTTGATATTTTGACATCTAATCATCCGACCATCAAGAGATAGTGAACCAACTTTTTTCTTCAGTTCATCACGAGTTTAAAAATTTCTAATAATGAAATATTCCTATGTTAGACAACGTTTGCATATAGATAATGTAAGGAGATGTATAGTTCCGATCGATTAGATTGCATATGTTGCATCCTAAACTACTATTGCGAACATTTCACCAGAAAATCGCCTTCTGAGACAATGAATGAAAATCAATTTTTGCAAGGGCAACCCAATTCTAGTATATAACTCTACAGGTATACCAGACAAAGTGTAACCATCTTGGAACGTGATTAATTGAAACCCTAATCCTGCAGGGTCATTAATTAGCATACAAACCAGCTTGATGAAGCTCAAATACAGAAACATATTCAGGAAACCAACTAATTCGAAATTCGAATAATAATTTACACATAACAAAGTCTCAAACCAAGGGAAACCACGATTAATTAATAAAGATTCACCAACCGGTTTCGCAAACTCGATTTTTAAGGAACTTCCATGGAAGAAGAAACCCTGGAGGGCCAATTTCGCAGATCTCGCCTCCTCCATTTCCTTGAACTGCACGAATGCGTAGTTGCGAGCTGAGTAGGTCGTCACGCTATCGATTTTGCCGTATTTCTCGAGCAGCAGTTTCAACTCGGCCTCACTAACGTCCTGCGACACATTACCGATCCATAGATTGTTCGAGGGAGGGTTCTCCCGCTGCATATCCGCGCTGCCGCCGTAGCCCTGGGTTGGATTCCAGGCCGGCCTCATTAGAATTGAATCCAATCGAAAATTACGCAGAAGGAACGAAATGAAGAGATAGGGGAGGTTGATTGAGAGAGAGAGAGAGAGAGAGAGAGAATCGAGGTGAATTAGGGTTTTCGAAACTGCGATTGGAATTGTTTGATTTAAAAGTCTGCCTGTTGAAACTCGGACCCTCAGTCAGATAAATAGTTGGGACATATCTCCATTTTAAAATTGTGAATTTGGTTGGTTATTCAAATTTTGTATAGCGCTTCAAATTTTGCCCTCCATTTGGATATTTTAGTTGATTTAATCTGCCTTTCATTTTCTTTCCACACAATTCCGTTTTTTAATTGGAGAAGAAATAAAGACTTTCCACGCTTTGCAAATTAACTTTATAAAGGTTAATTACCCAAATTTAAAATTATTATACTGCATTTAAATATTGCAATTACAAGTTACATCACATTTTTGCAGGGTTTTTTTATTATATCCCAAATTTACGTTAAATTTTATTCGACGTGTACTGCTAAAAAATGTTTTTTCCTATTGAAACGGTGTAGTTGTATGGCTAATAAAATTATGAGTGTTTTAATTGCGAATATATATATATATATATATATATATAAAAGATGGATCAGGTAGGAATGAATAGTTTGTAATATTATATAAACTTTACACATAGAGCTATTTTTTTTATTGAGCTTTCACAATTAATCAGTACATTACATCGCGTAATATTCTAAACTTATGGTAGGATAATATATAGTTGCAATTTGGTGGCATAGTTTTAATGGACACCTTGACCGACTTTATTTTAAAATATTATACAAAAACTCTTATATATCTGATCGTACGATATGGATACTATAAATTATTGTTGTTTTATACTAGAATACACGAGGATTGAAATAATTGTTGTCTCCTATGCATACACAATATATTTGAAAACAAATGTACAGAAAACCTGCTTAAAACATTACGTAGCAAAATGAAAAGTATTAGCATATAATATAATATAATGATATCAGCGGTTGATCCAATTCACACTCAATATAATATAATAGAACACACTCAGCTTTCACGAAAGATTACAGGTGCCTAAAACATATAATATTTGGATGTATTTTAATTCTACATACAAATTTAAAAAATGTTGGAATAAAAAATACGAACTTATACCATCTATGAATTTTACACAATTTAGATATTAGTTAAAGGGTGGTCTCCACGCACGCGCAGCAGTGAGACTCACCCTAATTAATTAATTAATTAATTAATTAGGATAATTAATTAATTAATTTAAAATTAATTAGTTTAATAAATTTTAATTATAAATTAATAAATAATGATTTTAAATTAATATATTTTAATTTTGAAAACTCTAATCATAAATTAATAAGTCCTAATTATAAATTAATAAACCATAATTTTGAATAATAAACCATAATTTTGAATTAATAAATTATAATTTTGAATAATAAGTCCTAATTTTAAATTAATAAATCCTAATTTAAAATAATAAACCTAATTTTAAATAATAAATCGTAATTGTGAATTAATAAACCATAACTTTGAATTAATAAATCTTAATTATGAATTAATAAATTTTAATTATAAATTAAAAAACCTCAATTATGAATAAATAAATCTAATTTTAAATTAAAAATTATAATTTAAATTAAAATTTTAATTATAAATTAATAAAATTTAATTATCTCTATTCACCATAATTAATATATAATTATTTTAACAAAAATCAAGTTGAGCTCGACCGCACAAGTTTTTGTCTTAGTTAAATTGAATCTATTACCAGTCTAGATGACCCTACCTTACTACTTCAATTGATACGACATCATTCTATTATGAAATATATTAAAAATTTGAAATTAAATTCTAAAATCCAGTTCATACCCAACACCACCCTCTCCAAACTTGCTATTCTCATCCCCCTTCTCTCTGAAATTCCGGCCAATCAGCAACAGCGCCGCTCTAGACGCTGGCGCCGCCGTTCAGACGCCGCAACTCCGCTCACCACAGCCACCATCTCCTGACTCCCTCCCCTTGATTCCCTATTCTTCCCTTTCCATTTCGCCAGAACAGCCAAGGCTGCCGCCTCATCTCTTCTCACTTCTGCTCGTCAAACACTGCCAATAACCATTATCAATAAACCGGATATTAAATAAAAATGCATCAGCTGACACCCAGAATTCAATTAAAGACTACATTCTGTAGCAGCACTTTGAAGGCCTCGAACCCGCACTGCACCTTCCTTTCGACCATCTAATTCGTTATATAAATGCATCATTAATCATTCAATTCAATTGACCACCAAATTTCAAATTCAAGCAGCGAGCAGTGCAGTACACTCCAACCTACTCTGCCTACTCTCTCTCTCTCTCTCTCTCTCTCTCTCTCTCTTAGATGTTGACGAAAACAGACACAGCTCAATTTCTTTTGCGTAATCGATTAACTCATGGAAATTAATCAGAATGGAAGTCCGCCGCCGTCAGACTAAAGTCGCCGATAACTCGCTTAAGTCATCCGACGCCTTCCCCTTCCGCTCTACCTCACTAGCCCCACGCCCAACACCGAAGCGGGGTGTTGGGTGTGTTTGATGAGCAGAGGTGAGAAGAGAGGAGGAAGCGGCCTGTGGCTGTTCGGCCGGAATGGAAAGGGAGGAAGTGGGAATCAGGGGGAGGGAGTCAGGAAGAGAGTCAAAGAGAGATGGTAGCTGTCGTGAGCGGCGGCAGTCGAGCGGAGGCGGCGCTGTTGCTGATTCCTCGAAAATTCAGAGAAGGATTGCAAGTTTTGAGGGAGAGAGGGAGAGAGAGAGGGAGTGGAGGGGGTTGGTGGATTTTAGAATTTAATTTGGTTTATGTTTTAATACTGCATAGTAGAAAATTCGTTTTGATTGGAAGATACCATATTAATTTTGCATCTGATTCAATTCGATTTTAACTAATATTTAAATTATAGAAAATCAAACATTATTTAAATTTGTATGTAATTTTGACCAAATTCTAAAATTCTAATTTTTTACATTAATTTAAAAGTATGTTTGAAAATTATTAAACTTTCAATTTTATATGATTTTGTCAATGAGCCTGATTCTAGCTCTAAAACTGACATGAACACCTGAAATTCGAGGTGGCCAAATCAATCGACAAATAAAATAATATTGCTTGATATTTTACGTTGGTGACAGATTTGAATAATGAATATCTTTGTTGAAGAATTTTGACGTTGTTTGAAATATGATAATGGTGTTATGGATTATTCTTTGAATCAAATTAAAGTGTAAATATCACACATTTGATACTTGAGTGTTTAATAAGTGAAAGTATCATGCATGTGCCACAAATCCATAATTATACCACATCACAATATTTTATTTTATTTTTGTTTAGTTGGAATCCGACCTCATACAGAAAATGAGATTAGATTAAAAATTCAATAATTATCAAACAAATTTATAAATTGGTAGACAAAACTAGAATTCGATCAAAATTCAATAATTTGAAGACTATTATCCCTTTTGAAAATTATTGTACTGTCGAATTATACCAATTGCTCAAGCATCAGAAGCCTGGAAGCGGCCTGGACCTCAAGATCTCAAAACAATGAACACTTTATTATCGAAAAAGAAAAAAGAATTTCCAACACTTGCAAAGACTAGTTTGCAAATTAACTGTATAATAGTTATAAAGTTGAATTTGAAGAGAATCAATTACCCAATGCGGGTATTCAAAAACTCAAAATCAAATATAATTTGGTGCAATTGCCAACAAAGCTGTAATCAAAATATTATCATGAACTTCAAATCCATAAATTCAAACCGATCAATTCAAATAGAGACCAAGTGAACAGACAATAAAACTTACGCGACGAAGGTCATCAAGATAAAATGACCATTTGAATATATTATTTGAGATTGTACCAATCACTTTTTGCAACACATTCTAAAGAAATATACTACTAGCACCTCGAATTCGAGCAAGAGATGCAAATCTTTGGATATCTATGGTAGTAGTATATCATTGTAATCTAAAGAAGCTACACTACATATCTACAAAAGTGGTTACAGAGTTACAAGCGTAAGGTTACAGAAAGACGGGGTGGTCGATGAAGATCTTATTGCCTGCCATCTAACAAACTTGAGTTGGATCCCTTCTCGGTCAAAGGATTATAGCTAGAGGAAGGTTTTGGCAATTTGCTAGCCAGCAGGATAGTTAACTTACTGGCAATCGTGTATAAAATTACTGCTATCTCATCAATTTTCTCCTCGTATTGTTCGTACACGAAACACAAACTGAACACAAGGACCCAAGCTGCAATTCATTGACCACGAATAGAAGTTACTAAAGGATATCAAAATTCAAAATCAAAATCAACCACGTATAATCAAAAGCAATGTACAAAATTGCTATATAAAACGTACCAACACCAATGGCCTGGACCAAGTACTGAGAAACAATCCACTTGAAAACATATAAGAAAGACGCAACCTGTAATAGTTGGAAAACAGAGTAAAACCTTAATAACAATAATAAATAAACTAGTTCTAGATAAAACATTAAAACTATGTGCATTACTCTTCTTAAATCATTTATATCTGAGATTTCATACATTGGAGATTATAGAAAATTGCATAAAACATGAAAGATTAAGCAATGAGGTGATGTCCATCAAGGCCAGCAACAAAAATATTGAGGTCAACCAATTACCAACTTCTAGACCCATGACCAATCAAATAAGAGACAATGAACATGAGCAATTCAGGTACAGAGGAAGCTCCTGGAGAAATGGCTGTGACCAAAATACTTAATCAAGAAACCATACCAATTTGAAAAATTTTCATCTGCCGACTACCATTCAATCTTCAGATACATAATCATTCTACTTGCAAAGGAGTGAAGTTTCACCATATTGGGCCAAATGTAAACCACCTTAATTAGGACAAGTTCAGTAATTACATACCTTAAAAAAGATAAACCAATCTTCTCCTTGAGCCAATGACTTGATTAAGGACTCCGCCTTATCCCATATGCATTTCATTGCGAAGAAAAAGCTTCTCACATCAACTTCTGAGATCTCAAAACATGATGATGGTAATGTAGGAACTGTGGATCCAAATCTGTAGTATATGTGTTGTAATTTGTAAATACTCTAACATGATTTCAATGAAATACCGACAAAGTAATTACGCTATATATTCACTTAGTGATAATAGTGCTGAGTGTTTATTTTATTTATAGAAAATATCGTAACCTGCCAATAGATCAGATGCAGTTGTCTAATTCAGAAAAAATGTCGAGAAACAGATTGCTATAATGAACACGGGATGTTGCTACAGAATTACATGGAAGTATGAATATCATTAAACTGTGCAGCATAGAGTAACCTCATAAACGAGAGAAGAAACTAGCAGAATGATATCTAATCTAACAAGCAAAGGAAAGGATAGTTAAATCAAACTTACCCAGTCATTGGTAGAACATGGTGCCCACAAAGCAACACGATGGTTAGCAGTAGCAGCTGGGCGAGAGATGAAATAAAAGTATTCCCAGACAGGAAAAACCAGTGATACACAAAACCAAGCAACACGAAACAAATAAAGGTCTTCTTCTCATCACGCCACAGCAAAATATCTGCAACTGCAGCAAAATAACACACATCACCAACATAGAAAAAAAAAACCCAATAACTCTTCCTACCATACCTATTGCATATCAGACAGAGGATGTGCCATCTGTTAGAAAAAATACTGACGCGAAAGTGTGTGGGTGCATTATAAACAAAGCTAAATCAAAGCACATCTTAGGAGTCTAGGACAGTTGAGATGCTTCAGCTTATAAAGGGAAAGGAAGGGCTTATGCTATACGCAATAGATTCAATTAGTGAATAATATTTTAAATGACGAGAAACAGTGCAGATGAATTAGCAAGGTCATTGATTAACGGGGACTTTAAGTTTCCAACATCATCTAATTGAATAGAAAAATTGAAGAAACCTAAAGTCAAGAACAAAATATATGACCGCACCGCAATATCATGGACTGGAATATAAAACAACCTTGTCCACCGCCTAACAGCTTTTCTATTTTTGATGGTTCATCGCTGCATCTGTATCTCATAAAAGCTGGCTCTATGGCCAAATTGGAGAATGAATCAACAGTTAGTCTCATCGCTTCCTGTGACAAACAACAAACTCCACTTCAAGGCATGTAGTTGGTGCTCTCTCAACTCAGACTTGGGATGTAAATTTCCCAAGTTATTGAACAAGCAATAAGTTTAACATAAATTGTTAAACAGAAAATTTTCATTCTGCAAACCATAATCTTGCAAAAGATACTATACATAATAGCTGACAAAGCTCTATCTTCTGAAACATAAAGCATCCACAAACTTTAAGTTTATATAAGATGCAGTGACAAATAAAAGAGTAGACAAAATTGAGTGACTTGAAGATAGTGCTTCAAAAAGTTCAACCTGACTTTTGCTGTGTAAAGGAAAAATACCACCCCATCCCAAATTCTCACAACAACTTTGCTTAGAGAAAAAACAATGGACTTAGTCTAGCTCTATAGATACATATATATGTAATAAGTATTTTATTTATAAGGTCGGCGGGACTTATTCATGCTTGTTCCACTTGCAACCAAATGTTTTTTTTCCCTACAAAAAGGAAGGTTTCCATGTTCATTTTCTAAGTGTATTAAGATATAGGATCCAAATACACCCTCAGAGTCTTGTATGGGGCCATTTCTGAAGACCACCAGCAAACTCCAGCATGAGTATTAAGATGACCAAACCATGCACTCAGCAACTGTATTGGTATCGATATATCTATCTCGAAACACTTCATGTAAAAATTGAAGGGCACTCATGCTATTCACACCCAAGTCATCAGTCATCATTATGGAGAGGAGTTGACAACAGCTGAACGAGGAATAACTTGAGTATTCTGCCAATGAACTTGGTAACCAGTACAAGTCATGCCAAGCAAAAATTATTCTCTTAGCAAGTTTTAAAATTCATGCTATTTTTCCCTACTTCAATTGTTATTACTTTTTCGTCTAATGATTTTACATACAAACTTGTTGGCGCTTGCAATTCATCTAGATAAGACCAAGTCAAGCGTCACAAGTTTGACCATCAAACTTTCAACGTATTTTGGGCAGTAAAGCTAATATATAATAGCTCACACTTAGCTCTTCTAGGTACTTCAAAAGAGAGTATGAAAAGAGAATTGCTTCTTATTACAAATTATAGTAGGGAGAGCTTTTAAAGAGAGAATGAAAAAGATTACCTTCAGGGAAACAACTGGTGAGTACTTTATATGTTTCTGAGCAGCAAGACAACTAAATGTCCTTGTGCATGAAGCTAACTTGTAAATAGAGACAGATGGATCAAGCTTTTTGAAGTCTGACTTCCGATGAAGCGATTTTATAAAAGAAAATATATATTCAGCTATGTGAGTAGGGATATTAATGAAAGGCCTGCAAACAGATACATACAAAATTCAATAGATCAAATAATAAGAAAATTCAGCCCAACAGCAGGCCAAGAGGGCCGACAAATTGGATAACTGGTGTACACCAAAATGGCAAAACAAGCAATGAGATGAAACCATCAGCAAAAAGAGGTTGTCTGCATATATCACTAGAAGCAAACACCTACAGTTAAGTTTCTTGTTATGAAAAGGGGGAAGAGAATAGGGGGTAAATATAAGGCGAGGCAAGAGGACTTCTTTTGATGACAAGTAGAAATGCAAAAGGATGAAATAGATTAATTGTAAGAATTATTTCAGTTACTAACTGAAACAAAATTGTTCTCCTTCCAAGTTTAGTCATTTGTTCGGAACTATACCTTTCATAAAAAGGTGAATTTTTTCTCTTATATAACTTGCTTATTAACAATTGAATATTTCAAAGCCAAAAAATAACACAGATTAGACCATCTAACTGTTTCATCCACGACAGACTTCTTCTCTTGCGATGGTCATATTTTCTGAGAGACTAGGAAATGAAGGTCTGACAAATAGTCCATTCTCCTAGTTTAATTTTTTTTTCTTCGTCTAATTGAGAGTTTAGAAGGATTGTAATATTGAATGCCTTTTTCTATATGACTAAAGGGAGCATACAAGTTTATAAATGCCTCAAGGTATCTAGGAAATGCCTTCTTATAAAAGAGCTGAAGACAGGAACCTTTTTGGAGAGTTCGTAGCATCTAACATTCAATGGGAGAATAATACCTCGGGTATCCTAAGCGCTCTAGGAAAAGAAATGCAAATTCCCGAAATTTCATTGGCTCCAGATTCGTTATAAAGAAGGCCTGCAATATAATTCAGCACAAAGTACCCTTTCACAACAAGTGAGAGTGATTGACAGAACAAAATAAATAACCACTCAGATTTTGAAGATACCTTTCCAGACACAGTACCCATCTGAGCACTCAGAGATTCTTCAGCACAGATGTGAGCATGAGCAACATTATCAACATATGTGAAGTCCGACAGATTGTTTCCACTTCCTATAATAAACTGAAATGAGAAAGCCTATTACTAATTCCAAAAAATACATAACTAACTCAATTAATAATATAGAACATGCAACAAAAGAAATTACAAAGAAAGATCTTATGGTTTGTAATTTTTCCAATATAATAAGTAGCCATTCAGCAAGAGAAACACATGGCATATAACTTAATGAAGAACTAAACAACATTTAAAAGATAAATGATAATCTTTTGCAGAGTCTTTATGAGACATCAATGTAGCTTCCCTACCTTATCCCAATTAGATTTTGCCATATTCACCAGCAAGGGTATGAGTTGTGGATCTCCAGGTCCAAATACATTGCAAGGACGAAGTGCACAAGTTAAGAGGTCATCAGTACCATTTGCAGACAAGATCAGTGCCTCAGCTTGGGTCCTAAGGTCAGCAACCATATCCCAGAACTGCAGCATAGGGTTCATGATGAATGTGTGTGTGTGAGGGGGAGAGAGAGCAGAAGAAAGCCTCAGAGTTTCAGCAAGACACATACCTGCCCAGAATATGGCAAGGATTCATCACCATCACGTATGTCATGGACATCATCAAAAACTACATCAGCAGAACTATTGTATATTAGCTGTTTAACACTGCATTCTCGACAAGCATTCACTACATTTTTTGCACCTGCGGAATTGTGGCAAATAAGGACATCAGACAAGATGAAATGCCAGTAGATCCTACCTGCTAAATGAGAAATTACCTTGAACGATTACTTTGTAGCAAAGATAAAAATCTTGAGGAAATAAATCCATTGAGTCAGTAAAAAATACAACGGATACTCCTCTAATAGCTGCACAGATATAACAAGGTGTTACTAAGCAGCAATAGAAGAGCAATAGATGTTCTGTTTTTTCAAAATTACAGAGGCCTTGGCATTAAAAAAAGAAGAAGAAGAGAGAATAAAGACGAAGAACAAAAACTGGCAAAATTAAGAAGACATAAAGAATATAACGAACCAGAGGATCACAGTCAAGGCAGAACTGCATCTAAAATTAGTTTCTGAACTCTTGTAAGAAATGAATAAAAGCAATAAGTAATTATTGCTTCCAGTGACAAGGGTATTATATATCTTCTTATCAATCCTCACAGACATACTGCTTCAGCTAGGGAAGACTTTTCAGTGAACAGATTGCTTTCTGATCAAAATTGTATATCCATTTTATTATAAGTCAAAAATGATTATAAAATTACAGTACAGGCATCTAACCCAACAAAACCTCCAAATTCAACGGCTTAACTATATAATCCATGCTTATCTATTACGTACCTAAATTACGAGCCATCCTATGCTGAATTTCGAGACCTTCAATACATATCCACTCAAACTCCAAATATAATCACTAAATTTGAACCTTCCACGAGCATTACACATCAATCATATTATACAACCATGCGACTTAAACTAATAATAAAACATAATCACTTCAAAGAATAACTCCATACTTGTCCGTTAAGTTCTCCAAGTTTTCAATATTGCACGTATAAACAGTGACCTCAAATTCACAATTCAAGCTCCCAATTAGTACCTTCGACGATTTGAGATTTATCACGCACGTCAACCTGGAAATAAGCGGCGCGGCCGGAGGTGATCGCATCGGTTAGGAGCGACTCTGACGGCTTCAGTTCCGGAGACTTATAAGAATCGGCGACTCGGACGTTCCAATTACCGAGTCCGAGCAGCCGCTCCACCAATGCGCGGCCGATAAATCCCCGCCCGCCCAATACGACGCAGGTTTTCGAGTGTTTGTCCGTCCAATCACCATTTGCATTCGGCATTTTCGAAGAATCGGCCGCGGATGAATCGAGAATCGGAGTGAATAGAATGAGAGAGAGAGAGAGAGAGAGAGAGAGAGAGAGAGAGAGTAATGGCGACGAAAATGAAGCGGGGGCGGTGGGGAGGTGATGGATCTTGTGTTGTGGGCTCTACCGGAATCAGGTGGTCGGTCGACTGAACTTTCTCTCTATTGGTTTTTTCATATTTTGTATTATATGCAAATACAAATTGGATGGAATTATATTTTTTATTTTATCAATATTTTTATTGCTACCATTTAAATTTGAATAATCATTATTGTTATTCCACTTTTTCTTTGGGTAATTCTTATAATGGTGTTTTATGAAATTAGTTAGTTTAATATACTTGTGTTCTCTCCAAGATAAATCTATCTATCTATTTATAAATTATGTAAACGATTTTTATTTGCGAGCCCACAATAATATACAATCATATTCGACAATTCTCTGATTTTTATTTTTATTTTTCTAAATTCTCTATTTTATGACTTCTAAATTCATATGAATTTTCAATTACATATGCAGGGAGATTTTATCTCTGCGATAATTATAGATCTTACTTCTAATTTTTTTACTTAATTGATAAACTTTTTAGGATGTTTCATTTTTCTGGAAAATGAGCATATATTGTTTATCTTTTCTGGAAAATAAAATTTTAATTCCCTTTTTCATGTTTGACTTCTTTTCGTATTCTAAAAGGGTAAGGAAATTAATCAACATGTTTATTAGGATTTTTTGTCATTTTTAATCATTATTTATGCTATTTATCATTTCATGTTCATATTTTAAATTTTTACACACATTATTGTAAGATCTTATATTTATAAATGTAGGAGGCTCATGTAATTAACTGGTATTATTAATCAAGTTTGTGACGAGAACGAGAGTAAAACCACTTTTTAATTGAATTCTGAACAAGTACACGTACATTCATTATAAACGGGTCCAAGTGGGTGAATTTCAACCTTATCATTTCGGATCATTGTTTTGCTCCATCTTGATCAACGACTTCAACTTTGACTTCAGGTGGCTGCAGTGGTGGATCTATGTAGGGGCTGCACAACCCAGTGCAAGCCCAAACTTTTTCTTGTGTCCAATTCAAAATTAACCTAGTCTAAAATAATAATAAAAATGAGAGTAAAGTTGTTATGTGTTGAATTAATTTCTTAGTGTTGCCTTAGATACTATAATTTTTTCAAATCATTCAATAGTAATGATATTTGAAAGCTTGGGAGAAAATTATATCTTGAAGATTTCACTGACTAAGACATTGTTTCATTAGAGTAAGAGTTAAAGATATTATAAACGTGATGTGATAGCGATGCAGGAGTTTCAAGTTTTCATACTATATTATATTAACTAGACTAATTCATTTAATTTTGACGTTGCATGTTTCTACTGTATAACTAAACAAGCATTTTTGTAATGAAACATGTGAAGACGACACTTTATAACAAGACGAGGAATGATTTGTGTGTGTGTGTTGGCTAGTGGTAGAGTGGTTAATGAAAGGTCTCGGGTTCGACTTGTGACTTTAAAATTTGTATTAATTGACAAAAAAAAGATGAGGAATGATTTACTAGTGTTGTATATTGAAAGAGATTTTATCAAAGATAGAGATATAGACTCAATTATTAATGAATTTTATGTATTGAAGTCTCTTTAGTGCACAACTTATGGAAAAATATAAATATTTTGGTGTTTATGAAATTTAATGCGTTGACGTACTTATTTTTCAGCTCACCCCATTATCGATTTATGAATCCGCCCCTGGGTGGCTGAACAATAAGCCCCATCGTTTCGTTTCGATACTTGTGGTGGCTGAACACTAACCTTATTGTTTCGCTCGAAATACCATCATTTTAAAATAAAACATTAACCTATATTTTACGTTATATTTATAAATTACAACATAAGATAATTTTTCATCAAATTCGATGGGCTACAAGGTACTCCATCTATCCCATTATTGTTAACTCTTTTTTTTGCTATCATATTATTGTTGGGCCCTTCCAAAAAGGAAACAATTTTGCTCTAAAAAGTGATTTGAATTTAATGTCACACACTACTTTACATACAAAATACAACTCTTATTAATTTATATGTATAAAAAAAGCCATAAATATTGGGACGGATGGAGTATTTCATGGTCCAAATTAAGCTAGATGTGTTCCGGTAACTTTATATTTTGACTAATTTAAAGTTTTTAAACTCCAAATACTTTTGAGTTTCTATATTTAAGTTCCATACAATATAATATATGTAAAAAAAAAATGAAATCATTATTTTGAATCATGTACTCCACTCCACTGCATGCCAACTTCATGAAATTTGCAGATAAAGTAATTCTTTAGATATATCCCACAAATTTTAAAAATGTGTTTCATCTAAAAAAACTCATAAAGATTTTGGATCGACACCATTTTTTTTATATCTCCCTCTCTTAAACACTTTCTATTCGTTCATTAGTCATCACCCAACCAACTACCAACTCTTTCTTCCTAAAAATAAATTAGTTATGCTTATATATATAGTCTTCTTTAAATAAGAAAATACGTAGGTAAAAAGATTCAGGTCTGGTGAACGAATTCATCAAATCAAACTGCTTTCTAACTAAATATATTTCTTTCTGAGAGCATGTTACCCACTTTTGAAGTTACTCAATGCTTTTTGCCTTTTTCAGAATATTCATTTGCTCTAAAGATTTCAATAACATATCCAGCATTGGTTCCATTTTATTTTTCCTTCGGCTGTCACCTTTTTATTTTCAATTATGAAATAATGCTGCATTAATTACTTTTTTCAAAATGTCATGCTTGATAAGGGATAAACATATTTAATGGGTATTTTTTATAGATTAACACTATATTTAACCGCTAATCGTCACGTTTTCATCACATATATTAAAATTAAAATGAGCTTTTTAGACATGAAGAATTGTGAAAGTGTCGATTCAAAGTCGAAACAATTAATATTTTTTCGGAATCTATGATAAAAACGAATTTTCAGTCAAAACAACATTTTCTGGTATCGAGTCACATCTACAGTAACTACTTGTTCCATTAATCAGTATTTTATAGTATATATCATGAAAAATAAAATATAGTTGGTTAACCATGCATACAGTCTGCAGCCTTACTATTTGTATTATCATTTGATAAATATCACTTTAAATCTTAAACTATAATTACATTGTAAAAAATGTCCCAAAGTTTAAGTATTGGATCAAAAATATTCTACGTCCATTTTTCAACCCCCAAAATCTTGATGTGGCTCGTTGAATTCCACACAGAAAAGATAAAAGATAAAATAAAATAAAATAATGTAAATGCCACATGAAATTATATGACGTTTCTATGTGCATAAAGCGAGCCACGCTAAAATTATAAGAGTGAGGACATGGGCACAAAACATTTTTTATATAATACCAATAGTTGATCTTTTAAATAAATATTTTTAAAAATTCAGGATAATTTTATACATAGTTTTGGAATTAAAGTCTTATTACTATTCTTATTATTAGGGGTGGTCTACTGTGTAGGCCGCACTCATAGTGAGACCATATTAATTAATTTTTTAATTAATTAATTAGTTATCTAGTTGATTAATTATTATTAAAAATAGTTAATTTAATAAACCTTAAATGTAAACTAATAAATCATAATTGTGAATTAATAATAATGTTTTTGAATTAATAAACCTTAATCATGAATTAATAAATCTTAATTTTGAATTAATAAAGCCTAATTGAAATTAATAAACCCTAATTGTGAATTAATAAACTCTAATCATGAATTAATAAATCTTAATTTTGAATTAATAAACTATAATTGTGAATTAATAAACCCTAATTTTAAATAATAAACTATAGTTATGAATTAATAAACACTAATTTTGAATAATAAACTATAATTATGAATTAATAAATCCCAATTGTGAATTAATAAACCCCATTTTTGAATAATATACCTTAATTTTGAATTAATAAAACTAATTATGAATTAAAAACTTATAGTTAAAAATTAAAAAAATCTAATTATAAATTAATAAAATCTAATCATCATTACTCACTATCATTAATATATAATATATAATTAATATATACTTGTGAGCACAGTATGATGACTCCGGTCACCCAAGTTTTTATCTTATTATTATTATTATCAAAGTTTTTGTATTATTATTATTATTATTATTATCAATTCATTTAAAATTGTGTTTGAAATTTAAACGAGGGACCTTCATATTGTGTTTTTGTTTAGTAGTGGTTATTCCTCTCACTGTTTTGATTGGATGATAAGAAAGTTAAATAGTAGCGTATGACATGACACAACCGTCCTATTGTGTTTTTGTTTATAGTAGTGGTTATTCCACTCACTGTTTTGATTGGATGATAAGAAAGTTATATAGTGGGGTATGACACAACGATGAATTAGAATTCCAAATCTACATGCATAAATTAACCTAATACTAGAGTGATTAATGACTAAAATCAAAGGTCTTGAATTCGAATCTATCGTGATACGACCTTTAAATTTTTGTATCAAATTGATAAAAAAAAAAGAATTTCAAATCTATATTGTACTCTCTCACAAACTTTTGTAAAGGTGTTTGACAAGCTACTCCACAACCACCGTGATCCATCTAAAATGTACACACGCACTTATTTTTATTATGTTTATTGCTCCAAGCTCAACTTCACTATGAACAATCAACATCAAAATAGTTAGCTTTCTTTTCCAAAGTTACACACCACCAAATTTAGAGAGGCAAAATAGAAACCAGATATTTCATCATTTGAGCAAAACAGAGAAATCTTGCCTTCAAAAGGAAGCAAAGTTCTACGAGAGCTTGGGATCCAACACACTGCAAAGGAATGGGCCTATACATAACTCTTCATGAGATCACTTTCTCCAACAACGCCAAGGTATGATTCATTATAATTGTCTTCACGTCACGAACTGAGTTTAGCAGACTTCTAGAGAAGTCTACTATATTTCCAGACTTGTTATCGACCCTAAAAATTGTCCTTGGCTTGACGGATGGCGCCTAGCACCTCTGCATCATCTGCAGTCTCCTGTATTTTGAGTGAGTTCCGAATTTCCACACTTGATGTACGAAGAAAGGGGTTACACAGCTTCTCATTTCCTAATGAGGTTGGGATCTGGCACACATAACAATATCAGATTGATTCTTGAAAGACAATCTAAAGAAAGAACCCAAGTGGCAAATAAAAATGTTTTGTAACTCAGAGAAACTACTAACGAATCTTCAAAAATGATATGACGGCCCATTAGTAAACTCTACAGCTCTAAGCCTTTAACCAAATGAATAATCTTTCTGCGCTTAAAGTAACCTACACTATCAATTTCTGTGCAGCTATGCAATCATATAAAGTTCATCATGTTCTACTGGAAATTTGCGCATGATTCAACAAACTGTCGAGCATACATATCTACAAAGGTAAAAATTATGATATAAAGACTCACAAGAAAACCAAACCATTTATGTTAGCAAAGTATCTCCCTTATTTTAACAGAAAACTTCCAAGTACATAATAGGTCATGGAAATTACCGTTGGAAGGCTCTTATTGCGGAGTTGAGCTACGTGGGAAGCATAAGACCGCAACTCCTTATTTCTGGGTTCTATAGATAGGGCAAACTTTGAATTGCTCTGTTTCAACATGTCACACCAATAGCCACAAGAAGCAATTAGTTTGAGAAAATCATGGGCCACAGAGAAATAAGGAGAATACTAAAGGACTAAGGTGCAAACACACCACTATCGCTTAGATTGATGAATGGATCCCCCTTTAAACCTTTTCCCTAAGAGAAAAATATTAAAGAAAAATGTATTTTATGTGCAAATACCCATTTGAACTAACGATGTTAAGAACTCAGATGGTAGGCAGATATCTGTACGTAGGTCAAAACAATAAGGGGTTCTTTGTAACTTTATGTTTAATATTTGTATCTATGATATCTTATAATATTGTGTGTGTATATATACATATTTCACATGATTTTATTATACTTTATTAATTATTACTTATTCAACTAATTTAGCAGCCATCATATCAAATTATCAGAATAATTTTTTAGGTTACTATATAAAAAGACATTAAAAATGACTAATTATTATTTTTATTGAATTTATAAAGATAAGTGATTAACGATCAATCAAAATACATAAAAAATTGTTGAAATTAAAAGATATATATGTAATAATAATGATAATAATAGTAATAATAATAAATAATAATAATAATAATAATAATAATAATAATAATAATAATTTATAATATTTTTTAACTTCTTTTTCAAATAAAAATATTAATCATCATGGTGCAAAAACCCTTCCATCATTTTGGTTGTGATGCAAATACCCCTCTTACCATCTGACTTTTAATAATACGATTAGTCCTGTCCTGAGGGTGGTATTGTACTGAAACAATGTTTTCCAAGTGTTATTACTCTAAAATAAAACTTAAGGGTTCGGCTCCTTGGCCTAAACATTAGGAGCGCTTTTGTACCTTATCCCAAGAAAGATGAAGTAACTTACCAGGGTGTATTCATGACCGCAATAAATATTAGTATCATCTGGCAGCGCCACAATCTTCCGCAAGGAAGCGAGCATCTATTTAAGAAACAATGCAAATCAACATAGTAACAGGCCAACTGAGGATTATGACTTGACCAGAATTCATGATAATTGTATTGTAGTTCTAGCTAATAAATCATGCTCAATGACAAAATTAACTAAAACCTGGGAGTGTAGTTAAGGAGCACAATCATGGGAGTCAATAACATCATATTGAAAACATATTAATATGTGAATCTAAATATTGAAACCTTACAAGAGAGAAGTCATATAATTACCTGTTCAGGAGTCCCTTCAAAAAGTTTACCACATGATAAACTGAACAGAGTGTCTCCAGTGAAAATTGACTTCGATCCAGAAAAGTAAAAACTAATATGACCTGATCAAAGAGAACAATAATAGGTTAGGCAACATTGTGACAATAACACCTGCTTTTACTCGAGATAATAAAAATAGAAGGAAATGTCAACAACTTCTTTTAATTCCCATCATACTTTGAATGGAAATAAAACAGTACCTATGTGGCCTAAATACAGGCATTATTTAGCTTTCTAATAATTTTATGATGGAACTCAAAAGAAAGACCTAGATTTGTCACTAATTCAACTAAAAGGGCAAGCAAACTCAGACACATAACTTTACACTTTACAGCTGATATATTTCAACTAAGGAAACATGATGCTATGACTGAAGCATATTAGTACAACCTTTTGTATGGCCAGGGGTCTCCATCACAAGCACCTCATGGCTTGCAAACTTCCATTTGTCACCATCATTCAAAGCTATGTCAATACCAGGAATCCTCTCCTTGTCTACGCCCGAACCAATAACCTACACAGAATACATAGAGGTGGTGTGCTCTGATATACTTTCAGAAAGAAAAATTATCAAGAAATTGTTGTAAACAAGGAACAGGTAGTCACTCTCATATCTAACCATTATAACTCGTGACAAAAATTCTAAGGTAGAATATTCTATAGAAATAGATTATAATCAGCAGACTCATAATTCCCATAACCCACCATAAAAAGTGGCAGACAAGAAATATTTTAGTATCCAGTCATATGAAGAGCTAAAGATCCTTTTGCTGGATAGAGACATAGGGTATATTTACATGCAAGTTCTGGTCAACAAGACTCCACTCCACCTATCCCACCCCTAAAGCCCACTCTCTCTAAGAATTAGGACCATTTCTAAGACATACAAGCTGCTGTAATTATATCACTTTTACAGAATATATTTCTGTCTTCAGAGTCTCCAAGTAGGAAGTTAACATGAAATCCATTTACCAGTGCAAAACAACAGATACGTAAGGAGCTCAAACAGTAATAATCCTATACTATTTTATTATTTCTTATTTTTGTGCCTTCGACGGTTAAATTCTAAAAAAGCGAAGTATATCGTACCTTTGCACCATACCTTTCTTTCAAGTCCAAGTTGCCACCAGTATGATCGTAATGATGATGAGTGTTGAGGATGTAATTCAAATTCCAATTTTTCCTGTTCAATGCATCTATGATAGGAACGGCTTCAGAAGGATCAACCACTCCAACAGTTCCAGTGTCCATATCATGTAAAAGATATGCATAATTGTCTCGAAGGCATGGTACCTATGAGAAATGAATAATAAAATATTTACAATTCTTAATAAGCTTTTCCTGGTATATAAAAGAACATCATACTTAGTTGTCAAAAGTGTACAAAAACAGGTTCTTATTGTGCCTCTCGAAATTGTTGTAAGGTTCAAAAAAAGATACTAATGCATCACTGCCCTCGGCTTACCCTAGAAAGTGATAAGGTCAAAATCAAATGGACCTCTAATACACTGGGCACAAGATCACCTCTTCCTTGATCCATAGAGAAATGAACCAATGATTATATAGATGGTATTGAAACTTTACACCATGACTCACCAGTTCGATTTGCAAATTGTTTGACATATTTGTGATACTACAAAAATTTGAGACTCCTCCAACTGTCCGGCTAACACTGCGTAGGGTTTTGAATGGCATTGAAAAAAGCCTCATAAACCCATACAAAAGATTCTTTCTTAGGCAAAGCTGTCCCATTCCAGGCCATACACATAGCTCCTTCTGAAATGCAATACGACAAAGAGATATAGGTGAATCAAAAGGAAGTATTAATTATTTATGTCTTAAAGCAATAAGATCGGAAAAGTTGATTTCGAAATCAAAATTATAGTACAAAACCTACTACAACTACATTCATTACCTAAACAACATACAAATAACCCCAAAATAAGACCACAAAGCTTTGTATCCAAAGCTAAAATATTCAAGACAAGCTTTGCATATACGCTTGAAAGCAGACTTCTGATACCGATAGGCAGAGTCATCTTGAGAGGCAAAGCGGATTTTTTTCACAAATCACACTTGATAAATAAGAAGAGAAAGGGAGAAAGATCAAATATCATGTATTAGTAACAAATCTTAAACCATAGATTGAAGACAATGAACAACCAGCAGGCATGCAAAATTGAGAACTCATTTCACTTAAATAGGACAGAAATGTGTGAACATGATATTCAAACACAAACATCATAATGGTTCCCTACACTAAAACCCAAATAATAATATAATAGCAAACAAAAATGGCAAAACGATACAAGAAAGAATCTCAACCAACAATATTCTCCTCCAGCTTATCAGACATCATTATTTATTAACCAATGGGTTAAAAACTACGTGAGAACAACCACACTAGCTAAGATAGAGTACTCACTTCACTTCGAATGACAGAAATATGTAAACGGAATATTTGAACACAAATACATCATCATAGTGGATCCTCTTAACTAAAAGTCAAAAACAATAAATACATAATAAAATATTGAATCTTCCAGTAAAATTCCCAACCGACAATTTTCTCACAGATATGAAAACGTAAAACACTAACCACATTCACAATTCTCCATCCACTAAAAGATCCCCACACAAGCACATAATCGGTGAACAGATTTACATCAAATTGATACTAACAAAAAAGAAAGGAACAACACAAAAAATGAAATAGATCGCAGCGGTTCCCTTCGATTTCAAAACCCACAAAAAGAAAAAAGAAAAAGGTATCATGAATACTTGAAACTTATGGCTCAACATATCCCAATTATCACTCCATTTCGTTTTCTGAATTTGAATATACAAGTATGAAACATAAACCACAGATTACGACTCATAACCTTAAACATTTGAAAATCCTCGACACGAATACATAGTTTAACGAAATATGATATTAAACAGAAAAAAAGGAAGATTAAATTAGAAGAGAGAGAGAGAGACCCTGGGCCTGGAGCGAGGGAAGGATGCCATGGCCTTAGGCGCAGCTCTACAGAGGATCATCTGCATCTTCTAGTGATGACACAGTCGCCTTTTTACCCCTTTTTTGCGAGTGGCAGGAGAGAGAAAAGACGCGGATACACACCCACACTCTCTCACACGCATCGCACAACTAACAATTATTACACTACTTTACTTGAACGCTAAAATTCTGAAACTGAGAGGAGAGAAGACATATTTTTCTTTTTTGTTTATTATTTTTGGCGATACTATCCCAACTTATTATTATTGCCGTCTAATTTTCCTTTTGTGATTATCATTCAAGTACTAAATTCATTCTAGGGTTAATTAATAAAAAATTTGCCTCGATTTTTATATTCAATGAATTATTATTTTTAATTTTACAGCAAAATAGACACATCAATTTTTTTCCAAGAAGCATGACATGAGTTTTTTCCTAACCGATAGAAAACAGAACATGAACTCATAACATATCATTCATGAAATGATACCGTATGAATATTAAGTTCGAAAGCCGTTGAGATGTATTGAATGAGTTACAAATTGAAAAATAGTATGATTATTGCAACAATATGTAAAATGTATCAAAAACTAAAATAAGTCAAAGTTTGTAAGTCAAAAACTATATTTCTTTTTTTAAAGCCTAGAAAGTCCATAGAAAGTAATTTTTTTCCAGCCGTTGCCTATATTTGTTTTTACTGCACAAAATTGAGGACCTAAAACAAACACATTACTGAAGCTTTACCTTCAAGTAGACTACAATGACTCGATTGCTGTACAAGTAAATGTGATTTTTGGGATGATAACCTATAAAAAAAAGGGAAAAAAAAAAAAAAAAATTCGAGGGAAGTTATATTAACTCTCTATTTTAATAATAATTTCATTACATATTCTTATCTTGACTGTACACATTTCACTTGAATCTGGATGATCATGATGCATATGCATTAGACGCGTTATTAAAGTTTAGAGATACAATATAATTATATTTGGTAAAATATATTTAATTCCGGATATATAATAAGAAAAAGAATGTACGTTGTTTTTTGAGAGGGATGACAAAGAAAATATGTGCAATTAAGGAATTTCAATATGCATCGAATAGCGAGAATGTGGGGTTCTTTAATTAACTTTGACAGCTATGGGGCTTTGTAGTCCACCTACTAACTACAACTGTATTTTAAATTTTTGGTCTCCAATTTAATTGTTTTCTTTGCAATTTTACAAGTCTAAAACTTTACAAAGGGAAATAATTAAATAGGATACCAAAAATTAAAAATAATGTATATATGAAAATAAAAAATATTGTATATATATATACATATATATTATTATTATTATTATTATTATAAAATTGTAAATGCAATACTTAAATATACATTCTTAGAGTAATATTTTGTACGTAGAAGAAATATAATTTGATTTCTCTTCTAATAATCAATATCTAGATATTTAGGTTCATATATGGGTTGACAAAGAGCTCTAAATAAGAGTTTGAATTTTTGCTTATATTTATGTAGGCATCTCTCTAAAGTCTGACCATCAATTATAGAATATTTGTATTATAGTTGAAAATGATAATTCCGGGAAAGAACCGTCCCTACGAAAACGGAATTTATGAATATGTCTATTTAGGTCAATTTAAGTAGAAAGAGTACCTACGAAATTTGAATATATTACAAGTGTATTATGTATATGCCTTAGTCAAAATTAATTGTTTTTTGTCAATTTAATGTAGAAATTGTTGAACTCGAAGTAGACCTTTAGCGCCGGGCGTTAACCACTTTACTACTTAGGTCAACACACACACACACACAAAATGTTCCGAGAAAAAAAAATTGTTGGTATTTGTGAATGTACACTCAATTTTAAAATCGTATCTTTTCCAGATAAAATGCGTGTATTGAAGATATTCACAAGGAATTTTGACTAACGATTACACATTTTTATATTCCATTTTATTACTGAAAAGGTTATTTTAAAAATAAAATACAAATTGCGACTTACGAATTTCACATTGAGCACTCATAAATTAAAAATAAATAAATAAAATACAAGGACATACTCAAAGTTTGAAATTAAATTGTTGAGGATATACTGAAATAATAGATATTCATCTACATATTGTCATTTCCAATTTCTTATGTTTGTTCTATACATGCTAGTATGTTTTGATCCTTCTAAAATATAGACTTGAAATATCAGTTAGTAATAATAATATTCATGTGGACAAATAACCTTTTAAAAGTATACAAGGTAATTGATATTTTGTTTTTGCTTCCTAAAACTGATGGATGCTCAAAGGTAGTTTATTTATAACATTTTAAAATTTTATGTCTATAGATTTTTATGATCAGAAACTCTAGATGCTGAATCGCATTCCCATAAGCCATAGGAAGAGTGTGTTCTGGAAGCATAATTCAGAGCTCATCCTGCAATCCAGAAAGATGATGGGAATAAGCCTTGAGTGACGAACTGAGAGAGAGAGAGAGAGCTTACATGGTAGTCATCCAAGTAATCTTCAGGATCGTGCTGCAAGAAAATGATGCTACGAGTACTTAATAAGTTGTAAATACAAACTTGAAACTTGTTCACCAAATCAATCAATAACAAAAATCAATCATAAGATTAGACTAATATTTGAATAAACTATCCTTAAAAGTTTAGAACACTTTACAATGCCAGGAAAATTAACCATTGATTAAGACTAGAACATACCAACTTTTGTGTAATACAGTGAGCTAACATGGCATACTTATTTCAAGGACCTGAAAAACTATGTATTTAAGTGCTCTTCAGTCTAAAACTTTAGCTATAATCTTTCAATGAAATGAAGCTTCTTTTATATACTCCTTAACATTTAGGGGGTGTTTGGCTAAGCTTATTTTAGAGAGCTTATAAGCTCCAACAACTTATAAGTTGTTTTAAGAACTTATAAGATGTAGTGAGTTAAGAGCTTATAAGATGCTCAAGTGTTTGGATAACCAAACTTATAAGATAATGAAGTGTTTAACATTATAAATTCTTTTTATGTCATAATGACCAAAATAGGCTTCAAAGGTGTAGATGATATCAAATGGACTCCACTTATTTAAATACGTGTTCAAATCGTCGAATTTTTGTATAATATCAAAATTTTGTATAATCTTATAAAAATAAATATTAAAATTAAGATTATGTGGCTTTATGTTACGTGAATGCATTATAATTGATTTTTTAATTAAAAAAAATTCGTCCATATATTTAATTAATACAAGTGGTTTTGTCAAGTTAAATACATTTTTTTGTTTAAGTTAAGCGTCATTAGTTTACGTTATCTGCCATTGAATAATGTGTGATAGTATACTAATAAAAATATTTTCAATTTCATTTATATATTTCATTTTATTTAACAATTATTAATTAGAGTACTTATTATCCTACTAGGGTTTTACTTGTTTTTAAACATTCGTCTATTAATTATAATTGGTAATTGATTATTCCATAATAAGACAATATAATTTTTTAAGTTTCAGTATTCAATATTAAATTTAATTATAACCAAATATATCATTAATTTTTATTTCTATAATAAATATTATTAAAAATAATAAATTTAGTAGTGTGACACGAATGAGATGCACAAAATTGTGGGGTAAAGATGTGAATCTTATGCACATATATACCAGCAAAGCGTTACATAAGTTTAATTCTACGTTTAATGTATAATTAATTTCCAATATAAGTATTACATGAATTACCTTTAATAAAAAACTGAATAAGAGATTCAAAATATATAATTTAGGCCTCATATCAATAGTTTCAATCAATAAAATCTCTGTAATTGTTAAATGCGTGCTTGTAAGCGGCCCAATTAATTTGAAAAATAAGTTAGGATTTTGAGCTTTTTTTCCTTTGAGCTTATAAGTTCTTAGAGCTTATTTTGGAAGCTTATAAGTTCTTTAATCACTTAAATTGCCAAACAAATTAATTGAGCTTATAAGCTCTAAAACAGCTTATAAGCTGTTTTAGAGAGCTTATAAGCTCAGCCAAACACCCCCTTAATTTCCCTTCTTAAAATTTTGCTTTCTATCCATTTTTGGGGGTGAATGAGTGGTTATTCTATGGTGACTAGAGGTGTCAAACTGTCGGCCTGGCTCGAGACCATCCGACAGAATTTAGAATTCAGGTCGGACTGGGCCTGTTTTGACACCTTTAATGCTTGCTAACAGTATGCAGAAATAATAAAAGCTAGGTGACCAAAGGCAGAAAGAGTGAAGGTGAGAGGGAAACGTACCCTTCAATGGTATGGGTGATCACTGTCTTTCCTCTGGCTGTCGCCTTCCTCTTTTGCTCTTTTAGCATCCTGAAAGAACTGTTAGGATCATAAACCATAAGGTTTAATTGCCGGAAATAACACAATTTTGACCTAATTTAATATTTTTACATGACATTTAAAAGGTTACCATTACAATACCACCTTTCAATACTTTTGCAATTCAACCTCAAAACTTTTCAGCTAAGCTTGTCGGATGTTGTAATTGCAAAAAATATAAGGTGGTGTTGTACTTGCAATGTTTTAAAACTGTGTGGGAAATTGAAAATGTAGATAA
Source organism: Salvia rosmarinus (assembly GCA_036937905.1). NCBI lineage: Eukaryota > Viridiplantae > Streptophyta > Magnoliopsida > Lamiales > Lamiaceae > Salvia > Salvia rosmarinus. The sequence goes on from CM072822.1 coordinate 5,446,963, forward strand.
ATGTTAAGATAATTAAACCAAAATATAGTACACAATAAGAATGGCCATTTAAAATGGTCATTTAAAGAGAGGAAACTTACCACCTCTTCTTTTGATACTCTCACTTTTTCTGCCTCCTCAAATGCCTCCTTTTCGATCTGAGGTTTTAAAGCCGAACAACAATCATCATGCTAGGCAATCAGGTTATCTTCAGACAAGTATCAACAATCTAAAAGCATTCTTACCTCCCTATTTGCCAGTATCTCGTTAACAACTTCTTTTGCATACTCTGGTTCTTCGCAAACCAATATGTTATCAAACACTGATCCAGCTTACACCTGCAAAACAATGTAAGAGAAGTATTTTATGTACATTATGTTGTAAAAACGGTGTACAAAATAGTACAGACTTGCCGGGCGTGTTACAACTTAACAGAAATGTAGAAGTAGGAGATCAAACAACAATGAACTTAAAACAGAATTGAAATACAATTGAAACTAAACCGTATACTAATGCCGAGTCGAGGAGGCCTCTTTCCCCAAGACAAGATACGCTCCGGTTGTAATAACCCAAAAAAAAAAAAAAAAATATCGATTAATAACCGAATGATAATGTAATACGATCGGATCCGATAAATCGGATCGCGAATGTGTGCATTGACAGTCGAGGTAACAATTTCTCGATATCCTCATCGTCATGGACGAGTCACAATCATCGATCCTCGTTCGGACAAAACGAGTGATATGTCGCTATCGTAAATTGTCTCAAAAATCATAATTATCACTTTAGTCAAAATCCCATTTTCCCTCTTAAGTATCCAATGCAACTTACAGCAACACCATTTCCTCTTATATTCAAGAAACTCACATTTTCTCCACTTTCTAAGCTCGACAACAGCAGAAGAAAGCCACCAACAATAAATTGCTATCCATTCGATCAAAACAACAGCAAATCCGATCAAAACAACAACAAATCCGACTCACACCACCAACTTCATACAGGTTCCATTTCATTCAATCACAATTATAATATGTTTAATTTCACTGAGATAAACATCGCATATACATATATAAACTGGGCAAACTGTTTACGGAATTTAAGAATATGTAAAGCATAGAAAAAAATGATAATAGAACTATGAATTGTTACTTTTGAGCTAGATATACATGAAGTATTTTGAAATGAAAACATCTCCGGTGCACTTAGCCTCTTGAACATAGAAAATAGAGCTATAGGGTGGTCCGGCAGTCGTTGACGGCGGCGGTGTGGTTCACCGACGCGAACGTCTTGACCGAAGACAAAGTAAAGGCGATGGCCTCGTGTGTGTGTGTTCGACCACTAACTAAGCGGCGTTGTACTACGCCGATTGAATGACTAACACGAAACAAAAGCGAGACAAAGAAATGAGTTAAGAGTTTTCGTGTATGCGTGCGCGTGTGTATCTGTATGAAAAGGGAAAAAGGTCACGGCAGCGGCAAAGGTCGCGACGACGACCGTCCACCGGCGAGGACACAAGGAGGGATTTGGGCTGGATCTGCCGACGACGGCTCCAGATCTGGCGGCGGCGGCGACGATCTCACCGAGAGAGAACGAGATCTGTATATATGTATGTGTTCGTGTGTGTATGGGCAACGGTTCGCAAGAGAAATAAGAGAGAGGGCTGGACGAAGGTCAGTGAGGCGGCCTTGGTGTCGTCGGACATGGTGGCTCGCCGGAGACGACGACACGGTGAGTGGGACGGATCGTTGATGCGTGTGTGTGTTCGTGAGAGAACCAAGATGAAGGGAGGTCACGGTTTGTGTGTCGCTGACAGCGGCGTAGTAGCTCGCCGACCGACGACGTGGTCGGTAGGAGAGGAGGCGGCGGCGATTGTGGATCGTGTGTGCGTCCGTGTGTGTGAGGCAAGAGATAGAGAGAGGTATCACAGGGGGTGAGGGGGGGCGCCTAGGTTAGTTGCTAGGTTAGTTTTTATTTTTAAATTGTTGGGCCATTTCTAAATGGGCCAAATTAAATGGTGATGGGCTGCTAGGATTTTAGTTTTTAAGTCTTGATAATGGGCTTGGTTCATATGGGCCGAAAATAATTCGTTTGGGCCTCGTTCGATTGGTAGAAAACTTATTAAATTGGACCGAGCTTTTACTTAATTATATGGGCTGAAATTAAAATGGTGTTGGTAGAGAATGGGCGAGTTTGGACTCAAAATAATATTAAATGGAAGAAGGGCTCTTGAATTAATTGCTATGGGCTTTTAATTAAATAAAGATAGACTCTTGAATTAAATTGAGGATGGGCAGACTTATTTTCAAGATTGGGCTAAGAATTTTAATTTGATAATAATGGACTTGAACTATTCATCTATGATCCCTTAAAATTAAATTAAAGGTTGGATAAATTCTATATTAATTAAATATGAGATTTAATTTTAGTAATTAAATTTTGGGATTAATTCTTAATTAATTAAATAATAATCTAAATATCAATTATTTAGAGTGAATTAATTAAATTCATTAGATTGAATAAAGTCTAATTTTTAGAAATTGAATAACATAATTAATTAATTATGTTAAAGAATAATTTGTGTAATAGCCCGAAAAATTTAAAACTTCGATTAATTAATTTATTTAGTTAAATCGATATTTGAGTTTACAGAGATTATTAAAAATTTATAGCGTTGACGTTCGACTATTTTTCGAACGAGAAGATTTAAAAGCAGTGACGGAGAACGAATACGCTTATAAACCGAGCTAGATATTTTTATCTTTGGGTAAATTATCTAGTCAAACCATATCATCTCATATCCCCAAAATCCTCCACCTTGTCCTACATACTCATCATTTTGGTCAAACTTCACCTTCACCCTAAGTATCCTATGAAAATATTACAAAGAACACATTTTGTCTTTTCTCTCTTGTGTAATTAATAAAACCACACCACTCTTCACATCTTCACAACTACCAATCTGCAAAACTCAAGCAAGGAGGCATCGGCGGTAAGAAAAAAAAACTTTCTTTCAATCCTCATATTCCTTCTTTCAATTCTGTAACCAATATTTATATATGTTAGATTGCATAAACTCACATTACATAGCCCAAATCAAACAGCAAACAAATTTCTACATAAGATTCAACTAAAACTGCTACGAATCTTAATATACAGACAACCAATTCAAACATATAAAATTCTAGATGCATAAGAAATGCTCTTGAACCTAGAACTATAGTGTTTGGACGAGCCACTACGACTCGACTACCGATCGACGCTGAGGCAAGGGCTATGCCGCACAACACGGTGCCAGAAGTTGACGAAGCCCTACACACGACGGCATCGATGGCGACGCGATGACTGGAGCAGAGACAACAGCGATGCAGCAGGGGTGCGCCCAAACAAGAGACAGTGCGATCTGGCGCGCACAACGGGCGGCGGCGCGGCTCGAGTCTGGCCGGAGATGGAGAGGCCGCGACGACGATCGGAGATGTTCGCGTGTGTGTGTGTGCGTATGTATGTGTTGTGCGATAAGTAAGGAACGAGAAAGAGTGAAACGTGAGGGAGAAGGTTGGGTGAAGGGTTAGCGAAGCGGCCATGGTCGCCGGCCGTGAGGTCTCGGCGGAGACGAAAAGCGGCGGAGAGAGATGAGATGGATGGATCGCGTCTTTGTGTGAGTATGTGGTGAGCAGAAGAGAGAAGAGAGAGGAGAAAGAAGATCGAGGTCGCGGCGGCGGCGCAGCTCACCGACCGACGACGTGGCCGGTCGGCCGGACGTAGAGGCGGCGGCGATCTCGTGTGTGTGTGGGTGCACCGCATGTGTGTGTGTTGTGAACCGAGAGAGAAGGGGTGGGGGGGGGACTGCTAGGGTTTTACTTTCATGTTGATAATGGGCCATTATCATGGGCTAAGGTTTAATTTAGTTTTAATTGTGTTGGGCTTATTCTCTTGGGCCGAATTTAATTGCTTTGGGCCTTATGACATTGGGCCAAAAATATAAATGCTGGGCTTGGTTTTTGTTTGATTCAGTGGGCTGAAAAAAATTATATGTTAAGGTTAATGGGCCTTAATTATGGGCCGAAAAGAAAGAAAGAAGAGAAGGGCTATGTGATATGGGTTGGTTTAAAATAAAATGGTATTGGGCCTATGTAAGATGGGCTTCTGGAATTAAATGAAAGATGAGCCTTTAGAATAAATTGCTATGGGCTTTTAAATTAAATTGAAGATGGGCTTAGACTTATTTTCAATATTGGGCTAAGAATTTAATTTGGTAATGGACTTGAACTATTCATCTATGATCCATTAAAATTAAATTAAGGATTGAATAAATTCTATATTAATTAAATATGAGATTTAATTTTAGTAATTAAATTTTGGGACTTATTCTTAATTAATTAAATAATAACCTAAATATCAATTATCTAGAGTGAATTAATTAAATTAATTAGATTGAATAAAATCTAATTTTAGAAAGTGAATAACATAATTAATTAATTATGTTAAGGAATAATTTGAGAATTATTCTTTTTAAGTGATGTATTTATGTAACGAGATGAACTTATGTAATTTATTACAAAGATGTGATTAGAAATAAATCTAATTAGCGGGTATCTAAGATGAATTAAATTAATTTGATTGATTAATCAAATATTATTGGACTATTAAATTGATCCATTTAATTAATATATAATTATGGATTTACTTAATTAAATTGGAGATTTAATTAAGTAATGAGTTGATTATGTCCATTAGATGCTTGAGAACATATTATTTAAGCAACTTTAATTTATAGAACGATTGTTAGAAGATGATTGAATTATAAGAAACCTTTATTGATTGTGTACTATAGATGTGGGTTTCTCTGATAGAATATGTGGGACGTGTGAGGCGAGAAACACGGCAAGGAAATGATAGTGATGAATGAGGTATTGGAGCTCGAAATCGTTGATACGTGTTAACAAATGATGAATATTAGTTATGAATTTAAGATTCATAAATTGCACGAAACGACGCGGAGGAACATCGATGAAAAGGAAGAATGCAATGTCGAAGTGTCATTTATTGTCACGGCGAGACGAACCTAATAGACGATATATAGATTGTTAATTAAGTCATATCGATGACGAAAATCCTAAAACCAAAGAAAAAATATCGAGTTGTCGAATCTTAATGATACTTCTCGAAAGAAGCGAATGACATACTAAATCATATTTCTTGCGTTGATAAGGTCCAGTGTGGACGTAAACAAAAACAACGGAGGATCGCTAGCACGTACTCCAAGAAGGACAATTCTGGAGGTGGGCTTTTCTTGAAACAAAATGATTATGCATAACTCAAAGCATGATTTACAAAAGCTTTATGAAATATTATTGCATGAACCGTTATTGATCGCCAAATATTTATGTTTTGTTGTGTCCATATCCGAGGTTGGTTTGTTCAAATGTGGGACGAGAATGGATTGGTATATCGATGTGGTATGTGAATGAGTTGGTCCATAGCGTTAAAAAAGGTAACGATCGGATCCGACTTAGTTGAGGACTAACTCGGATTGTGTACACGTGTGTTGTGTGTTAAGGTTAGCTACCTCGACCGGTCACGGCGACTATGTGTAGGTGGCCACTCCATAGTGCTGTGAATGAATGAACGAATGAATGATGAATGAATTACGGATATGGAACAACGTGGATGAAATAGTCCGGCCGGACACTTTTGGAAAACGATAAAATATTTGATAGGCATGGGTCTTTCCAACTAAAACCCCATGTGCTATTGCGGGCAGTTCAATAACTTTTATAAGGAAAATATTTTGACAATGAGCCCCCGAGTACTTTTGTACTTAGCCCTGCATCTCGTTTTTGATGTGCAGGTTGAGCAAGGATTGATGATGGGTGTGAGGCAGTGCTGAGTGGTATTGGTTTTGTTATTATTTTGAAAGGATTTCTAGAACCTTGAGCATGCATCATCATATGTATGTTCACACGTTTATTCTTTGCCAAACTCGATGTTTTGTTGGTATCATTGATTATGATCGCTATCATATCGTATTGAACCGGAGGTCGTACCTCGTTCCTTGAAGTGCGCCCTGATTGGGTTAGACTTGAACATAGAACCTTTTTGGCAAGTCTTTTTGTGACTTGAGTTTGTACCGATACAGCGTATCCCTTTTAGTCTACGCATTTATTCACAATTGATTGGTTAATCGTATTGGTTTAAATTATATATATCCGCTGCATTTATCATACCAGTGACGATCCATGTGATCCGTACTTTCTTTAAAAGTCGGGTCGTTACAATTTGAGAATTATTCTTTTTAAGTGATTTACTTATATAATGAGATAGACCTTATGTATTTTGTTACAAAGGTATGATGAGAAATAAATCCTAAATAGTGGATATATAAGATTAATTAAATTAATTTGATTGATTAATCAAATATTATTGGACTTTTAAATTTATCCATTTAATTAATATTAATTATGGATCTACTTAATTAAATTGGAGATTTAATTAAGTAATAAGTTTATATGTCAAATAGATGATTGAGAAAATTTTATTTAAGCAACTTAAATTTATAAAACGTTTGTTAGATGTTGATTGATTTACGAGAAATATTTATTAATTGTGTAGTATTAGTATGAGTTTCTCGGATAGAATATGCGGGACGTGTGAGACAAGAAACGCAGCGAAGAAATTTTAGCAATGAATGAGGATTTGGAACTCGAAAACGTTGATACGCGTTAACAAACGACGAATATTAGTTATGAACTTAAGATTCATAAATTATACGAAACGACGCGAAGAAACATCGTTGGAAGGAAGAATCAACGTCGAAGTGTCACCTATCTTATGACGAGACCAATCAAATAGGCGAAATATGAATATTAATTAAGTCATATCGATGACGAAAATCCTATAACCCAAAGACTTAAAAGATATCGGAATGTCGAGTCTTAATGATACTTCTCGAAAGAAGCGAATGACATACTAAATCATATTTCTTGCGTTGACAAGGTCCGGTGTGGGCATAAGCGAAAACAACAGAGGATCGCTAGCGGTATTCAAGAAGGACAATTCTTGAGGTGGGCTTTTCTTGAAACAAAATGATTATGCATAACTCAAGCATGATTTACAAAACTTTATGAAATATTATCGCATGAAGTGTTATTGATCGCCAAATATTTATGTTTTGTTGTGTCCATATCTCGAGGTTGATTTGTCCAAATGTGGGACGAGAATTGATTGGTATATGTGAATGAGTTTGTAGTAGCCGAAAATTTTATAGTAATTGATAAAGGTTAATTAAGTATTATTAAAGGCTTAAAAGCTATTTAAGCCTTAAGAATTCATAAAATTCAATATATTAGAATATTAATCGATATGAGTTCGATTAATTTAAAATTTGAATATATAATAGGAAAAATATAGAAATTTATTAAAAATGGGTTTATTTGTGATTAAATGTGAATTGTGTGTATATTCATGCATGTTTGCATGAAAAATGCTATTAATTAGAAATTATGCTATGAAATGCATTAATTATTTGTTTATGTTAATTTTCTCATAAAATGAGATAAAATATTATTTAAGATATTAAATGTCTTGAATAAATTTGATTTATTAATAATTAGTGATAAAAGAATTATTTTCCATAATTTTGAAAATTTAGAAGCAATATTTGGATTAATTGAATTTTAACATATGAATGGATTTAAATTATGCTATATAAATCTAAATTCAATTATGAATATAAGTTGCATTGAATTTTATAATTTATTAGAGATATAATAGTATTAATTAAATTGTAGTAAAGTATAACATTAGTAAATTTAGAGGTGTAAATATAAATTTATTGAAATTTGTGTATAATTAAAACAAAATGAATATCAAATTAAATTTAAATGCACATAAACATTCTAGAAATTTTACTAAGAGCATAAAATCATCTTCAACCTTATTCCTCCTCCATTTTCGCCCTCACACTAGAACACACACCCAAATTTTAATTTTCACTTTTAATCCATAATTAGCCTTGGAATTAAGGAAATCATCCCAAGTAAGGTAACTCCTTGATTTAGCTCAAAATTATGCAATTTAAATTCATGAAAACATGTTCTCTATTCCTATAATTTTGAAAATTATGAAATATAAGTATGGATGATTTGTTTCATTTTATTATGTTTAATGATTTAATTATGTTTATGGAGTTAGATTAACATATGTTATGGATTTAATTTGTTTAAATGCAAAATTTAAAAATTAAAGAATAGCACCTAAACCCTAATTTTTGAATATGACTTATATGTTATGATATGATTGAATTAAGCTTGAATACATGTTTAGAAATGAATATAAACATCATGTGATCAAAGAAATTAAAAGTTAAATCATGTATGTTTAATAATTGAAATTTCGAAAATTTCATAGTGTATGAACTTGATGATTTTAATTTTATTGATGAATTTGACATGGTATTTATGCTTAGGGATATGAATAATGTATAAAATGAATTTATAAGAATTTAATTCAAACATATACTAATATTTCAAAATTTTCGAAAATGAAGGGCAAGTCTTGAACTATGAGTTCTTGATTTTATTTGATGAATTTGAATTGATATTTGAGATCTATGATAAAAATAAGGCTTAAGTAGAATTTATGGGAATTTTTGAACATAGATATCAAAAGTTACAAAAATTAAAGTTTAGGTTAAAGATATGTTCATATGTGATATAATGAATCTATAATTGAATGGATCATGAATTAATAATCAATGATGTTAATTTAATATAATTATGTGATATTTGATAATTAATGGGTTGTAGATGTTCAAAATGTTGAAATGTATATATATAACTAGTTAATCGCCTTAGGCGATTAACATTGAAATTAGATGATACTAGTCTTGTATAAGCCTCTTAAATGTATAACTGATGATGTGATGATGATATTGGGAGTTTGGGATGACATTGGAGTAGTGTGTTATGTTTGGGATGTCCATATTACGGATGTTCTGTTCTAGAAATTTCGGTAGAATTTGATATGCATAAGATGTTTTAAATATTACTTAATTACTAAAGGTATAAATAAGTGAGAAAGATTACTAAAGTCAATAATAATTCTTATGTTTTAAGGATCGAGCAAGAGAAACCGAGAAGTGAAGAACGAAGAAACAAACTTGGTAGATTGAACGTCGTGACGAGGTGGGTAATGCATTATGAACTTTATTTTAAAGCTAAACATATGATATGTTATGAGTTTGATTTCTTGTGAAAACATTTGATCACCATATGTTAATCATGCTAAATGTTTTACCACATTGTGGGTATGACGGCAATTACCTATCTGCGGTAGGAAAATGTGAATTACTGTGCACAGGTAGATGGCTGTGAGCTTGCTCATGTAGGCCGGCCATGGTACTGGGGAGGAGGCCTACTTCCCTTTACCGAATGACGTAGATAGGGTATGACCGTGGTTGTGATCCTTCGGGACCAACTCGGGTATGTTATGCCGGTATGTTTAAAACGAATTTTGTGGTGATATGTTATGAAGATAAATGTTTCTTATGAACAAATAAGCGTGGATTTCTAAAATCATTTGAAAGAAAAGTTTATTTGAACAAAGTTATAAGTTATAAATATTATGATAGCATTTACCCTTCGAGTACTTCTAGTACTCACACCGATAAGTGTTTTATCGTTGCAGGTTGAGCATAGAAGAGGTGTGGCTAGAAAGCGAGCGAGAATAGCTATTTTGTTTTCGTCTCGTGAACCATTGTGGTTGAGTGTCATGTCTTCACACATGACATTCATTAGTCTTCCGCTGTTAACCTTGAAACGTGAAACCATACTTTTGATAACTTGTAAATATTTTTTTGAAAACTCTCATGTATGTATTTTGAGGTTGTGTTCTGGTTTGTATGGTTGTTGGATATTTTCTGAGTGCAGGTTGGCTTACTCTATTTACAAACGTTATATTGTCCGTTTATTTCCAAACTTATCTTCTAAATCACTCTTTTATTGAAAGATTATCGTTAATTAAACCAGTCACGGCTTGATTATTTAGTTAATTAAGTAATTAAATAGTCGGGTCGTGACAGAGTGGTATCAGAGCATTGTTTCGCTTTGATCCTGTAAATTTTCTTTCTTTGAGCCAACCTCTCTTGTAAACCTTTGAGTCATGGGTAGAGGCTCAGTGTTTCAGTCCATCTCTTCAGCTCAACCAGGTAAAGTAAGCTGTAAGTGATGTGTATAATTGAATGAAAGGTGATTATGTTGAACATTCTTAGATGGTATGGGTGGAAATAAATGATATGTGATTATCTTTGTTTCTAATTAGTATAAAAGTTATATTTGACTATAGGATGGTACGGAGGAAGGTGTTGCTCGAAAGAATGTTGATAATAGGCCATTTGGATTAGGCGGCGTCGATCGTTTCTTTTCCTTTAGAATCGAGAGAGAGCAACATCGCCGCTTGCTCTCAAACAGTTTATGATTTGTGGAGATCGGTTTAAAGAGTGCGATGGATCGAGTTAGATGGACTTCTCGCATTGGTTAATGCTTTACCTCCTTCTTGGCGAGGATGGGCATCCAAGCGGCTTTGAATTATGTACATATTGATATGGAATGCGAATTCTCGGTAATCTTGATCGATTCGTAAATCTTATAAAAGACATTATCGAATCATAGGAGATCCCCAGAGCTACCATATCGCCTTTTAATCAATTTATTCCAGATTCATCGATCTAGATGATTTTCTTCATCCAAAATTGGGAGAAATTAAACCTATGTTTCGTGAGGTTGTCATTCCTAGTCCTCCTTCTGAATCCTGTTCTGATAACGATAGTCTTTTTCCTCTTGGACCTCAGTGGACCCTAGATGATTTAGATCTGTTTGAACAACCATTTGCACTGAAAACTCCTTCACCACCTTTATCTCCTCTTCCTGAACTATCCTTAATCATGTCTCCCACTGAGGTAGCCCAGGAATTTGAACAACCACTATCTGTTGGCACTTCCTATTTGAGACCTCTAGCTGCTGGTGAAATGCCCTCTTTATCCGATCCTTTCCTTCTTTTGCCAGGAGAGGCCGCTCACTCAGTCACTGATCATGCTCATACTCCTGAAGATAAAAGGGAAGAAGAGCCAGAAGAGGAACCAGAAGAAGACCCTGAGGAAGACATAGATAGATAAGAGAAATATGTTCAAAGCTAGGTAGGATAGTTAGAATGGCAAGGCAGAACTACCAGCCAGTATCAGTGAAACTAACTTATTTTGTAAAAGCCCTCACTGAGGCAATTTTTGTAACTATAACATGCTACCTATTTTGTTGATGTTTTGTAAATTATAATATGTCGTATATCTTTGTTGTTTCTCATGTTGTTGAGTCCTTAAATCCTGTGATGATTGCGCTTTACTATAATTTGAAACCTTATTTCCTTGTTGTGATATCTTATCAAGCTATTGTGACAATAAAATTCTTCTTTTGGTATTAGTATGCCTCAAGAAGAAGAAATACAAGTTTGGAAGAAAGAGATAGTGAAGCAACACCTCAGAACTTTCCAAATCGTGAACCCTCTCCACCAAATCGAAAAATTTCAGAACTCTTTCTTCGTCAAAACCCACCTAACTTCACAGGAGCTGGTAGTCCTGCCGAAGCTGAAGAGTGGGTAAGAACTATTGAGAGAATCTTTAAGTTTTTGGAATGCAACGATCAAGAATGTCTGCTGTGCATAAATTTTCTGATGAAAGGACTCATGTTTACGGTGGGAGGCAGCGAAAACCCTCACCCCGGAGCAATTGGCGAACTTTACATGGGAACAGTTCAAGGAAGAACTGTATGCTAAGTTCATTCCTCGAAGCTATAGGAGGCAAAAGGAAATTGAATTTATGAATTTGAAACAAGGTAATAGGAGTGTGGCGGAATACGATCGGGAATTTTGCACTTTATCCCGATATGCACCTTATAAAGTAGAAACAGATGAGAAGATGGCTGAGATGTTTCGTTCTGGATTACGACCTGAAATCCGAATTATTTTAGCCGCTCAACCTCCCATGTCTTACGCAGAAACCCTTAACCGTGCGTTGGACATGGAAATGGAGATTCAAGCTGAAAAGCATGCTGCTGAGACTAATGTTGGCGTACCACAAGGAATTATATCAACAAAATCCTCCCAAATGGAACAAAAATATAAAGGAAAAAGAAAATGGGAGATGCGAGGAAATTCAAGCAAAAGACCGTTTCAAAGGCAGAACTCCACGGTGTCGAGATCATTCCGACCGCCGACTACTGGACAACCCTTCTTTTCTCAGAATCAGACAAGACCACCTATGTGCCCTCAATGCAACCGTACACATTTCGGGTTATGTCGGAGTGGGAGCAATACTTGCTATTCATGTGGACAGTACGGTCACTTTGCTTCTGCCTGTCCATACAGACAAAATGTGGCCGGGAGAGGAGAAAGAGGAAAATCTTTGCGACCCGTTCAGACTGTGAAAGCAATGACCGGATATCCACAACCACCTCACTATCAACTTCCTCCACCACCAGTAATTGCAACTGCAGAGACTTCAGCTCAGCAGATGTCATCTCAATCTCTACAAGTCCAACCTCAACATCAGCATGCGTATGCTTTGAAGCAAAAGCAATCGGAAAAGAGTACGGGAAATCTAACAGGTATGGCCCAGTTAAAAGGTGTACCTGTTATAGTTTTGTTTGATACGGGAGCATCGCATTCTTTCATTTCTACCGCATGCGTAGATAATCTTGAACTTCCCGTAGAATCATCTGAAGTAGGGTTCAAAGTACTTACTCCAATAGGTGGGCGACAAGAGTTGATAAAGTATGTCTAACTTAGAATTTGAGTTAGGATCACTTCAGTTAAAAGCCGAATCATTACGCCTCTTATGCATGTGTGACGTAGATATTATCTTGGGTATGGATTGGTTAACGGAAAATTTACATAGCGATTCGTTGTGAACAACGAGAAATCGCATTTCAACCACCGGGAAAAGAACCCACGTGCTTTTATGGGATTGATGAGAGAAGAAGAAGGGTGCCTGTGATATCAGCTTTACAGACAGAAAAGTTGATAAGATGTAACGAAAATCATGCCTATCTGATATGCCTAAGCAAGGAAGACAAGAAAGATAGGAAGATTGAGAATGTGCCGGTTGTTCGAGAATATCCAGACGTATTTCCAGAAAAATTACCCGGTATACCGCCAGATCGACAATTGGATTTCGCGATCGATCTTGAGCCAGGATCCGCGCCAATTTCCAAAGCACCGTATCGAATGGCTCCTAAAGAATTGCAAGAATTGAAAGTCCAATTACAGGAACTTCTGGACTTAGGATTTATTCGACCAAGCCGCGTCACCACAGGAGCACCAGTGTTATTCGTCAAAAAGAAGGACGGCACCTTAAGAATGTGTATTGACTATCGAGAACTGAATAAGGTGACATTGAAGAATAAATACCCGCTTCCTCGAATTGATGACTTGTTCGACCAATTGAAAGGAGCAAAGGTATTCTCGAAGATCGATCTAAGATCGGGTTACCATCAAGTGAAGATAAAACCCGAGGATATACCGAAAACCGCTTTTAGGACCCGATACGGACACTACGAATTTGTAGTGATGCCGTTTGGACTAACCAATGCTCCAGCTGTATTCATGGACCTCATGAACCGCGTATTCCATGAATATCTTGATAAATTCGTGTTAGTGTTCATCGATGATATTTTAATCTATTCAAAGAGCGAACAAGAACACGAAGAGCATTTGAGAATTGTGTTGGAAAAACTAAGGGCACAAAGATTATATGCCAAATTCAGCAAGTGTGATTTTTGGCTGAAAGAAGTAAATTTCTTAGGGCATATAGTCTCAGCAGAAGGAATTAAAGTTGATCCTGCCAAAGTCCAAGCGGTTCGAGGTGGAAATCGCCACGACTCCAAATGAGATTCGTAGTTTTACGGGTTTAGCGGGTATTATAGAAGATTTATCGAGGATTTTCTAAAATTGCTAAACCAATGACGCAATTTTTCAAGAAAGGGATAAAATTTCAATGGACTCCGAATCGAAGGCGGTTTTCAAGAACTCAAAGAAAGATTGACCAACGCCCTATCTTAACAATACGATCCAGAAAAGACTATACCATATACACGGATCGTCGAGAAATGGAATAGGATGCGTTTAATGCAAGAAGGAAGGTCGTCGCATATCTTCACGACGTTGAAGATTCATGAACATAATTATCCTACTCACGATCCGGAGCTCGCGCGGTGGTTCATGCATTGAAAATATGGAGACATTATCATATGGATCGAGATGTAAGATTTTCACGGACCACAAAAGTTTGAAGTATTTCTTTGAACAAAAGATTTGAATATGCGACAACGAAGATGGCTCGAGTGGTTAAAGACTACGATTGTGAGATCAAGTATCATCCGGAAAAGCTAGCGTCGCCGCAGACGCCCGAGTAGGAAAATTCAAGAAAGATTAGGAACTCTTTAACGGATCAAGGAGAATTATTAAAGAGTTCGAGAGAATGAAGGCGAAAACCGTGTTACCTCCCGAAATATTGAGGAATTGTAGCGTCATTGATGGTACTTCGGTTTGAGAACTCGTATTATCGAGCGCAAGAGATAAACAACTCGAAACTCTCGAGCAAAGATTCGAATGGGAAATTTTCCGAATATCATGAAGGAGATAATGCGATTATGTTTGGTAATCGCATATCTACTAACGATCTGAGTGAAAAATGAAATTATGAATGAAGCTCATAAGGTTCCATCTGGCACGTCCGAATGCGAAGATGTACGGGATCTTAAACAAAAGTTCATGTGGGCGAGGATGAAGCAAGACATTGCCTCCTACGTTGAGCGGTGTTTAGCGTGCCACAAGTAAAAGCTTTACATCAAAGACCATACGGAAAATTCTGACCTCTTGAAGTGCACGAATGGAAATGGGATCACATCGCTATGGATTTTGTAATTGGTTTACCCAAGTACGAGGAAATCTGACTATGGGTAATCATTGATCGATTAACAAGGCTCATTTCATTCAATTAGATAACGTATGGAGCGAGATAAGTTGGCACAAATTTATATTGGAAATTGTTCGGCTACATGGGTGCGATCTCAATCACTCGGATCGTGATGCAAATTCACCTCTGGTTCGGACTACTTTTCAAAAGAATTGGGCACTCGGTTAAATTTTAGCACTTTTCATCCCAGACGACGGTCGGGGAGAGAACAATTCAAACCTCGAAGATATGCTCGGGGCTGTGGTGCTTGATCGAGAGATCAATGGAACAAGTCTTACCATTGATCGAATTAAACACAACAACAGTTATCAAGCTACGATCGGCATGGCACCTTATGAAGCACTTTATGGTAAAAGTGCGGATCAGCCTCTATTGGGGACGGTAGGAGAGCGGAAGATTCTTGGCCCGAGCGATCGAAGAAATGGTTCAAATGCGACGATAAGACAAAGAATGAAAGAAGCTCAAGGCAGACAAAAGTCTTATCGATCATCGTCGTCAAATTAAAGTTTGAAATAGGGACAAGGTCTTTCTTAAAGTTTCCCAACTAAAGAGTTCACGTTTTGGAATAAAGGGAAGCTCAAACCAAGATTTCTTGGACCTTATGAGATATTGGAGCGGATCGGGCACGTAGCTTATAGGTTAGCGTTCGCTAACCGCTAACGTACATGATGTTTTCCATGTCTCCACTCGGAAAATATGTGTATGACCCAACACATATCGCTCATTATGATGAGATAGTTCCTGCGATTTGAGCTATGAAGAAAGACCGAATGCATTACGGACGGAAGGAGCAAAGTTAAGGAATAAGATTATTCCTTTAGTAAAAATTTTGTGGAAACATCACGGTCGGAAGAGATGACGATGGGAACTAGAAGAGCAGATAAAGGAAAATACCCGACTTGTTTAACAGGTACTAAATTTAGAGACGAAATTTCTTTAAGGGAGGAATGTAGTAGCAGAAATTTTATAGTAATTGATAAAGGTTAATTAAGTATTATTAAAGGCTTAAAAGCTATTTAAGCCTTAAGAATTCAGAAAATTCAATATATTAGAATATTAATCGATATGAGTTCGATTAATTTAAAATTTGAATATATAATAGGAAAAATATAGAAATTTATTAAAATGGGTTTATTTGTGATTAAATGTGAATTGTGTGTATATTCATGCATGTTTGCATGAAAAATGCTATTAATTAGAAATTATGCTATGAAATGCATTAATTATTTGTTTATGTTATTTTCTCATAAAATGAGATAAAATATTATTTAAGATATTAAATGTCTTGAATAAATTTGATTTATTAATAATTAGTGATAAAAAATTATTTTCCATAATTTTCGAAATTTAGAAGCAATATTTGGATTAATTGAATTTTAACATATGAATGGATTTAAATTATGCTATATAAATCTAAATTCAATTATGAATATAAGTTGCATTGAATTTTATAATTTATTAGAGATATAATAGTATTAATTAAATTGTAGTAAAGTATAACATTAGTAAATTTAGAGGTGTAAATATAAATTTATTGAAATTTGTGTATAATTAAAACAAAATGAATATCAAATTAAATTTAAATGCACATAAACATTCTAGAAATTTTACTAAGAGCATAAAATCATCTTCAACCTTATTCCTCCTCCATTTTCGCCCTCACACTAGAACACACACCCAAATTTTAATTTTCACTTTTAATCCATAATTAGCCTTGGAATTAAGGCAAATCATCCCAGTAAGGTAACTCTGATTTAGCTCAAAATTATGCAATTTAAATTCATGAAAACATGTTCTCTATTCCTATAATTTTCGAAAATTATGAAATATAAGTATGGATGATTTGTTTCATTTTATTATGTTTAATGATTTAATTATGTTTATGGAGTTAGATTAACATATGTTATGGATTTAATTTGTTTAAATGCATGAAATTTAAAAATTAAAGAATGGCACCTAAACCTAATTTTTGAATATGACTTATATGTTATGATATGATTGAATTAAGCTTGAATACATGTTTAGAAATGAATATAAACATCATGTGATCAAAGAAATTAAAAATTAAATCATGTATGTTTAATAATTGAAATTTTCAAAATTTCATAGTGTATGAACTTGATGATTTTAATTTTTATTGATGAATTTGACATGGTATTTATGCTTAGGGATATGAATAATGTATAAAATGAATTTATAAAATTTAATTCAAACATATACTAATATTTCAAAATTTTCGAAAATGAAGGGCAAGTCTTGAACTATGAGTTCTTGATTTTATTTGATGAATTTGAATTGATATTTGAGATCTATGATAAAAATAAGGCTTAAGTAGAATTTATGGGAATTTTGAACATAGATATCAAAAGTTACAAAATTAAAGTTTAGGTTAAAGATATGTTCATATGTGATATAATGAATCTATAATTGAATGGATCATGAATTAATAATCAATGATGTTAATTTAATATAATTATGTGATATTTGATAATTAATGGGTTGTAGATGTTCAAAATGTCAAAATGTATATATATAACTAGTTAATCGCCTTAGGCGATTAACATTGAATAGATGATACTAGTCTTGTATAAGCCTCTTAAATGTATAACGATGATGTGATGATGATATTGGGGAGTTTGGGATGACATTGGAGTAGTGTGTTATGTTTGGGATGTCCATATTACGATGTTCTGTTGCAGAAATTTCGGTAGAATTTGATATGCATAAGATGTTTTAAATATTACTTAATTACTAAAGGTATAAATAAGTGAGAAAGATTACTAAAGTCAATAATAATTCTTATGTTTTAAGGATCGAGCAAGAGAAACCGAGAAGTGAAGAGCGAAGAAACAAACTTGGTAGATTGAGCGTCGTGACGAGTGGGTAATGCATTATGAACTTTATTTTAAAGCTAAACATATGATATGTTATGAGTTTGATTTCTTGTGAAAACATTTGATCACCATATGTTAATCATGCTAAATGTTTTACCACATTGTGGGTATGGCAATTACCTATCTGCGGTAGGAAAATGTGAATTCTTGTGCAGGTAGATGGTGTGAGCTTGCTCATGTAGGCCGAGTGGTGCTGGGGAGGACTACTTCCCTACCGAATAGCGTAGATAGGGTATGACCGTGGTTGTGATCCTTCGGGACCAACTCGGGTATGTTATGCGGTATGTTTAAAAGCAATTTTGTGGTGATATGTTATGAAGATAAATGTTTCTTATGAACAAATAAGTGGATTTCTAAAATCATTTGAAAGAAAAGTTTATTTGAACAAAGTTATAAGTTATAAATATTATGATAGCATTTACCCAGTACTTCTAGTACTCACTGATAAGTGTTTTATCTTTGCAGTTGAGCATAGAAGAGGTGTGGCTAGCGAAGCGGAATAGCTATTTTGTTTTTCGTCGTGAACCATTGTGGTTGAGTGTCATGTCTTCACACATGACATTCATTAGTCTTCTTTAACCTTGAAGCGTGAAACCATACTTTTGATAACTTGTAAATATTTTTTGAAAACTCATGTATGTATTTTGAGGTTGTGTTACGGTTTGTATGGTTGTTGGATATTTTAGAGTGCGGTTGGCTCTATTTACAAGCGTTATATTGTCCGTTTATTTCCAAACTTATCTTCTAAATCACTCTTTATTGAAAGATTATCGTTAATTAAACCGATCGCGGCTTGATTATTTAGTTAATTAAGTAATTAAATAGTCGGTCGTGACAGTGGTATCGAGCATTGTTTCTTTGATCCGTAAATTTTCTTTCTTTGAGCACCTCTCTTGTAAACCTTTGAGTCGTGGGTCTCGGTGTTTGATCCATCTCTTATCGACCGGTAAAGTAAGGTAAGTGATGTGTATAATTGAATGAAAGGTGATTATGTTGAACATTCTTAGATGGTATGGGTGGAAATAAATGATATGTGATTATCTTGTTTCTAATTAGTATAAAGTTATATTTGACTATAGGATGAGTGCGGAGGAAGGCATTGCTCGAAAGAATGTTGATAATAGGCATTTGGATTAGGCGTCGATCGTTCTTTTCTTTTAGAATCGAGAGAAGGCGCATCGCGTTGCTCTCAACGAGTTTATGATCTTTGTGGAGATGGTTTAAAGAGTGCGATGGTGAGTTAGATGGACTTCGCATTGGTTAATGCTTTACCTCCTTCTTGGCGAGGATGGGCATACAAGCGGCTTTGAATTATGTACATATTGATATGGAATGCGATCTGGTAATCTTGATCGATTCGTAAATCTTATAAAAGACATTATCGAATCATAGGAGATCCCCAGCTACCATATCGCCTTTTAATCAATTTATTCCTGATTCATCGGATCTAGATGATTTTCTTCATCAAATTAGGAGAAATTAAACCTATGTTTGTGAGGTTGTCATTCCTAGTCCTCTACGAATCTGTTACGATACGATAGTCTTTTCCTCTTGGACCTCGGTGGACCCTAGATGATTTAGATCTGTTTGAACAACCATTTGCCGAAAACTCCTTCACCCCTTTATCTCCTCTTCGAACTATCCTAATCATGTCTCCATGAGGTAGCCGAATTTGAACAACCCTATCTACGTTGG